>OX243885.1:16747500-17947500 GCA_945859645.1 Amphipoea oculea | reverse complement strand
TTAAAAGCACACTCGCGCTATTTCTATGCCAACTTAAACAAGACTTTTTACTACATATACCACATTTCGCCAGTTATTTTTCAGTCCCATGTAATAGGGGGCGAGTCTATTGCTATTAACCGGGCACAAATCCAGACTCCAAGCTGCTACTGAGAAATTCTAGATGGAAAACCCAATAACACTGCCCGTCCTGGCCCCTGGGCATCAAACCCAGGACCTCATGCTCAGCATTAGCGCTTGCGACCACTAAACCAACGAACTATTATAGTTTTAAAATCATTAATTAGGTAGATATTACCACTACATAGGAACACTGCCTCGTTTGAAACCACAGATGATCACGCAGCACGCTACACGAAACGCCTCCACTCTGATAGTGTCATGTCAGTCAGTGTCAAGATAATACCTCGACCGACGCGTATACTCTTAGTGCACGATATAATATACCAGGGAATTGTACTGTAGAAAGTATTTGAAGTTTGAACGTATTATGTGTTTTTTGCTACCGTGCGTTTTGGGAAGCGTTTCTAGTAGAACCTGGATCTGTGTAGACGAGTGATTTGTGTGTAAAATTGTTTCTGAAATGAACAGTTTAATATGTCAGTGTAACATATTATTGGCAATCGTTTAATATATTGTGGATTTTGGATTCTTCTTGACGGGTTTATTTGAAGAAAAACCTATAGTTTATAGTGTTCGTTTTATTCTATCATCTTCATTAAGCACTAAGGCTCCTGGCCCACTACCGACGATTAACGAAAAGCGAGTAGTGCTAGAAACTATAAACGAGCTAGCGAGCAACGAGGAGCGAGTGCACGACGGCGACGAGCGATAACTCGCTGGTATGCGTATGTGCCAAGCACGAGTCTCTCAGCGAGTATTCTGTCCGCCAAGCGAATGCCGCTGAGCGATTACTCTCTTTGATAACTCTTGTCGCTGCGAAAAACGTCGCCGACGTTATGAACAGTCAATGATCAACTATTAATATATCTATATCTTTTACTTACTCGGGACACACAGTCTTTCGTAGATACGTTTCTTGAGCAAAAATCATTGATAACTAGCTTCCTCGTCGGCTGTGGGAAGACCCCGCAAATTAATTACTTTAATAATAACATGCTAGTGCCGTGTCAATGCCGTAACTATAATTAATGTTCTCGTTAAAGTGATTGCGTGTCTTTCATAGACCCAAACTGTTGTTTAGCTAAATCTTGGTGATCTACGAGCCAGACGTGTTATCAAGTGCGTGGATAGTCACCGGATGACGTGTATCAGTGTTATACAAGACCTTACGTGCAATCAGCTGAGAAATTAAAGGTGAGATGTAACTATTATCTGAGACTAACTGTGAGCCGCGGTTTCACCCGCGTAAATTCAATTCAATTCAATTTATGAAAAATTATGAAATAAAAAAAATTATTAAAAAAATTATGAATTCAATTTATGATTTTTTTTCTTTGTAAATGTCGATCCCTTGGGAATATCGGGATAAAAAGTAGCTGATATGTTAATCCAGAGTGTCAGCTACCTCCATGCAAAATTTTATCAAAATGGGTCCAGTCGTTTGAGCGTGAAGAAGTAACAAACATATAAACACACCCCCACACACACTCACAAACTTTCGCCTTTATTATAGTGTGATTACTGAAGCTATAGGTACTTTTTATTAGTTCATAGAATAAAGGATTTATTCCAGTCTAATCACCTGAGCCCCTCTCCCCCCCCCCCCCCCCTCATCGATCCCCTGCTAGTTCGTCTTCTGTTTTAAACTCTGGCTCATCCACTTTATTCTAGGTTACTCTCGTTCAAATACAAAAAAAAAACCCTTCAGCTTTATTATTTGTATAGATGTAGGTATGTTCATCAATCCATCATAAAGTTATTTAACAATTCCTGTATTTACCACGAGTGTATCAGAGAGGGATATATTTTGTGGTTTTCCTTTAATCGTCATTACTGTGTATTTATCGGTCATATGCTTTAAAATAAGTACTATTAGTGCATTACTGCAGCGGCCAGCAAAAGAGGCGGCAAAAGAGGACTTACGTATGTGTGCCTCGGCTTCGCCTCGGCCCACATTTACACGTTCGTCCATCAATGCCTAGTTGTGACCAAACCTTGTACCTATAAGTACTTTTCTCAAATAATGCGCGGAAATTAAAATTAAGTAATAACTACCTAGGCTGAACTTTTTATTTCAAAATACAGTTGTTGAATGTAAACCCACGTTAAAGTGTTCATTCGTTTTTTTTCAATAAACAGCTTTCTATTTGCAAGCCAGTTCGAAATTTAAATAAAACCTTTGATAAGTTACCTCCTTGGTTGCCATGTTTCGGAGTAAAAGATCGTTCCATTTTTAAATTACACGACAGATATGAGTGTACTATGTAATTTATTTGGCCGCTAAACCACGACAGATATGGTTTTTCATAAAAAAATTGCCGGCCGCTGCTTGCATGAATTTGGCCAGTACAGCAATTTCGAGATATCTCGAAGAAGGTTGTCAAAATAATGCTCAAACCAAGCATGTTTGAGAAAAATAAATATTGTGTTTAACCCGATGGAAGGTATGTCACTTGAATATTAATTTATTTCATGGTTTTCCGTTACGATTAATAGCTTTCCTCTGATCAATCAATCAATTCAGCCTATCGCAGTCCACTGCTGGACATAGGCCACTCCCAGGCTGCGCCACAACACCCTGTCCTCCGCCTTCCGCATCCAGTCTGTCCCAGCCACCTTCTTAAGGTCGTCGGTCCATCTAGCTGGGGGGCAACACACACTACGTGGTCTCCACTTCAGGACTTTTCTGGTACACAGCCATCGAAAAACACGGTTAAAATTAGCTAGTGAAATTCTACCAAACATTGACTTCCCAATTGTATACTTACGGGCGGCCCGAAATAGCTACATTGTCTGCCTGGCTTCGACGCATAAGTCGAAGGCGATACCACCGGCTCACCACAGACTATTCTCAAGCAAACACTGTGTATTATTAACCTAAAGGAAAACATCGTGAATCGTGAGGGAACCGGCGTGTCCTAGAACTAAAAATTCGAAAACATTTGTGACATTTATTTACCCGGGCAAACTGGGAAGGCGTGGGGGATTACGGCCCGCAACTTCAAATAGAGACTGTCTGTCCATCGTTTCCTTTGTCTTCACCTATTCTTTTAGCCATGGACATTAATACTAAAGTAGTTATGAGTTGAGTAATGAAGATAAAACGGGTTGAAACTGAAAACATGCGACAAATCGAAATAGGAGATTGTACTCATCATTATAAACAACTTTTACTATGGGACCAAACCTGAAATCGCGAAAAAAAAATATGCTGTTCCCTACATTTTGATGAGTTATTCGAACATAAATGTAGGGAACAGCAGATTTTTTTTTCGCGATTTCATGTGAGTTAGGATCGTAGCATGCTATTCTGTAGTTTCTACCTACCCCCTATGAAGAAAGCGTGAGTTTAAGGATGTATTTGTAACAATGAGTTTAAAACAACAATATTTCCTCAACAAAAACATAATTACTGTACTTCTAAAACAACCGACTACCAAGAACTGTCAACTACGTATATTTGCCTGTAAACGTGAGGATAGACTAGAGCATTTACATGTAACATAACATTGAGCCGCTCTTATGTGTCAACTTTTCATGAACCGAACAATGAACACAACACTCGATGTTTTATTAAAACTTGATTTTTTAAACAAATGAGCGAATTTGTGTAACATTTCATCGTTCCAAATAAACGCATCACACGCGATCAGCTGCTCTGACATTACAACGAAGAGTAAAAGCAACAATAGAAAGGAATGTTACAGATAATTCGCCGTGAGCATTACTTCGAACAGCGTGTCGAGCATTCGCTGTAACGTTAAATTTACTTTATTAAATTACATTACATGGGATTCTTGTTTAAATTGAGCTTTACATTATATGGGAATGCTTGTTTAAATTGAGCTCTTGCTTGTATTGAGGCATTCGTAAAAACGGCTTATTCCCAACGGCTCCAAAATTTTATTCCCAACGGCTCCAAAAATATACCCAAATTTATTATTATTAAATAAAATCATTCCCATTGGCTCCAAAAATTTTAAAGTAGGTACACGTTACATTACTTGGAAATGTTCAAGAAAATGCTCTAATGTATACTCACCTTTATATTTTTTTTATTGTTGGAGAATCAGTTCTCTTGTCACGGCAAGACGGAAAAGTCGCATCTTTTAATTGGACGCTTCTTATGTTATTTGCAATGTACCTAAATATCAATTGTGTGTGTCAGTTTGTGTAACCTTAACTCGTAAACAGGTGAGTCGAATTCGATGAAGTTTTTGTTATGAATCACAGTGATATCAATATATTAGATAGTTATCAAATTTGTGAAAATCGGTGGTCAGGTATGGGCGTGGCGCGTGTGACGCGGAGGAATGAGGAAAATGTCGTGGGGAAAGTTTTGAGTATGAATGTGGATGGCTATAAGAGTAGGGGAAGACCCAAGAAACGATGGATGGACTGTGAGAATGATGATATATCTAGTAAGGGAGTGACTACCGGGATGACGATTAATAGAGAAGCTATACAGGGTGAAATTGAATTCATGGGCATCATGTTAAAGGGTCATTGTAATCATCATTATGAACAACTTTTACTATGGGACTAAACCTAAAATCGCGAAAAAAAAATCAGCTGTTCCTTCCATTTATGTTCACATAACTCGTCAAAATGTAGGCAAGAGCTGATTTTTTTTCGCGATTTCAGGTTTGGGCCCATAGTAAAAGTTGTTAAAAATGATGATTACAATGACCCCTTAAAAGGATGGTATAAGGGCAGGAAAATGATGATAGTTATCAAAGTAATTTAATGACGTGTTGTTGTGAGAAAAGGTTACCGGAATTGCCATACTCTTTAGAGCAAATTGTGCTTATGGCAGTGAGTCATTATGATAGAAGTTTCTAAGAAAAAGTAACGCTATGGCGCTGTAAAAGCCAAATAAGACAATGCTAGTTTTTTTTATCTTACAATGCGATGCGACTACTGAGCGTGGGGTTCTAGGTTCGATTCCCAGGTCGGGCAAAAGTGTTATTTTCTATTAGGAATTCGGAAGTTGGTGGTTTAATACACCCGTGCCTCAGAAAGCATGTAAAGCCGTTGGTCCTGCACCTACATAGCTATTCACAACCATACGACAGGCTATCGTATCGAAAACCTGACATTTCGATAACCTGATTTGACTTGCCCTCAACAGCAAATAGCTGTTGGAAGAATAGCGGGCGTCTATTTGATTTAAACTAACAACATTTTCGGGTTTTGGACTTGTGAACAGCGTTTAGAAGACTCCTACGATAACAATGATTAATGTTCGATACGATACGGAAGCGTATCGAGTGTTTGTGAATAGCTATGCTGATCTCTCCCAGGTCGTGTCGGATTGCAGGGCCTTTGGACTGTGAGAGTAAAGGAACAGAGAGTACACCTGTGTTTACGCACTTGTGCACTATAATATCTCCTGCGTACCTGGCTTATCTCCGTTGAGGTTGGCCACCGTGACCGAAATCGGTCAGGAGGCTAGTACCTATTTAATAGACAGGGTGAAATTGAACACATGCGACAAATCGAAATGGGAGATTGTACTCATTATTATGAACAACTTTTACTATGGGACCAAACCTGAAATCGCGAAAAAAAGATCAGTTGTTCCCTACATTTTGAGGAGTTATGCGAACATAAATGTAGGGAACAGCTGATTTTTTTTCGCGATTGCAGGTTTGGTCCCATAGTAAAAGTTGTTCATAATAATGAGTACAATCTAACATTTCGATTTGTCGCATGTTTTCAATTTCACCCTGGATATGTGAACACTGTCTCATGTACATCAATAGTGAGATAGTTGTCACTAATGTCAACTGTCAGTCACCACGAATGGCGGGAAACAGTTGAAAGTGAAGCGTGCCTGCACGAGAGGCTTGGTGTGGTGATGTGCCATTGTAGTGGCATAATCAGCTTAAATACGGAATCAACAGGCTTTTACACTCATAATACAGGAGGATCAAGCCTTGATCACTATTATTAATGCTAGCGTATATCTCATGATGTTTTAGTTTACCATTTATTAATTACTAGCTGCGCCCCGCGGTTTCACCCGCATAAGACTCGATCCCGTGGGAATATCGGGATAAAAACTATCCTATGTCCTTTTCCGGGACTCAAACTATCTCTATACCAAACATCTAAATCGGTTCAGTGGTTTAGGCGTGAAGAAGTAACAAACATATAAACACACACACACTCACAAACTTTCGCCTTTATAATATTAGTGTTGTGATACCTAAATCCGTACTTCCATACTGAATATTATAAATTCGAAAGTAACTCTGTCTGTCTGTCTGTATGTTACCTTTTCACGCCTAAGCCGCTGAACCGATTTAGATGAAATTTGGTATAGAGATAGTTTGAGTCCCGGGAAAGGACATAGGTTAGTTTTTTATCCCGATATTCCCACGGGATCGAGACTTATGCGGGTGAAACCGCGGGCGCAGCTAGTATTTTAATAATTAGCCGGGAATTCGATTCGTACGATATTATCCCAATGCCGAACTTACCACTACATACTCTAACGAGTCGGAACCTTTCAGAGCTTAGGGCGTTTATACACAACGTGTAAGGGCTGGTACATACCAGCTGTACAGTACAGACCTCTATATCGCTCATTTGGAGAAACAATGACGTAACTCCTACTTTTTTTTTTAAGTCTTTGCTTTTCTAACGTTAAATACGCTTTCTAAGTGCTTGGGCATATTTAACTCATTTTTGGGAAAAAATACATTTACGTCGATGTTTCTCCAAATGAGCGATATCTTATCCCAGAAGTAATGGTATCCTCTTGTCCACAGCTGTCTGGAGACAATGTACTGGAACTGCTGCGAGGAGAGGTTCTGCTTCGACAAGAAGATCGCGACCTACAAGTAAGTTCTAAGTATATTTATTTAATACTTCAAGCACATAAATGTACAGAGGCGGACTTAATGCCATAGCCATTTTCTACCAGTCAACCTTTGGGTGATGCAGAGACAAACAGTGGTAGATGCAATCATGAAAATTGAGGAAAGAAATAAGACAAACAATGAGAAAATATTACCGTACAAGTACTTATCTACATTTCATTATAAACAACCAGGGCTAGAAATACCGGTATTTTTGGGAACCAATCAATGGTACCGGTCTTGGTGTGATACCGGTACCACACAAAGTAAATGTGCTATTGTTATTTCTAATGAAATGAAAAATGAAAAAAAAAAATTTGCAATCAGCATCGGTTCTGTAACGACAGAACCGATGCTGATTGCAAGTTTTTTTTTTCTTTTTTTTTAGTGGTACCGTTGTACCACTTCATGGAAATTGTTCAACCAGATTCGCATTGCACCGTTGCGTCGCGTCTGTATTTTCGAGAGCCTTCAGTCAGATCTCTTTTCATCTTGTTGTACATCTAAATACCTCTCACACAATACAAGTAGTTCTAACAATCTTTTAGAAAATTGTCTAAAAATATGAAACCGCCGCCGATGGCATAAACATGACCCTTATAATATCACCTCGGAAGCCATTTCCCAACGATGTTCATGGTTCGAGTTATATTATTATGTATTGATATGAAGACTGACAATTGTGTGACGTCATCTGTCGTGATGTCGCGATAAGATGAGCGATAACGATCAATGATAACACAGATGATGACTGAATGGACACTGACTGTCAGTGACCTTGGTATCTTTCAGATGGTAAGGAACATGCATCATTATGTATTAGATTGCACGCAAGATAGGTCTGCACGCGACGTTACTTTGACCTTTAATCCCTGCCAGCACTTTTAATAATTTTCGGCATAATGCAGATGGCGATTATTTACTTTGAAAAACACGGAACACAGCACACTTATCACCTGACATACACGTCAAGATTGCGGCAAACGATTATTTCCGATTTCAGTCGCGCGCAGACGGGTTTGCTGCTTGATATCGAATGTCACATGCCCGGTGGCTAACTCCCCGAAGTCATCAGATCGAACGACATATTTTGCGCGCACTTTGAACTAGCTGATCGGGTGAACTTCGTACCGTCTCAGATTCTTCTTTGACCTCGCCTTTTCCCATTACGCAGGGTCGGTTTTCCCAATCATGCGACGCCATTTATTTCAGTCTTGTGCGTCATCTTGCACAAGTCCCTCCATGTTCTTTTGGACCTCCGTTCGTCATCCATGTGGTTTAAGATCTTCCTCTTCCCCTCTTCTTTGTAGCCATGGAAAGGCACTTTTTCACGACATGGTCATCTGATCATCGTAGTAGGTACATGACAGTCTCAGTCTGGACCCTTTTGCATTATCCGCTATTTCTGCAACCGCTTCAGATCATCTCAATTTTTTTTCCGTGAATATTTTCATGTTTTAATGGTTATTATGCTATTCGGGGCGGAGACAAATTTGTTCTTCTACTCACTTTAGACATTGGCAGAATAGTCGACATCGGCTTTGCTTGCCATTTATTAAAAATATAATAGAATAGATGGATTTAACGAGAGATAAGTTTCAGACAGATGGTAATTAGTATTAGTATGGGTTTGGGTTAGGTACCTGACCGATCATGAAAAAACACATAGCATAACATCACGATCGTATTAACGTATCCGCAGGGGTTGGACAGAGGTGTACCTATTATAGTAACAATAAATCATTTTCCCCGTCTGTTAATAGAACAAACAGCCGGACTTACACAGAAGCTAGAACAAACTATATAAAGAGCGAGGAATTTACGTCGTTTGCTTAGTATTTATTTGTAAAAGATAAAGTAATATTTTTATGTATCTGATACCTGTATGTAATGTTTCCATCTTGTGTGAGTGGTTTTCTTTGCGTTATTTATAAAGGCTGCTGGTCCTGGTTGTGGAGACAACCACAACTGATTGATTAACAGTTGAAAATACTGTTGGAGCTGCTGAAGATTGTAAGACTACTTATCTTTGCATTGTATAAACTCAATCTCCTTTTATAATTGCATAGCACAGGTGTGACTTCTATCTATATATTTATATAAAATTCAAAGCCCTGAATGACTGATATATCAATGCACAGCCTAAACAGCTGGTCCTAGAGACATGAAATTTGGAGGGTGTGTTCTTTGTGAAGAGTAGGTATTTACTAAGAAAGGGTTTTTTCGAAATTCCACCCCTAAAGGGGTGAATGGGCGTAGGGTGAAAGACGCGGATGAAGTTGCGGGTAAAACTAGTGTACTACGCAGCTACCATTTACCGAATAATATGTAATCCATTGATTTGAATGTGCCCCCATGGCAGCTGATAGTATTATGGCATGCTCACTCAAATGTCTCGCTGACGGTGGCGTGTGTGCTGGATCATTTAGCTCCCTTCAAAATGGTTGAGCTGAATGGTGCTGATCTGTGCGTCATGTTCGTGAACGGGCGCCGTCAGTTGGGGCTGGTCATCACTTAAGTAGCTGCCTCGGCTTATTTTTAATTATTTTATTTTTGTCTTGTTTTTTTTTCTATTTACTCTAGGTACATACTCTGGGTGGACGATTTAACGTGTATGTCTTTTTTACACCGTTCTCACATAATATATACCTAACTATAAATTCAGCATTAATGATGTAACTAATATTTTTGTAACAATATAATTTAAAAGAGTGTCCATGGAGTTTCTTGTATGTACGTTCGTCTCCATAAGTACCCACTACGCTTTGGAATAATAATTTATTTATTTATAATGGGCAATGGAATATTATTTGGAATTCGCAACCTCATCTTTCTGACTGACCGATCCCTTGACTATTCAAAAGTACCTGTAATTTATTTATTTATTTAAGGACAACAAACAGTAGCGTAATAATAAGTAAACATAGGTTAATAATAATAACCTGAGGTTTATTTGAAATTAATGCTTCGAGTTTGAGTTATGTTATAATTTATTAAGAAATAGCAATATTACTATAACCTACTTGACTAATAATACCTACTTGTGAAGTCACGTGTAAATCATAATTTCAAGTCATAATGTGTAATTCATAATTCAAGTCATAATTTATTTGAGGATAATAATAATAATTATAGTTTTGTGCATCATCATTACAAGCATGAATTAACTCATTGACTAGAGTAGTTAAAAAACCAGTAGGTACCTACCTAGTTAATTGCAAACCTAGGTTGTCCATCAGTAGGGTGCGGGATTGTTCGAAAAGGTTACCGCTACTCCGGAACATAAAGAGCTAAGGAAGGAACACGGATGGGTTTTAGTCAGTAAGAGTCTGACACTCCCTTCGCTCCACCCAGAGCGGGAGGGGTCATTTGATGATTTCCCATCCATAAAAAAAAAAAAAAGTTTGTCCATCGGTTTGTGTAATAATCATAGATTCGATTCAAGATCGATCATCTCAAAGGTGATCGAGTTGTTTAAAAGGGGAAGGCATGAGGCAGCCCGCGAAATTCAAAGGAAAACACCTTGAGGAAACCGGCATGTCCTGGAATAAAAAATTCAACAAAGACATGTTACATCTACCAACCCGCACTCGGTCCACGTGGTGAATTACAGCGGCCCACTCTCTCTCTCAGAGAGAAGGCTTGTGTCCCAGCAGTGGGAACATTATAGACTATTAGTATTATGTAACGTCAGATGTAGGTATCATCTTCACCTATTCTATGGCATCATCTTTATCTTAAGGCGAATGGGTAGTTGTAGCCCGCGAAATTCAATTTTTCTTACGTTTTTTGCAATTTTCAGGTCAGTGTCAGGTTGTATCTTGATGAAAATTTGATTCGCGACTATAACAGGTACGTATTCACAGAATTATAATCATCAGAATCATTAATACATCTGTTTAAGTTAGATTTCTACCACCAACACTTTTCCATACGAGATTTGTTCTTAACGGTAGAAATCTAACTTAGAAAGATGTATTAATGATTCTAATTATTATAATTCTGTAAATACGTACCTGTTATTGTCGCGAATCATATTTTGATCAAGATACAACCTGACACTGACCTGAAAATTGCAAAAAACGTAAGAAAAATTGAATTTCGCGGGCTACAACTACCCATTCAAAAAGCAGTCACGTTGGAACCATTAAAATACATTATAATTGATACTAACATGATATTTTCCATGTATCACTTACCTTCTGAGGTAAGTGATACATGGAATGTGAGTGATTGTCATATCATCACACTTTGTTTCTCCAAAGGGTTGGGTAGAGGTGTACCTATAGTACACCCACATTTCGCCAGTTATGTTTAAGTCCCGTGTAATAGGAGGCGAGCCTATACAGGGTTTTTGGAAAAAACACCAAAAACTTCTTAAGAGGTCATACTCATCATTATGAACAACTTTTACTATGGGACCAAACCTGAAATTGCGAAAAAAAAAATCAGCTGTTCCCTACATTTATGTTCGTATAACTATAAAATGTAGGGAACAGCTGATTTTTTTTCGCGATTTCAGGTTTGGTCCCATAGTAAAAGTTGTTCATAATGATGAGTACAATGACCTCTTAAGAGGTTGTTGGTGTTTTTTCAATAACCATGTAGGTATACCTACCCTAATCTAGACTAATATAAAGCTGAAGACTTTGTTTATTTTGCGTTTGTTTGTTTGGACGCGGTAATCTCTGGAAATAACGGCAGGATTAAAAAAAAGACGGGTTGCACTCCGGGAGTGCCGGCAGAAGTAAAAACTTGAATATTAACGTTGAAATAAATCAATTATTAATTGAATTAATATAACTCATTTTTTTCACTATTTTTCACTATTTCTGCGTCACTTTTTTCATTAATAGATGCACTTTGTTCAATTTCCATATTTTAAACACTTTTATACACGAATTTTACGAATACACAGCAGTGTGGCTACTACACAGACGGTCGAGCCATCAGCTGTCTATCCATCCATCCATCTACATCCACGTCCACGTCCACGTCCACGTCCACGTCCATCCATCCATCCATCCATTTACTTCGGTTGGCGCCGCCGTTGAAAGAGAGGAGGGGGGGGGGATCTCTCCTGACGGTCACGTGTCCTGACGCGATGTCCTGGCGCGAGTTTAACATTTTTTTACCCATTACAAAAAGTGTGCAACGCCGAAGGAAGGCTATTTAACATCACGCTAGGATTCTTAGCAGCCAAACAAAATTTAAAAAAAAAAAAAATAAGAAAGAACGCTAAGTGAAAACGAAGTGATAGCGCGGGCAGGCGATACGATGCGACGGGGTGGGTCGGGGGAACTAGTTTCACGCGGAAGAAGTCGCGGGCCGCAGCTAGTAGTGTATTGAGCAGCACACATACACATGTGTCTGTATGTTTCAATAAAAATCCGAGGGTTTTAAAGGAAATTCCCAATCCATTGCTTCATAGGTTTGAGGTGAAGCACGGGTCCGTCCCCTTGAAAAATTCGTCTGCTCAACAACCTAAAAACGCAATGAACGGGGGCGAACTGTCAAAATGAAAGGCATTGCGATCGATTCCCATATCATGTATGTTACGCAATTACCCCTGGCTTTCTGCCTACCCAGAAAACGTGAAGAGTGAAGTTTGATTGACATGTAAAACACGCATGTTCTTTAGTAAAAGATATGCAAATAGCATTGTAAAGTGGCATTGTGTTATAAATCATTGTTTGTGCCTGTTTGCAGAGGAGAACCATGTAAGATCAACGTCAACAGTCGTTTAGCTGTCACACTAGTGATAAGCATGGGTTTACATGCGGATATTAAGTATTTTTTAACCGACTTTAAAAAAGGAGGTTCTGTATTCGATCCGTATGTATGTATGTTAGTATGTCCGCGATTTTCTCAAAAACTAATGAACCAATTTTGATGTTTCTTTCATTAACGTGATCTACATACTTTCAGGAAGGTTTAGTATACAGGTTTATTGGAAGATGTCGAAGATAGTGCAGACTATTTAGAACCATTTAAGCCATGGTTGTCTTAGACGAAGTCTCACTAATTTTTTTTACCTAATTTTTATGTGTTTTATGTTTAATGACAGAGGCCTAATATTTTAAGAAGGTACCTATACTGCTTATTTATGGCCAAATTGAATGATAAATGAATTCGTTTTTATTTTATTTTATTAAAATAATATGTAAGCAATCAGCAAAACATATTTTGAACCGAGTAGGTGTTGAAGTTTTGTATGGGACAGTTGAAATATTTTCGCGATTACAAAGTTACTCTCATGGACAAAGTTGTTCAGTGTGATGGTCTGTACCACACTCGGCAGTAGCGCTTACGACCACTAGACCATCGCGGCAGTCGGAAATTGAAAATTATGACCAGCGCTTCAACCAGATACAAATAAACTTATAATACGCACTAACATACATGTTCTTACCCACAGACTTCTGTTTGTCCATGTACAGTCAACAAAATAGATAAGTATGCAGGATCGTCGGATATAGTTGAAGTTTATTAAGAAACCGATGGATGTTATCGACTGAAATTTGATTTGATACATGAGCTGTTTGTTTTCTATTAATAAAATTAAATTTTATTCGAGAATATCCATCGGTTTCTTATTAAACTTCAACTATATCCGACAATCCTGCATACTTACCTATCTGTTTTTTATTTGACTGTACAGACTGGAGCACATCAACCTACTACAATCTGTCAAATTTCTTTAATCGATTTTCAACTTAATCACTAAATTATAAGGTTCAAAGTTGATTGGAAAAATGTGACAGTTTCGGGTAGGTTGATGTGCTGGCGTCTGTACATTACAAGCCGCGTCAATCCGTGCGCAAACGAACAAACACGCAATGATCTTGATACGGAGTTGCTATGCTAACATTTACTTCAGTTACTGAAGATAATATACATTATAGTGTAGTGTCACGTATGAAGTTGTTAGAGAAAATGTGCTGCTCATTCAAAAAGCTTGCTGATGGTCAACGCTATTTCTTTCGAACTAATGGGAACTAGTTGTCTTTCAGGTTTTTCCTAAAGGGTCATCTTCAAATGTTTTTTTTGAGCGACTTCAAAAAAGGAAGTTCTGTATTCGACCCGTATGTATGTATGTTTGTATGTCCGCAATTTTCTCAAAAACTAACGAACCAATTTTAATAATTCTTTCATTAATGTGATCTACATACTTTCAGGAAGGTTTTAGTATATAATACATTAGGTAATTATTCTTATGTACGAAGTTATATGCATAAATGTACTGCATGTCCGGCATTTCAATGCGAATTTTGATGATTCTTCAAGTCAAAAAAGTTTTTACTAATCCGCTACTATCTGATCTTATTGTAAAGCTACGGTTTCCTAGAAGAAAGGTTGCTGGCCACATAGTGTCCGCAATTTACCAGCAAATAACGTTTCTGAAACATTATGAAAGTCAGTTTGTGTGCTCTCAGCGGCTTTATTCTGTAATAATCTCACCAAGATAACTTAGGTGAAGTGAGCTTAAAGTGAGTTGGCATTGTGTCAATCGCTAGCATCAGGTGGAATCACGTCACGGGCTAACGTTATGCTCACTTCACCTAATGTTTTCACGGCGAGATTTTTACAGAATAGCACGGCTGTTGCACAGCGAGACGTTGAGTAGTGTGCCAGAGAGCGCGCGAAGTATCGTTCGCATTAGCGCGACAATGTAGGCGTAGCATAAAAAATTATGAAAGTAAGTTTGTGTATTTCCTGGAGAGTGTTTTATGCCACCATATAGTCAAACCTCGCTGCCATCATTTTCACCACTCTTCTCTAGGAAACTAGATTAAGCAATAATACGGTCGATGACGGCACACGGTTGCCGAAGCTCCTTTGACACGTCTTTCTGGTTGAAGCTATTGGCAAACACAAAGTCCGGCAAGCCTCTCCTTACCAAGTTTACATTTCCCTCAATTATGTTTTGCCACACCATTCACAGTTTTACGTACAATTTGGGGCACTAGGTATGGGTTGGGTGTTAAGACTTAGCCAAAGACACAGAGATGAAACTTAGCGTATATTACTCTTTGATCTGACAAAATCAGTGCATTTTGGCCTAATTTTGATAGATGGAGTTTACACTTAGTTTCGTCTCTGCATTTTACCCTAAAACCGAGCGTTTATTGCCCGTGGTTCGACCGCGTAGTTCTACTAGTAGGACCACGGGCATTTTTCTTTTCGGTGGTTCTATCAATCGGACCATCGTTATAAAATTATCATATTTTATTGGCACTGGTCCTACTGGTCGAGTAGAACTAAGATAAATATTTTTGTCCATGGTACTACTTACGTAGTACTTATACCTGTTACATTATTTTGAGTTGCGGACACCAGCCCGTATTACCTTCATTATTTTACAAAGGAAAAAAAATACGTGTAAGTAAAAATAAAATGTATAGTTATTAAAAAATGTTTTTGTAGCTACCTATTGCACTAAAAAGAAAACAGTACATTACTGCAGCAGCCAGCAAAAGAGGCATTGATGGACGGACGTGTAAATGTGAGATTAAAAATGTGAGAGTAAAAGAGTTAGCTGGTTTAACTAAAAAAAAGATTTTTGACAAAGAGTAAGTAACCGTGGACGAATATATATCATCGCAGCTTATCCAATGCATGTCCAACATTTATTTTGGTATTTAGTAACTCCAAGTTTTACATGCAAAGAAGTTTACTCACTTAATAGAACCACGGGTAAACAAAGTTGCCCTTAGTACTACTGATAGAACTTGATTTGCCCATGGTCCGATTGATAGAACCACCGAAAAGAAAAATGCCCGTGGTCCTACTAGTAGAACTACGCGGTCGGACCACGGGCAATAAACGAAACCGAGCACCCATCTCGTGTAACTCGCAATAGGATAGCGTGATTCGGGATAACCACAGATATAGATAGACCTAGATAACGTAAGTATCACGAACTGTATAAAAACTAAGCGTGCCACTTTTTGACTACCTACTATGACGTCACAAGCTCGCGCTCTCTCGCTCACGCTCACCTAGCCAGCAGTACGCAGGACTGAGCAGGAAAGTGGCGGCTTATGATTTTCGAACATAAGCTGGTGCGATTTTTGGCACGCGAAGTAGTTGCTCTTGCGTTATCTAGGTGTATCTATATCTGTGGGGATAGCGTTCATTCGGGATAAAGTGATTCGGGATTTCGAGTTTCGGTCTAACGTATAAGAGTGTTATATTCAAACCTATTATTTTATGATGTCACCAAAGTTAATGAGAACTCTTTATCAATATCTCCATTTTATCTCTTTACAGACTAGAAGATGATGCAGCCCACACGAACGGCTACGTCAACAATGGAGCAAGCCTCGAAAGCGTGGTCACTGAGCAACCGGTCAACAACAACCACCTGCCTCCGCGAGCCATCACCGGCAGGGAGGTCAACGAGATGCCCTTGCATGCTGACAAGCTTTATGAGGTGAGGAACTACAAGATTACAGACAACTCAAGTGATATGACACAGGACACTCAGGCACTGACACTCGCGACACCGACACTTTGAATCTTGTGACACCGAGCCGTGACATTCGTGATACCACACCTTACACTGACGACACTTGACGCACCGACACCGACACCTTACTCTCGAGACACTGACACCTGACACACTCACAACATCTAACACTCACGATACCTGACATTCACAATAATTACACTAGCTGACACTCGTATCACTGACACCTGTCACTTGCGACATCGTCACCTGACATGTATGACACCGACAACAGACCACGATATCGACACAGCGACGTGATGTTCCGTCATCTGTGAACCAAGTTCAATGTTACAAAATAATATAGGTACTAGCTATAACACTAAAGTGAAATTGTAGTAACACTAACATTCTCTTTTGGTTTTCAGGTATTCTCTAAATCTCTAATATTTAGAGACGATCACGAATTGAAAGCTAAAACGGCGAGCACGAATTCACTGGATGAGCTGGAGACCAAGTCCGAACCCGACTACCTATCAGACAGGCCCAACAGGACCAAGGTCTACTTCGAAGACGAGATCAATTCACCAGTCACTGACTTCGAAATTATGTTCAAAGATGAACTTCATACTAACCACGACATGTTCAAGATTGACGAAGAAGAGGACAGTGATCGACAAAGCCAGGACACCGAGGAAGGTCTGACAATGAACGTAGCAGTTATAAAACAAGACGTTATTAAACCCAGTACTATTACTATTAAAGACGAAACTAAGATCACAACTCTTAGTCCTATTTACCATTATAATCCAATTTCTTCTATGGCTTTACCATCTGCTTTCTCTTTACCAAGAGTTGACAGTGTGAAAGGCATTCTAAGGATGAGACCAGACAATGAGTACCCGAGAAGTAATAGCCCTAAGACTTTGGATAGGGTTGACAGTAGCGGAAAATTATCGAAACCAATGCTAAGCAGGGTTGATAGTTTGAAGAACATAGATCCGAACAAATTGAACAAGGTATTATTAAGAGTACCACACCGAAGTGCATCTTTCTTGAATATTTCTGAACACTACGTACCAGAAAAACCACCGTTAGTCAAGAGCAAATCAATGGTTGGTATGTTAGCCTCGGAAGATTCGAAATTGAGTCAACTGCCAGACACTCCTATAATAAAGAGTAACAATCTACCAAGATTCTTTGCTGAGGTACCATCGCTGCAGGGATACAAAGGAGACACGAGCTTGCAGAGTATAAAACAGCAATCAGCAATGATGTATCAGGAAGACTACAGTATGCCAAGGTACTATGGAACTGGATCAAAGACAACCGAACCGTCGCCCGTCCACGAAAGTAAGTCGATGCCTGATTTGAGGATCCCAACGACAAATTCTTCGGGGAAAGTCAGCAAGCGCCTGGTAAAGCTTCGCAGTAGATTAAAGCCTTTAGTTATAAAGAAGAATTCTAATGAGAGATTGTAAATTAATTTTATAACTGTGTGACCTAAACCCGCACTTAAGTCATGCTTTTCTGTGACTTAATTAGTCCATATTTATACAGAAAAGCGTGACTTAAGTGCGGGTTTAGGTCACACGGTGCTTTAAAATAGTATGACGATACGTGTGACTTACGTAGTCTATTCTATCGTAAAGTATTATTAAAACTGTGCCTTTGTAAGATTTTCTTGTTACTATTTTTATTGTAGAATACGATGGATTAACTAAGGTTGTGTGTATGACCGTTGCCATTTTATTCAGGAACGGAAGAATTGATTTAGATAAAAACATGTTTGACCTTGAAGCAGATTCTTAAAAAGGTTGTGTACTTAATGTAAAGAATTGAAGAGGATTAAGTATTGTGGGTAAAAAAAAAATGATTTTAAGTCATCTAGTAAAGTATACTGACTTCAGTGACTTTTAATGAAATCTAATAACAAAAATTAGGTATGTTTTAGTATTTTGCTCATGGTTATAATTAAAATTTACCTTAGGCCGCGTGCTAAACAAAAGTGATCGTCGCGCAAATATGTAGGTAATCGTCGTGTTTATATGTCATTTTATGTTCGATGAACAGTAAGCTCCGATTCGCACCGGCGCGTTTTTCCGAGTTATTCCAATCGGCATCCTAATTGCGTAACACACAATCAGTCGGAATCTGAATCATTTTGAAGCAAATTGCTAATCCATTGCTTCATAAGTTCGAATAATTTGTCTGATCAACACGTAAACAACGTAATGAATGTTGTTGAACTGTCAAAATTAAACGATTCCGATTGATAATGTGTTACGCAATTGCCCCGCTATTCCCTGAACCCCCCTCTACCCCCCCCCCCCCTCCTCGATCCCCTGCTAGTTCGTCTTCTGTTTTAAACTTTGTCTTATCCACTATAAGCTTTCTCATTACCGCGGCGATTTTTTTTTTTCGCGCATTGGATTTCCAACGCGCCGGAAGCCCGAAAACTGTTTTTTTTTTCGCGCAGAATATTCCGAACAGAAAATAACATATGAACGCAACGCTTTTGTTTAGGACGCAGGGATAGTATTTATGGAGGATGCGATAAAGGTATCCCACGAAATTCCAATTTTCTTACGTTTTTTGCGATTTCCATGTCAGTGTCAGGTTTTATGTTTATTAAAATATCATTCACGACCGTAACAAGTATGTATTCACAGAATCATAATCATTAAACTCGTCAATACAACCCTCTAAGGTCATATATTGGGTGATATTTCATGAAAATAGTCATTCAATATAGGATGAACTTAAGAGGGCTACCGTGACGCTTTCGCCTTAAACTATTGACGCTTCATGTTTTTCTAAGACCGTTAATCTTCTGGATTAAGCGAAAACAATTCTCGATTCGGAAGACCATTTCTGGAATTGTTCTTTATTTCAATATCTTTTACTTGTCCTTTACCAGTGACGTGTCGCAAATTTCTTTTACTACAATTCTAAGCAAATTACCAAAATAACTTAGTAGGTACTTAATAATTTTTATTGTTGCTCAGAACAATTTGTGATTTAAATTAATTATTGTTAGAATTAAGTTAATATTATGATCCTACCTTATTTAATTGTTAGTTCTTATTTTATTCTAGTCATTGCATCACATTATTATGGCGAAACACTTTCTTTAAATTGAGAAACACTATTACCTATTTAAAATAAATTTAATAAATTGGTTTAGTGCAATATCTAAACTGGACTAATTAAGATTTACTAAACAATACATTACAATAATAACAATTTGATTATTCTAAAGCATTGCAGACGATCAATGGGCCAAACTTACGACCCAGTGGGTCCCGCCTAATGGCAAACGACATCGCGGCAGGCCCAGACGGAGATGTCGGGATGAGCTGGACTCCTTTAATAAAGATTGGTCCGTAGCATCTCTGGACAGAGAGAGATGGAAGGAGAGTAAAGAGGCCTTTGCCGCTGGGCAAAGGCCTCTTTACTCTCCTTCCATCTCTCTTAGCAGCTTTTTTTATTTGCCATTTCCCACTGCTGAGTGGGAAATGGCAAATAAAAAAAACTGCGTACATTTGCACAAACACGCCAACAACAAACAATCTCTTGCAATTTAATTCATAAAAAAATCGGCAATTTACCTTCTGTCATATCAAGACACTACGCTTGTCTGAATAGCTGTGTTACGTCACCTATTGTTACTCGTCTCAATATCGCGCCTTCGGTGCAACAAAGTCACAAATAGCCAAAACTGCAAAATTGAAGTAATGCCAAATAGTCTCTGAACCATGCCTATACTTGGGGCAACAAAAACATCCGCGAAATTATCTCAAAATTCTACTAGATGGCGGAGGTGCCTTTGTGGTTATAAATGCAAAAAAATTAGGAAATAAATGCGAAAAAAAAGTCCTCTCCTGTAAAATTAAAAAATGAGCTGTTGTGACTGTTGCACCGAAGGTGCAATATGTTGGAAGTTTTGTTGGCAAACATGTTACAAGTGGGAAAGCAGCATTAATGTTCATAGCGTCATTCTTGGTACTTGGTACGCCAACCTTTAGTCGGTGCAAAACTAAATTCGTGGCTATGCTTATTTTCTTTGCCTGAAAAGATGTTTTAGATTTAATATAGGCTGACAGTCTTCCAGTATTAGCAGTGTTAAAACCTGAATAAGGTTTTACCTTCAATGTACCTAAAAATGTACTTAAGTATAGCCCGATTCAAACTTTGTGATAGCTCTGAAGTGCGCTACTCGTTGCGCAGAGCCGCCCCCTCACCCCCGCTGACACGTGAATTTATTATTGCGCAGCGACTCGCCTCATGTTCCGACCCGTCATAAAGTTTGAATCGAGCTACACTTAATTCGATGTGTTTCGCCCCTAAAACGTAGATTTTCGAACAAATTAACGATTAAGATCTGCATAATATTCATTGTTAATACTAACTTAATGCATAACTTAACCCTGTAAGTACTTACTGTTAAGTTTTGAAGTTCCCAAATAAAGTGAAAACGAAGATACCTGGATGTCTTTTAATATGCTCGTACTTTTTCCTTTCCTGAGTCTAGTACCGATTCACCGATTCGATTTTTCTGACCTAGTCAGAAAAATTCGAAGCTAAATACATACTTAATACAATACAGGGTGAAATTGAATTCATGGGCATCCTTTTAAGGGGTCATTGTAATCATCATTATGAACAACTTTTACTATGGGACCAAACCTTATATCGTAAAAAAAAATCAGCTCTTCCCTACATTTATGTTCGCATAACTTGTCAAAATGTAGGAACAGCTGATTTTTTTTTTCGCGATTTAATGTTTGGTCCCATAGTAAAAGTTGTTCATAATGATGAGTACAATAATCCCTTAAAAGGATGCCCATGAATTTAATTTCACCCTGTAGAAAACAATTGTGTCTCATTAGCGGAGCTTGAGGTCATAGAAAATAAAACAATTATGTAAAAAAGCGCACGTTTTATTACAGTATCACTATCTCATACAATTTCCTTTTATATTATATTATTAGGTAAACTCCAACAATAAAACTTTATTAAAATCTTAAGACCCTACAGTAGAACGCGTCTAGTAAAACTGAAACTATTCTAATATACACCTAAACTTCATTACAATAGAGTTTAAAATTACTTTATCAAGGCGAATCTTAGACGACAGGGAAAAAGGGTATATTTATAACTAAATAAGTACGGTACTGAAAAGAGTTAGTTACATTACTCTAAGGTTAGATCATTTACAGAGTTTTATTATTTTATAATAATGAAGATCACAAATTTCTACTTACATCTAAGGGAATACTATTTAAATGGGTATATAAAGGGTACAATTAAATTAGATAGCGATCTCCGCAGACATGATGGGCCAAAAACATCATCCATTTTTTTAAATCATGCTTTATATCGCTAGGTACCCATAACGTCTGCAGATTTTCGTTAGTTGATTTAATTTGACCCTGTATAAATAGCATTAACACGGTAGGATTGCCTAAAAAACGTCCCAATTTCATACCTGATGACCTATTCTGTAAGAAAGATTGACGCAACTCACTTCAAGCTCAGACTTTTTTTTTTTTTTAATCTCACCTTGAAAACTTAGGTGATTAGTGAGCTCTCAATAGTGTCAATCCCTAGCGTTAGGTGAAATAACAGCTAGCTCACTTCACCTACGTTATCACGGTGATCTTTTTACAGAATAGCACCGCACTCTTGACAGCTCACTTCGCGTATGTTTTCACGATGACATTTTTATAGAATAAAACGTCTGCTCTGGTACTTATTTCGGAGTTACCACAAAAAAAAAGGAGACTAGATTTAAATTGCCTTGTGAATGAGAATAATTGGAATGTCCAAAGCACCTTAAGTTGACATTTCACAAAAAAAGGAGATTTCTTTTTATTCGCATGTAAAATATTTTTAATATTATTTTAATTTTAACCAGAGACAATTTGTTTTGAATAATTTTAAATGATCCACGACACAATGTAGTTGATTAAAGTGTGTTTATAAAAAAGCATTCTAAGTAATAAAACATAACTTTTTTTTTGGTTATATTTTATGTTCTAAAATGTAAAATTTTGTCGTGGCACAGTTTACTGTTATTTTCGAAAAGCTTTAAAAAATATAAATTAAG
Source organism: Amphipoea oculea (assembly GCA_945859645.1). Lineage (NCBI taxonomy): Eukaryota > Metazoa > Arthropoda > Insecta > Lepidoptera > Noctuidae > Amphipoea > Amphipoea oculea. The sequence continues at coordinate 17,924,948 of OX243885.1, read as the reverse complement.
CTATTTATACAAGATTTAGCTACAAGTGAGGCCGTACTACAAAAATCTAAATGGTTCTAGACCAAAGGACCAAAATTACCAAGTTTGACATCCATTGCTCATTTTGTACACAACATAAATATTTATTCAACTGTTAAAGTACTTCAAAGATTTTACCGTACAATGCTGCATCTTTGCCAGCTAAGCCTAAATTTGCCTATTTCGTTTGAATTACGATATTACGCGTCTCCTTTGGTTTTTCTGATTTTCTACCATTTGGTAGTAATTTTACATTATTAGGGCAACATATTTTTCATTTTTATAACGGTATTTGGTCCTGGCGTACTAGAACCGTGATGAAAAATGGACTATTTTTAGGCTAACAGTATTTTTTCTAAATATGTAGTTATTTAAAAGGGAAAAGACTTTATACACTTTACAATGTTTTAGAATTATGCTACGCAATCCATTCATTATTTAAATGCATTATTTTAAATTTTTAATTTATATAAAAAGTAGCAAGTTTTGCTTTTTCATAATATTTTTGTTTATAAATTAGCTATCAGCGAAGTTTGAATAGTTACGAAATAGTATTTTTTACATAAGTAATTATAGTTTGAACACCGTCACCATTTTTTTTTAAATTATACAGAGTGTATCAGGTATGGTCTTTAAGGGTGTGGTACAGACCATCAAACTGAACAACATTCTCCATGGGACCACATCGTGAGCGCGAAAAAAAAACAGTTGTCCCATACAAAACTTCAATACATACTTGACCTAAATGTATGGGACGGCTGATTAATTCTGATACACGCTATATAAAATAATAACAATATATTTTAAATTATAATAAAATTTTGTTTAATTCTTCATAATTGTTTTTAACCATTTTGTTTTCTAGGTGTGTAACAGTGTTCCAAAAATCTTATGTCAACCCTTACATCGAAATGGAACTAAGTTTTAGGACTTTAAATAATTATACAATCAAGGAAAAATCCCTTTTTAAAGTTACATTTCAATGAAAAGTTGTTTACATAGAAAATCGTTAAAGTTAATTATTTTATTTTAAGAAAATTCACGTCATACATGAGGCTGGTCACGTCCAAGTCAAAATCAAGTCTACATAACATAACATCACGCCTATATTCCCCACAGGGTTGGGCAGAGCTGTAACTACAGTACACCCACATTTCGCCAGTTATGTTTAAGTCCCATGTAATAGGGGGCGAGCCTATTGCCATCAACCGGGCACAAATCCAGATTCCAGGCTGCTACTGAGAAATTCCAGCTAATACTTTGCCCGATCTGGGAATCGAACCCACCTCATGCTCAACAGCAGCGCTTGCGACCACTAGACCAACGAGGAAATCAATTCTGTCTTATTTTATAATGATCTTTTCTAAAGCCTTCTTTGATCTTACATACCTTCTACGTAATTGACAGTACATTGGCTTCTATCCTTCAAACTCTGTCAACTAATTGATGAAAATTGTCCTGCCTTCTGTATGACGTGTATTTAAGCCCTTGCCAGACAAATCAAACAGCTTTGCCAACATTTCTAATATACAACGTGTATCAGAAATGTGTGGTCATATTTAAGGGTGTGATGCCACCTGATGGTCGATAACTGAACTACTTTCTCCAAGAGACCCACCAAATGTATGTCCCATACAAAGGTATGAAATGCTAAAATGTATGAGGCAGCTGATTATTTTTTCACTATTACGATGTTGGTTCATGGCTAAGTAACAACGCTTGCCATGGTTGTCCGTGGATCGGTGACCAGTGACCATCATTACATACCAAGACCCCTTCGAGCCTCGGAAACACGTTAAACCGTTGGTCCCGCGTGTCATTCGTGGATCGTTGACAGTCGTAAAGGGTCGTCAGAAACTCGAATGTCTGACAACCACTCTTACCAAGGGGTGTCGTATTACACAGTAACTGGGTTGTGGAGGATTCAGCTGCATTCGGCAGCCGACCCCAAAATATTTGGGAAAAGGCTAGACAGATGATGATTACGATGTTGTTCTCATGGAGAAAGTTGTTCAGTTTGATGGTCTGTACCACACCCTTAAATATGACCACACCTTTGTAAAACACGCTGTATTTTTTTTAACGCTTTTGTATTTCTTTAACCTCGTTTCGCGCTCGCAGTCCGTGTGTCAAGAGCTTTATTTTCTTAGTGCTAAGTGCATCACCTAATAGTTCTATTTCGGTACTTAAAGTACTATGTAGGTCACTAGCTTCTAGCGATGATAGTGGAGAAGCCTACGCTAAAAGGCAACTTAGACGACACCTAATAGATACGACTAGATTTATTCCCATTTTCACTAACCTAAGCATTCACTTAGGTGTTGCCTAGTGTTAGTGAAAACGGGCAGCAGTGTACTTTTATTATTATTATTTCTAGTTATTAATATGTGTATAGTTAGGTGTGTTCCGAAATTATTGCGTTACGTAGCGCTTATAGCATTTAGGTGTTTATAAAAATAAATTAAAAGGTAAATATATTGGTGTTTTTTTTTTGTATTAAATAAATATTGCTATTTTTATTTTCTATAGGTAACTAAACATTATGAATGTACTATTTCAGCAACATCAGTATGTAGATTTATAAAACAATCGTCATTAAAAATTAAAAATAAATTGCAAAAAAAAAACGAATGCTAACTTTTCTCTATATTTAAAACTCCTACAATCTACTTTCTTGTACTGAATTAAGGTGTATTTAAAAACTGCAAATCTAAAATACTGAGGCATTTTCTAAGCTACAAACCAAGGGTTTTATCGGCCTTAGCAAATAAATCTAAATCTCAAATCATCTTAGACTAAGTAAAACTAAATTTTAAAATTGAATGGCAAATATTTTTGATCTAAAGTTTATTGACATATAACTTTTCACAAAAAAAAAACTGTTTTACTTTTAGACTTATTCCGTGTAATGTGTATTGGGGCAATGATGATAATGGGTATATTCCATTTCATAATAATTTCTACCAAACGCAGCGCCATTTTAATATTGGCAACACAAAGATTAGGCGCCATTTTATCGCCCGCCGTCCATTTCGCTGTCGCTGTATAAAAAATCCGCTGCGTTTTTTAATAATCCCATCTCCCAACATTATCGTAATTGCCCCAATAAAATATACTATAATAATTTAATATAGTATAATGCCATAACGATAAATTAATTGTAAAGGCCTGCACTAATAAACCCTTTCCAATATGGCGTCGAGAGCAGAATCTTATAGAGCAAATTCACGATATCTTTTATTTACGTAACATCCATTTGTAAGTCATTGCAACGTGACTCTTATATAGTTGCTATATACAATATAAATTACAATGATGCCGTGCGTTTTATACCTAAACTCCCGGCAATCATTCTAATTTATACTTTTAACAAACACGCCGCACTTTACTTTCACTTACATTGCAATGACTTACTAATAATATTATGTTTTTTTTTCGTGAATGAGGTCCTCTAAAGCTTTCGAAATATTAACATCATCTAAACTTTTATAAGTAAAAACCAAAATAATGTTTTAAAACGAAACTTTAATTAATTTTGCAATTGGTATAACTGAACGAATGTATCGAATGAGTGTAATTTATTGTCTAATCACTTGTCAACACCCGATGTTAATAACTACTGAATAACTAGGTAGTATTATTATATTTGGCCTAGATTTTATTCTAAGTTATTAACCGATATATTTGCAGATCAAAATCACTCCTCTTAAGGCAAAGTGTATCAGGAATTCAGTCCTCACCAAGGAGCCTTCTCTTAAAGTGCTGATACACACGAGCGACACGTTGTCGACGGAGTTGCTTCTGCCGTTGACGCGTGTCGCTTGTCTGTATCCATACTAAGGCCATCAACAAAGATACGGGACCATTCGATAGTAGTTGATCCGTCAAAACAAGTGGCAAATTATTTTTCCGGACGGACAATAACAAATCGGGATTTAGGACAACTTTCAATCGTGTTGTCATTCATTCTTAGTTTGGGCCCCGAACTAATCTTATGTCCTACGTTGTTAAGTGATACGGAGTACCCCGTTATTTCGGCTGAAACTATGGATTTCGTACTCGTTCAATATTAATTTTATAATAGTATTTTGCTCTGCAAACTATCGAATCTATACTAGATATCCTAGTTTTGGTGTCACAGTTTACTAAGTTAAAGTATTACACCTGTCAGTGTTCAAGTACGTATGTTATATTCGAGTAAGTACCTATACAATTATTTCGAGTAATCTCATTCTTCAGCTGATAAAATCAGAAGTGACGTTATCTTGAGTACTTAGTAACGCTATCAATGACATAGATAAGTGATCTGTCTCTAAAAATATGAATAACATGTGACACAAAAGTTTCGACAAAGAACTGTTGGTCCTTGGTCTTTAAAAACACAATAATTATAAAATGCATTTGATCCTTTGATTTGATCCTTTTCTTATTTTTCGATGTTTCCTTGGCTCGGTCTAGCTCGTCCTCGTGTTATGGCTTTCCTACCACGATCTTCAAAAATTCCCCTTTGTCCAGATTCATATTTACAACTCCTTCTTCATCTTCCACATTTTCTTCAATTACTTAAGCGATTAAGAAAACAACACTTTCATAGTCTGTAAACTATCACATTTATAGTCCTTAGAATTTTGGTCTTTCCATCCGAAAAACGGTGACACCAAAACATCTTCTACGCTAGATTTACCTAACTGTCTTGAACCGCTTGACTTTGATGGTTGCTTTGTTGGCGCATAGTTTAAGTGCGGTGGCACAACCCAGGAGGTCTGCTGATGATACGTCCTTGCCATCTACTGTCATCAGGAAGTCACCTCTCTGGATGCGACCGTCCATGTCTGCTGGGGTGCCAGGAAGCTGGAATAGAGAATTGTCAGGTTAAGCACCTTTAGCTTTGTTTGGCACGGGCGATTTTTTATCGCGCACGTACATACACCGGGCTGAGGCTCAACAAGGAGGTGTCGAACAGAGCATTAAGAATCCAACAAAGTGCATCCCAACACGTCATAAATATACAGTATTTGATTTTTAACTCTCAGCGCCAGGCATTACGTTGAAAATCCAGTGTGTAATAAAAAATCCTCGCAATCAAAAATTAAACCTGGGTACGAGGGCTTTGAACTTAGGCAACATCAAAATAGTCCATCGTTCAACGCTTTCTAGGGGTTTAGCTGGGAAGAAACAGTTGCAAAGGCAAACACCGATGCAGTAAAAAAAGTAAAGTGGTCAATTATTGGCTACTGTTCAGCTACTGGTTACAAACAAACGATTTCATCCTATCGTTTCGACATCAAGTCACCCAAAGGGCAATGGAGAGGGCTATGCTTGGAGTTTCCCTATGGGATCGAATCAGAAATGAAGAGACCCGCAGGAAAACCAAGGTAACCGACATAGCCCGAAGAATTGGCAAACTTAAGTGGCAGTGGGCAGGGCACTTTGCTCGCAGAACGGATGGCCGATGGGGCCGAAAGGTTCTGGAGTGGCGACCGCGTACCGGAAGGCGTAGCGTTGGAAGGCCTCCCACAAGGTGAACCGACGACCTTGTGAAGGTCGCAGGAACTCGTGGGATGCGAGAAGCACAAAACCGGTCGAAGTGGAGGTGCTTGGGGGAGGCCTATGTCCAGCAGTGGACGTCTTTCGGCTGAAATGATGATGATGATGATGTTTCGACATCAATATGGATACACAATAGTAAGTGGCTCTTGCATTGTAAAAAGTAGCCAGTCGGCAGGTAAGTAGGGGGACTAAATTCTCAGGATGCTCTCTAGACGATCATTAACATAATCTGCGATCGCGGTGTATTTGCAAAAAATGTAAACAAATATTAATTAATGGAAAAAGAACTTTAATTCCTACACAATAAAGTTTAGTTTACGCTACAGCTTCAAACATTTTTATAACTTTTTCAATAGTGCTAGTCAATCTGAAATTAACTTAATAGTCATTGAAATAAAGTTGATATTTGTTTAACTTGAAATAGGGTGGGGGTGTGCAGCACTGCGCAATTTTACTATAGACAATTAAGTCATGGCTTTTCAATGGGTATTGTTCAAGTCTAAGGAATGACGCTGTTTTTTAGCTTCTTCTTTATTCTCGTGTCGATGGCACAATTGCTAGCTAATACTACGATACTACTAGCTAATCTCTTTGGATCTCTTTCTCATTGGCCCTTTCTCCGCTTGCGGAAGACTGTGGTCATACTAAGTAATCGTGCTACTCACAAGTTGTCCTATATAGACGCCGGGCGCGGCGACGGGCGCGACACACGTGAGGCCGAGCGCCTTGCCCGCCTTGCGGCTGAGGTCGATCTCTATCTCCTCGTACTTCAGCGGCTCTGGTCGGTGCACTGTCAGTTTTAGCTGGAAAGAAAAAAAAGGATACCTATGATTCCAGTCGTTGTTAAAGTTATGGAAACAAAAAACCTCATCAAAGTGTTCACATAACATGAACTCGTCGAATATTCACAGAAAGACTTTCTTTTCAAGTTCATTATGATGGTCTCCAACAGCGAGCGAAACCACACTTTTCTTCAAAAAATACACACACAAACATAAACAGCCAGTCATAACGTGCCATCAGAAGCAGAAAGATACCATTCAATTCAGGCTAGCGATCCATGTTTGCCAATAATTTGTTTACGGATGCCACAAGATATCAGCTGTGCATCAATACAAACATTCAGCTAAATCTCGTTGAAACAATGACCTCAACAGAGTTGGAACTGCATGTGGAACAAAAATATCAGGAAATACCTATACCTGCCTGGTATGTGGACTGAATACTTTGGATTCACCAGAACCCAGTAAACTAGGGCAATAATCCATGCTGCAGTTCCTTCTTTATATGAGAAGACGCTTTTGCCCTGCAGTGGAACAGTTACAGAGCAAGTAGACGAACCAAAAATTCGAAGACATGTGACATCTACCAACCCGCACTGGGCCCGCGTGGTGGATTACGGCCCACTCTCTCTCACAGAGAGGAGGCCTGTGTCCCAGCTGTGGGAACATTTATAGGCTGATTATGTAGACGAACCTTAGCAGTTTTCTGCTTGATGGTGAGACAGACTCTTTCGTGCGCCATCTCCTTGGTGATAGCGATGCCGTTGCACTCGAGGATCTGGTCTCCGGGTTTCAGACGACCGTCTTTAGCGATCGCACCGTTATTGTAGACGTCTAGAATTATTGCTGCCGCTCCCTGCAACGGAAATAATAAATTGTGATGGGTGATTGTGCTGATAGGTAATATTTTTTTAATGTGGTGTATAGGGGCTTGCCAAAAAATGGAGTATAAGTCAAATACAATAGTGCAAAGGGACTTTTCATAGGAGTCGTTTTCTTTATTGGCCTTTTCGTATAGTACCTATACGAAAACTCGTTCGGGCTGATTTCCGAGACAAAGTAAATACAGAGTGAAATTGAAAACATGCGACAAATCGAAATGGGAGATTGTACTCATCATTATGAACAACTTTCACTATGGGACCAAACCTGATTTGGTCCCATAGTGAAAATTGTTCATGTGTTGTTGTTGTTGTGTGTTGTTGTTGTTGTTATTTATGAAGTTTCAAGGTTTCAATATACGAGCAAGGGCGTTTGTCCACTGCAGCCGTCACTGAGAAAGAGTGATCGAATGGAATGCAATCAGTCTCATTTTTCTACCAGCTTGCATGATGTGAGGTTCCCTTTTGCAGATAACCTTAGCAGTACTCACATTGATCAACGTATCGCTCCCTCCCAGCAGCAGTACTCCCAGCACTTCGTTGGCGGAGTTGATCTCTATGACGGTGTCCACGTTAGGAGCCACTGGTGCTGTTGCAGGGTCCGGAGGAGGTTCCACTGGAAACAGGTGAGGAATATTATATTACTTGACAAAACAATATCGTCAATCATCATCACTTGGATGAGAATCAGCACCGCAGCACAGACTACTACTGAGAAATTGTCTACGGCCTGTTGGCGGAGAGGGAAAATAAACCTTGTTCGATTTTGATAAAGTCTACGTTTGACAGGTAATAGTGGTCGTGGAATATACGGTCTGCTGGCTGCGAGGGAAAACAAACCTTACTCCGTTGTGCTAAAGTCTACATACCTTTGACAGGTGAGGGTGCAGGTCGCGGTGTCTGCGGTCTGCTTGCTGCGAGCGGCTCGTTGGCGTTCCTGCTCGCCGGGCGGGACGCGCCGCCCGGGCCGGATGGGCCGCCTGGAAATAAGAAAAATTATATTTATGAAAATGCTCAGTGAGAGGATTTCTGAAATGAACCCTTTTATCGCAGCCGTGAGGCACACACTATTGCCATTTTTCGTTTTTATTATTTGTATTTTGTGTTTCACGAACCGTGTCCAAAAATAAACGTTATTCTTTCTTTCTTTGAACTCAAAGTCTAAGTAACTTAAGGTGCAACTTTTCGCGAGCTCGAACTCAAAGGTGGGCGTGGGGAAAAAGCACGCTGTCTCATCCGGCATCGTGTCTGACAGAGATAGTATCAGTGATGAGCAGTTAGACGCTAGTCTACACGCACAACGTCTAGTTCCGTTCCGAACTGACACGACACATTAGACGATGCACACATGCACAATAACGCTAGTGCTCGGTCTTAATATACAGGGTGTTACGGAAAGGGTATATCAATACAAAAGGGTTGAAGAGTGTATCTGGTCTAGAATCTCTGTACAAAATTTCAGCTCAAAAGCATTAACTCTGAAAATGCTTAATATTTTTTTATTTCGACATCACGGCGCTGCACTGGCGCGCGGCGGCGTGATGTGCGTGTACTAGGCGCACAGACACACTACAGATAATGGATAATGACCCTCGTAGTGCGGTGACACGTTTGTTATGATTTCAATTTAATAAACTATCGAAATAAAATAATATTAAGCATTTTCAAAGTTACTGCTTTTGAGCTGAAAGGAGAGGGGAAATCCTGGGCCCAGCAGTTAACTAGTTGAAATAAGTATTAAAAAAACCGTTATATTTTTCTAAAGGAAATCACAAAATACAGTACCATGTTTCTATCTAGGAAGTGAGAAAAATTAAGTTAAGTTGTGAAACTAAATAATCGATGAAGTACATGCCTGAATTCTAAGTAATCGATAGTGAATAAATCGGTAAAATCTCAGAATATGTATGAACATCGAGTGACAAATGCTTATCAATCTTTTCGTGGAATCGATTCAAAGCGAATCGAGTTCCATTAATTTTTCTTCTGTTAGCAACACTGGTCACTCAGTATAGTCTAAAGTCATCTGTGCTGGTCACCGACTGACAGATGACAGGTAGAAAAAAACCGGCACCTATCAAAAAGTACTCTGTGACCGGCACTCGTTCGTTTTCTTTCGTTGTGAGTGCGCACGTATTTTCCGTTCTCAATCCGTGTCAGGATCTTCAACACGTCGCACATGGAGGCTCTCTACTTGCACTCCATGCGTAAAACCATTATACAACCAAAACCATTCAAAAATATTTCGCAAATAACATCAAAATCTACAATGTTATAATGTAACCTCACTTTTAGTACTTATATTTCATATAACTTGATTCCTAGATAGCCAAATTTCACCAAATTTTCATTGAGGCCTTGTTATTATATTCACTTTCAAATAAAGCTAGTTTGATTGAGTTAACACCTGGGCCCAGGAAACTATGGAGTCTTTCCCTTCTCCTTTGTACAGAGATTCTAGACCAGATACACTCTTCAACCCGTTTGTATTGATATACCCTTTCCGTAACACCCTGTATAGTTACTAATAGTTAACTGACCAGCTCCAGGCGTCCCGGGTGTGGTAGCGGTAGACTCGTCTCCCGGCTCCTTCAGGTTCGGAGTGCACACTGTTAGGATCACCACGCCTTCTGTCTGCTTGAGCTTGGCTGCCGCCTGGAAAGATAAAATGGTTCAATTAGCTAAGAACTACAACTGATTTTGAATGATAGACTGATGCATGTGAAACGTTCCGTCATCGTCAGCTGGCTAAAATACTCATTTTTTAGGGTTCCGTAGTCAACAAGGAACCCTTATAGTTTCGCCATGTCCGTCGTCTGTCTGTTCGCGGTTTAGCTCAAAAAATATTGGTACTAGAAAGTTGTAATTTGACATGAGTATACACGTTAATGACACCAAAAAGTGGTAAAATAAAATTTTGAAAAAAACAATTATTTAGGGTACCTCCCCTACGTGTAAAGTGGGGATGATAATTTTTTTTTTTCGTCTTCCCATAGTGTGGGATATCGTTGGATAGGTCTTTCAAAAATATTAGGGGTTTGGTAAGATCGTTTTTTGAATAAGTAAACCGTTCGTGACTTATCAAGCTTTAAACTACCAATTTTCGTTAGAGTCAAGTAAGTCCCCCCCCTCTACCAACTAAACGGTTGTAGTTATAAATTCAAATGTCACGGCAGTAGTACCTATATATAACGAAGTTTAAAGGAAAACTACCAAACTTAAGTGGACTTTACAAGTTTACGAGTAATAGTCGACCAACTTAAATTTGCAGTTGCAATGTATGGGAGAACATGATTTTCAACTAGAATGTTGTTTGTTCTTGGGATAAATTCATTCCAACTACGAAACCCTTCATTGTGGGTGGTTCGACACGCACTTGGCCGGTTTTTTTTATCGATTTGATTCAGTTTTTCCTGGCAACAAAGCAGGTAATCATTTTAGCTCTCAAACGTGCTGTAAAAGGCGACTATGTGTCAATAGGACAGTAGCTCCTCTCTATCAGCTTATAACAGGCAGCAATGATCTGATTGCCGAGTGTTTTGGATAATGGCAATTCTCTCTTTTACCATCACCATCATCTACATTTTCCTTCTGTTTTTATATTACTGAAATATGTATGTTAATACTATTTGGTCAGCTGACAACAATTTAGTTTATTCATGGTTTGAAGATTAACTCTTTTATTTAAACACTATTTCAGCCATCAGTTTTAATGTAAAGCCTTTAATACTCACTGCATCATAACTGCAGTTTAATAAAGAGTCTCTATTTACGGCCAACAGCATGTCACCAATCTGCAGTCCTCCCTGGAAACAGAAAAAAAAAACCATTTTAATGATAATATTTTATGTTCCCCAAATTGATAATATCCGTCCACACTGCTATGTAGAATATGATGTGCACGGAGTAGTGGCGTGCATTGCATATAGGCATATAAGCAGTGCCTACCTGGATATATCAACATAAGCCTTTCAATTACATTTTAGTGTGTGTGCCCCACACTTAAGAAACTCACTAAATTATCATACCTAACAAAAAATAAAATCTTCATACAAACACGCGCGGCAGTAGGCAGTCGCCGGACGGCCTACTCGGCTCCCGTACTATTCGCACATTGTCATTGGTCTTTACTCGTTCAAGTTAATACGACAAAATTAAAAATACGTACGTCTCACGCGTAATACCATGACATTCGACCTTCGCAATTTATCACCCTTAAGTAGGCATCCCTACTCAAATAACCACACTTTTGACCTCACTTTTTTTCTGATTAGTGACCGCGTTTGTCCAGACTAGGCCCGGCCTAGTGCCTACCTATTCTGAAAACCAATGCACGCCACTGGCACGGAGAAGTTTGCCACGTTAGCTACGCGGTTCATTTATTTGACAGCACGCATTCGTATAAGTACAGTCACGTCTAAAAGTATGTATACACTTGGCTTTATTCAAAGGTGATTTTCTCCTTTATTTTTAATGAAATTTTATGTTATTACGAAAATAGTATTTTCGAACCCATAGGTTTATGTTAAGTGTCGTATTTCAACGTTGCATTCGTTATTTCACGAAAAAATCGCAATTGAAAATTGCCAAGTGTATACATACTTTTAGACGTGACTGTACGTGGTCGTGGGTCGCAGTGGACGACCCCACAAATCTTTACAGATTGAAATTGAAAACATGCGACAAATCGAAATGGGAGATTGTACTCATCATTATGAACAACTTTTACTATGGGACCAAACCCGAAATCGCGAAAAAAAAATCAGCTGTTCCCTACATTTATGTTCGCATAACTCGTCAAAATGGAGGGAACAGCTGATTTTTTTTTCGCGATTTCAGGTTTGGTCCCATGGTAAAAGTTGTTCATAATGATGAGTACAATCTCCCATTTCGATTTGTCGCATGTTTTCAATTTCACCCTGTATATATAAAATTCAAAGCCCTAACTGACTGATATATGTACATATTAACGCACAGCCTAAACCGCTGGTCCTAAAGACATGAAATTTGGAGGGTGTGTTTTTTGTGAAGAGTAGGTCCTCTCCTCTCATCCACTAAGAAAGGGTTTTTTTGAAATTTCACCCATAAGAGGGTGAAATGGGGCGTTGAATTTTCTGTGAATAATTTCCGACCTCCACGCCGGCGAAGTAAAGTACACGTGCGTAGCTGAACCGTGCTTAACACCCTATAATATTCCCACTGCTGGGACACTGGCCTCCTCTCTGAGAGGAACTGGGCCGTAATCTACCACGCGAAAACTTAAGTGAAGTGACCTTGAAGTGAAGTGCTGCTCCACAAACGATGCGATACTTTTAATATCATGTGTCCTTACTCCTACGAAGCACGTCAGTTGCACGTTACAGGAACTGATAGACACTTCCTCGTCCATACTCATCTACCTAGCCCTTTCCCGACTATGTTGGAGTCAGCTTCCAGTCTAACTGGATGCAGCTGAGTACCGGTATTTTACATGGAGCGACTGCCTATCTGACCTCCACAACCGAGTTACGGGGTAATACGATACCCCTTGGTAAGACTGGTTGTCAGACTTTCGGGCTTCTGACGACCCGTAACGACTGTCAGAGATCTACGAATGACAGCCAGGACCAACGGATTTACGTGCTTTCCGAGGCACGGAGGGGTCTTGTTATATACAGATGGTCACCCATCCACGATCCAACCGCGGCAAACGTAGCTTAACTTGTAAGGCTGTTATATTAGCCACAAGACCTTCCCCATACTTCAAAGGAGTAAGTAAAGTCCCTTCAAAGTGATTTTGACTGTCACGGAACAGCAACAAAATCAATGCCTCAGCAGTTAAAAATAAATCAATTTAACAATGTAATTTTAATGCTGTATTTGGCCTTCTTAGTCATCGTTTATTTGAAATTTTAACCATAATTTACCTGTAGGCTTTAAATTATTAATGTTATGTTTATGACTTCAAAAGGTTTAGGTTCTTTGTCAACTATTGTTATAATGTGGTTTAGGCAACGAGTATTTTAAATCTAATTAGGTACAGTCAACAAAAGAGATAAGTATGCAGGATCGTCGGATATAGTTGAAGTTTAGTAAGAAACCGATGGACATAATAATTTAGGTTTTTAATAGTCTTTTTCTTAACCTCTCAGTTTGTTTCGGTCTTTCTTCTCAGAGTAGTCAGATAGGAAACGCCGGACCTCATTTACCTTTTTTTTTTAATAATATGACGTGTAAAAGTGATTGCAATATTCTATTTAGAGAATTAACAATTTCATTTTATTGAGTTCTAAAAAACAATATAAAAAAAATAATTTCGAGGCTAAGATTCATTTGTTTCATTTATTTATTATCGTATTGTTCTCTCCACATTGTAGAAACAATTAGGTACGTTTACGTACCTAATTGTTTCGTACCTAAATTAGTACTAGTAAACGTACCTAAATTCATTGGGATACTTCCTGCATTCTGAATGCCTTGTAAGGTTAAACACGGACGGATAATTCAGCTGTTTAATAATTATTAAACCAAACATAATTATTATTAAATAGCAGAATTTTATCGATCGGTCCGTGTTTTGGATTTGTTTATTATTATTATTATTTATATTCAAAAAACAAGTAACAAGGACTCAAAAAATGTTAGTAACAATATTTCTTACAAACTACGTTAGTAAACTTAACCTACACACTTAACCTAACACTGCAATACTGGTTAATGCAAATCCCTGCTACAAGCTCAACACTGATGTGGAAAGCTTGCAGCAGCGATTCACATATAAGCAGTCCAGTCTGCTCGCGACACACCGCAATATAATGTTGGGGCTGGCCCGCACCCGGCGCACCAGGGAAGCGCATCTTTTTCGCATCGTTTAGCATAATCAGCTTATAAAATTCCCACTGCTGGGAACGCGGGCCCAGTGCGGGCTGGTAAACGTCACATGTCTTAAAATTTTTTAGACATGCCAGTTTCCTCACGATGATATATTTTTCACCGTTTTGAGAGCAGTGGTGATGAAATAATTTTCGCAAAGTAAGGTGCATGTCTGGGTTCAAACCCACGACCTACAACTCGGCAAGTCGCGGCCGTTACCACTTGGGCACCACCATTGCTCCATGCTCCACTTCGCCATCTGTTTTGGATTTGTTTCCAAAATTGTATTGGTCCCAAGATAAAAGTTGTTTACAAAAACATTTAACATCATGATCTTTGACATTTCTCGGGGCACTGAGCGTTCGGACCAAAGTTGGACCTTTGAAAGGCGCACGAGGGGCCGAAGCTAACTCGCAGACGGCCGTTAGACGTTTTGAATGAAATGAGGCTCCGACCGATGATTATTCCTGTATGTACTATGCAAACTGTGCACCCAAGGACAACCCCCAGTTGGTGTAGGATAAAATCATTATTCTTAAGGTCGTACCACACATATCAACTCGGAAAGGGATCGTAACCGTATCGCCTTTCGCGTCGCCGTCAAACAGTCGTCAACCTAACGTAAGCACGTAATTAAAGCGGATCAGAAGCTCCGATACGTCGCACAGTGGGCCCATACTGAAAATTTGTGGACTTAGGCAACAATGTTCCAATATCGATGCGATTTTTTTTTATATGACGTGTTATGATATTCCTAACAACTTTTATTCTTATAAAATTTCTTCTAAAGTTGATAGTTTGTCTTGAAAAAAATTTATTAGTTTTTTTTGTATGGAGCGGATCACGTTTAATTTTTTTTCTTCAATTGTACTAATATGTTGAGTGTGTGGCGGTGAGTATATTGTTACAATTTCGATTTTTTATCTGTAGTGACAAACTAGTGGGTATGGTAATATGAAACAACAACTATCTCAAACACTGTTTATTAAAAAACTGTAAACTAATATAACAAAATGAGTTCACTAATAACAAATTGTTGCCAGCCAGCTAATAATAGAAAATAGAGAGCGAAGGTCGTGGGGGGTTGGAGATAAACCCGGTACTGTTCCGTTTGAAATGAGTATAAGTTAAAAGTTAATAATTATTATAAAACTAAGGAGAAAGTAACCTTCCAGTTATTTATTAATTTAAAATCTATTAAATGGGCGCCAGGGACTTTGTGAGTCCCGGATCCCGGAGCCGACGAAGGTGTCCAATACTATTCCGGACGGGGTAGGATGACGAACCCGAGATCCACAAATTAAATTGTGATGCAGGCCGGTTTCCAGTATCGAAAACCGGACCCAGACAATCAACTGGCTCCTACGGGAACCGTAATAAGGTATAATAAAAAGTTAAAGTAGGTAAAAGAAAAAACCGTCCCGCCTGAGCGCTAACGCTAGACGGACTATGCCGGCCGCAGTCGTCTCCACACGAGGCTTCGCTGTGCTCGAGGAACGGGTCTCGCGTCCAGGCCCCAGACGATCCTCTAGGTCCTGGCGGCGAGACGAATCGCTCGAGGTGCCTCTCCTGGAATCGACAATACGGAGGCCTAATAATATAAAGAGAAACTAATTCACCTTCCTGGAGGTGACTGAGCTTGGAAATCTAAAAGGCTAAAACATTAGCCGGTTAACGAGGCCTTTTTACAATGACACCATAAAGAGCTACGACTTCGGTTTGCCTAATCTTGAGTGGTCGGACAATAGGGATGAGTTGCAAATAGTCAGCGGGTGAAATACTCACGGTTGTCGTAGGGAGAAAGCACTTGACTGCAAGATTCTTCACCGGCTGGCTGGAAAGCTGCCTGCGTATGCGCAATTTGGAATCCTGCAATAAATATCCATGGATCACGACAATACCCTTTCTAACAACCAGGGGAGGGCTCACAGACCACTTCCAAAGACTATTACAACCAAATCCTTACCTTTTAGAACGTGTAACAAGTTTAGTGGAATCACTCAACGTGTCGTAGGGCTTCAAGATGCTAAGTGAGTCCCATGATGCTGTCACTGGCTCACAAACCGGAATTAGTCGGAGCATTTCAAAAATCTCCCCGATTACGGGTAAAATAATATTAAATCACTGAAGATAAATAATACACCGAGATACTTAAATTCTTGAAAATCACTAACAACTGCACAACATGACGTTTATTCGCTGAAACAATAAGAATCTTCATGATCCAGACCAACAAACAAATTATTTGTTATTTCCAAAACTAAAACTCGTCATGATAATGTTAAATCTCCTCGAATCTTAATTTGGCAGATTAAGAAAGTATTAGCTTGTCACATTACGTCGAAGACAATTCACAGATAAAAAATATATTAACTTGACACGAAGTTTCTAGAAAGAAGTCTATATTGAAAAAATGAATGATTTCCGTTTACGGTTATTTAGTTTATTATGACTTTTTTTTTTTTAAAAGCTGAAAATAATTGAGGATTGCTCCATACGATATTATTTCGATGGTTAGCAATCAATATGTTAAAATATCGATTTAAACTACAACTGTGAATCGGCGACCACCAGATGTCGCCTTTGACAGATAGAAACTGACGTTTGACCGAATGACATTTGGAATGTAAACAAACGCAACTAATTACAATTCAATATGTTTTAGGATTAAGAAAAGTGATTTATTGTGAGGAAGCCGATTGTAAAACTACAATGAAATGTGTTACTCGGAAACCTCGTAATGTACTACTTATGTTTTCAGGTAAATGCTACTTTACTAAACCAACCCGTTGTAGGTGCAAAAAAACAACGTAACAGTACCTCCCCAACCACCAGAGATTTGACCCACTAGGGCAAATCTCGACGCTGGCCCTCCAGCGTCAAAGCAGACTCCGAAGGACCAAGCACAATTACAAAAATCTACAACGTTCATGCCTGAAAACAAGAACAGAGAAAGAAAATAAAAATAAATGGAGATGAGCGAGTCTAATCCATTTACAAACATGTAAAAGACAAGCTCCAAAAAGAGTAAAAATATTTAAATAACTACCGATAATAGTGCTGAGCTGGTACACCAACAATACACTAAAAGAAATTAAGAGCGAGTCTAATCCATTTACAAACATGTAAAAGACAAGCTCCAAAAAGAGTAAAAATATTTAAATAACTACCGATAATAGTGCTGAGCTGGTACCCCAACAATACACTAAAAGAAATTAAATGCTACAAACTAATGAACATTGGCTAACCGTCTACCATAATAAAAATGTGACGGTTAATCTGCCTTAAAAAAAATACCATCTGAAACGTTTTCCATCAATGCAGCCTACACGCCCGCCATTTAGGCCACCTATCTCAGGACTATCATTTTGCTGCCTTACCAGCAATCCGGAGGTTTACACTTCCCTGGGGTGTCAATCCTGCAACAACCACAGACCACCAACAACTTCTAAATATAGTTTACAAATGTGGACACAGTAGAAACCTGTGTACCACTACAAACTGTTTCTTAATAAAAATAAACAACCACAAGGCATATACAGCCCTCAATGGTCACTGCGACCAACTACTATTAGTGAATTTTAGTTTAAATTCAAATAAAATATTAAAAAAAATTATTCCTCGCCACATGGTGATTTAAAATCCTTGATATGCCATGTGCCAAGGTTTTTACCGGAACTACAGCCTTCCAATTCATACACTAAGGGTGAAAGTTTTTTCCTAATTATACATCTCTCGTATTTAGGGGCTAATTTGGCCATGAAGAATTTGGAGGCGTCACTCTGGGGATACGTTTTCTTCCACACAGTGTCGCCTACCTCAAACTCCGCGTGTCTCCTACTACTATTATAATAACGTGCACTACGTTTATGTGATTTGACGAGCGCGTCCTTTACTTTATTGAAGATACCACCCAATGCCTCTAGCTGATTAGCATATGATCTGCGGGAAGCGCAAGCTAGAGTGGGCTGATCAACGGTATCATTGCCGAAGACATCACCACTACTAACTGCCTCTCTGCCATGTACTAGGAAGAACGGGGTGAAACGAGTAACTTCATTTGTGGAGGTGTTCATAGCGAATTGGATCTTTGAGATGTTAACATCCCAGGATCGATGATCATCCTCCACGAGAATTGATACCGCGGTCATTATGGTACGATTATAGCGTTCCACGGTATTCACGCTTGGGCAATAACGAGGTGTGAAGTGAACTTGAGGTATTTTGTACCTCTCCAGTAGTGAACGAATCTCATTACCCGTGAATTGCGTCCCGTTGTCTGCTATAACCGTACGGGGTATACCGTGTACGAGGAAAACGCCGTCTTCTAGTTTCTGTGCTATAGCCTTACCAACAGCTCTACGTAAAGGAAACAGTAAACAGTACTTCGTAAAACAGCACACGACAACTAAGAGATATGTGAATCCCGCTCTAGACCGTGGCAACGGACCTACCAAGTCAATGCTTATGGTTTCAAATGGCTTGGAACATTCTTTCGCGTCACCTAAGAGACCGGGAGGAGGTAACTGTGAGTGTTTATAAGCGGCACACGTATCACATTTACCAACGTAGCTAATCACATCCTTATACATGTTAGGCCAGTAGTATCGGAGTGCAAGTCGTTTATAAGTTTTAAACACCCCGAAATGTGGAGATAATTCGCCACTATGGTGACTCTTTAATAATTCTTGCCGATTGCCCTCCGGTACCACCTGCTTCCAATCATATTCACTAGCCACCCCGAATTTATTTTTCGAATAACGGTAAAGTTTATCCTCCTTAATAATAAAATTTGGACACGATCTGGGCGTGCTGACACATTTATCCCACAACCCTTTAAACCAAGTGTCAGTGTCAGACACTTTAATTTCCAGCACCGGAACGCCACGAGATAAGGCATCTGGAACCACATTGTCCCTACCCTTGCGGTGTTCAATGGTAAAGTTATAAGGTGATAACCGACAACCCCAACGGGCCAATCGACCAGAGGGATTGGTTAAATTAAAAAACCATTTTAAACTCGAGTGGTCGGTTATCACTTTGAACGCAGGGCCGCCTTCCACGTAAGGACGATAGTGTTCCACGGCGAAGACTACAGCGAGAGCCTCACGCTCCGTTGCTGAATAATTGCGTTCGGCCGGATTAAGCGAACGACTGCAGTAGGCTATTGGGTGCTCCTCTCCATTTATGACCTGAGTCAGAGTGCCCGCTATCCCAAAACTAGATGCGTCACAATGAATCTCAAAAGGTTGAGAGAAATCTGGACAAGCCAATACTGGAGCAGACACCAATGCCTCCTTCAAGGTTGAGAACGCGGTTTCTGTCTCAGCCGTCCACTTAAAAGGCGGCGCTTTTTTGCTAGTACTCGTTAGTGCGTTTAAAGGGGCCGCTATCGAGCTAAAGTTTTTAATAAAACGTCTATAGTATGAGGCCGTTCCAAGAAACATTTTCACTTCTTTACGGGTTGTAGGGGTTGGAAAGTCGATAATTGACTGAACTTTCGACGGATCAGTGTGTAAGCCATGCTCGTCCACTCTGTAACCTAGATATTTTAGTTCCCGTCGAAAGAAACAGGACTTAGACAAATTAATTGTCAAATTAGCCTGCCTTAATTTGTCTAAAACCCGTTTAAGAAGTGAAATGTGCTCCTCGAAGGTTGATGAGCAAATAATGATGTCATCTAAATATACGAACACCTTATTACCAAACTCCGGGCCGAAAAGTCTGTCCATTAATCGCTGTTGGGTGGCTGGGGCTCCAGTCAACCCAAAACACATAACTTTAAATTGGAACAAACCTCGACCGGGAACCGTGAACGCGGTTTTCTCTTTGGATGAAGCGGAGTCCAACTCGATTTGCCAAAATGCAGATTTCAAATCAATCGATGAAAGGTATCGCGCGTCCCGTAACTGGTCTAAGATGTGAGAGACGTAGGGCAGTGGATACGCATCTTGCTTGCTGACCGCATTCAGCTTTCGGCTGTCCAGGCAAAAACGCCATTCCCCATTAGGTTTTGGAGCCAGTAAAACCGGGTTGTTCCACGCGCTACTGCTAGGTTCCACCACTCCCATCTCTAACATCTCATCCAGCTGACGATTAAGTTCCTTGAGGCGTTCAGGTGATAAAGGATAATAACGCTGTTTAATAGGAGGAACGTCTCCTGTGTCTATTTTATGACGCAACAGATGGGTACGACCCAATCCTTTAGCCTCGAAGGAAACCTTTTCGAAGTCTTTAATTAATAACTCCGCTTCATTCTTTTGATCCGATGTTAATTCTTCAAACGGTTGAAGGTGCCTAACCTCCGAGACGCATTTATGACCTCTATTGGTTTTTAAATATTGAAATGGCAATTTATTAAAAATTTTTGGTGCCAAATTAAAGGTCTTCCAAAAATCCACGCCGAAAATCAACGGTGTAGTAATGTCTGGAATAACATAGAATTTAATAACCTTAGTCACTCCCATAAGAGTCACTGGTAAAAATAAATAACCCTCCACGGATGCCCGCGAGTCATTGGCAGTTACGATGTTGCCCAACTGTCTATCGGCGTGTAAAGTTGCACCAGCCCTTATGAATTGTTGGCCAACATCGGAACCCAACACCGAAATGCAAGAACCCGAGTCGAGTAAACCGTAATACTGCTCATTGTATATAGAAACGGTTAAATGTGGACGACTATCGTCCGTAGTCTTATAATGTACTGTATCAACCCTTAGTGAATTAAAAAATAATTTTAAAGATTTTAAATAATTGTCCCAATCGGACCTATCAAAATTTTGGCTGTAGTTCCGTAAATTTAGTTTTTTGAAATGCAGGTTGGACAGGACTGCGCCTCCTTCTGCTTTTTACTGCACGTAGGGCACGATGGTGCACGTACACCCTTCTTGCCGCAACGGAAACACACAATTTCCTTTGATTTGCATTGTGATAACGAGTGCCCTTTAACCCTACAGCGAACACAGAACGACGAACTAGAATCTGTTTGCACGGCTTCAATCCTTTGAGAACCTTTCGGGGCTTGGTATGCTAAGTCTGGTGCAACAAACGAAGAGGTTGGTTTGGGCGGCTCATGGAACTGTGCCCTGCTATGGAAACCTAACTCCAGTTGTCTACACTTCTCTTTTAACTCGTCCAGCGTGTTGATAATCAAAATTGACAACCCCGACGTATATTCCGGTCTCATGTTGAATTTGATCCGTGCTAAACGATCGCGTTCTGGAACCCTATAAGAAAGTCTATTGTAAAGATTCTCCATGACTGCTATATATATACAAGACAGCTCAGTCGACCCCTGCGTTCTGTTAGTTATTTCAGAAATGAGACGCATATCGTAATCAGGCGGTGCGAAATCTGTGAGTAACTGCTTCTTCAGTTCCGCCCAATCACCAACCGACGCTTTTATTCCCCGGTACCATAATAAGGCTCCGTCCGAGAAAAGATCCAGAGCAGATTGATGTAAGGAAGCTTCGCTAATACCCCTGGCCTCGCAAAGCTCCTCAAGACGCTCAATAAATGCTTTCACGCAACCTGTACCGTTAAATTTATGATCTAGGGATTTAACAGATTCCTTCTTGCAGGAAATGATGACGTCCTTCGTCTGTAAACTTGACGGTACATTTGGTGTCTCCTCGGCGGAAGTAAATGACTGATGGAAGCTCGCGTTAACCGAATCAATTTTTAATAAATAACCGCTAAGTTGCTTGTCAACGTCTTCGTAAACGGCACTAAGATTAGTTGGCGGAGTAACCCTACTCAAACGATGAAATAGGTGGAATGCTAAAGCCTTAGCGCGGTTAAATTTTTTAAAACTGGAAGGGTACTTATCTAATACTTCA
Source organism: Amphipoea oculea (assembly GCA_945859645.1). Taxonomy (NCBI): domain Eukaryota; kingdom Metazoa; phylum Arthropoda; class Insecta; order Lepidoptera; family Noctuidae; genus Amphipoea; species Amphipoea oculea. The sequence continues at coordinate 17,903,027 of OX243885.1, read as the reverse complement.
CCAATTTCTGGCAACTTGGCCTTAATTGTTTGTAATTCGGTTTTCGGATCTATATTTGTCTCCACTATATCGTCAGAACGTACCAATTTACTAAGTTCCCTAATTTGGACACGTAGTTCCTCTACGGTTGAAGCAGGTTTCGCGTCTCGGACCAGTACTTCATATATGAGCTCGTCTTTGCGAAGTAAATTAAATGTAATGGGTCGTTCCATTTTGTAAAAATTAAAAAAAATAATTTAAAAAATAAATGAAACCGAACTAAAGTTATAACTGGCTGTCACAATGTACAATACCGAGCAAAGTGTAAGTATTATTAATAGTAAACACAGTTACATAAATAGCAGTCTTATAGAGTAAGTTTAAATTTTAATACCAGGCTTATGATTTCAAGTACAATAGTCCTGGTGTAATGTTTTGGGACACAAGTAAAATAAAATTGTAAATTGTATATAGCAGCAAGAAGTGTAAAAAATGTAAAAAGTAAATAAAAGTGTATAAAACAGTACAAACATAAACATGAACACGTTAACAAAGGATTCCACGCGACGGTTTCTTCTTAAAATTAGAATAACTGGAAGGCCCACGGAACAGCACTCTGGCTTGTAAGGTACAGCAATAGACGTAACCTCTATCTCCAACCAATACACACGTTGGTCGCCACTGTTACAATTTCGATTTTTTATCTGTAGTGACAAACTAGTGGGTATGGTAATATGAAACAACAACTATCTCAAACACTGTTTATTAAAAAACTGTAAACTAATATAACAAAATGAGTTCACTAATAACAAATTGTTGCCAGCCAGCTAATAATAGAAAATAGAGAGCGAAGGTCGTGGGGGGTTGGAGATAAACCCGGTACTGTTCCGTTTGAAATGAGTATAAGTTAAAAGTTAATAATTATTATAAAACTAAGGAGAAAGTAACCTTCCAGTTATTTATTAATTTAAAATCTATTAAATGGGCGCCAGGGACTTTGTGAGTCCCGGATCCCGGAGCCGACGAAGGTGTCCAATACTATTCCGGACGGGGTAGGATGACGAACCCGAGATCCACAAATTAAATTGTGATGCAGGCCGGTTTCCAGTATCGAAAACCGGACCCAGACAATCAACTGGCTCCTACGGGAACCGTAATAAGGTATAATAAAAAGTTAAAGTAGGTAAAAGAAAAAACCGTCCCGCCTGAGCGCTAACGCTAGACGGACTATGCCGGCCGCAGTCGTCTCCACACGAGGCTTCGCTGTGCTCGAGGAACGGGTCTCGCGTCCAGGCCCCAGACGATCCTCTAGGTCCTGGCGGCGAGACGAATCGCTCGAGGTGCCTCTCCTGGAATCGACAATACGGAGGCCTAATAATATAAAGAGAAACTAATTCACCTTCCTGGAGGTGACTGAGCTTGGAAATCTAAAAGGCTAAAACATTAGCCGGTTAACGAGGCCTTTTTACAATGACACCATAAAGAGCTACGACTTCGGTTTGCCTAATCTTGAGTGGTCGGACAATAGGGATGAGTTGCAAATAGTCAGCGGGTGAAATACTCACGGTTGTCGTAGGGAGAAAGCACTTGACTGCAAGATTCTTCACCGGCTGGCTGGAAAGCTGCCTGCGTATGCGCAATTTGGAATCCTGCAATAAATATCCATGGATCACGACAATACCCTTTCTAACAACCAGGGGAGGGCTCACAGACCACTTCCAAAGACTATTACAACCAAATCCTTACCTTTTAGAACGTGTAACAAGTTTAGTGGAATCACTCAACGTGTCGTAGGGCTTCAAGTTCAAGATGCTAAGTGAGTCCCATGATGCTGTCACTGGCTCACAAACCGGAATTAGTCGGAGCATTTCAAAAATCTCCCCGATTACGGGTAAAATAATATTAAATCACTGAAGATAAATAATACACCGAGATACTTAAATTCTTGAAAATCACTAACAACTGCACAACATGACGTTTATTCGCTGAAACAATAAGAATCTTCATGATCCAGACCAACAAACAAATTATTTGTTATTTCCAAAACTAAAACTCGTCATGATAATGTTAAATCTCCTCGAATCTTAATTTGGCAGATTAAGAAAGTATTAGCTTGTCACATTACGTCGAAGACAATTCACAGATAAAAAATATATTAACTTGACACGAAGTTTCTAGAAAGAAGTCTATATTGAAAAAATGAATGATTTCCGTTTACGGTTATTTAGTTTATTATGACTTTTTTTTTTTAAAAAGCTGAAAATAATTGAGGATTGCTCCATACGATATTATTTCGATGGTTAGCAATCAATATGTTAAAATATCGATTTAAACTACAACTGTGAATCGGCGACCACCAGATGTCGCCTTTGACAGATAGAAACTGACGTTTGACCGAATGACATTTGGAATGTAAACAAACGCAACTAATTACAATTCAATATGTTTTAGGATTAAGAAAAGTGATTTATTGTGAGGAAGCCGATTGTAAAACTACAATGAAATGTGTTACTCGGAAACCTCGTAATGTACTACTTATGTTTTCAGGTAAATGCTACTTTACTAAACCAACCCGTTGTAGGTGCAAAAAAACAACGTAACAATATGATAGCTAGGGTCATTCTCTATCCATGAAAAAAAAATCAGCGCCGGCTATCTGCGGCATCGCGAGTAATCATTCGGTAAAAAAAAAATATTTTGTATGAAATTTTTTGCCATTTAAAATAAATTCAAAGTATATTTTTTGTCTCATTTGGCTGTTTTGACCTTCTTTTTAGTTAAATATATAGTTTTAATGGCGCATAGTTACATATAACTAGTAATTCTGGTAGAGATTTAGTTATTATTGCATGTTATCGGTAGCACCTGCATTGTGATTGATGACTCATTTGTTTGTGCGCTCGGCTAAGCGCATAACTAATGAGTTTTCAAAAATGCTCGTCTCTGATTGGCTGTGTTATTTTTTTAACTGCACGTTATCTACTTATTGTTGAATAAATATCGTAATATGTTTCAGGTTATACTAATTTTGTTAATGATAGGTGAAATAATTTAAATCTGTACGGGCAAGTCATTGATAATTACCTACATAATCAAGCGTATGTATATTATAGTATAAGTTATCGTACGTATGACCAATATGAAACTGTGAAGTAATTGTAGCCCTGAAAAGGGCTGTTTGTCATATTCCTAGCCCTGATGGGCTTTTCTTCGTCGCAGAGTCTGCGACGAAGAACCATCAAGTCCCCATTTCCAGGTTTTTGAGACCTATCAACAGAATTCATATCTAGTGAAATCCTCTTCACAGTGTGGTCCAATAGCGCTTGCAATTTAATGTGAGCTCCTTTTTCGGTAATCTTCATACTCTCTTGTGGTGGGTAACATCTTTTCTTGGCATTTACAAGATTTGGATAAGATGGAAAGGCAGCACAGTTTTCTTCTTTCAGAAATTGTCGAAGAGCTAAGTATTTCCATTTCGAGCAAGTGATGTATAAAGAGCTAAACACTTATCTTCAGAGACAGTACTTAAGCTCTGCTTCTTGAATAGTCGCTCATCTACTTCGGATAGCGCATCTGGATTACTGGAAAGGTATTCGACCACTTTTGCCAGATTCGTTTTGCCGTTGTCTTTAATTTTGTTATGTACCAGTGCTGCAACTCTTCCTCGGAATTTTCTTCTACTATGGAAGTAGAACGTCTTTTTTTTTTGCTTATTACTTAAGTCTTCGAACGGTTTTCTGTGCTTCTTTTCTGTAGATGTTCCCGCTTCCTCAGTACATACTGCAAGAGTAGGAACATGGGAATCTATATCCACAGGCTCAGATAAGGCTGCGTCTGAAAAGCCCATCTCACTTCTCAGGTCAACAGTGTCACAAACAGGCCATTTGATGTTTTTTTCCAACCACTTGCGATTACTTTCACGGTTCATAAAAGTTTTTTGATGTCTACATGACTCTATCCACTTTTTATTTAGATTTACACAAAAAAGTCGACAGAACTCCTTGATTCGGTTCTTGTCTTCTTCAGAAACTTCGGTAGTCAAGACAGAAATGATACTTTCATATAGAAACATATGATTTTTCAGATCACCGCCACTTCTTAATTTCACAAAAAGATCTAGGTTGGTACAAAATCCAGCCATAGTTCTAATGTAAATATAAAAATAAAAGTATTTCACTGTGTTCACAAATAAGCGACAAGAGCGAAACTAGATGGACTTAATGAATGTCTTTATATTTATAGTCAGTGTTAATTACTCAAGTAGTGGTCATAACAGTGAGTGAAAATTATTCAGCCAATCAGAGACGAGCATTTTTGAAAACTCATTAGTTATGCGCTTAGCCGAGCGCACAAACAAATGAGTCATCAATCACAATTTCAGGTGCTACCGATAACATGCAATAATAACTAAATCTCTACCAGAATTACTAGTTATATGTAACTATGCGCTATTAAAACTATATATTTAACTAAAAAGAAGGTCAAAACAGCCAAATGAAAAAAAAAATATACTTTGAATTTATTTTAAATGGCAAAAAATTTCATACAAAATATTTTTTTTTTACCGAATGATTACTCGCGATGCCGCAGATAGCCGGCGCTGATTTTTATTTCATGGATAGAGAATGACCCTAGCTATCATATACTCACCGCCACACACTCAACATATTAGTACAACTGAAGAAAAAAAATGAAACGTGATTCGCTCCATACAAAAAAAACTAATAATTTTTTTTCAAGACAAACTATCAACTTTAGACGAAATTTTATAAGAATAAAAGTTGTTAGGAATATCATAACACGTCATATAAAAAAAAATCGCATCGATATTGGAACTTTGTTGCCTAAGTCCACAAATTTTCAGTATGGGCCCACTGTGCGTCGACTCGGCTACGGGTAGGCGACGCCACGTTTACGGCTCGCCGACCGCTGGTTGACGGCTACGCGGCACTAGTTCAATCATTGCGCGCGGCAGGGCGTGGACCATAGATATATGAAAGAAGTTGTTTTTTACATTTCTATGGCGTGGACGAAGAGACGTAAGCTAGGGTACGGAGAACCGTAAGCGCGGGAACTGCAAGTCGACCACGCACCGCAACGCTGTTCGTGAGCTTGTCCCGAGGTGAGGCGATTACGTTACGATTCCGATTAGTGTGCGTTGCAGTAGGGAGTTTCATACGAATAATACTGAACGGCTCGAGTTGATACGGTGACGATCCCTTTCCGAGTTGATACGTGTGCTACGACCTTTAGAGGTTATAAATGTGTGTAGTTTTTTTCATTCATCAGTTTAGAAGCTTTGTCAGACACAACTGTGTCTCTCCATTCGACCTTATCACCTCATCTTTAGGTTGTAGATTAAACCACATAGGAGTCAAGAGTATTTACTGACCTGTTCTGCTGCACTGCCTTCTTGCAGGTCCGACACGAAGATACCTCGGCCCGCCTCCGTGTGACGACCTTCGATGATCATGATACCGAGACCAGATGGACCCTGGAACATTTCATAATGGGTATATTAGACCAACTATTAGAAGATTCCCAATAGCGTCCCAACCGTCGTACGGCCAGCATCAAAAATCGATTAACACTTTCATTTTTACATGTTATTAAATTGACAACAATTTTTTTTAATAAACTGCTTTTTTGCTTTTCACATAATAGCAAAGAGTTTATATTCTACATTTTTTTCTTCTGCTGCAATTTTGAACAAATATTTTGCTCAATAACTAAGATTAAGAAAACTGATGTGTTAATCGACTTTTGATGCTGACCGTACTACCGGCACAAAATGTAGCCTATATTCTATTCCATAAAATATCAGTTATGCGCCAGTGAAAGTCCCGTCAAAATCGGTCGAGCCGTTTCAGAGATTAACCGGAACAAACACAATTTAAAAAAATGTTATATATGTCTGTCACATACAACATTAATTTAAAAATTGTTTTTTGTTATATGTATCGTAAATACTTTCATAAGAATTTAGTAAAAAGCTGTTAATCTGACATTGTAAACAGGAAACTTGCATTTTATATTTATTTGTATGTAAATATGTATACAGGGTGAAATTAAATTCATGGGCATCTTTTTAACAGGTAATTGTACTCATCATTATGAACAACTTTTACTATGGGACTATACCTAAAATTGCGAAAAAAAATCAGCTGTTCCTTGAATTTATGTTCACATAACTCGTCAAAATGTAGGGAAGAGCTGATTTTTTTTTTCGCGATTTCAGGTTTTGTTCCATAGTAAAAGTTGTTCATAATGATGATTACAAAGATCCCTTAAAATGATGCCCATGAATTTAATTTCACCCTGTAGAAGATTAAAATAGGAGTGTTCTCACCTTCTTGATGGTGATATCCCTGACTCCCTTGTAGCCAGCGAACCGATCCTCTGACGACTGAAACAAACAATACTTATATTAATAAGGTAGGTGGTGGTTTTATTTTTTTGGTATATACAAGGGAGATGTAGGTGCAAACTCCGGGAGGTTACACCCTAGAAGAACCTAGATTGACCTAGTTAGTGATGTTCTTCAGAAAAGTCAACACCGTAGTAGTCGCAACCGGCGTGCGAGCATGATCGAAGTACCAACGTAAACGAAGCTAAAGGATTATGTTAAAATCGTAGAAGGTGGCGTTCTGTAGTTGCTGCCTACCCCCATGGGGAGAAGGTGTGAGTTTATGTATCTATGTAATGTGCGTTCGCAATTTAGTTTCCCAACATGTAAACAAATATGAGTTATTGGAAAAATAACTTTATTACCGACATTATAAAGTTCAGTTTACGCTACAACTTCAAATATTTTTATAACTTTTTCAATATCAGTCAGGCACTCTGAATTTTTCTTTGATTTGCTTTTCTCACTACCTACAATAAGGTTGATATTTGTTTTACTTGAAATAACACCAATAGGGAACATGAATTTGAATAGACGATAATTATATTATTTTAGCTTCACTTGTTTTTAAGATGGGTTCATGAACGCTAACAACACTGTTATAACAATGTTAGTATAGTGTAAATGGAGCGTGCCAATTTTATGTTTGAACAATTGTTTATACATATTATAGATTCATATAAAGACATAGTAGACAAAAATTTATAAAACCTCTTTGATTTAGTACCAACTGGCAAAGACAAAGCGCTATTAAAAAATATTAGGTATCTATTTATATCGCCGTGCATACCGGTAGTATGAATTTAAAAATTCGACAAAACCCGACTGCGACTACATTGTTCTAAACAAGATAACTTTTCAAGCAGTCTGGTGCAGTTTTTTTAAATGATGGTCCATATGTTTTGACCGCGTAAGTATCCGTATGAAAAAGCTGTTTTTAGGGTTCCATAGTCAACTAGGAACCCTTATAGTTTCGCCATGTCTGTCTGTCCGTCCGTCCGTCCGTCTGTCCGTCCTCGCTTAATCTCTGTGACCGTTAGCACTAGAAAGCTGAAATTTGGTACCAATATGTATATCAATCACGCCGACAAAGTGGTAAAATAAAAATTGGAAAAAAATGTTTTATTAGGGTAGCCCCCCTATATGTAAAGTGGGAAGTGATTTTTTTTTAATTTCAACCCTAACGTGTGATATATTGTTGGAAAGGTATTTAAAAATGAATAGGGGTTTACTAAAATCATTTTTGATAATGTCAATAATTTCGGAAATAATCGCTCCAAAAGTAAAAAACAATGTGTCCCCCTCTCTAACTTTTGAACCATAAGTTTAGAAAATATGAAAAAAATCTGAATTTAGAACTTTATAAGGACTTTCTAGGAAAATTATTTTGAACTTGATAGAAACAAAAGTTTTTGTACAAAAAAGACAAAAAGTTGTACAAAATCATTTCTGGACTAAGTTCGTAGTAAGTATAATCGTATATGCAAGCATGTTTTTTTAACTTCGTTTAGATATTTTATTATCCTGAACGAACCTTTTTTCCCACAAAAAAAGAATCATTAAAATCGGTTCTCGCAATCCAAAATTACCACCGAAAACTTCTGGCACGTCTATGTATTAATTAGTAACCCAATTCCCCGAGAGATGGCGCTGTAGGTACTTATTACATTGGGTCGGGTATTATCGAATTGACGTGGGAACACTTATTGTGACGGACGGGAAACTACGGAACCCTACACTGAGCGTGGCACGACACGCTCTTGGCCGGTTTTTGTTTATATAAATAAACAAAAGAAAGCTGTTTAATAATGGGAAATAATAATTATTCCGAAAAACAAATTAATCTCCAGCGATCTGTGGCCGACTAAAGAAAGTCAATATTCGAATAACAAAACTAAACTTCCGAATAAAATACTGATCCTCCGACGAAATTACTAAGTTACCGACAACCTACAGGTTTTGTCAAAATAATCATATTCAATATTTATATACGCGGGGCTAAACCGCGGGGCGGGGGGGGGGGTCTGTCGAAGGACTGATGGCCGGTGGAGCAGGCGAATCCTGGAGTGGAGACCGCGTACCGGCAAGCCTAGTGTGGGACGCCCCCCAGCTAGATGGACGAATGACCTAAAGAAGGTGGCTGGGATAGACTGGATGCGGAAGGCGGAGGACAGGGTGCTGTGGCGTAGTCTGGGAGAGGCCTATGTCTAGCAGTGGACTGCGATAGGCTGAGTTGATTGATTGATACGCGGGGCTACGTCGACTTAGGATGCAAGAATGAGCGAAGAGCACCCCGAGGGTCGGTTTGGTTAGGTTACTTTAAACCCTCTACATAGAAATAGGAGCACTGGTAAGCGGGGCTCCGTCGACATAGGATGAAATATAAATAGAAAAGTATTATAGCAATAAACAGTCATGTTTATTTTTCGAAGATTTCAGTATCTCATTCGGTCGTTTCGTCATTTTTATTCGGACAAAAGTAGTCGGAAAGTTAGTATTTTAGGCAGTCGATTCTTCAATATTTTGAGTAAGGACAATTCTTATTTTTTTGTCGGAGCTTTTATTACTATCCTTTAATAATACTGTTCAATAATTTATGTTTAGTAAAATTTCTTTGCAATTATTGATCTAGCATCAATTTTTCAAATATTTTACTAAAGGTGGAAAACGCAGAAATTGGTCTAAAGTTCGTGGGGCCTGAACAGTAGATCCTCTTGCCCTTTAGAATTGATGCTGCTATAATACCTTGTGCTGTAGGTATGGAAAAGCATATTATTATAAACCAGTGGTGTTTCCCACTACGTTTTCCTGCGTTGTGTGATACTAAAAATAAATATTATGAGTACCTACTAATACAAAGTACACTGCTAGGTTAGTTAAAATTCAAGTATAAAGTAAAGTAAAATTATGATTTACATTGATTACAATCGAGGAAACTATATACAATCACTGTTGAATATTGCAGTAGGTAGAACCTAAACATTATGTTTGAGATCCTCATAAAAGAGCTCGTTTGAGGAAATAACAAAACCATACTATAGATTTCCCGTTTTGTAACTATGAGATGCATAATCAGCCTCATCATCTGCCTAGCCTTTTCCCAACTAAGTTGGGGTCGGCTTCCGGCCTAGCCGGATGCAGCTGAATGCCAGTATTTTACATGGAGCGACTGCCTATCTGACTTTCACAACCCAGGGTAAAACGGTACCCCTTAGTAAGACTGGTTGCCAGACTTTCGACCTTCTACCCACCCGTAACGACTATCAAAGGTCTACAAATGAGAGTCGGGACCAACAGTTTAACGTACTTTCCGAAGCATGGAGGGGTTTCGATGTACCTATAGATCACCACCAATCTACCGACTGACCTCAGCAAGTGTACCTTAACCTTTGACCAACCCGTGCGGCTGTTATTGTTTAGCCACGAACCCCACAAAACAGCCACATTGAATCTTAAAAACAGCTGTTCTTCAATAGTAAGACATATCACAAACTAACGAATCTCGTGCATAAATTACGCATAAACAATGTTTTTATTAACTCGTTTATGTAACACTGTGTGTTGTGAGTCATATACACAGTGACAGGTCAGAAGACCCACTTTATGCGATGCGTGGTACTGATAACGAAGTTACAGATGTGCAGGCTGCGAGTGAGGCAAAAATAATGCAGTGTAACTACGAGATAGCCTTGAATGTATTGTTTTGGGGACTGTTTTGTTTAATTCTTTTATCATATCATTTCAGCCCGGAACACCCACTGCTGGTTATAGGCCTCCCCTTTCTTCTGTCATACTTCCCGGTTCCGTGCGTCTCTCATCCAGGTGTTTCCCGCGACTTTGACGGTATCGACCTCAACCTCGGTCTTTGAAGGTACCTACCTACGTAAATGATAAGTCCTCGTCTCCAAATATCTTTCTTTTGCTGTGCCCGACAGGGTCCAATTGTTTCTTTTGGCAAATATTTACCACCTTTTTTTTATGGATGGGAAATCATCAAATGACCCCTCCCGCTCTGGGTGGAGCGGAAGGGAGTGTCAGACTCTTACTGACTAAAACCCATCCGTGTTCCTTCCTTAGCCCTTTATGTTCCGGGGTAGCGGTAACTCTTTCGGACAATCCCGCACCCCCGGCAGGCTTCGGCCCTGGCAGGCCCCTTCCATTTTGCTGACATCTCTTTGAGGCGCGCGTGGAACACGTACGCGCGTACCAAATATTTACCACCTAAGCCTACATTGTGGAATGCAATAAAGAATTGAGTATTGAGTATCGTCAACCCAAAGCGGTTTTGGACGGCCCTGGTTTTTTTGGCCTAACCTTGGTCACCATTCGGTCACAGCTTTACTCCATCGGCCATCTTCTCGTGTAGCTAGATGTTTGTATAAGTCTTCTATACAGAGTGAAATTGAATTCATGGGCATCCTTTTAAGGGGTCATTGTAATCATCATTATGAACAACTTTTACTGTGGGACGAAATCTGAAATCGCGAAAAAAAATCAGCTCTTCCCTACATTTTGACGAGTTATGTGAACATAAATGCAAGGAACAGCTGATTTTTTTCGCGATTTTAGGTTTAGACCCATAGTAAAAGTTGTTCATAATGATGAGTACAATGACCCATTAAAAAGATGCCCATGAATTTAATTTCACCCTGTATATACTTTATTATAAATGAGTCGCTTTTCGTGTTTGTTGTGTGACCGCGTTGTTCTTTTTAAATAAGCAACAGATTGTTGTATGTGGTTTTCACTATCATTTAGATAATTTATTTTGGAAGTTTTACGTCTACAGGGTCAACTTAAATTAGCTAGCGAAACTCTCTCGACCTGATGGGTTGATATCTAAATAGGATAAAATAAAAAGTTTTTTTTTGTTGTATAGTTGATGTTTTTTGTGTAAATATGTTTTATTTTGTTTTGTCGTGTTAATTTATTAATAACCATCACGTTTATGAAGTCGACACGAAACAAACTGCTATTTTTTTTTTAATGATATTTCAAGTGACTAAATTAACAGCGATCGATAAACCCAAAAAAAATCAAATATATTTCAGTTTTGTCTTATCAAGTTTAGATATCGAGATACCCACCATGTCCGCGGAGTTCGCTACCTAATTTAATTTGAACATGTTTAATAAATTAATATTAAACTTACAAATAAGTTTCTATGTTTTGTCAAGTTGTGAATGCCGTGTGCAACAGGGGCGGGTCGCTACTAACCAATAAAGCAAATAGTGGTGACGGACGGATAGAAAAATTAACACCTGCATATTTACGCATGTGACATTTTATATACGAGTATACTTATGTTTAAGTAGGTATAGGTACATAAAAATGTCAAAGTCTATTTGTTGTACACACGCCAGCACATCAAGCTACTAAAATCTGTCAAATTTCTTTGACAGATTTTCAACTTTATCGCTAAAGAATAAGGTTCAAAGTTGATTGGGAAAATTTGACAGTTTCGGGTAGCTTGATGTGCTGGCGTCTGTACATTGGTTTATAACATTAACATTTGGTTGGTGTTATTAATGTGGTGGTAGTCATCTATCTATGTACATATATCTATACTAATAATAAACCTATAGAGTATGTTTGTTTGTTTGAACGCGTTAATCTCTGGAACTATCAGTCCGATTTGAAAAATTAATTGCATTTGATAGCAGAGTTTTCAAGGAAGGCTATAAGCCACTTAAAATCACGCTAGGAGGCACCCTTAGGAGCCTACAAGAAACAAAAAAATCGGAAAGATCATTGAGCGAAAACGAAGTAAAAGCGCGGACGCGGGCAGTCGATCTGAAGCGACAATGGTCCAGCCATATTCGCTGTAGAACCGATGTCGGGGTAGATGTGTTTTTGAGTGGAGACAAATATCGCTTTCCATCAGGCGTGATCGGGGTCAATAGCGTGCCCATTTAAAAAAAAAAAAAAAAAAGTCCGCAAATCGGCAAACGTAAGGTAGGACGCCCTCAGGCTAGGTGGAGCGACGATCTTTACAAGGTGGATAACTGGATACACTGCAATATAATTTTGGGGCTGACCCGCACCCGGCGCACCAGGGAGGCGCATTTTTTTCGCATCGTAGCGTAGAAGCAATCGACACGAGCGTCAGCAAACATCCCTGAAGCGCTACAGAAATGCGTATAATCTGTGCGAGTTTCTAATCAGACAACAAAGTCAAAGTCAAAGATCTTTATTGTGAGACAGTGGTTACAAAGTTGTTATTTGAATTATTTTGGTGTGCGCTTGCACTGCTCCACCATGTTAGGCATACAATAATAGCTTGGACAATTAAAAAAAAAAAATTAAATAGACATTTTAATTGAAATATTTTGCATCAAAACATAGTGTGGCACTAACTCGTCACAAACACATTGTTAGCAGCATGCCTTCTGCCTTGTCGTACATTGTGGCTATGCGTTTAGTTCCGGGTTGTATTCCCGGCTCTGTAATGCTTTGTTTTTGTATGAAACGGCTGTTTGTAGTACATGAGTAAGACAGCATCAAACAGTTATGAATTGTAACATCACGGAATTTGATGGTTATACATATATTGAAATTGTTTTATCAAAGATATTGAACAAGATACGTAATCTTTTTAAGATAGTTACAACTTCATTGTCAGATAAATGACACATCATTATGTTTTATCTTTTACGGTAGATTTATTATTTTTATTAATCAGAGGGGCAATTCTCGTATTGATCAAAAATACCTTTAATTTCCTTAAATTTTTGACATTGATTGTCTAGCCTTTTACCAACATGTTGGGGTCGGCTTTCAGTCTAACCGGCAGCCTAATTGCGGAACGCCAAATCGTCAAATGATTCTGATCAGTTGGCTTCATTTCTATCACAATTGGCTTAATTTTACGATTTTCGAATTGCGAAACTCTAGTTTCTGCGCAGGGCCTTAACGTTCATAATTGGTTTCATAATAAACTAGAGTTTCGCAATTCGAAAATCGTAAAATGAAGCCAATTGTGATAGAAATGAAGCCAACTGATCAGAATCATTTGACGATTTGGCGTTCCGCAATTAGGCTGCGGATGCAGCTGAATACCAGTATGCATGGAGCGAATGGCTATATGACCTCCACAACCCAGAATACTGGATAATACATAACGATACCCCTTGGTAAGACTTTCAGACTTCTGATGACACGTAACGACTGCCAAAGATCCACGAATGACAGCCAGGACAGCATAGAGGTGCTGTTGTTATTTTGCCACGAGCCCCTCCTATCTACTACGACGTTTAACTTTCATTTTTTTTGGTGCGATCTGGAAAATTGTCAATCTTTGAAAAACTATTTTTTTTTCTTGGCTAATCCGGCTTCTCTTGTCCTCGATTCAGCCTGATGGAATACGATGGATGAGGTCTATGATGAAAGGAGCGAGGCCAGAATATGCCTGTTCACTCTAGCTTTGAAGGCAGATGGGTTATGTGTGGAAGGGAACACTGACTAGATAGATTTAGTACCCACATCAAAGGAATAATCTTGGTAATTTTCATGCAATTAAACAGGGACCGCGAGCGTCGACCTCTGCTGAATTGTCACAGATCATGTTTGAGAACCATAACTCATAAGTGAGGATGGGATGAATACACATGTCGATGAGTATTCTCTTGAGGGATAGAGGAAGATCGCCCTTCATTAGACCTTCCTGGCATGTCGGTGTACCGTAGGCATTACTGGAGTGAAGTTATGTGTTGTGTTGTTATGTAGGTGCCTACAAGAGTAAATAGATAAGATACAATCAAAGTGCGGAAAAACTCACTATCTACAGATAATGATATTAGTTTAATCTGGAACATCTGTTACGTTATGTTGGTAACAGTTTAACAGAACCGGTTTCAGTATGTTACAAGCTTTTTTTTCTATTTGTAGCATATTTTCATATTCGTCATTTGTAGTAATCGGACTGAATGTACGAGTACATATGTAATTTAAAAAGCTAACAATCTTAAAATAATAATATGGGGCCCGAGTGCCCACTTAGTATTTCGAGACATCGCCAAGCGGTTGGTCGACTCTTCACGTGACCAGAGGGCTGGCCTATTTTTTAACCGACTTTAAAAAAGGAGGTTCTGTATTCGACCCGTATGTATGTATGTATGTTTGTATGTCCGCGATTATCTCAAAAACTACTGAACCGATTTTGATAATTCTTTCATTACTGTGATCTACATACTTTCAGGAAGGTTTTAGTATATAATACATTAGGTAACTATTCTTATGTACGAAGTTATATGCATAAATGTACTGCATCTCCGGCATTTCTATGGGAATTTTGATGATTCTTAGAGTCGTGTCTTCAATTCTTCAATGCACTACTGTTAATTGAATTGGTGTGGGGTAGGTACAACTAAAAAGTGAAAAATAAAAACTTTTTTACAAAAAAAAACAACCGACTTTAATTTCGGAAGTCGGTGTCGTTGGTTCCGCATTTTCGTTTTTTGACACCGACTTCCGAAATTAAAGTTATTTTTCACTTTGTAGTGTTTTTTTTTGAAGTCGGTTGTTTTTGTTTTGGCCAAAGAATCAGCATTGCCATACAACGTGGCAATGCTGCCAGCCTTTTGGGCACGTTTCCTGTTGACAGCGATGCGGACGAATTTTTTGATGCCCTTTGATTTATTTCACCTCCCTTTTTATATACTTGTACATTATCAAATTATATTTTACTAGCGATCCGCCCCAGCGTCATTTTTGCCGATGGGAACTCCAATTGGGCGCACGACTTGTCATAACTAAATAATATAATAAAGAGAAAAGATTTGATTGCTTGTATGTTTGCGAAATTTGACACATAAGTAGACCATGACCTGAATTAGGACATAGGATACTTCTTATCCCAATATTCCCGCGGGATCGAGACTTATGCGGGTGAAACCCCGGGGCGCAGCTATCCATATCCATACTAATATTATAAATGCGAAAGTGTCTGTCTGTCTGCCTGTCTGTTACCTCTTCACGCTTTAGCCGCTGAACCAATTTAGATGAAATGTGGTATAGAGATAGTTTGAGTCCCGGGAAAGGTAGGATAGTTTTTATCCCGATATTCCCACGGGATCGAAACTTATGCGGATGAAACTGCGGGACGCTGCTAGTATTATAATTATAGTAGATATATATTATATAAATGATGAGCATTACTTTAGTAGATTTGGTGGTACTACGAGTACATCTCTGACAATGTCATACTCTCTGCAGCTAAACCTATTTATTGTGGTTATTTGTTACATAATATTATTATTAACAAAAGGGGAAACTGCACGCTTCGCACGCGTGTCCCTTAGCACCGTATATATGTACAAGAGATGAGTACCTACGTCACTACCATTGTACATACGGGCGGAATGCTTTGCTTAGTGATACTGTGGTAATAGGAGTCTGTTATCACGCCATATTTGTGCATGTTTGAGAAGGATATAGAAAAACCTAATGACAATATTTTATAAATGAGAATTATGCTCTTGTTGGAGTATCTTTGCTTTGTATCTACACAAGACAGTCAGTGAACGATTCTAAGGATGAATTTCACCAATGAAACTGAACGCTTTCATTTATTTTAACAGAGTTCAAGAGCTGTCATTTTCAATATTCCAGAACAATGATGATACTGACAGCTATTGAACGCGGATTATATGTGCTGATCGCGGTAAATATTTATTTTTGACATGTCGAAGTGTCTGTAAATCATTTATCGTTTAGTATCATTGGTGAAATTCAACCTGTCTCAGAAGTGAAATTGATTAAAGTTTTAATGAGAGCTGTAGCGGAAAACCAGACAGTGACATCCAGTAAATTATATTTTATTGCCAATTAGCCGCATCCAATATTAGGTATAAAGTTTTGTTAAAAATCACACATTTTAATGTTTAACCTTTTGTGTTTTTTTGGGCTTAATTTTTGTTATTTTATTTATCATCTCTGATAAAATTTAAACGCAATTTATTTTTTTGCGAAATAATCATGTAGATAAGATTTATTGGTATATTTTGACCACATTGTAAATCCAACTGTTTCACACGATTATTTTATTTTTATTAATTAAAACACCAGTTTGACTCACCTTCCTCTTCTTGAATGACAGTGTCCGGCGCCATATTGTCCTGAGAAACGTGGATGGTATACAGTATTGTTCCGACAGGGGGCGCCGGGAGCGCACCTCAGTCATCACAGTCATCACTTTGTTACAACATCACTCTGTGGCAGACTGTGTAGTCGCACTTTTTTGTAGCATTCGGAAAAGTCGCACTTTTTGTGGCAGACGGTAAAGTCACACTTTTTTGTGGCAGTCGGAAAAGTCGCACTTTTTTGTGGCAGACGGTAAAGTCGCACTTTTTGACACTTACTGGTTGTTATATTCCTTTTTTTCCCCACTTTGTTAAAGAACAACTTGTATGTTCTGTATTCTGTTGCTTTGAGAGGTACTATACAGTTAATCTTTGCGGTTGTTATAATGCTGTTAAATCAATAAGGAAATATTGTTAATTTAGCTTTAGATTTATTCAGCAAAACCTGATTCAATGGTCTAATAAATAATATCTATGTGGAAATCTATCTACGCACTACCTAATTACCTAAAAAGTAAAATCCTAAAATACCTAATTGGAATTTTAGATTATATAGGTATGTGGCGGTATAAATAAATACATAGATAGGTAGTTTTATTTTTAAGGCTGCCTGTCTATCGGAGCGGAGAAACGGAGAAATATTAACCAATAGGCATTGCATAAAAATCTCAATGTCATTTTCTATTGGTTACTATTCTCTGTTTCTCCGTTCCGCTGCCTCGATCCGCTCCGGTGGACAGGCAGCCTTAGAGGACTTTTCTTTATTTCATACTCATAACAAATCTCCACATAAATGTTTTCAATATCATTCATATTGCTGGACTTTGTACTTATTGCTCTTCATATTCACTTACTGGTTACTGTCAGGCTGCATCATCCCACTGCTGGGCAAAGGCCTCTCCCCATGACTTCCAGCTCTTAATTAATAAATTAGGCATGTCATCCACGACGCTACTCAAAAGTAACCAAATAGGAACACTCTTAAATCTTCAGACCCCGTAGAAGATGGCGGTATGAGTGGTCAAACAAACGACTAGTGGTGCACATTAGCCATCGAAAGAGCTGGAAGTCCTATTCACTTATTGTAAAAATAAAAACGCTCTTTAAAATGTCATCATTATAACCCCTAATCCTAATTTATTTGAGTTTGGCACAACATGTCTTTTTTCTTCCATACTTCTCTATTAGTCGTCATCTCGGTAGTCACCCCCTTTTCTAACCGTATCATCATTCACACAGTTCCTCCTTCGTTTCTTTGGTCTTCCCCTACTCTTATAGCCATCGAATTTCATACTCAAAACTCTCCTCACGACATTATCCTCATTTCTCCGTAAAACATGCCCATACCATGACAACCGATTTCCACACAGCTTTACAGTTACCGGTGCCACTTTCAGACTTCCTCTTATGTACTTATTCCTTATTCTATCCATTCTTATAAAATGTATAACTTGTAAAGATCGTTTTTTGTTTGTCACTTTAACTTAATACGCATCACGACGATCAAGATAATCTTCAAGGTGTACTCAAAAGTTAAGATCGCAATCAAATATCAATGCTTATAAAACGAGCCTAATCCCTATTTTCACTCTAGGCAACAACTCCAGGCAACACCTAAGGCCCGTCGCGACGCTACTCAAAAGTAACTAGCTAGGTACACTCTTGAATCACCAATGAGTATCCAGAATGTCATAGCACTAGTATATATTTCAATGGCCGTCCGTTCAGGGCACGACGCGACTGTGTCCACTCCGACACTTGCTGAAGCTAGCCTGCGCCGCTGAGCCTGTAGCTTTCAATTCGTCCCTAATAAAATTAATCTGGATCCTATCCAGCCTGTCCTTTGGTGCCCCCCCCCCCCTCCCAAAGATACCCTTAACAGTGGTCCATACCCCAGAGGGGTGCCCTTAGCGAGTAGTTGCTTAGTTTATAAGTTTTATGCCCAGGCGACTTACGAGTTGTAGGTCGTGGGTTCGAACTCAGACAGGCGCTTTATTTATTAATGCTCTCAAAACGATGAAGGAAAACATCGTGAGGGAACCGGCATGTTCTAGAACCAAAAATTCGAAGACATGTGACATCTACAAACCCGCACTGGGCCCGCGTGGTGGATTACGGCCCGTTCCCTCTTACAGAGGGCAGGCCTGTGTCCCAAGAGTGGGAATATTTCAGGCTGATTATACTATGATCTGGCTGGAGGCCTTAATTTACAAAAAAAAAATAACTTCTGAGTTCTGAATAACGCGTTATCAACTAGTTTGTGATTGGTTGCGTGTTGGATACATTGCGGTGACATTCTAGCTAATAATAATTGGGGATTTGAGTGTTTAGCACGTTAGTTATGAGTAGTGTCGTGAACGACGGACCAAATTCGTGCCCAACCCTGACATCAAGCAATGGACAACACTCAAACTTTTAACTTTTGAACCTGCACTACACTACTCGAGAAGTTGATCAAAGCTAACGCGTTGTCCTGCGTGAGCGACGAATACGACGCGACGCGACGCAACACGACGCGACGTATTGCGACGCGATGCTACACGCGACAAATGTCCTAAATGATTTTGGTCATTACTTCTCGAATCATGGAGAAGTACGAGTACAGTACAATTTTGCTTGAAAGTTCATATGTAGTTCGTGGTGTCGCGTCTGGTCGCCCTCAAAACAAGTACGCGTTACGTCGCGTCTCGCCGCAGACTGTCACATAGGCCGCAAGCAGGGTATGCCGCGCCGTTGAGTTGATCGCGTCCGTCGCGTTCGCAGCGTTGCGTCGCGTCGTATTCGTCGCTCACGCAGGACACCGCGTACCTAAGCGATTACGAGAGTGTAGAAGGGCACTTCGGTTCGTTCGTGCAACCTCGGCTCGCCTCGGGTGACTTCCGATCGTTGTCGGTTTTTACGCCCGAGTAAAGGATCCGAAGCGTCCTGTAGTTCTTAGCATGAGTGTTTAGTCCCGTACTTCGGACTTCGGTCACTTTCGACTAGTACTTCGTCGAAGCAACTTCGTGAATAGTGTGGTGCAGGTTTTAAGGTTTTGGATACGAGGTTTTGGCTACTTTGTATTAGTGTGTGTAGGTTGTTCCTGCGCCTGATCTCTCTCCGGTCGTATCAGATTGCCATCCCATCGGACATTGAGAGTGAGGGAAGAGAGAGTGCACCTGTGTCTGCGCGCGCACTTGTGCACTATAACATCTCCCGCGCCGATGGCTAGTCTCCTCTGAGATTTGTCAATGGAAATTCGGTCTAGAGGACTTCATTTATTAGTGTCAATTTTTTTATAACGTGCGTCTTGTGTGTGCAGAATAAACAAA
The DNA here is from genome assembly GCA_945859645.1 of Amphipoea oculea. Lineage (NCBI taxonomy): Eukaryota > Metazoa > Arthropoda > Insecta > Lepidoptera > Noctuidae > Amphipoea > Amphipoea oculea. The sequence goes on along the minus strand of OX243885.1, from coordinate 17,883,252 downwards.
TTTTCTTTCTTTCTAAATGAAATGCCTAAATGTATTATTCAGTTTACCGAATCTATACAAAGTGTGCCAACAGATGTTTGTACCGCGTAATGTTTCTCAGAGATTTATGATGAAAGATTTATAGCATAACGGGCAAACAGCGTGGTAACAGATAAAAGATTGGCTGTTAAGATATCTTGCATTAATCTTTTGGGGTCGGTTAAGATATTACTGAAATACAGCCGCTGTTTGTGAGCGTTTTTTTTATATTCGATTTATTTTGCTTATCTTTATAGGATTATTAAACCCATTCCCTGTCCCATGAATCACATTAATTCATGTTAATTGTTTAACTATTGTGTCTACTTTGTAGACAGTGAACCTGTTAATACCTGTTTATTTTTTTTTTTCGTTTATTTCTCTTGGACTTGCCCTAATGGATTATTGTGTATAATGTGTCCTATTTTCTATATGCACATCACTTTGAAGGGACACTGGCTTCTAAGATACAGGTACATAAACCTAGTTTAGAAGTCAGGGTTTTTCACTCTGAAACACTAACTTAAGCCATTTTTAGACCGTAATAATGTATATGCAATTTTTTGAGAGAAATAAATATTATTATTATTATAATATTCATGGGTATTTTTCACTCTAAACTTTGACAAAAAGATAGTTAAATACTTCTACAGATATTTTGAAATTAGTAAAGTAAAACCAAATAATTAAAAAAGAAAACAAAAATAATCAAGATACCTAAGATATGCCCTCGCGGGTGGAACCTGGATGAGGCTTGCACAAGAGCGTGGAGATTACCACGAGAAAGAGAGAGAGGGGCCTATGTCCTGGAGTAAGTGAAATCGGGCTGTGTGATGATGATATTCTTCTTAGCGTGTCGATAGCAATCTAAATGTACTCGGCCCAGAATTCGGCTACTTGTTTGGCGCCATCACTAGCGTCCATCAGTTCCTGTAACGTGCAGCTGACAGGACACGCAGAGCTCTATTTAACCATGAAGATAAGAACTAAAAGTCAGGTGCATAGTACTCGTACTTGCAACCAGCGTGCGTGTACACCTGAAAGCCAATTCCCGTAATTAAAAACGTTCAAAATCTAGTCTTAATCTCATCTCAGCGACAATCAATGTTAAAAACTTGTCAAAAATGTAAGGAAATTAGAGGAATTTTTGACAGATTGAGACAGATCAGAAGGCCAATTCCCGTAAGCGTTCAAAATCTGATTGAGACCGACATCAGACTGTGAACGTTCTTAAAATTACGACAATTGCCCCTCAGATGTATGAACGTAAACGAAGCACAAGGATAAGTAGGTAAGGATCTTAGCAGGTGGCGTTCTTAAGTTTCGCCTACCCTCATGGGAACAAGGCGTAAGTTTATGTATGTACAGACGCCAGCACATCAATCTACTACAATCTGTCAATTAAATAGACTTTCAACTTTATCACTTAATCATAAGGTTCAAAGTTGATTGGGAAAATCTGACAGTTTCGGGTAGGTTGATGTGCTGGCGTCTGTACATTTAAAAAGCGAAACCACAGCGCTTATCAATCCACCCAATTCCCAAACAGCCTGGATTATGAAGCACTAAATAAAACACTGTTATCTAAGGCTAGCGACAGAGGATGCGATTAGGCACGTCGCCCACGCACCGACTCGTGTGTATCGCCCGATAAGGCTGGTCCACTCCGATAAGTAAGAACAAATACTGACTAATGCCCACATAATCCGGAGTGATCATGATTTAATTCAAGGACTTTAACATGTGGAATGCATGGTTGTTTTATGTTATTAGCAACATGTAATTTTCTCACTGCAGGGGCTACTTCCTAGCTCACCGTCCGATCAGGACCAGGCTCGTGCCGGACGGCGCGTACGTGTTCCACGCGCGCCTCAAAGAGATGTCAGCAAAAAGAAAGGGGCCTGCCAGGGCCGAAGCCTGCCGGGGGTGCGGGATTGTCTGAAAGGGTTACCGCTACTCCGGAACATAAAGGGCTAAGGAAGGAACACGGATGGGTTTTAGTCAGTAAGAGTCTGACACTCCCTTCCGCTCCACCCAGAGCGGGAGGGGTCATTTGATGATTTCTCATACATAAAAAGGGGCTACTTCCCATGCGGAAGAAGAAGAAAATAAGAAAAGGTGCCATAGAACACAACGTCAGAACTATAAATGTTGCCAAGCTCAACAAGTTCTTGTTTAAAAATAAATGGGTGTCGGCAAAATTACAGATACACCAGGGTATTTCAGCTTTGTCCCTCACATCTAGTGAACATACGATGTCCCACAGCTAGAATGTCTCAAATGTCCGTTCACCCCTTGACGATCTGAGTAACGCTACGGACGCCGCAATAAATGTGTCCAGCCACTAGGTTCAAACAGTACAAGCAACAGATCTACCGTCGAAGCGAAATGAAGAAGAAACTTTCTCTAAGATGTGATTGGATTTGGATTGGATTGGATTTTTGGATTGGATTAGATTGGAAGATTGGATTTGGGATGGTTTTGCAGGAAGGTTTTCAAAGAATCTGAAAACTCTTTTGATCAGATGAGTTATCACCAATGCAAACAACACAAAGTCTGGGTTTCCATAAGTTGCACAAACTTCATGGAATAATTTCATTTGGCTAACCTTTTCCTAAGTATGTTGAGGTCGGCTTCTAGTCTAACCGAATGCAGCCGAATACTATTATTTTACATAATTATGGACGACACAACACTACTGCCTATCGGACCTCCACAACCCAGTTACTGGGTTATACGATAAGAGTGCTTGTCAGACCGAATATCATAATATAAAATATCCGATGAAATATCAGAACAAAATTAAGACACTATTGAAAACCAATAAGAAATCGAGAACTGCAGGAGAGCTGTGTCGCAAACTAAGCTCCACTGAATAACCTGCCGTCAGTGCCCCAAAAATGCAAAAGGCTTTAGCGCTACCACCGACGACCCCGTGACTTCCACGGGGTCGTCGGTGGTAGGCGACGTTTTGGACCAACAATATTTGAATAACTGTCATGCAAGCGACATGAAGAAGAATAAGATTTACATTATGCTATTCCACCAATTCGCACTAAGCGTTTGCAAATGTCGTTTATAATGCGCACAGCAAAAGAGTGGAAATCTCTACCTGCGTCTGTTTTTCCGAGTGCATACAACCCGAATCTCTTCAAAGTGAGAGTGAACAGGCTTCTTCTGGGTAAGCTCACTCTATCGTCGACTTTGTCTCTGTCACCTTTGACCTAGGTCAGAGTCAAGAGCAAGCCCATTTCAAATAAAAAAAGTGGGTATTCCCACCAGCCTTCTATGAGGTCACATCATAACGTCTATAGCTATCGCTAGTGGCTATAAAGCCACTAGACAGGTTTTAGCTTTATAGCCCGATAGAATAGAAAAGGTTATAGAATAGGCTATAGGCGACAGGGGGGGATAGGGGAGGTTAGGGGTAGGTAAAAGGCGGGTGGCGTTGTTATGATGATAGGATAGGTTAGATTATTTTTTGATATTCAGTTATCTGACTATCATGAAGATCTTATACACGGATATCTATGATCTTATACATATGTATTTATTTTCTGAAAGTGCAGCTACAATGGAATTTTCGAAGCGTACCTGGAGGAAAATTACTTAAATACTGAAGACAGCAAATTTAACTCAAAGGAATTTTTAAAAAGAAGCAAAACTGCTTTTAAAGATTTTTGAAAATACGATTGCCACATACGGGAATTGAACCGACTGAAATCCGAAAAAAAAAATAGCATCCTATACTTTTACGCACCAATCGATAGGGTAAATCATAAGGATCAAGTCCCTAGCAAACAAAAAAAAAAGGGTGTTTCCTACTCCGTCCTACGGACTTAAGATTACCTCGGGGTCCGAATCCGAAGAATGAATGAGAATCGGGAGTAGAATTCATTCCGATGTATCGAACTTCTTTCAGGCGGGCCCGTATCTTCGTTGACGGAATTAGAGAGAATGTCTCCTGGTTATGTGTTGTTATCGTTACAAACGAAGGACGAAACGAAGTTCAAAAGTCTTGTGCCTGTAATTTCACGGACATTCATATAGCACAAATAGGATTAAAACCGAACAAATGGTTTTTAGGGGCAGAAATGTTGATACCCCATCGAACGACAACCCTTGAACGGTTTCCTACCCACTGTTTCATAAATCAGGCGCCACAGGTGTCCCATGTTGGTATGATGTAAATATTTACTGTTTGCAATACAATTAAGTAGGTTATTAGTTCAACATAGTCAATGCTCTCACAGTGTAAAATGATACTCAGGCTAGTAATCAATACTATGCTGATATCGTTACTAACAATATACCCTGACACTGCCTGGATCTGTCAGAAAAAATAATGAATTCGAGGAAACGGCTTTATTATTGGACCGATTTCAATTCATAACATTAAAATATTTTACCGAATTTATCCTGTAAAGGATATTATACAAATGATTTCTGTGTAATCAATTAATCATAGATTAAAGCGTTCGCTGGAAAAACCAAACCATACTTTATTAAAACTATAGATGCGAAAGCAGTAGTGGTCCAGTGGTAAAGGCCGCGACTTGCGAGTAGTAGGTCGTGGGTTCGAACCCAAGCAGGCACTTTACTTTGTGTAATTATTTAAATAATTTCATCACCACTGCTCTCAAAACGGTGAAGGGAAACTACATACTACACAACAAGTAAAAAAAAGAAGTATTAAAAATAAAATAAATAAAAAGTGTGAAGTGCATTGTCAGAAATTAGCAGGAACGTGTGCCTCGCAGCTGCGCCAAATAGGCCCAGTTCAGAAAAAATGCCAGACAACTACATATTATCTGACACTGGTTTTTAAGTCTAAGATTATTTATTTTTATTGTTGTCCATTCAAGTGGACAACAATAAAAACAAAAAAACCTTTGACATCTGAGATTTGCTTTTTTGTGTACTTACATATGTATTAAAAAAGCAAAAAAAACAGACTGTGACACCAGATACTAAAAGTAAGATGGCAGTTTTCACATGGAGCGACTACCTATCTGACCTCACAACCCAGATACCGGGCAACACGATACCCCTTGGTAAGACTGGTTGTCAGACTTTTAGGCTTCTGACTACACGCAACAACTGTCACAGATTTAGGAATGACAGCCGGGACCAATAGCTTAACGTGCTTTCCGAGGCAAGGAGGGGTGTCGATATTGGATGGTTACCCATCCACGAACCAACCGCGGCAAGCGTAGCTTGACCTTCGATCGACCCGTGCGGCAATTATTATTTAGCCACAAACCCCTATAGATCAAAGTGAACTCTCGAAAACATTTATTTAATTATTCAGAAAATATATTATGTATGTATATGCAAATGTCTTGAAACTAGCTGTACCATCTTGGAGTTAATTTAAAAAAAAAAACCCGTTAGATTTTCGATATAATTATGTTAAACGTTCCTAAGTAAACTGACACAGATGTGCACGAAATTGACCGTAGTTGCTAATCATGTGGCGAAGTGATTCATGTCTAAGAATAGGTTGACCTCATCTCGTCATAGGGGTTTTTAGAGGTCATTGAAAAACTGCATATATTTTTTGGTCCTTAGAGCCTCCTTTCGTAAGCAGGTTATAGGTGGAAGAACTGGCGTTTATCGTTGTTTGAGACCAGAAGGCCAAATCCCGTAATGAAAAACGTTCCAAATCTCGTCCCAATTTCATTTCAGCGACAATTAATGTCAAAAACTCGTCAAAAAATTTAGGGAAATTAGAGGTGATTTTGACAGATTGAGACAGATCAGCGGGGCAATTGCGTAACACATTATCAATCGGAATCGGTTTCATTATGACAGTTCAACAACATTGATTGCGGTATTTACGTGTTGAACAGACAATTTTTTCGAACTTATGAAGCAATGAATTAGCAATTGGCTTCAAAATGATTCAGATTCCGATTGATAGTGTGTTAGGCAATTAGGGTGCAGACGGTGAACGTTCTTAAAATTACGAGAATTGCCCCTCAGGTATTGGCAAGCGTAGCGTGGGATGGGTACGGTTCCCTGCTTTCATCGTTGAGCTCCTCAAGTTTAGCTACACGGTTACTGACAAATGCTTGCACTTACTGGACATGTCCGCTCAAATCTGTGTGGTACTTTCCTCAAAAGACCATTTCAGACATCAATCTACATGGTCTTCGCATGATCTGACCAAGATTATGTCTGGACTTTAAAAGATACTGTGACCTCTGAGTTTGTTTCGGCCTTTCTTCTCAGATCCTAATCTGAAACGCCGACCTCGTCTGACTTTTTTTTTTGAAGTGAAACTTCTTTACGCACGCTTGACTTGGGGAGTAAGGTGGCGAACGCGTGACGTAAGCGTTACGAAAAGTGTGATCGGGCGAGGCGAACGGGGGTTGAGTGGGGGATATAAGCAAGAGAAAGCACCGCGCGCGCACATTTTCTTTCTCTCTTCCTCTCATAGCGAAGTTTCACTTCAGTCGTGTGGTCATAAGCACACTCGTTTTTTTTAATAATATGATATGTAAAAGTGATTCCGATATCCTATTTAAAGAATAAACAATTTAATTTCATCATCAAGTGTGTCACTAGAAGGACATTTAGTACCGTATTGGTTTCTTCAGAAAGGTCAAGTGCGTACTACTCGCAACCGGAGTACATGTATGACCAGAAGGCCAATTCTCGTAATTTAAAACATTCAAAATCTAGTCGCAGTCTCATCTCGGCGACAAACAAATGTCAAAAACTTGTCAAAATGTAGGGAAATTATAGGTATTTTTGACAGATTGCGACTGAGATCAGACTGTGAACGTTTTTAAAATTACGAGAATTGCCTCTCAGACTGTGAACGTTCTTAAAATTACGAGAATTGCCCCTCAGACTGTAAACGTTCTTAAAATTACGAGATTTGCCCCTCAGACTGTGAACGTTCTTAAAATTACGAGAATTGCCCCTCGGATGTATGAGCGTAAACGAAGAAAAAGGAGTATGTAAGGATCCAGGTGAGGAACCAGGAGGTGGGGAGGGGGTGCAGGTGGCGTTCTGTAGTTTCTGCTTACCCCCAAGGAAACACGGCGTGAGTTTACGTTTGTTTATGTATAAGAATCTTGGTTGAGGCTAATTATCTTACTAATATTATAAAGAAGTAAATTTTTGTTTGTTTGTATGTAGGTGGTAATCTCTAGAATTACCAGCCGGATTTGAAAAAATAATTTTGCATTTGATAGCCAAACTCTTGAGGAAGGCTATGGACTATTTAACATCACGTGCCATGCCCTTAGGTGCCAAGCAAAAATACAAAAAGTGCGAAAACGAAGTTATAGGCAGCCGATGCGATGCGACGGGGTGGGGAGGAGGAACAAGATAATTCACGCGGACAAAGTCGCGGACCGATGCTAGTTAAATTTCTCCGTAGCAGCCCAGAGTCTGGATTAGTGCCTGGCTGAGGGCAATAGGCTCGCCCCCTATTACATGGGACTGAAACATAACTGGCGAAATGTGGGTGTACTATAGTTACACCTCTGCCCAACCCTTTGGGGATTACCTACAGGCGTGATGTTATGTTATTACTAAGTAGGTATCTATAGACCATGTATGTTTAGCGTGGTTTCCACAATCTTTAGACCAATTAGCATTTTAAAATCTTCCAATGATTTCCAGTTCTCGTTTTTAAATAAAACTGGATTCGCAAGTCTAGCTTTAACTGGCTACAATCGGAATCATTCTTACAAGACGTCTTATCGAGATGTTGTTTTTTTTTTTATCAAATGTGATATTACTGGATACTTTGTAACGTTTATTGGTTAGAATGAGAAGAAACCGGCGTCGGAGTACCTCTTTTTTTATGGATGGGAAATCATCAAATGACCCCTCCCGCTCTGGATGGAGCGGAAGGGACTGTCAGACTCTTACTGACTAAAACCTATCCGTGTTCCTTCCTTAGCCCTTTGTGTTCCGGGGTAGCGGTAACCCTTTCGGACAATCCAACAACCCCGGCTGGCTTCGGCCCTAGCAGGCCCCTTCCTTTTTGCTGACATCTCTTTGAGGCGCGCGTGGAACACGTACGCGCCGACCGGCACGGACCTGGTCCTGATCGGACGGTGAGCTACCCATTACTCTCCGTCCGCAGGCCCGCGCCTACGGTGGCCGGGAGTTGTCACGCGGCTCCCGACGCCCGGAGCGTTTCCCGCGGCGGCTGGGACGTGAGGCTCTCTCCCTCAGCCATCCCGCCACCTCCTTCGCTAGCATGACTGCTTCGCAAAAGAAGGTGACTGCCTCCCACTCCCTCTCGCCCCGGACCATGGCTTGAACCAGGGCCGACGTTCAAAGAGTAACTACCTAAGTATAAAGTAAACTGCAAAAGAACGTATAAGTAGATGCTATTAAGAAGCTAAATGTCAACAAAACAGTTTATACTCTCGTCATCATGCTCAATCTATTTTTCCTCTTATCCCAATTTATTCGGGGTCGGCGCAACATGACGTGTCTTTTTCTTCCATACTTCTCTATTAGTCGTCATCTCGGTAGTCACCCCCTTTCTAACCATATCATCATTCACACATTCCTTCCATCGGTTTTTTAGTTTTCCCCTATTCTTATCCACATTCATACTCAAAACTTCTCTCATGATACTTATATGAAAACTATTTATTTGAAACTTTGATACTTATACCAATTTTAAAAACGCCGCTAGACTAATAATACTCTTGCAGGATAAAGTCGAAACAACACAAAAATAAACCTATCTATGTATTTATTTATATTGATTGCATATGAACACAGAATCCTCTGATCCGCACTATGTATAGTTTACCTGTTAAACAACACTATTTAAATAAAACCCTGTTGTACTCGTATATCACTTGATTTGATTTAAATTAACATTCCACTTCACGTTATCACCAAATAACTTCAACACTTTACATTATTTAGTTAAAGTTTATTTTTTATAATGTAGTTACTAAAACCGGAACGCGGTACTTCGTCTCCGAAATCGTACTAAATACTAACACTGTTTTCAATATGACACTGCTAAAATGCCAGATAATACATTTAGTATACACCCACTTACAAATACCGTAACTCTACCAAACAATTCAGTTGAAAATCAATCATATCTTTAATGAAATAAAGTTTATATTGCCTTTGTTTCCGAGTTCAACTTGCGTCATTATTGAATCGGTACAAAAGATAAACACTGAAAAATGTAACAGGCAATCGATAATAAATTTTATAAGCAATATATTAGAGTTTAAATTTGTCCGCGGGCAGCACTTAGGAAAACGCTTCGAAAATCTCCGGGGGCATGTAATCCGTGAGTGCGAAAGAGACGGAATATGTCGACAAGGTCAGCTTCATAACACATAATAATATAAAGTTTGAGAATAATTTCTCATATATTAAACTGGTTTTATAAAATAACAATATAATGTCAATGTTCTTCATAAATAATTGAGAATTTTTTGATTCCGAATGTTTTTAGTTCGGAACGAAAGAGGTATTTTTTAAATAACTTCTAGTGTACATAAGTACCTATGTATAGTGTTGTTGTATATTCTGTGGAATTGCATAGTATTGCGGAGACACGTTTTTGTTACACGTGGGTAAGTGCTCAGGGAGAAAAACATAGATTATGATTGAATCAGCTGTTTATCTCCTGCTCTGAGTTAATTCTTGAATATAATACCGTACGCTATCAGCTATCTTACAGCGGGTGTCGTAAAAGGTACAGATAATTTCATGTAAACAAAGAAGGCAGAAGTCTTAATTGTGCATTTCATCATCATAATTGGCAGCCTCATTCTACTAACTACTGAGACAGACCTCCTCCCTTTTGGGCCATGCTTCCCTGGTATGTGCGTGTCTAACCCAGGTCTTCCCCGCGTTTTCTGTAAGCCGTCCACCCACCTGGCTATTGGTCTGCCAACGTTCCTTCTACATTTCTAACTGTGCACTTAATTATAATCGTCTAAAAAGACATCAATGCATTTTTTTCAAATAATTTTGTTTTTACTTCTCATCCTCTAAAAGTTCGTCTTTATGTTGAGCGTAGGCGACATAAAGTCGCTTTTTATGCTCTAGTGCATACAGTTTTTTTTTTCTAAGATGAAGATAACCACACGCACAATAAAACGTCGCAGAATAAAGTCGTTATTTTATTTTATTTGCTTTAACAATATCACGCCCGTGTTTTCTATCGTTAATTTAATAAAACCAGATAAAGTAGTTGTCATTTATTATTCAAAAACGCAAAGAAACGTTTTTATGACTTGGAAGTATAAAGTAGGTACCCAAGTTGAATGACACATGTTGAAAATAAAAAAAAAATATGCCTATTTCATTTTTCGCAATCGAAGTAAAAAGCATTGTATATCTCGGGCATAAACGAGTCATTTTTGAATAGCTTCTTGGTTTCTTTTTGTAGTCTGTTTGGTATTTTAAATATGGACAAAAATTTATGACAAAGGTCATGATTACATCACCTACCAAAATTATAAGTACCGGCCACTTTTGAATATTATAAGAAAAAAAAATGACGACTAGCTTTTAGCTTTATTTGTCGCAGAATAAAATCTTTGGAAGTAGATTTCATGTCCTAATCATCTTATGTATAGAAGTGTTTTGAATAGAAACCTGGACGAAATACTCGTATTCTGAAATTGTAATACCGGCTGGTATTATGTTTATAAATATGTGTGTATCTATGTATAAGTCTCAATCATTAGTCCATCTGCCTAGCCTTTTCCCAACTATGTTGGGGTCGGCTTCCAGTCTAACCAGATGCAGCTGAATACCAGTATTCTACATGGAGCGACTGCCTATCTGATCTCCAGAACCCAGTTATTGGGCAACACAATCCACCTCGGTAAGACTGGTTGTCAAATTTTCGGGCTTCTGACGACCCGTAACGACTGTCGAAGATCCAAGAACGACAGCCGGGACCAACGGCTTAACGTGCTTTTGGAGGCACGGAGGGGTCTCGATATACAGTAAAGATGGTCACCCATCCGCAGACCGACCGCGGCAAGCTTAGCGATCGACCCGTGATTACTTAGTCACGAGTCTCTCTCCATATTTTCATATAAAGACAATAGTAATAAAACTGCAAGTCTTATCTTGTTATCTCTAGAACACTGAAAGGTAAATAAAACCATGTACTGTCGCCGCCATACTGTCACCACGCTTCTTATGGATTTTATGTGTTTTTGCCGTTTTAGAAGTACCTAGAGCCATAAAAATATATAAGGAACTAAAAGCACGACAGACGCCAGCACATCAAGCTACTCGAAACTGTTAAATTTTCCCAATCAACTTTGATCCTTATGCTTTAGCGATAAAGTTAAAAATCTATTAAAGAAATTTGAAAGATTGTAGTTTATTTTCATTATTGTAATACATAATATCGCTTGAGAAACTTGAAAGGTTGCGTCTTGCTCGGCGTGTCTCTTTCAATGCTGCTCTTTCAGTGGGGATTGACCCTTAAAGCCTCAGTAACAGCGGGGCAATTGAGTAACACATTATCAATCGGAATCGGTTTGATTTTGACAGTTCAACAACATTCATTGCGTTATTTACGTGTTGAGCAGACAAATTTTTCGAACTTATGAAGCAATGGATTAGCAATTTGCTTCAAAATGTTTCAGATTCCGATTGATAGTGTGTTACGCAATTAGGGTGCAGAAGTCTGGATTTGTGCCCGATTGAAGGCAATACGCTCGTCCCCTATTACCCACTACTTAAACATAACTGGCGAAATCTGCGTGTAAGTAGATGCTATAGGTACTGACAGAGGCCAGCACATCAAGCTAAAGCTACCCCAATCTGTCAAGTTTTCCCAATTGAATTTGAACCTTATTACTTTGTAGTAAAGTTGAAAATCTATCAAAGAAATTTGACAGATTGGGGTAACTTGATGTGCTGGCGTCTGTACATGTCTCTGCTTATCCTATCGGGAAATACAAGCGAGATGATTATTCCATTAATTACGACAGTAAATATGTATGTGCAATGCATTTAATTAGTTACACATTCAGTGGTCAGCTGACAAAGACAGGAAAATCATGTTTTTACTAACAATGTCACAATCTGATGTTTACTGGCTACCATTATTATAAGTAAGTACATAAATAACTGCCCGACCAGGTGTTTATTTGTGTAAATTCTTTTATCACCACTGCTCTTAAAACGGTAAAGGAAAACATCGTGAGGAAACCGGCATGTCCTAGAACCAGAAATTCGAAGACGTGTGACGTCTACCAACCCGCGCTGGGCCCGCGTGGTGGATTACGACTCCCTCCCTCTCACAGAGAGGAGGCCTGTGTCCTAACAGTGGGAACATTATAGGCTGGTTATGTATGTATGTAGAAAAAATATTATTAGTGTTAAATATTAATGTACTGTTAGTACCTACACATAAACTTTCAGGAATAAATTCTCATCAAATACCTTACGTAGTTTAAATAAAAGAACTAAGCGGTCAATGAGAAATACACGAAAAACTACTTTGTTTTATTTTGCTGGAATCGGTTATAATAATAAACTAATCACTATAGCTGTTTAAATTTTGTTAACTTTGAATTTAACATAGCTTTTTGATTTTAACTTAGCAATTAAATCTGAAATTAAAACTAGTTAACAGTTTTCTAATAATATAGGGGCTTGTTGCTATACATGTAATAACAGCCGCACGGGTCGATCGTTCAAGTTAAGCTACGCTTGCTGCGGTGGATCCGTGGATGGTTGACTATCTTTACATACCAAGACAACTCCGTGTCTCGGAAAGCACGTTAAGCCGTTGGTCCCGGTTGACATTCGTGGGCCTTTGACAGTCGTTACCCTGAAAGCCCCGAAAGACCCCGAAAGAACGAAAGTTTGACAACCAGTCGTACCAAAGGGTTTCGTATTACCCAGTAACTGGATTGTGGAGGTCAAATAGGCAGTCGCTCCATGTAAAATACGGGTATTCAGCTGCACCCGGTTAGACTGCAAGCCGACCCCAACATAGTTGGGAAAAGGCAGGCAGATGAACAGTTTTCTAAAAACAATCAACGAATCGTTAATATTTAACGTTCTCGTTGGTCTAGTGGCCGCAAGCGCTACTGCTGAGTAGAAGGTCCTGGGTTCGGTTCCCGGGTCGAGCAAAGTGTTATTGGATTTTTTCCATCTGGAATTTCTCAGTAGCAATCTGTAGTTTGGATTTGTGCGCAATAGGCTCGCCCCCTATTACATGGGGCTTAAACATAACTGGCGAAATGAGGGTATACTATAGGTACACATCTGCCTGACCTCTCAGGGATTACAGGCGTGATGTTACGTGTGTTTATGTTATAATAAACTAAAGTATCTAATTAACACATCGTCTTCATAAACGCCTTGCATCGTTTCTGTTTGCATGCAAGTTTCCTATAGATTATCGGTCGGTACGGTACACGCAAGTCCGACCTGCATAAAAAAATACTTGCGACCATGCTTACCTGCTTGTAAGAACCTGCGTGCAAGACACCTGTTTGCAAGTTACCTGAACAAGACACATAATAGAAATCCGCTTTTATTGTATGATGAGATATTGCAGACAAACTTACCTCTTCTTCTAAGGCGACAGGGAACTGCGCAGGAGTCAGTGGTTTGACTGCTACGTCTTCTAACGCCGCCTTTCGCCTGAAATCAAAACAGACACATAAGCTTTCTGATACACTATTTCACAAAACGATGAAGAACAACATCGTGAGGAAACCGGCATGTCCTAGAACCAACAATTCAAACTCAACTCATATACTTTTAACAAGTTTTTGACATTGATTTCGCTGAGATGAGATTGCGACTAGATTTTGGACGTTTTTAATTACGAGAATATTGGTCTTCAGATATTTATTTTTTATTTATTTCACAAACAATTTACATTGTGTTTGAAATCATCCATAGGATAAAAATAACATTCATAATACAAGTAGGTACCTAACACATATAAAAATTAACAACATAACTCACAAACTCACATTATCTTCATCAAAATTAACATCAAATAAAAAAATATTAAGCATTTTCAAAGTTAATGCTTTTGAGCTGAAATTTTGTATAGAGATTCTAGACCAGATACACTCTTCAACCCATTTGTATTGATATACCTTTTCCGTAACACCCTGTAGGTGTACCGGGCCAAAAACAAGACACTATAGTTATTTTTTAAATTATGTGCCGCAAAGCTTTTTTGCTTGGTCCGGGCCAATGATCTTGGCCCAAAGGTGATTGCACTCAATATTATGAGTTATTCGCTGTCTCCACGCGCTGTAACAGTTACCTTGCCTGCTTGTGTGATTATTTTTAAATTTAATAGTTATTTTTACTTTCCAATCTATAGTAACAATAAAACTGAAGAGTTTGTTTGTTTTTTTTGTTTGTTTGAACGTGCTCTGGAACTTCCAGTTGGATTGGAAAAATATTTTTGCATTTGATAGCATAATTCTAGCGGAAGGCTATACAGGGTGACATTGAATTCATGGGCATCCTTTTAAAGGGTCATTATACTCATCATTATGAACAACTTTTACTATGGGACCAAACCAGAAATCGCGAAAAAAAATCAGCTCTTCCCTACATTTTGTCGAGTTATGTGAACATAAATGCAAGGAACAGCAGATCTTTTTTCGCTATTTTAGGTTTAGTCCCATAGTAAAAGTTGTTCATAATGATGAGTACAATGACTTCTTAAAAGGATGCCCATGAATTTAATTTCACCCTGTAGAGTAGGTATAGGCTATTTAACATCACATAATACTAATAATGGTGCTCAGACCTGGTCACTCACCGAGTCGCAAAAGTTCCGCCTTGGCGTTTGCCAAAGAGCGATGGAGCGCAGCATCCTGGGTGTAAAAAGACAGGACAAAATTCGAAACACCATGCTGCGTTCCAAAACGGGTATAATAGACGTAGGCAAGAAAGCTGCCAGACTCAAGTGGGACTGGGCGGGTCACATCAGCCGCATGCAGGATGACCGCTGGGCAAAAGTTTTCACACAATGGGTGCCTGAAGATGGACGGCGCCGCCCAGGTCGGCCCAGAAAGCGGTGGCGAGATGACCTGGACGCGTACCGCGAGGGCTGGTTTGAGGTGGCGCGGGAAAGGAGTTCCTGAAAGGACTGGGGGGGGGGGCTTTGCCCAGCAGTGGGACAGTACAGGCTTAACAAAAAAAAATACTAATAATAAAGCTGAAGAGTTTTCTTGTTTGCTTGAACGCGCCAATCTCTAGAACTACCAGTTTGATTTAAAAAAAAATATAATTGCAATTGATAAGGGTAGTCCAATTCTTGAGGAAGGTCATTGCAGGTCATTCAGGTGCTAGGACCCTTAGAAACCGGGCAAAAACATGACAGTCAGAAAGAACGCTAACGAAGTAAAAGCGCGGACGGGCGATGCGATGCGACGTGGCGGGTAGGAGAACAAGAAACTTCACGCAGATGAAGTCGTGGGCAGAAGCTAGTGATTTATATTTACACTAGCAGTGACCCGGGGTTTCACCCGCATAAGTCTCGATCCCGTGGGAATATCGGGATAAAAATTATCATATGTGTTATTCTGATGTACGAGTTTTAATACTGAAAAGTTTCATCAAAATCCGTTTAGTAGTTTTTGCGTGTAAGAGTAACAAACATCCATCCATTCTCACAAACCTTCGATCGCATTTATAATATTAGCAGGAAGTAGGATTAACCACCATATGGTTTCTGCTAGCAAATAATTGATTCCCGTGGGTGTTGTTAAATCTATGGGATGACTTGTCTTAACAAGAGTTAGGAGAATTATAGGTAGTAGTACTTCCTTAGTTTGAAGAATCGAATCAAAACAATTCATAGGAATGATAAAAATTCGTTAATATAGGCTAAAACAAACAAAACTATGTAAGTATATAAAAACAAAATTGAAAATTAAAAAAAGAAAAAAAGTTATAACCAAATCGATTTTGTTGCTAAATATATTTATTCTAAAAACAATAAAATATCCTTAATTAACAAAATTATAACCTAACTTAACTAAAACAATACAAAAACTAAAATATAGCGTCGAAAAATTCATCCGCATCGCTGTCGACTGGTAATGTACCCCAGAGACTGACGGCATTGCCTTTTGTTGCTCTAAAGCATAACACAATCAATGACAAATAACAAATAAGTAAGTAATAATATTAATAACTAGCTGTGCCCCGCGGTTTCACCCGCGATAAAAGTATTATAGTCCTTTTTTATTCCTTCCCTTTACAAATCTCCACCCCCCTTTTTACACCATTAAGGGATAATTTTGGGGATAAAAACTATTCTATATCATTCCCCGAGATACAATCTATCTCTCTGCCAAATTTCATCTAAATCCGCTCAGTGGTTTAGGCGTGAAAAGGTAACATACAGACAGACAGAGTTACATTCGAATTTATAATATTAGTATGGATATAGTATATAGTATGGATTGTATACATATAGATATTAACTGTGGCCACTGTGGGTCAGTAACAATTGTTTGCGATTGTTTTCTATTGACAGCTCTGTTCTGTTAACCTAAGTTTTCACGGTGAGATTTTTACAGAAAAGTTCAGCTGACTACTACTTAACACAAATCGACATTGATAATTATGACCGCCAACAGTTACAAAACCCCACACGTATACTGTCCCTCTAATGTAGAAAAGGGATGAAGATAAATAGAGTCATCAAGTGGCAACAGTTAAAGGCTCGAGATTGCTCGAATTGGGGCAGCCGGATAATAAATATGAATCGTTTTGTGGACACACATGCTGTAGTTCAGGAAGTGGCATCGTAGACATTAGGAGGAAATGTGAAAGATACAGAGGCCTCAGCATGAACGCACGAATTAAACGTAACGTAAATTCGAACGATTTTTTGATGGAAAATATATTTATACTAACTTCGCCCCGCGGTTTCACCCGCGTAAATGTCGATCCCGTGGGAATATCGGGATAAAAAGTAGTCTATATGTTAATCCAGGGTATCAGCTACCTGCATACAAAATTTTATCAAAATTGGTCCAGCCATTTGAGCGTGAAGAAGTAACAAACATATAAACACACCCCCCCACACACACGCATTTTTCGCCTTTATAATATTAAATACTCGTATGATGTAATAGTGTGTTAAGTCTTATTCAAAATAAATATTATGGGGATTATTTATAATGATGATTAAAGTTAAGTGACGTCGAAACGACAAACATGTATGGTTAAACAGTCGCCTACTACTACACTACGTAACCGTATGTGAGAGACAAGTATTTTCAATTTTCGAATAAATCGTTCGAATTTACGTCAAGTGTACTCCTGGCGTTCGTGCTAGAGCCACACCATCGAAATGTAAAAAAATATATCTATGAGCCACACAATGAGAATTCACATTCATGAAATGGTGTAAAATTAACATCAGTCAGAAAACGTGGGTTTATCGATATACCGTACGGGACTCGTTTCTTTCACTGCGTAATCAATATTTCCTGTGGTAGGGTGTGTAGTGTGGACGGTGACCGCACAATTGTATGAGGACACCTAAATAGGTACATATTTTATTTTAAGAATACATTTTTTTATATAGCATTTAGCAAACAGCGATTTTTATCCTAGGAGGTACCGTGATAGTTGACAGGGGAGAATGGAAGAAGAAAACGTGTTGCGCCGACCCCAAGTAACATGGAACAAGGGTTGGAAGGTGATGGTGAGGTACCATGACCTCAACATACGGCTAAAGGCCATTTAACGGGTAGGCAATGGACAATTAAAAGATAAGATAGTAATGCAAGTTTAGCCAGTAATATGGAGACGCTCCGGGCGTCGGGAGTCGCGTGACGACTCCCAGCCACCGTAGGCGCGGGCCTGCGGACGGAGAGTAATGGGTAGCTCACCGTCCGATCAGGACCAGGCCCGTGCCGGACGGCGCGTACGTGTTCCACGCGCGCCTCAAAGAGATGTAAGCGTAAAGGAAGGGGCCTGCCAGGGCCGAAGCCTGCCGGGGGTGCGGGATTGTCCGAAAGGGTTATCGCTACCCCGGAACATAAAGGGCTAAGGAAGAAACACGGATGGGTTTTAGTCAGGAAGAGCCTGACACTCCCTTCCGCTCCACCCAGAGCGGGAGGAGTCATTTGATGATTTCCCGTCCATAAAAAAGCCAGGAATATGCAAAACTAGGAATTTATTCAAGTTATGTCTCTTCTCCTTCGATTTGGCTGTCACTTCTAGTCTTGCTAAATCTGTGTAAAGGGCGGTTAGGGCATCTTTTGTCAGTTTAATGTGGCCTTTACTCCCTTGGTTTATTATTTCTTTTGTGTTGGACGCATCGCCATTGGTCTACTGATCACCAAGAGATCTGAGAAATGTATAGCCAACAAAAGATATGCAGGATCATCGGATATAGTTGAAGTTTAGTAAGAAACCGATGGATGTTCTCGAATAAAATTTAATTTAATTAACAGAAAACAAACAGCTCATTTATAAAATATAACATTTACTTAGTTTTAAACTTTATTCATATGGGAAAATAACAAAATTAAAACCTAACTTAACTAAAACTATACAAAAACTAAAATATAGCGTCGAAAAATTCATCCGCATCACTGTCGACTGGTAATATACCCAAGAGACTGGCGGCATTGCCACGTTGTATGGCAATGCTTAGCCTTTGGCCAAGGTAAAAGCCAGCTCTTGGGTCACGGGAAGTGTCAATCAGCCGTTTTGAAATTTCTTTAAAAAGACCATGAGCACTCGGACCCCACGGCCCGAGGGTTTCAACCCCAATTTTATAAAATTAAATTTCAGTCGATAACATCCATCGGTTTCTTACTAAGCTTCAACTATATCCGACGATCCTGCATACTTATCTCTTTTGTTGACTGTACTTAGATCGATTTTATGTAGGTTTTTTTTTGGTGTCTCCGTGGCATCACAGAGGGCCCTATCCCTATCAGATTACCAGCGCTGCGGTATTTATTTTTTAAATATCGCAGCATTATGCTGAGATAAGAGCTTCTTTAGCCTCGCACAGGTCTTTTTTTTTCTGGTTTGTGTAAATGCTTTTTTACTACATACTCGTTTGTATTTCCTGTACGACGTACCTACGTGTCCCATATAAAATATTTTTCTCTCTTTCTTTTTATTTTTCACGAGACGGGCTCGATTTAGTGTGGAGTTCATAAGCAAAATATTTCCTTTGCGTCTTTAGAAACATGTAAACCTAGCTATTGATGTAGAGTATAATTGTGTGTGTGCAAACTCACAATTTTTTACCTCTCTATAATATTATTTTAAGTACACATAAATCAGTGAAAGCTTCCATTTAGGAGTCCGTTTATCTTGAGCAGCTAAATAAATATGAAACAAACAATTCTTTACTGTCTATTCTGACAGCGCTTTTTCGAGCGTTTACGACATACGGCATTTCATACAAACTTTCAAGCCCTTGTTTTTCGAAATGAATGAACCGATTTTAATGAAACTTCGTACGCATAAGCAGGATAAAAAAGTCTAAAAAGATAGTTAAGAACATTTTCGAAAAATAGTGCTACAGCCAAATTAGACCGATTTTAAATTTTCCATAGAAACAGATTTCCAGTTATCGTTTTTTAAATAAGACATTTCGAAAATGTTCTTTACTAACTTTTTAGACCTTTCCAAATCATTCATTTCTTTGCAAACATGGGTATAGTACATATTCGGTGTTTTTAGGGTTCCGTAGCCAAATGGCAAAAAACGGAACCCTTATGGATTCGTCATGTCTGTCTGTCTGTCTGTCCGTCCGTCCGTATGTCACAGCCACTTTTTTCCGAAACTATAAGAACTATACTATTGAAACTTGGTAAGTAGATGTATTCTGTGAACCGCAGTAAGATTTTCACACAAAAATAGAAAAAAATCAATAAATTTTGGGGTTCCCCATACTTACAACTGAAACTCCAAAAATTTTTTTTCATCAAACCTGTACGTGTGGGGTATCTATGGATAGGTCTTCAAAAATGATATTGAGGTTTCTAATATCATTTTTTTCTGAACTTAATAGTTTGCGCGAGAGACACTTCCAAAGTGGTAAAATGTGCCCCCCCCCCCCCCTTAACTTCTAAAATAAGAGAATGATAAAATTAAAAAAATATATATAATGTACATTACCATGTAAACTTCCACCGAAAATTGGTTTGAATGAGATCTAGTAAGTAGTTTTTTTTTAATACGTCATAAATCGAAAACCGCAATGTACCTTTCACAAAGTTACAACGAACTACAAGAACTTTTATATTATGTTACTTGCTGCTACGGAACCCTTCATGGGCGAGTCCGACTCGCACTTGGCCGGTTTTTTTTATAATAAAGTAAACACACAGAATAAACAATGTTTCTTTCTTTCTTTACCTCTGCCTAGTGCTTCAGTGATAACAGGCGTGATGTTATGTTGATGTGTAACAAATATAACTCAATGGATCGATTCTGAAACCATTGACACGTAAACCATATTTGTGTACAATAATCTATCGACACAATTGAAAACTATAAATAGCTCCCTTTAGAGTCGTTTTTAACGATATATCTATATCGGTGCCTCTACTACCTGTATACCTAATGGTTTCTGGGTATTGTCAAGACTATGAATGAAGCCTAAAAATATACCATACTAGCTACGCCCCGCGGTTTCACCCGCATAAGTCTCGATTCCGTGGGAGTATCGGGATAAAAATTAACCTATGTCCTAATCCAGGTCTTGGTCTACCCATGTGCCCAAATCCGTTTAGCGGTTTTAGCGTGAAAGCGTAACAAACCAACATACAAAAAGTCAAAATCTTTTGTCTTAGATGTTACATGTCTTCGAATTTTTGATCCTAAGACATGCCGGTTTCCTCACGATGTTTTCCTTCACCGTTTTTGAGAGCAGTGGTGATGAAATAAATTACTCAAAGTAAGCGCCTGCCTGGGTTCGATCCCACGACCTACAATTTATCGGGGGCGTTACCACTGGGCCACCACTGCTCTTATATCATCATCATCTGCGTAGCCTTTTCCCAACTGTGTTGGGGTCGGCTTCCAGTCTAACCGGATGCAGCTGAATACCAGTATTTTACATGGAGCGACTGCCTATCTGACCTCCACAACCTAGTTACTGGGTAATACGACACCCCTTGGTAAAACTGGTTATCAGACTTTCGGGCTTCTGACTGCCCGTAACGACTGTCAAAAATCCACGAATGACAGCCGGGACCAACGGCTTGACGTGCTTTCCGAGGCACGGCGGGGTCTCGGTATGTAAAGATGGTCACCCATCCACAGACCAACCGTGGCAAGCGTAGCTTAACCTGATCAGTCGACCTGTGCGGCTGTTATTATTTAGCCACGGGCCCCTCACCACTGCTCTTATATCTCGGTAGTACCTAAATACTGTGGGATAATTTCAAAAGCTAAAAACGATTTTGAAAGCATTGACACGCAGACTAATATTTCTTTACATAGGTACTGACTACACAATGGAAAACTATAAATAGCTTCCTTTGATTCGTGTTTACCGATATCTATATCGGTGCCTGTTACCTGTAATGGCTTCTACTTATTGTCAATGTGATGAATGAAAACTAAAAATATCTACTTAATAACACACGATGTGTTGTTGACATCAATGCGTAAACTGTTAGCATGTGTACTTATTCATAAAGCCGGATTTACATACTAAATTAGTGGCTTGAAATTAGTTTTATAACACTAATTTGACCAGTAATTTCACATGTAAACGTTCAGTTTTACAATGCATGCATTACTTTTGTGACACTGGAGTAGTTTCGTGCAATGCGCATATTTTTTGGAAAACTAATGTCATGCAACATTCATCATGTAAATGCGACGCGAAACTAGTGTCGCGACAGCACCTGCGCAGAGTGGACGTGTGGTTTTTTGTTGGATTGCAGATTTTGTTGGACACGTCTTTAGTTAATAAGAAATTAAAATGATTTTCACTCATTCGAAAGTAGTTTGCATAGCTTTCAGGATCTACAACGACGTTTTGCATCATAAAATACAGCTTTGATTTTGACAGGCCCATTATCTCCGCGATACTGATAATTTCACGACACTATAATTTGAACGAAAGAAGTTTCACATGTGCTGAAATTAGTTTCACGAAACTAGTTTTATCATGCATGACACTTGTTTCATAATATAAATCCGGCTTAAAAGTCGTTGCATGCCTACCTAGTGTCAGCAACTATCGATTTACATGAGTTATTCTTGTCTGATCCCCTGAACCCCCTCCACCCCCCCCCCCACTCGAACCCCCGCTTGTTCTTCTTCTGTTTTAATCTCTGTATCCACTATAAACTTTCTCATTCCGGTCTGATCCGGTTTTTCTTTTGTTTTTATAGGTTTCATGCGTAGCAGCCATTTTGAAAAAACAAAACGAATAGGCGGACAAATATGCCAGGCTCCATATAAAACGACGGTCATTAAAAATAACCCGGCGGAGGAACGGCATGTCCTAGAACTAAAAATTCGAAGACATGTGGCATCTACCCACCCGCATTGGGCTCGCGTGGTGGATTGCGGCCCATTGATGCTCACACAGGGGACGCCTGTGTCCCAGCAGTGGGAACATTAGAGGTTGATTATGCTTATGCTTTAACCGGTCAAGCGGCGCGCGTCGCCCATTGGCGACGAAACAATAGAAAATCAATTGTGTCTCATTAGCGGAGCTTGACAGATTAAAAATTAATCTGTTAATTCATACAAAAGTGCAATAGTTACATGGTCAAAATGTATGGAAAAGCTGCTTTTATTTTAACAAGTGACGAAAAATTCGAACTGATGGGTCTAGAATCATGTACAGACGCCAGCACATCAAGATACCTGAAACTGTCAAAGTTTCCCAATCAAGTTTGAACCTTATAGTTAAACAGTAAAGTTGAAAATCTATTAAAGAAATTTGACAGTTTGTAGTAGCTTGATGTGCTCCAATTGCCCGCCATTTAGCTCGATTCTCGACAAAACTCGTCCTGCTGCTACCAGCCACCCTGCTGAAGGCGTCCCGACACGCGGTCTCCACTCGGAGTTTTATTATAGGTGTAAATTTTTGGCCTCTTCAGCTCCAACACCATTTAAATTACACCTTGTAGTGTTATTCTTATTCCTTACCTCAACAATATGATCTTGAAGATAGGTCCGACCAGTCCTTTGATGATGGCAGACGCGTTGAGATGACACCTCCCGTGTAACACGATGCCGTTGACCTGAAACAAAATTACCATCAGTATGGTGATGCACGACGACGTCACCTATAAGAATAATATACAGTCAGGGAATATTATAATGGTTTATTAAATTGACACACTACGTCAATTTTCTATGATTTAGGCAGCTAAAACATACAACAGTTAAAAATTTTGAATTTAGTGACTCTGACAACTTGTATCTTTTAATCTTCGTTTATTTTAATTACATTATAATTATATTCTGATCTATTCTGTGACACCTATTTTAACATTTATTTTATTTAAATTTTGATTTACATCATAGTTAAGATAAGAATAAATTCTAAAGAATGCACATCTGAGACCAACGAAGATGGCAACATTAAGTACCTACCTACATTAAGAAGATTATGTTCCTTAGAAGAGAGGTAAAAAAAAGACAGGGCCTTTCAACTAACAAGATTCACAGCAGATCAATAAGAGAGTTTTTTGCTATTTGTGGCTTTTCTAGTACGCTAACCCAATGTTAGCCCGGAAGAGTCTTTTGAACGTGTACCATTTTTCTAAAATCTGTAATTGTAGTTGTGAGCAATAACTCAAAAAATAAGATTGGTCTCCTAACTTTTCCTGTGCCTATAACGGTTAAAGCCCTTTAGTCACGGTTTCCTAGAAGAGCGGTGTCCGCACTTAACGGCCGCAGTGACAGCTGTCATGAAAATGATGACAGCGACAAAGATTTAAATCGTTAGATTCGCCCTACCGCGTCGAAATATAGTCGTCTTTCTGTTTCGTTTTGACACACACACAATGACGCAGTGATTAGAATATTGTTTGCCATGGAAATATGCTACTTAAAAAACTTACGCTAAAAATGTAATAATATAATAAAACGCACTGTACGCGCGTACGCTTAATAATGTATGAACTCACGCTACTCAGTAGGTATAGACAGTTTTTCGCGTGACTAAGTACGGTGAGAGAAAATCTAACGATTTAAATCTTTGGGCAGCGGAGTTTGAGTTAATGTCAAATACTCACTGGTGTAAATCAGATTTACATTACGGCCGTTATTATATGACGGAATCGCTTTCATAGGATACCAGCAGAGCCTCCCTGCCTCGCCTAAAAAATCCAACCAGTATAAATTCACGGCAATTGTCCTCTCAACACAAACAAAGGATACCGGGATCTTCGGTGGGATATTAGCCCTTCTGTGCTTGTATTCTTTGGACCAGTCTCCGTGGCAACAAAGTCATTACCTCTACACCTTCAATCGCGGCACCCCACGTGACCACTAGCAAATGGCACTGACAACCCGTCAAAGGGTCACGTGATGTATAAATATGATGCTCATACATTACATTTACATACTCATAAATTTTACATGGCCGGAAATTTACATTGCAAACAACGTCTTCGTATTAAAATCTATTAAAATAAATACACAACATTGGCATTTCTATTTTATGGAGTTCATAGATCGTAATTTAAGAAATCTAATTAGAATTAGGTTTAGAATTATTTACATATGAATGAATAAATGATTGCTATCTAATGTTCATACGTGGAAACCAATGGGGAAATACTCAAGACTTAAATCTTTATTATCTGTTGTTTTATCATATCTTGCATATGTAATAATAATCTGGTTTTCAAAGCATGGTTACTAAAGTAAACAGCGTTTGCATCTTATTTGCAAACGATCTAATACACATAGCGCCTATTAAAAACTTCATAGCAATAACGTCTGAAACGTAACATTTGAAAACTGTCAGGCGCTTCGCTTTATTGTCTGAATTATCCAATAAATGTTCATCCACTTGCTAATTTGCTTATGCTTCCCTAGTTTCAGCCTTAGACTTCATTTAAAATATAATAATAGTACGCAAATTGAACATTCAAAGAATCAAAGCTGTTGATTTACTCAAGATTTCTTAGACCCTTCTGGTTTCTTAATTCAGCGATTGATTGCCAATCAGTGATTATAACAACATTAATTCTTAACAACTATCTTTTAACGATGATTCAGGAGTTCGAGGTTTCCAATCAACGTCTTTCGCACATCTTGTTCCATAAATCGCTATCAGCTGTCATCTCAATATTCACCCCCTTTACTGGTTAATCAACCAACTTTCACCAATTAACCATTTACCACCCGCACTGGGCCCACGTGGTAGATTACAGCTCACTCCCTCTCGAAGAGAGGAGGCCTGGGTCCCAGCAGTGGGAACATGAAAGGCTTATTATGCTTATGCTAATCACCTTTCATTATAATCCAACCATATTTAAGTTTTTTTTTAATACGTTAAGCACACAAATGTACAGAGGTGGAACTAATGCCATAGCCCGGGCCTGGCATAAATTGGCACTCCTGTGCGGTGCCACTTTGTGATTTTTATTTTTTATATTTATTTCTCTCTGTGGCTTTGTTTTTGTATGTTTTGTATGTTTTTGGTTTTTTGTATGTACTACCAATAGTTTTATAAGGTTTTTTGTGTTACTAACAGCATATGGACTACTGTCTGAAATAAATGTTATTATTATTTTATTATAGCCCTTCTCCTAGCCGTTCACCAAAACGTGTAGGACTATAATTTTATTTGCAAAGCTACACTATAGGTACCATACGTTACGTCATATAGCCTTACGATAACAGTTCGTATTGTCCGCGTGTTCACTCTTTTGAACCGTGAGATTGAACAAACGATGTTTACAGCAGAACCCTTTAGGTATTGTGCTCGTTAAAAGGATCTCGGAGCTTTGGTTGTATATTGAATGTAGGTATGAGCAAGAAAACGTGTAATTAGTATGTGGAAATCCTATTGTGTAGCGTCAGCTTTATGTAATATCAGGCCCATTAACTCGGTCATTTAGTTGATGATAAGATGCTTCCTATGCTTGGGATCGGGAGGTGGTAGGTGCGGGCTTGCGGACGGCGAGCAATGGGCAGCTCCGGTAAGGACTATGCCCGGGTCGACGGCGCGTTGTGTTCCATGCGCGCCTCAAAGAGGTGTCAGCACTAACTGACGTCCGCTAGGGCTGATGCCTGCCAGGGTCGCGGGTTGTTCGAAAGAGATGTCGTGGCCCCTGGCACAGGCAACTGAAGGAACACGGGTGGGTTTTAGTCAGTAAAAGCCTGACACGCCCTCTCGTGCCGCCCAGAGCGGGAGAAATTATTTGATAATTTCCAACCCAAAAAAAAAATCCGGTTTAGAGAAAAAAAAAGTCGGTAAAGTTCGCATAATTTCCCATAATTTACATCCCATCGTCACTTAATCAATTAAGTATCTACTTTAGTAAAATGAATTCTAAGTTGATTATTGAGTGACCATTTGTAACAAAACGGTCCTAATGTTATAGATTGCAATGGAATTTGAACTTTGCTAAGTATGACGGTCAGTTTGTTGTTCCATAAATTAAAATTATCTTCAAACATAAACGCCAATGTCATTGACACTGACCCCATTTGACCTACCGAACAAACTCCAAAGAAACAGTCGAACACCGCAGTAGCTAGAACAATTGAAACTCAGTTGGAATCACTTTCAGTTCGCGTGTTACGCTTTAGGTAATGTTTCAATCGCAACTGGCGTTACTCCGGAATAGTTCCCATCTTGTTGCTGGTTGGGGAGAGGACGCAGTGATGAGCGGAGCGCATAGATCCGTGGCGGAGCGAGAGCGGAAACGATTTGTAAGATTTTGGCGGCCCTTTTATGTAGGGAGGATTAGATTGGACTAGATGATAATAAGTAAGCATAGACTCCGGTAGAGGATTCCAAAATTCCAAGTCGCCCATGCTTTACAGTATAAAGCCCCATTTACATGAAGCAAGTTTCTTGCCTGTGGCATACAATAAAATTGAAGCAACATAATGTCTTGCATCCGGAATAACTTGTCTAAACAGCACTGTTTAGATGATACAGTTTTTGTTGTTGCTTCAACTTGTGGTATGCTACAATATAACAGCTTTAGGTATTCAAAAATCAATATCTAAATATTTTATTTCACATAAACCTAATAATAACATGGCATAACATGGGCGCTTATGAAACGTCAGAAGCTAGGTGCACAGTTCCAGCTAGGCCCGGAGTTTAGCACTTATCACACGTCCCGGCAACCGCGTAGCCAATGCCGGGTACCCGGCGGCAAAGTGTATAACCATGTACGTTAACTTCCACACCTACCGGCGCAGTTTGCCTAGCAATGTTACGGGATAGACGGCACCGGCTACCCGGTTGCCGGGATGCGTGAAAAGGCACTTCCGGTTATAGCTAGGTTCCAGTTTTCTTAACGATTAGGTAAATAAATTAAAATTTGGTAACGATCAATTAAGAAACCATCCAAGAATTACCCGCACCGCTACCATGTCCGCTACTCTCAGTGCACACCCCAGCTGGCTCCCTGCCAGTACCACACGAAACAATACACGAGCCGCTAATTTATGTAAATATATCAACAGCCGTGTACTCGGTGTACTTCATCATGATTCTACTCCTAATTGTTGACTCAGCTTGATGAATACACTTGATTCTTTACTGGCTTTTCGGAGATTGTGTTACGCTGGCGGATTTTTTTTTAACACCTGAGGGGCAGTTCTCGTAATTTTAAGAACGTTCACAGTCAGAAGGCCCATTCTCGTAATTTAAAACATTCAAAATCTAGTCGCAGTCTCAAAGTCAAATCATTTATTTCACATTAGAGGCACTTTTGAACGTCAACAATAAAACAAAATTGATTCTAGTCGCCCCTTCCAAAAGGTAGTTTTCGTATGGAGAAGAATGGGCAAGAAACTCCACCGTTACTCTCATGACTCATCTCGGCGACAAACAAATGTCAAAAACTTGTCAAAATGTAGGGAAAGGGGGAAATTAGAAGTATTTTTTGACATATTGAGACTTAGATCGGACTGTGAACGTTCTTAAAATTACGAGAATTGCCCCTCTGATCTCAGTCACAGTCTCGGCCTCAATCTGTCAAAAATACCTCTAAAATCCTCACATTTTTGACATTGATAGTCGCTGTGATGAAATTGCGACTAGATTTTGAACGTTTTTAATTAGGTACGAGAATTGATCTTTTCAGATGTTGTCCATGTCCATAAATAATATACATATGTGACATGTATTGTGTATATCCTATCCTAATTCTACTCATCATTTGCCTAGCCTTTTCCCAACCATTTTGGAGTTCACTTCCAGTATAACTGGATGCAGCTGAATACCAGTATTTTACATGGAGCGGCTGCCTATCTGACCTCCACAACCCAGTCTTTGAGTAACACGATACCCCTTGGTAAGACTGGTTGTCAGACTTTTGGGCTTCCGACGACCCGTAACGAGTGTTAAAGATCCACGAATGACAGCAGGGACTAAGGTGCTTTCCGAGGCACGGAGGTGTCTCGGCATGTAAAAATGGTCACCCACCCATGGACCGACCGCTGCAAGCGTAGCTTAACCTGACCTATCGTCCCGTGCGTCTGTTGATACTTAGCTAATCCTACTAGTATTATAAATGTGAAAGTTTT
Source organism: Amphipoea oculea (assembly GCA_945859645.1). NCBI lineage: Eukaryota > Metazoa > Arthropoda > Insecta > Lepidoptera > Noctuidae > Amphipoea > Amphipoea oculea. The sequence continues at coordinate 17,854,530 of OX243885.1, read as the reverse complement.
TATGTTTGTTAGCCAATCACGCAAGAAAAGCTGAAAATAAACAGTTTAGAATCTAGATTAACACGTATAATAATTTATTTATAATATTTCTCCCGATATTCCCACGAGATCGAGACTTATGCGGGTAAAACCGCGGGGCACTACTAGGTTACTGCTGCCGCGAGAGGTGGCTGCTGTTTTCTTTATTTCTTTCAAATAAATACATTGTTCAAATAGGACGAAGAGTAATCTTCTTTCATGCGTGCAAAAAGCAAAGAATGGTTCCTAATTTCTTTAGATATCGGATCGTATTTCTTACGAAACGTAAAATTGGATGTTCCATAATGATCCCTCGCGATGAATACGGAGGCAATTTTACTTGTTATCACATCAATAGAATATAAGGGCTTAAAACCAATTAATGGCTAGTGATAATTTTCAAGTTATGGAATAACAAACTGAATGTCATACTCAACAAAGTTCAAATTCCATTGCAACCAAAAACTTATTCGGACCTTTTTGTTACGAATGGTCACTCAAAAATCAACTTAGAATACATTTCACTAAAGTAGATAATTAATTAAGTGACGATGGAATGTAATTTTCTGAGAATATGAACACCGCTATAGGGATCAGGTATCCTCCAAGTTCCAAGTACATCTAGATGGAATCAGGCTATTGTATAACAAGGGACATCCCTGTCACCCAAAATGTCCTTACTTTGGTTTTGTTCGGATCGTTGAGCTCCTTAAGTTTTTGAGTAGAGTTAAACGATAACTGACACATGCGTGCACTGTCTGGCTCTGGACGGGTCCACTCAAATCTGGATAGTAATTTCTCACTCATACCTACATGGTCCTAATACATTATGTCAATTGCAATGTAATTGTATGGACTTTAAGAGCGTGTACGGCATTTTATACAAACTTTCAAGCCCTTGTTTTTCGAAATGACTAAACCGATTTTAATAAAACTTCATACGCATAAGCAGGATACACAGGTCTAAAAAGTTAGTAAAGAATATTTTCGAAACGTCTTATTTAAAAAAAGATAACTGGAAATCTCTGTTTCTATGGAAAATTTAAAATCGGTCTAATTTGGCTGTGACTTTATTTTTCGAAAATGTCCTTTACTAACTTTTTAGACCTTTGTATCCTGCTTATGCATACGAAGTTTCATTAAAATCCGTGCATTAATTTCGAAAAACAAGGGCTTGAAAGTTTTTATGAAATGCCGTACGTAATAAACGCTTTTAAACTTGACCCGGTACCTATAGGTACACTTCTGCCTAACCCTTTGGGGAAGACAGGCGTGATGTTACGTTATGTTGTGTTTTACCGTACAAAGATGCAAGTTACGATAATATATCTATCGGCCGCCGATAGCCCGGGGCAATAACTGTAACTATTGTGGGCATTATAACAGATAGCATCGCATCTGGACAGACGAGGTGGAATGCGCGGCAATAGTCTTGGATTGGTGTATACATAATACGAGGGAAATAACAATGAGCAGTTTAATAACTTTTCAGCTGAATCTCCATCCTTTACATCAGTTAAAGGATGGAGTTATTAATTTGCTTAAAATAATACTGCTAAAATTGTCTCCACGTTTCATGATCATGAAGATTTGGTGGGCAAAAACCGGGCAAGTGCGAGTCGGAACGGTTCCGTACCACAAAGCAAAAAACACCGAAAAAAAACATGATTCTAGTATAGAGACCCTCTTTAATTTTTATAATATACATATATGGCAATATAATATAACACACACTGTGGAAAGGAAATGTTGGGAAATCGCGGCGCCATCTATTTTTAAAATATTGACCAAAAAATTGACGTGTAGCAGTGTCTCAAAATATCTACTTACAGAAAGAAACATCACTTCATAATTACAAAAAAATAATGAGTTTTGTTACCCAAGTGCAGGCCATCAACCGATTAATCCCTCACAAATCCACGACTAAACAACACTTCAGCGATTAACCGATCATCAAAGACTTTGACGTCTTCCTCTATGTAATACATAATATATATCGTTAAGATAAATCGTTTCGGCGAGTAGTTGGACGAGATCCAACGCGGTATGTAAAACATGGCGCATGACACCACGACATGCCCATTTATTTTCTTCACTTTTTGAAGAGTATGAGTAATTATACCTATACTTTAGCAGCGACATTAAAATATTGATTGATCCCTAAAGCAAAAAATATCAAAAACATGTAGTATTTTTATCTCACAAAGCGACGCGCGCTTTTCTTGTGGTAAAAACATGCTGTGAATGTGTGTGTATGCGCAGGAGCTTTTGGTACCGTCCGAAGCAGTGGCGAAGTTGGAGCTGTGTGTGTATGTGTGCGTGTGTGTTATGATGCTGACGCTACTTGACTTCACGCACACCTTCACAGAATGTTTTGTACTCTTTGTTACTACAAGTACTGACAAGACTGCCCCCTTTGGTCTCGTGGTCGCAAGCGCGATTGCTGAGCGTGGGGTCTTGGGTTCGATTCCCGGGTCGGGCAATGTGTTATTGAGTCTTTCATTGGGAATTTCTTAGTAACCAGCAGGAGCCCTCCTTGGCTGCCATTCGTAGATCTTTGACAGTCGTTACGGGTAGTCAAAAGCCCGAAAAGTCTAACAACCAGTATTACCAAGGTGTATCGTGTACCCAGTAACTGGGTTGCGGAGGTCTAATAAGCAGTCGCAGCATTTAAAATACTGGTATTCAGCTGCATCTGGTTAGACTGGAAGCCGACCCCAACATAGTTGGGAAAAGGCTAGGCAGATTGATCGAGGGTGGGTTGATCCCACCCTTCCCTGTATTGCACAGGCCTCCACCAGTGTTGGACGGGAATGGCCAGGTGTTCCCGGCCATTTCCGTAGCCCCCCAGCCTGGGGGGCATGCGGGGCCCACCAGCATGCGCCGGGAGGGTTGTGGAAGTAAAGGCTGAGCCGGTTTCCCATGGCCCTCCCATCACGGCGATGTGGGAACACCGCTGAGTTTTAGTGAAATAGTAGTAGTACACGCACATCACGCCGCCGCGCGCCAGTGCAGCGCCGTGAAGTCGAAATAAAAAAATATTAAGCATTTTCAAAGTTACTGCTTTTGAGCTGAAATTTTGTACAGAGATTCTAGACCAGATACACTCTTCAATCAGTTTGTATTGATATACTCTTTACGTAACACCCTGTACAGGGTGAGTACTACATGCCATTCACTAATATCGTGTCATAGGTAACAACAGGTCAGGTTCCCACGACATCAATATGCAAAGCCGAGGAAACAACTAATTGGTACCTAAATGATAAGTGATTTATTTCTGTAAGTAGGTTTGTACAAACACTTTTACACGTCAATCATATTCTTTTTAAACTGAATGAGTTCGGCGTTTCCTATCTGACTACTCTTAAGAAAGGCCGAAACAAACTCAGAGGTCACACACAGTCTCTTTTAAGTCCAGACATAATCTTGGTCAGATCATTGTAAAGACCATGTAGATTAGGGTCTGAAATGGTCTTTTGAGGAAAGAACCACACAGATTGAGTGGACCAGTCCAATGTGTGCAAGCATTTGTCAAAAATTGTGCAGCTCAACTCAGAACTTGAAGAGCTCAACGATTGGTGATGTGGATCACGACCAATCCAGCTGTGTTATAAAGTATCTTTTAATAAAACGAGACTTAGATCTGTTTTACAGAAAATTCAAAGTCAAAGCATTTATTTAAAAAAAGGCACATAAAAGCACTTTCGAACGTCAAAAATTACAATAAAGTAGAATTGATTCTAGTCGCCCCTTCCAAAAGGTAGTTTTCGTATGGAGAAGAATGGGCAAGAAACTCCACCGTTACTCTTTTAAAATGTTTTACGATATTTTGCATGGGTACATTAATTATATAATAATTCGAGTTTCTAGCCATTTCATTGGTTGAAACTATAATAATAACAACCCCACTGTTCCACTGCAGATTTTTTTGAGGGTTAAGAATTTTGGTCCTATTTAACCATTTAAATTAAGTTGGACCTACCTTAGGCAAATATTGTTTATTATGACCGCCTTCCAGCCATCTCAGTTATTCCACAAGCGTACCGTGAATCTGAGTGTCAAATTATACAAGTTCTATTGATCTGGTTCAGCTTAGCAGCGTGTGTCGAATACTTAAAACTTATTACTTATTAAACTTATTATTAAACTTATACGTATTTTCTTTCTTTCTTTCTTTCTTTCTTTCTTTACTTAAGAACTACCCATCTACATATTATTATAATTTATAAAGCCTTCGCGTATTTGCGATCGCTTTAGAATAGAATAGAATAATTATTTATTTGCATCGAAAGTAGGTGCAAAAAATATGCAGATGTTTGTTTTCTAAAGAATCATTATCTGCCTAGCCTTTTCCCAACTATGTTGGGGTGGCTTCCAGTCTAACCGGATGCAGCTGAATACTAGTATTTTATATGGAACGACTAGGTAGTCGTTCTATATAAAATACTGGTATTCAGCTCCGGCAACTGGGTTGTGGAGGTCAGATAGGCATCTGACCTCCACAACCCAGTTGCCGGATAATACCCCTTGGTAAGACTGGTTGTCAAACTATAGAGCTTTTGACTACCCGTAACATTGTCAAAGATCTACAAACGACAACTAGGACCAACCGCATAAATAACATGCTTTCCGAGGCACGGAGGGGTCTCGATATGTAATGAATGGTCAACCATCCACCGACCGACCTCGGCAAGCGTTGCTTAACCTTGAAAATGAAAGCAATTCAAAAATTATAAACTGGCCGCAATAATAAGAAATAACTTGAACAGTAATTGCCAGTGCCTCGATCGATTAACTCGATTTAAATCCATAGTAATATGCTTCGGTACACTCTCGCGAAATTCCTTCATTGGATGGCAAAATCTTAAGCCAAGACCACACTGACACAAATTCCGAACTCAACAAAATAAACATTGCATACAACCCGGTGATTCAGTGCAGGGAACAATAAATAACAGTATGTATGTACAATAGTATGTATTTACGTATGTAACACTCTATCCAGCTCCCAGATCGTGCCAAGAGCACAACGTTACTATAGCAGCCATTTATATTATTCGTTCTGCTTTTGTTTTGTGTGTAATTCTAAGCTTGAGTAGAAGTGATAATCGGTTTGAAAAAACAAGTATCATGGTTCCAGTGTAAGAGAGAGAGACGGAGCTATACCTATACATGAGCAATAGCACTATCTCTTTTTCGCACTGAAATCATGATGGCTTTAATACTTCGTAATATGGACCCTGGTTCTAGTTTTGGGCCTATAATGTTCCCACTGCTGGGACACAGCCCTCTCTCGGTGAGAGAGAGTGGGCCTTAATCCGCCATGCGGGCCCAGTGCGGGTTGGCAGATGACACATGTCTTCGAATTTCGAATCCTTGGCTTAAGAATGTGGTAACAGCTTCGAAACTTTGCATGTTCCTAAGTAATATTTTGGCAAAGTAAAAGCTAATTTGATAAGTTACAGTGAGTAGGTACTACGTTACACGAAGATAATTAATTTATTTAACCCTACACGGTCTTTAATAATTATGACGAACCTACGTTATGTTCTAATTCTTAAATGGGTTCCATAGAACTGAAGGCCAATTCCAGTAATAAAAAACGTTCAAAATCTAGTTGCAATCTCATCTCAGCGACAATCAATGTCAAAATCTTGTCAAAAATGGAGGGAAATTAGCGGTATTTCTGACAGATTGGCACTTTAAACGTTTTTAATAAATGCGGGAATTGGTTTTCTGATCGTCACACCATCTTCGATTGTTATTTTGTTTTTTCGAAGTAAAAACTTCTTTAGCGGCGTTGTACACTTTTTTGTAATGGGTAAAAAATGTTAAACTCGCGTCAGGACACGTGACCTGATCGAATATTCGTAAGACGGATGGAGAGTAGACAGCCGGCGCGGCGTAGAAGAGAAAGTATCCCCCTCTCTTTCTACGGCGCGGCGAAAATGTATGCCTGCTGTTTCGTTTAGGCGGCGCAGGGCGCTTGCGGCGTATGTTACAACGTGCCACGCGCATCCATGGATGGTGACAGCTGATGGCTCGACCGTCTGTGTAGTGGCCACACTGCTGTGTATTCGTAAAATTCGTGTATATAAAGTGTTTAAAATATGGAAATTGAACAAAGTGCATAATGAAAAAAGTGACGAAAAAATAGCGAAAGAAAATGAGTTATATTAATTCAATTAATAGTTGATTTATTTCAACGTTAATATTCAAGTTTTCACTTCTGCCGGCACTCCCGGAGTGCCACCCGTCTTTTTTTTTTCTTTCTTTGCCGTGGTCCACCTCAACGACAATGTGCTCCCTCAGACATCTAGATACTGTCATCATTGTTCCGCAATGATTTTTTATTATTATTTACACATTGATTGAAAAACCCTCTACTCACCTCCAGAATCTCATCACCAACTTTAACAGCAGGGACAGCCTTAGCAGCAGCGCCAGCAGGATGCAGGCCGCAGACGAACACGGCCATGCGACTGCGGTCTCTGTGGCCGGCCAAGCTGAGGCCCAGGCCCCCGCGCGGCGACCGCTCCAGCCGCACAGACACCACCGAGTCGCCCAGACCCGCGTACTTCTTGCGGATTTTGTCTGGAAAGAAGAAAGGCTGTTAGGATATGGTGCAATATCGGATAGGCCTTTTGGAGACCTCTAAACCCATTTTGGACATAAAGGAGAAGGTTAAGACTCCATAGTTTCCTGGGCCCAGGTGTTAACTCAATCAAACTAGCTTTATTTGTAAGTGGATATAATAACAAGGTCTCACTGAAAATTTGGTGAAATTTGGCTATCTAGTTATATGAAATATAGTAAAAGTGAGGTTACATTATAAGATTGTAGTTTTTTGATGTTATTTGCGAAATATTTTTGAATGGTTTAGGTTGTATAATGGTTTTACGCATGGAGTGCAAATAGAGAGCCTCCATGTGCGACGTGTTGAAGATCCTAATCATATATTATTTTCCTCTATGATCCTAACACGTTTAGATTGAGAACGGAAAATACGTGCGCACTCACAACGAAAGAAAACGAACGAGTGCCGGTCACAGAGTACTTTTTGATAGGTGCCGGTTTTTTTCTACCTGTCATCTGTCAGTCGGTGACCAGCACAGATTACTTTAGACTATTCTGAGTGACCAGTGTTGCTAACAGAAGAAAAATTAAAGGAACACGATTCGCTTTGAATCGATTCCACGAAAATATTGATAAGCATTTTTCACTCGATTTTCATACATATTCTGAGATTTTACCGATTTATTCACTATCGATTACTTAGAATTCAGGCATGTACTTTATCGATTATTTAGTTTCACAACTTATTTTTTAATTTTTCTCGCTTCCTAGATAGAAACATGGTACTGTATTTTATGATTTCCTTTAGAAAAATATAACGGTTTTTTATTACTCATTTCAACCAGTTAACTGCTGGGCCCAGGATTTCCCATCTCCTTTGGTGCTGGTAGGCATTTTAGGAATAATAATCTTTTATCATCATATTATAGTCTTTTCGCAACTAGGGTGGGCTAGCCGTATGCAGTTTAATACCAGTATTTTACAGGGAGCGACGCCTGTCCTACCTCTACGCGACACGACGCGTGTTCGCCAATTGGTGGGATTCGCCGATGTTGCAGAGATGGATGCAGCTCCACGCTAAGTTTTAATTGTATATCTGTGTCTGTAACCTAGTACACTAGAAGTTAAGTAAAATGGTTACTATGGTCACCTGTCTGAATTAAAAGTTTTCTATGCAATACGATTACCTATCCATTTGAATGATTCTTCATCGCAACAATAAAATGAAAGGGTATTTCAACCCATTAGTCGCATCGTAGTACAAAGCTTGCCTGTAGACTAAACACTTTTACGAAGAAGTGTGAACCAACACCAAAGTTTCACAAACAAACCTCAAGCGATAATACGACGGAGAACAAACTATTCCGAACATCGATAGAAATTGTATTAGATGGCGCATAGCCCGGGGTTATTTGCGACTGGAGGAAGCTTTGGGAAAACTGTGTAATTCGGTTACAACTGCGCTCTATTGATACTGTGAGACAGGGAATGTTGGAGTGATCCTTATACCCATTGATTTTAATTCCCATTTCATGGGTTTTAGGAAAGTTTTCGATGGATTTTGTTTAATATTATGATCGAGCAGTTACGCCCTTTCCTGGCCTAGATTATTCTACTACTATGCAGAGGTCTTACCGATCTCAGAGGTAATTCTTGTAATTTTAAAAACGTCCACAGTCTGATCTCAGTTTCGATCTGTCAAAAATAACTCTAATTTCCCTACATTTTTGACAAGTTTTTGACATTGTCACTGAGCTGAGATTTCGACTAGAGTTAAATTTGAACGTTTTTGATTACGGGAATTGGCCTTTTGAAATGATTTCTTGATTTATTTTTTCTTTTTTGATGAATAAACGACCCCACCATCAAAAAACTAATAAGTGGGACAACACAGGCTGAATCCATACTATCCATACTAATATTATAAATTCGAAAGTAACTCTGTCTGCCTGTCTGTATATTACCTTTTCACACCTAAGCCACTGAACGGATTTCGATGAAATTTGGCGGAGAGATAGATTGCATCCCGGGGAAGGACATAGAATAGTTTTTATCCCGATATTCCCACGGGATCGACACTTATACGGGTGAAACCGCGGGACGCAGCTAGTCACACTAATATTATAAAGGTTAAGGTTTCTATGGGTCTATGCCACCCGAAATAAAGTTATTATTATTTTCCTTTATTTAACTATATACATATAAATTATATTTTTAAATATTAGTATAAAAAATATATAAAAACATTTAAAAATATAAAAAATAGTAGCCCACCGGTATCGGGAACAGGGTCCAAGCTACCGGCGGTCAGGGCTCCAGAGAGAGGAACCTCCTGACAATGCGAGCCGTGTCCAGAAGTACCGCTTTCTGAATCAAGCCCTGGATCCAGCTGCCCAACGTGAGCCTCCTCAGATGTTGGTCGAGGCTCTTGGCAATCAATCCATTGGCTGTGACGACTATCGGCACAATGATTGCTGAGTCAACATCCCACATGTCGACAACCTCGCGAGCCAAGTCAAGATACTTTATTTGTTTATCTTTCTCGGCTTTCACGAGGTTCTCATCATGCGGGACGGTTATGTCAACAATCATTGCGCGCCGCTCTAATCGATCCATCACCACTATATCAGGCTTATTGGCAACAATAGTCCTGTCAGTGATGATGGATCGATCCCAGTACAATGTGATATTTCCATTTTCGAGAACTGGGTCGGGCACATATCTGTAGTACGGCACCTCTGATTCCACAAGGTTGTATTTCAAAGCAAGCTGCTGATGGATTATCCTGGCTACAAGGTTGTGTCTATGCAAGTACTCTCCGTTAGCTAGACGAGAACACCCGGAGATAATATGCCTGATTGATTCTCCCGGCCGGTGGCATGCCCGACATATGTCAACCGTGCCGTCTTTCACAATAAATCTCCGGTAATTGTTCGTCATCACAACTTCGTCCATAATTGCACAGACAAAACCTTCGGTTTCTCCAAAGAGGTCACCGAAACGCAACCAGGCTACGGACGCTAGTAAATCTACATCGGGTCCATGTAGGGCCCGGAAAAAGCGTCCGTGAAGCTCCTTACTTTGCCATACTTCCATGCGATCCTTAGTGTCAAGCACTACTGGTTTGCGCCAGTTCTCTTTACCCAAGGAGAGCGGGGTAAGGCCCTTGTCCACCACGACTACATCCCGATGCATTCCCACGTCGGCTTCAAGGAAATATTCCCTGAGACTGCATATCTCGCGATTGTGGAGAGTCTTAGCATTTAAAAAGCCACGACCTCCACACTTTCGCGGGATGTACAGCCTCATTACCGATGACCGTGGGTGATGCATTCGATTTGCAGTCAGCAGCGTGCGGACCTTCCTATCCAGGGCGTCGAGTTCGGTCTGAGTCCATTTGAGTATGCCGAAAGAGTACATCAAAACCGGCATGACCCAACCGTTGAAGGCGCGCACCTTGTTTCCGCCTGAAAGAAGACTATTAAGTACTTTTTTCTTATTATTATTATTATTATAAAGGCGAAAGTTTGTTAGTGTGTGTGTGTGGGGGTGTGTTTATATGTTTGTTACTTATTCACGCTCAAACGGCTAGACCAATTTTAATAAAATTTTGTATGGAGGTAGCTGACAGCCTGGATTAACATATAGGCTATTTTTTATCCCGATATTCCCACGGGATCGACATTTACGCGGGTGAAATCGCGGGGCGCAGCTAGTACTAAATAAAAAGCATCGCAACTCCAAAAATCCTTATTTCCAAAGAAAAATGTCACCCACAATTTAAAACTCTCTGACGTGTTAAATCGTGGGAACACTTAACTGTCGGGAGCCATTGACGTTGTTAGTCGACTCCGGTTGAAGTCGAGTGTCGACTATAGCACGACTGACTGACGGACAAATTGGCAGGATAAGGACGCCAATGTCTTAGCTCTGGGCTCCTTTGAGTGGAAAAGTTTTGTCTTTGACGGGGCCTCCTTTGGTAAAGTATTCACATTGTTATGTCGAGTTAAAGAATTAAAAATAAATTCAGTATTTTAACATTCATAATATAATTTTAGGATTTTACAACGAGCCTTTTATAATGGCTATTTTTTGTGGCCAAATGGTAACGGCCGCGACTTACGAGTTGTAGGTCGTAGGTTCGACAGGCGCTTTACTTTGTGTAAATTATTTCATCACCACAGCTCTCAAAACGGTGAAGGAAAACATCGTGAGGAAACCGGCATGTCCTAGAACCAAAAATTCGAAGATATGTGACATCTGCTAACCCGCACTGGGCCCGCGTGGTGGATTACGGCCCACTACCTCTCACCGAGAGGAGGCCTGTGTCCCAGCAGTGGGAACATTATAGGCTGATTATGTAAATCATAATGGCGACTTTAATTTAACACACGTACTTATATGGTTTCGCGTTTCTAGCTAAGCTGTGCCCGCGACTTCGTTCGCAATAATAATGTGTCTCTTTATTAATTATATTATTTTCTAAAATATAAGTAGCCTCCTCCTAGTTACTCCTTATAACATCAGCTATCTGCCAGTGAAAATTCCGTCAAAATCGGTTGAGCCGTTTCGGAGATTAGCCGAAACAAAGAGACAGATATTTAAAAAATATTTTTTTGTTATAAGTAGGTAGGTACTGCATATTCTTTTCATATGCATTCAGTAAAAAAGCTGTTATTTTGACATTACAAACAGACACTTCAATTTTATTTATGTTTATGTAGGTACCTATAGATAATTATGAAAAATACGTATGGAAGAAAAATACATGTTGCGCTATTATATGGGACTGAGTAACTAAAGAAATGTGGATGTAATTAACAACACACATTTGATTAGTGCTCCTTTAGGGAATGCATACGTAATGTAAAGTTAATTAGTGCTTATTGCAATGAATTCTATCGTGTTCTATACAGTACGCTGAAAGCCGCGGTAGGAAATCGGCAAACGCAGGACTGTGCATTGTGAGCAATTTTGTTTGGGGGCGTTAAATATTATAATATTTATTCCAACGAAACGTGTTTATTTCTACGCGACTATTATCTCACTGTTATTTTTTCGACACATAGAGCTAGTCATAATCGTTTGAAAGCTAATTTTAAATTCGCTTGAATGGTCGAATGCAACCAGAGTTATTTTTCTGCCAGCCTGCATGACATGACGCCTTTTGCAGAAAACCTTTACAGTACATATACTAGTCTTGCCACTTATTGTTGTCAAGTTGATAAGCTGATGCCGCCGAAAAATTCTGAAAACTAGTCGACCCTACACTAAAAAATAAATACTGGCTATTCCTATTACAAATCCCTGATCTTTCCACAATCATCATATGCCTAGCCTTTTCCAAACTATGCTGGGGCTGGCTTCCAGTCTAACCGGATGCAGCTGAATACCAGTATTTTACATGGAGCGACTGCTTATCTGACCTTCACAACCCAGTTACTGGGTAATACGATACCACTTGGTCAGACTTTCGGGTTTCTGACGACCCATAACGACTGTCAAAAATCCACGAATGACAGCCGGGGCCAACAGCTTAACGTCCTATCGAGACACAGAGGGGTCTGGGTATATAAATGTTACCCATCTATGGACCAACCGCGGCAAGCGTAGCTAAACCTGATCGATCGACGCATGCGGCTGTTATTACTTAAGCACAAGTCCCTTTCCGACCACACACTCAAAAAGAAATACTAGTTATGCCTGATCTTCCCACAATATGCCACGAAAACAAAAGAAGAACACTCGAAGCCACAGAGACATCACCATAATCGATGCGCAGTTAACGAGTACAGAATGAACATAATTCACAGTCCTCGTGGTGACGGGCAGTAAATCTGACACTTCGTAGTAACATTGTAGCTGTGTTATCCATGATATGCAGGGAGGAAATGCAGAAGTTAAAGTTTTTACCTACACAGGGTGTCCCAGGAAACCTGTACCAGCGAAGTTCTGTGGTCAGGAAACCATCTACGTGTCCAGTCCATGTGTTTGTCCATATTCGTTTGAGAAAACTGAGCTCACATATTGTTAAAAGCGATTCCATGACAATCAAGTCAACTTACTGCATCATTGTGTGTGTCAGAGGTGTCAAAACGAAATAGAAACGCGACTAACTTTTGACGCGGTAGAATCTAACGATTTAAATCTTTGCTGCTGCCATCATTTTCACGACAGCCGTCACTGCAGCTGTGGTGCGGTGGCCACCATTTTTCTAGGAAACGGTAGCTCTAGTCCTGGACTGCTGTTGTGCGACGCTTTTAAACCGAGTGAAGCTTCTGTGTTCTGTCCTTCAGTGCCATTTCCATAACGTCTCTCCTCAAGCGATATATCGGGGATATCGGGACGTTATTGACGCATAAACTCAATTTGTGTGAGGGGGGGGGGGGGTTCCCGTAATGGATGGAGAGACTTCTTGTGTATTTCTTTTTAAGGTTAAAGGGTGTTGGTGAAGGAAAATGTTACTGAATAGTATATTGTGAAGATATAGAAGAGTGTTCATAATCACTGTCTTAGTGGGAAAGATGTTGTTTTCAAGGTCACAAATTATAACGGGTGTAAAAAGACACTTAATGAAGCCTAGGGTCACTTGTACTCCCCGTCATTGTAATCATTTTTATGTACTGGACCATATCTGGGAACTTTATGGTTACGGAGATATTGAAGGTCAAATTTCTAACTTTTACTGACGTTTTTTTACGAAAACAAGTTTTTAATGTTACCCCCACGCCTCTGTAACGTTGCATGCACCCATAAGCACAATGTTTTGCGTGCGTTACATTGCGCGCTACCGCAAACAGCATCACTTAGTTTTGGTGTACAAAATGCGTAGTTGACGGCTATGTGATGTGTGTTTTTACACCCTGTTTTATCGTCAACTAATTTTGCCCACAACCGGGATTATTATCCAGAATCCGGGCTGCTACTTAGAAATTTTTAATGATGAAACCCAATAACACTTTGTCCGATTATTAAAACTTACTTTTCTTGAAAAAAAAAAACATTGTTTCTGAAAATAACAATAACCTGGATTAACACATACGCTAGTACGCTTACAGGGTAAGGCTTTTAATCCCGGTAGTATATTCCCGTGGGATCTTTTCCGACATCCACGCAGACGAAGCCGCAGGGCAAAAGCTAGTAATATAATATACTCTTTCAGACCGTATTTCGGCCATGACGGCAAATCTCAACGGAGAACTAGCCTTTGGCACGGGAGGGATTATAGTGCACAAGTGTGTGCGCAGACACAGGTGCACTCTCTCTTCCTTCACTCTCATAGTCCAATGGAACGGCAATCCGACACGAACGGAGAGAGTTCAGGCGCAGGACAAATGGCCGAGGGTATCACACCGCCAACATCTAAACTCTGGGCTGTTACTGAGAAATTCCTAATGGCAAAACTCAATGCCCGACTTTGGAATCGAACCCAGGACGCTCAGCAGTTGCGCTTGCGACCACAAGACCAACTGGGCAGTTATCCAGCGGGCGGGGTTAGTAATATAGTGAACTGTCAAAAAACCTACCTAAATCTTGGAAAATCTTCCACAGATTTCTGAAGAAAGCTGCTGTACGAAGTAATTAAAATCCGATACACTGTAAGTCATTATATCAAAGTGAGTGGCGCGGGCGTGAAGGGCTGTTATCAGTGCAAACGCTATTAAATTCTGGCGGCCAAGATATGGGGCAGAGTCAATGGTAAGGGAAGGACAGAAGTGCAGGTTTGTTGCGTCCTTGTCAATGTGTTTTTTTTAACAACGAATACTAGTAGTAGTGGCCAAGTGGTAACGGCCGTGACTTACGAGTTGTAGGTCATAGGTTCGAGTCCCGACAGGCGCTTTACTTTTGTAGCAGCTCATACTTACGTATGGTCATACACAATTTGGAGGAACGCAGACGGCCTTTCGTCATCGCGCGCCCGCGCCTACTGAGCTAGCCGACCGGCCGTCCGTATCATCGCGCTCGCACGTCGAAGGGAGCGCGGCAGATTCTACCGTCATTCTAAATTGTGTTAGTTTTAAGTTTTATAGATGTACCCTTTATATTTTGATTTTCTCCAACTAGAATTGTATATAAGCAGCGCTTACCAATAAATCATACAGATCGTTATTCGCCTACTTATTCGCAACACACCCAACCTCTAAAGTGGTGACCCCGCGTTCAAAATGACTACGCCCGTAACAAAGGAAGACAAGACTACTACGCCTGAAGACGTCGAAGCAATTAGCGTCCAGTCACGCATCCCTAAATTCTGGTGCAACAGACCTAAGCTTTGGTTCGCCCAATTTGAGGTCATTATCTACAACCAGAAGCTCGGCGATGAAGGCAAGTTCGCACTGGTTGTGGCTCAGCTGGAGATCAAAGATGTGGACCAAATCAGCGATATCATCTTGTCACCGCCCAACTCCGGCCGATACGAAGCAGCGAAGAGAAGACTGTTGGAGGTTTACGAAGATAGCGAGGGTAGTCAGTTACAAAAACTACTGAATGAAATGGAGCTTGGCGATCAACGACCATCACAGTTGCTTCGCCGAATGAGAAACCTCGCTGGGAAAAAGATGCCAGATGACACCCTGAAAATGTTGTGGCAAGGCCACCTACCCGCTTCTACCCGCACTGTGTTAGCCGTGAGTGAAGAATCTAAGCTGGACTCGTTAGCTGCCATGGCAGACAGGATGCAAGAACAGCTGAAAGAGGTGAACGCCGTGTGTTCCTGCCAGTGTCAACCTTCCACGTCAAAGGCCCCAGCGACAGCGGCGCCAGCCGAAATAGCGGCGACATCTGAACCAGCAGACAAGAAGCTTTACAGCATGATTGAAGCCCTGACCAAGGAAGTTGCAGCGCTGAAAACGAATCGATCTCGCAAATTTCAACGCCGATCCCACAATTTCAGAAGCCGTTCCAGCTCGAAATCTCGGGACAGAAAAAACGCCGTGTGCTATTTTCATCAGAAATTCGGCAAGGCAGCATACCGATGTAGAAGTCCGTGCAGTTTTAAGGGAATTACGAGTGAGAAGCCGGAAAACTAAAGGAGACTCAAGCCGTGGCGGTGGCCGAAGTCGACGATTTATCCACCTACCGCCTATTTTTACACGACAAATCAACCGGAACAAAATTCCTAATCGACACGGGTGCGAATGTATCAGTATTACCCGCTACTGCACGTGATAAACAGCGAACTCCAACCAACTACTTGTATGCAGCAAATGGTACACAAATACCCACATATGGCGAGCGAACCATCGTGCTCAACATCGGACTGCGGCGTCCCTACAGTTGGCGATTTATGGTTGCAACAGTCAGTCGGCCGATATTAGGCGCTGATTTTTTACACCACCACGCACTTATGGTGGATCTCCACGGACGACGATTGGTAGATAAAAGTACCAATTTATCGGCACGAGGGTTCCTGTCACCCACAGCTGAAGGAAGCATCCGAACCATCGACGACAAGCTTCCATACCACGACCTGTTGGCCAAGTACCCAGACATCACGAGACCAAACTTAGAGAAACTGGGAAACAGTGAAGTCGAACACTACATTGAAACCACCGGCCCGCCGATATTTACAAAAGCGAGACCACTACCGCCACATAAATACAACGCCGCAAAACAAGAATTCCAACTCATGATGAGCCAAGGAATTTGTCGACCATCTAATAGCCCATGGGCTAGTCCATTACACATGGTTTTAAAAAAGGATGGTACCTACAGATCCTGTGGTGATTACCGTAGACTAAATTCAGTAACCACACCCGATCGATACCCGATACCACGACTTCATGACTTCACACATAACCTCCAAGGCAAGAAGGTTTTCTCAAAAATTGATCTGCAGAAAGCCTACTACCAGATCAAAAACAGAGAAGAAGACGTGAAGAAGACAGCCGTGATTACTCCTTTTGGATTGTACGAGTTCACTAGGATGTGTTTTGGTTTGATGAATGCAGGCCAGACATTTCAACGCCACATGGACAACGTGCTACGCGGCCTACCTGTTTTTCCATTCGTCGATGACGTTCTGGTAGCTTCTGAGAACGAAGAAGAACACAGAAGAGAGCTTCAAGAAGTGTTTAAGCGACTTAACGACAGCGGTTTAAAAATAAACGTCGCTAAGTGTATCTTCGGCCAGTCGAAACTTAATTTCCTGGGATACACGTTAAGCCCTGAAGGCATTACACCGACGGAAGATAAGGTGCAAGCAATCCAGTCCTATCCATTGCCAAATACGATCCAAGATCTACGCCGTTTCGTCGGAATGCTGAACTTTTATCGTTCAAGTATACCCCATGCGGCTGAAAATCAAAAAGAATTGAGCAAATACTTTCACAACGCCAAGAAAAACGATAAAACAAACATACAATGGACCGAAGAGGCAAAAGAAGCATTCAATCAATGTAAACAAGATATCAAGAACTGCGCATTATTGTCCTACCCATCACTGAGCGAACCTTTCGCACTGATGACAGATGCCTCAAACACATGTGCTGGTGCCGTTATACAACAAAAGATCAACGGCAGGTGGAGACCACTGGGATTTTTCTCAAAGAAGTTCAGTGACGCACAACAAAAATACAGCACGTACGACCGTGAGTTGCTATCAATCTACATGGCAATACGTCACTTCCGCCGTGTGTTTGAAGGACGAGAGTTAATTGTATACACGGACCACAAACCGCTGTGTAATGCAATAACTTCGAACAGCAAGTCTGAGACGCCCCGCCGAACAAGATACCTTGAATATATCGGACAGTTCACGTCGAATATTCAACACGTAATCGGCCAGGACAACAAAGTCGCAGATGCACTATCGCGAGTCGAAACAATAACATGCCCGACACCATTGGATTACACCGAGTTAGCAAGACAACAAGATCAAGACGAAGAATACAAAACGCTAGCAAACAAAGGGAAGTACATATTCAGGAAGATCGCTATGCCCAACTCAACCGCCGAACCTGTTACCTGCGAGATGTCATCAAACACTGCTCGCCCATACCTACCACCAGATTTTCGAAAAGCAGCTTTTCAAGCGATTCACGACCTTAGTCACCCCGGCATAAGGGCGACAAGGAAGCTAGTCACTGCCCGCTACTGGTGGCCCTCCATGAATAGTGACGTAAATGAGTGGACTCGAGCGTGCGACGCGTGCCAGCGCGCTAAGGTGCAACAACACACGAAGACACCTATTGCGAGTTTCGAACAAGCAAACAGACTAGAGCATGTACACATGGATATCGTTGGCCCGTTACCTATTTCTGACGGCTATCGTTATCTACTGACCATGATAGATAGGGCTACCAAATGGCCAGAAGCCTGCCCATTGGAAGACATAACCGCAGAAAAGGTTGCTAACGCATTCTACGAGGGTTGGATCGCGAGATTTGGTTGCCCAGTAACCATAACCACCGACCAAGGGAGGCAATTTGAGTCTGACCTGTTTCACAAATTGACGCAACGCATGGGAATTCACCGCACCCGCACCACTGCCTACCACCCGCAGTGTAACGGCGTGATAGAACGATGGCACCGCTCACTCAAGACGTCACTCACCGCAAGACTCAAATCTACAACATGGTCGCATGAGCTACCTACAGTGCTACTGGGACTGCGCGCTTCGATAAAAGAAGATGTCGGTGCCAGTACTGCTGAACTACTATATGGCCAAACGCTACGATTACCCGGAGAATTCTATGAAGAATCAACAAGACATCGCGATACGATATCAAACTTCATGAATAAGTTGAATGGAGCGTTAAAGAAGGCCCAGGCGCAACGGAAATCTAACCAATCGCGAGCGACATTTATTCATGATGACCTATATAAATGTACGCATGTATATCTACGCAATGACGCATCAAGAAAACCTCTGACGCCGACCTACACAGGCCCGTACAAAGTGATCAGTCGTAAGGACAAGTACTTCACTATCCAGTTACGCAATAGATGTTCCAACATCACTGTTGACAGACTAAAGCCTGCTTTCCGGATCAACACCGAGTCAGATGCACCAGTCACAGATACGTACGCATACGTCACAAAATCAGGAAGGACTTCGAAGCCCTGTGTACGTTTCACTAGCGGGGGAATGATGTAGCAGCTCATACTTACGTATGGTCATACACAATTTGGAGGAACGCAGACGGCCTTTCGTCATCGCGCGCCCGCGCATACTGAGCTAGCCGACCGGCCGTCCGTATCATCGCGCTCGCACGTCGAAGGGAGCGCGGCAGATTCTACCGTCATTCTAAATTGTGTTAGTTTTAAGTTTTATAGATGTACCCTTTATATTTTGATTTTCTCCAACTAGAATTGTATATAAGCAGCGCTTACCAATAAATCATACAGATCGTTATTCGCCTACTTATTCGCAACACACCCAACCTCTAAACTTTGTTAAATTATTTCATCACCACTGCTCTCAAAACGATGAAGGAAAACATCGTGAGGAAACCGGCATGTCCTAGAACAAAAAATTCGAAGACATGTGACATCTGCCAACCCGCACTGGGCCCGCGTGGTGGATTACGGCCCACTTCTTCTCACTGAGAGGAGGCCTGTGTCCGAGCAGTGGGAACATTATAGGCTGATTATGTACTAGAAGTAGTACTTTATTTGGGAAATATTTAACTCTCTCTCATTTTTATTGGGGTCAGCTCTTCTCGTTATTCTTCGCCAGATGTTACGGTTCTAGGTCATCAGGTGATTCACTTTGGCTTGCTTCAGGTCGTTGTTG
The DNA here is from genome assembly GCA_945859645.1 of Amphipoea oculea. NCBI lineage: Eukaryota > Metazoa > Arthropoda > Insecta > Lepidoptera > Noctuidae > Amphipoea > Amphipoea oculea. Next base: position 17,835,197 of record OX243885.1, on the reverse strand, counting down.
ACTACAGACATCCAAGTGAAAATGGGTCTATCTCGCTTCTTTGGACCTGAATTAATTGGGAAAGATTTAACTAATCCTTTTAATGATTGAATAGAATACTCTTTATGTACACCATATAAATTACAGACATTAATATAGAAACTATACAAGGGGTGACATAATGGGCGGTCTTATCGCTAAGGGCGATCTTTTAAAGACAACCTTTGCATGGATTAAAAACGGGAAGGACAGACAAATGCTGTAGGTAGTCTCCTTAATGATAAATGATTTTATTTTTGTAAGTACTTAGGTTTGCACAAACACTTTTACACATCAATCATATTTTAAAACTAGCTGTGCCCGCGACTTCGTTCGCGTGGATGTCGGAACTTAACAATATCCTGCGAGGATACCGATTCAAATCTTTATTTTTTATTTAAGCTAGTGCTTCTCTATTAATAACATTAGTTGTGGAACCATCTGAAGCGTACACAAAAAGGTTATTGGGGTTGTTTACGCGTGAAAGAGCTACGTATAGTTGACCATGGGAAAAGCATCCAATACTTAGGTCCACCCCCGCAACGGATAATGTCTGGCCCTGAGCTGTATTAATCGTCATGGCATAACAAAGACTGACTGGGAATTGCACTCGTTTGAAAGAGAAAGGAAAGTTGTTAGGAATAATAGGTATTCTTGGAATAAAAACAATATCACCGGCACCGCAACCGGTTAATATTTCAGCTTCGATAATGTTTTGCTGCAGATTTGTGACTTTGAGCTGAGTGCCGTTACAAAGTTTGGGAGGACATCAATTTCTGAGGAGAATTATTGGAACACCGATTTTTAAAACTATTTTGTTGGCGGGAAGTCCGGGTGTGTTGAGGGAATCCAAAAATTCTACCGGGTAGTGCGTGGCGTCATCTTCTTCCATAACTGTATTTATAGAGGTGTATTCTCTACTATTCCCGGACACATGCATCAATATTTTTAAATTAATTGCCGCAGCTTGGTCATTGCGGGGAGTCAAAATAGCTCGCTGACATAGCCAAGAACCGGCTTGATTTCCCTTATTTGTGGAATCTCCGTACACAGAAGAAATTAGCTCTTGTTGTGAGTCAAGAACAGAGATTAGCGACCAAATTAACTTTTCCATCTTCTTGTACGGGGTATGTGCCATCGCCTATTTGTAACAATAAATTGGAAAACTCCTGTGCATTTTCGCAGCCTCCTAACTGTGCACGCATATTTACGCTCAGGTGTGTAGATGATATATTGCGCCATAAAACAGAACTCTTCAGACATGCAGCAATTTCATCGGCTCTCGTTCCTCGGGGTACTATCGGGAGTGTCTGCCGAAAATCACCGCAGAACAGTACCGTAATGCCTCCCATCGGCCGGTCATTTTGCCTTATGTCCTGCAAAGTTCTATTCACTGCTTCTACAGCTTTGCGGTTTGCCATTGTGCACTCATCCCTAATAATTAAAACACAATCGCGTAAAACCTTTGCTTTATCGCTATTTCGTGATATGTTGCAAACCGGGCTTTCCGTACGGTCCAAGTCAATAGGAATTTTAAATGTTGTGTGTGCCGTTTTTCCTCCAGGCAATAATGTGGCTGCTATCCCTGAAGAGGCGACAGCAAGGGCAATTTACTTTGGTTCCTTATTCGAGCCAAAATAACATTGGTTAGGAAAGTTTTCCCTGTGCCACCCGGTGCGTCTAAAAACAGGATTTCACCCGAGGCGTTATCTACACTGCAGCATTCCCTATCAAACGTCTGGCGCTGTTCCTCTGTCAAATTTGCGCAGTCATTTTGTAAAATTTCTTCGAGTTCCACGGGATTGTAACTAATTTCTGATACGTACTCTCTGTCCATAGTGTCCATCGACTACCGGTGTGGGCAAACCATAACAACGCCATCTATCGAAGTGCTATTAATATTCAATACTGCACGTAGTTGATCTCCAGATGTAGTCCATATTATAATTTTCAAATTTACATTTTTGATGTGAAAACTTCTTTAGCGGCGTTGCACACTTTTTGTAATGGGTAAAAAATGTTAAACTCGCGTCAGGACACGTGACCGTCAGGAGAGATTTCCCCCCCCCCCCTCTCTTTCTACGGCGGCGCCAACCGAAGTGAACCAAGTGACACACGACAATGGATGGATGGATGGATGGATGGATGGATGGATGGACGTGGACGTGGACGTGGACGTGGACGTAAAATGAAAAAAGTGACGCAGAAGTAGTGAAAAAAATTAGTTATATTAATTAAATTAATAATTGATAAATTTCAACGTTAATATTCAAGTTTTCTCTTCTGCCAGCACTCCCGGAGTGCAACCCGTCTTTTTTTTAGGTGTGAACTGATTACGATGAAACAAAAAACTCAATGTTACTTCAATTTATAATTTTTAACGCAAATATTGTTGCGTATAAACGTGAAGTTGTGAGACCAAGTGCATATTAACACACATTAACTAATTTTGTCCAGAGATGGCGCTGTTTTAATATTTATTTCTGAAACACTTAGAATTTTATAATTTACAATTTTTAGGTGTGTGTGAACTGATTACGATGAAACAAAAAACTCAATGTTACTTCAATTTATAATTTTTAACGCAAATATGTTGCGTATAAACGTGAAGTTGTGAGACCAAGTGCGTATTAACACACATTAACTAATTTTGTCCAGAGATGGCGTTGTTTTAATATTTATTTCTGAATCACTTAGAATTTTCTAATTTACAATTTTTAGGTGTGTGAACTGATTACGATGAAACAAAAAACTCAATGTTACTTCAATTTATATAATTATTATCGCAAATATATATAAACATAAAGTTGTGAGACCAAGTGCATATTAACACACGTTAACTAATTTTACTTCTGGTAGGTACACTTTAAATTCAAAAATCTTTTGATAGACTGAACCGATTGCAATGAAACAAAAACTAAATGTTACTTCAAGTTACGCTAAATCGTTGTGTATAAAAGTTATCTACATTTATTTCGTACATTTTACGTGATGCTCGGATAACTAAACATACAAACAGACAAACAGACAAAAATTCTAAAAATGCTGGAATTGGGTTCTATTGGTTGTCCTTTAACACCCTGGCTATATTTTTTTATTTTTTTTTTAATGTACAAAAAATTCTTTTCTACAGTTTTATTATATGTATAGAAAATTGATGAGGTCGGCGTTTCCTATCTGACTACTCTGAGAAGAAATGCCGAAACAAACTCAGAGGTCACAGTCTCTTTTAAAGTCCAGACATAATTTTGGTCAGGTTATAATGAAGACCATGTAGATCGACGTCTGAGATGGTCTTTTGAGGAAAGAACCACACAGATTGAGTGGACCTGTCCAGTCAGTGCACGCATTTGTCCTACTCAAAACTTAAGGAGCTCAACGATTCGACGAACAATACCAAAGAAAGCCTATTGGCATTGAAATGGGTTAGGTTAGGTTATATCTGTGATCAACCGCGTTTCCGATGACCTACATCCAAGTTGGTCGCATTTACTTGGCTATTTAGTATTTGGGAGTGCACCTATGTCTGCGCACATACTTGTGAAACTCTAACATCTCCCGCGCCAAAGGCTGGTCTCCGTTGAGATTGGCCGCCGTGGCCGAAATACGGTCTGGAGGGCTTTATTTATTTAGGTTTTAGGACCCCGAAATAGGAAATATTTGAAGTTCACAAAAATAGGAGCAAATAGGATTATATTGGAGCGTTCAATAATGTTTTCAGGAAAGCGAAATGGTAATTGTTTGAGTTTCGATTTAATACAAGCCTAAATAAACCACGCTTTAGATCATTTAACATATTTTGACCTTGTACGAGTACTTCTACCATAATATTTTCACAATGTAAAGAACAAAGTTAGGACAGGTGCACACTTGACCCGAACTCTCCGACACTGTTGGCTAACAAAGTAGTGACACACAGAGCACGTCCATAGTGACAACTAGCCTTATTATTTATATGAAAGAGTAAGTTAAGCATTAGATCGAAAGTAGAATATTATAAAGTATTTTCCCAACTGTGTGGGGTTCGGCTTCCAGACTAACCGGATGCAGCTAAGTAAATACCAGTATTTTACATGGAGCGACTGTCTATCTGACCTCCACAACTCAGTTATTGCAGGTAATACGGTACCCATTGGTAAGACTGGTTGTCAGACTTTCGGGCTTCTGACTACCCGTAACGACTGTCAAAGATCCACGAATGACAACCGGGACCAACAGCTTAACGTGCTACTAACCATGATTGGTAATGATCATAATTATTATACTGGCTTCAAGTGTAATAATTATGAAGTCACTTTAACTGCTACGCCATTGACCGATCGGCCTACGCCGTAGCTTGGCTGCTACGAGCCCTTCTACGAGTTTCTTCGTTCTAAAAGTTCGTCACAGTGATTTTTCATTTTAAAAGGATTTTACCCGACTGCACGGAGTTATGTTTTAAAATACAGGCAGGTATTATTTTGGAAACTTAACGTCAAGTATCTAAGTAGTAATCTAGTAAAATCATGGAAATTAATTCTTAAGACTATTAAATCAAGTTGTCCGTATATTCTAATCAAAACTGTAATTCTTTGATAGTTGTGTGAAATACTTATAACATGGTAAATAAAACAATTTACTTAGCAAGTAATTTTACTGACTCTGGTAACGGCAAGCATTTTAGCGTTTTTTATCAATTCTAATGGCTGGCATTTTTGCTCAAAGTGAAGAGGAAAGTGGCCCATCTTTTGCCGCTACCGTGAGGCACACTTTCCTGTTAATTTCTTACTTAGGACTTTCCCTTTTTTATTCGATTTTTTATTTGCTTTTATCTGATGTATATATATTGTGTACCATTTAGTCTGTGCTAAATAATAGAAGATTGTACAACTAATGCATAAAAGAAGCTATTTTATCCCGAGACGTGGCGAGGGTGGATAGTTAAGTCGAGGGGTAATATGGCTCGTTTATGCCTGACTTATACACTCTGCTTTTCACTTCGATTGCGAGAAAATGAAACAAGCCTAAAGTATACAGTACATAATTAATCAAAAATGTTGCAAAGCATAGCGAATTCCCGCCACGAAACTTTTTAAAACTTTTTTTTTTTTAATTTTAACATGTCATTGTGTCATTCGACTTGGGTACCTACTTACTGCCAAGTCACAAAAACGTTTCTTTGCGTTTTTAAATAATAAATGACAACTATTTTCTCTGATTTTATTAAACACAGAAGTGGTATAAATTAAAGAAAATTAAATAAATCACGACTTTAATCTGCGAAGTTTTATTGTGCGTGTGGCTGTTGGGCCTGATTACCTTAGTCGTAGAAAAAAAAACACTTTATGCACTAGAACATAAAAAGCGATTTGATGTCGCCTAAGCACAACATAAAGACGAACTTTTAGAGCATGAGAAGTAAAAATGTATTTTCTCTTTCTTTTTCTAACCTGCTCAATACAATATTTATTTGGCAATGAAGGTTTTGCGAAATGTAGAATTTATAATCTGTTAGCATGAATTCCAAACTCACCAATTAAAAAAAAATGTCTAAAAGAAAATTAAAAATTTGTTACTAAGTAGACCAAGTCCTCAACAAATGTCTAGAATCATTGAAAGTCTCTGAAAGCATTCCTTTCCCATATAAAGCATCGCATTCACTATAACATAGGTTCTAGGTCAAGAGTTGACTTGAATGGTGCAGCCGAAGATCGCGATACAACATGCACGGGGCACGTTGTAACTACAGTCTATTCAAATTCTAGTTTCCAACTGATGTTATTTCCACTTAACACTCACTGACATGAAGTTGACATTAGTTACCAACTTCATGTCAGTGTCAATTAAGTACACATTTTATTTACAGCGTTTAATTTGTATATTTACATAATGAATAAACTAATAGTCTTAAAAATAATAACATGTACAATTGTAGGTACATGTATAAAAAAGGAATCGTAGGATACGAAAACGTAGTCGTCGGCATCGCTGTCAACAGGAAAAGTGCTGACAGCATTGCGAAATTAAGTTGATTTCAGAATGACTGGTAGGTACTATTGAAAAAGTCATAAAAAAGTTTGAAGTTGTTGGCCAAACTGAATTATATGAGTGGGTAGTAAAGTTGTTTTTCCAAAACACATAAATTAGTTTACATATTTGGAATCGATATCGTGAAAACAGTATCACTATAACTATACTACAGCCGGCTACTGCCAGTAAAGAGGCTATTTCCTACTCTCTGGCTAAATGTCAACTACTAAGAGTTTCTGAGAATGTTGAAGGAAATAAGTGGGACGGCTAACATTGCATGAAACCTCGATGGATTCTCAGAAGCAAAATGTATTAGGAATAATTCCTAAGTCTGTTTTATCATCACGGTATTATCAAGTCGCAGTATACGATACTTCTGCATCATTAAGTCCCACTATCCTACTAATCACACTATCACACTAATCACAATATCACACTAATCACACTATCACACTAATATTATAAAGGCGAAAGTTTGGGAGTGTGTGTTTATATGTTTGTTACTTCTTCACGCTCAAACGGCTGGACCAATTTTAATAAAATTTTGTATGGAGATAGCTGACACCCTGGATTAACATATAGGCTACTTTTTATCCCGATATTCCCACGGGATCAACATTTACGCGGGTAAACCGCGAGGCGCAGCTAGTATATTATAAATGTAAAAGTTTGTGAAGATGTTTGGATATTTGTTACTCAATCACGCGTAAACCGTTGAAAAGATTTGGATGAAAATTGGCACATAGATAGACCGTTTCCTGGATATTAATACATAGAATACTTTTTATCCCGGTAATGTGTTCCCTTGGGATAATAGTTCAAAGTTACTTTTTACACGGGCGAAGTCGCGATACAGAAGCTAGTAAATAATATTTTTTGCTGGATTTTAATTTCGTAAACGCATAACGAGCGACATGTCGATTTATTTATTGAAATGAAATTTAATAAATTACACAAAGTACAGCGCTTGCCTGGGTTCGAACCCACGACGTACAACTCGTAAGTCGGGGCCGTTACCACTGCGCCACCACTGCTCTCCACTACGCCTACCTCGGGAAATTAATTCACAAGTCAAAGTTCCTACATTGACTGGTAAGAACATTTCGAAAAATGTTTGTTTATTTTATTTGTAATAGGTTTACTCTTGACTCTAGTCTAGGTCAGAGGTGACAGAGACAAAGTCGACGATGGAGCGAGCTTACCCAGAAGAAGCCTGTTCACTCTCACTTTGAAGAGATTCGGGTTGTATTCGCTCGGAAATACAGACGCAGGTGGAGAGTTCCACTCTTTTGCTGTGCGCATTATAAAAGACATTTGATTGCCATTGGATTGGATTGCATTGCATAATTAGTCAGTATTCCTATATTGACCATTATTCTAGCAGGTTGAGACTACCTTTCTACTCATAATCCGTTACATAAGTTAAATACCTCTATTACTTATTTAAATAAATAGTTAACACCGCAATCACAGTGGCGCCCCAAGCCGGTGGTGGTCGGCTGAAATAATTGCTTTTTAATGAAGCTCTCACGACTTGGTGCAGCCCCATTGACACGTTGATTAAGATTTTAAACAACCTCATTTGTACGTATTGAGGATCAGAAGATGTGGGACATAGCAAGGTCTTCGGGTAAGAATAGCAAAGACGATTAGAGATAAAATACCTACGTGAATTGCGTACGTGCATTGTTAATCCATTGCTTCATATGTTCGAAAAATTTGTCTGCTCAACAACGTAAATAACGCAATGAATTTTGTTGAATGCCAAAATGAAAACTCTTACTGTTAGTATGTTACGTAATTACCCTGCGGTTTCTAAAAACATTTTCATTTTACCTGCTGCTAAACGGTGATCCACTGTTAATATTAGACTGGTCATAAAGTTGCTAAAATGAGATTTAATAACAAATGTCTAGATATTTACAACATGGTGGCATTCAGCTTTCTCGTTCAGTCGATTCAAATAAAAGGCCAATTCAACAAGCGTTTTCAATAGACTGAAACTCCATTAAGTTACCAAATGCCCAGCGCTGTTAATTCAGTCTAAAAGTAACGGTGTCTTTTGTAAAAAACCAGATCTACATCTCGTTATCTGTTTTAGTGTTACATAAAGCGCTTTGAAGCGATGAAAGCAAGGAGCGGTAACTTTAATGGGTAGTAAAATGCCTGAAGATGTCCTCAACATGTTGCGACTGAAGCAAATATTTTATGAAAGGAGTCAATTAGGAGAATATTGAAGACTAGCTGCGCCCCGCAATTTCACCTGTATAAGTCTCGATCCCATGGGAATATTGGGATAAAAAGTAGCCTATGCCCTAATCCAGGTCATGGTCTATCCATGTGCCAAATTTAATCCAAATCCGTTCAGCAGTTTTAGCATAACAAACAAACATACAAAAAATTTAATCTTTTCTCTTTATATATTATTCTATAGATAATTACCAGCAATAGACTGAAATAAAGTTAGTTGATTAATTTGAATCATCATCCCTTGCAGTAGAGAGTAATTAACAACTGACAGTTCTTTAAAAGACTACTTATCATTACAAATACACACATAAAAAAACTGAAAAGCAAAAAATAATAAACATTTTTTATTGAATTAAATAAGTTCTTAAACTAATGTAAGTATACCTGAGTAATTTTGAGTCGGCGCCAAACAAGCAAACTAATATCGTTGCGAGTGCTCGTGTGGAGAGCGCATTTTTTGTTTGGAATGTTAATGTTTATCGCTGGAGATTTCACGTTGCATTGTTAATTTGATTTGGTTATTTCTTTAAATTTAAGGTAATTTAGTGATCTTTGTTCATTGATTGTTTGGCGCCGACTCAAAATTACTTAGGTATACTTACTCTCCAATAAAAAAAGAAAGATCAAAATCGGACTACTCTGTAAAAAGTTATGCGTGGTCATACATTACAATCAGTGAGTGAACAATCAATCATCCCCTGTTTTCATACCCTTAGGTTTGGATTTTTGTTTCCAAATTTATATGGGACCAAGAATTAGATTAATTAAATAAAATGTTTTTGTATGTGTAGATCGACGAAGTACTCTCTGCTTAATATGCTGGATTTTTCACGAAACAAATCAAAATACTGGAGATTTCAATCACTGTGTTTATATCCCAATCAATTAGTGACTTCATTTATTTCTATCATTCTGTATACACATTGAAACGTGTATCAAGGAACAACAAAATGAACAAATTGTAACGGTGTATTGGGGAGAGTAGGTCAATGCCTACGAAGCATAAACATGAGACTACCCACGGGAAAACTAATTGCGGGAGCATGTTAATTGTTTGTTGATTCCTTTCATACTGATGTTGGAGAGAAATACTTGCTCACTACCGACTAGATCGAAGAAGAATTAAATATGCCACAGTCAGCATGTCGTCCGGAATTGTCAACACGTCGAAAAGATATAAGGACCCAATTTGAATGTCGTAGTAGACTGGAGGTAAATAGAACCGCTTTTAGCCCTTGTTTTGAATATGGTAACAATGTTACTTTTGTAAAATCATGAGAATCTACTTCCCTAGAGATATGACGGTGCAAAAAACAAGACGTAACGGTCTAAAACTGCCAATGTTATAATATAAGTCAAGTTCGTTCAAGTTAGTGTAAGTAGTGTGTAAGTAGTGTGTAAGTTTCTATATTTATGTCTGTAATTTATATGGTGTACATAATAAAGAGTATTCTATTCTATTCTATTCTATAAGTAAGCGTTATCAACGGTCATTCTTTCTCCGTATGTAAAACCACCTGTGCTCTGCAGAGGGCCAATTTGAGGCTGATATTATACCTATGTAATCTATCGTGTTTTTCTGAAGATATAAGAATCATTCTTGCAGCAGTTGAGTTAAGAAGGGTTTAATGGAATATGCAACCATTTAAGACAGCACACGTCGACCCAGTAACTATACAGGGTAAAATTAAATTCATGGGCATCCTTTTAAGGGGTCATTGTAATCATTATTATGAACAACTTTTACTATAGGACCAATCCTGAAATCGTGAAAAAAAAAAATCAGCTATTCCTTGCATTAATGTTCATATAACTCGTCAAAATGTAGGGAAGAGCTGATTTTTTTTCGCGATTTCACGTTTGGTCCCATAGTAAAAGTTGTTCATAATGATGAGTACAATGACCCCTTAAAAGGATGCCCATGAATTCAATTTTACCCTGTAGTTACAAAAAAATCTTATGAAAGTTCAACCAGTTGAACCCAACTCCCAAACAAAGCATCGTCGAGGTAATATTTCAATCATTGCTTGTAAATATTTATCGACTGGGTACCGAATTCAGCTGTGAATGAAATGCAAAGGAAAGATTTCCGTCTTCAACACTTTGAGGGATAGGGACTCGTGTTTACTTCGACTTTGAAGGAGAACTAACTTCACCGTTTGTCTGAAATGGGTGAGAAAGTGATGTAAGATGAGGCAGGTATTTTAAAAGAGTAACGGTGGAGTTTCTTGCCCATTTTCTCCATACGAAAACTACCTTTTGGAAGGGGCGACTAGAATCAATTCTACGAGTATTTTATCGTAATTTTTGACGTTCAAAAGTGCCTTTTATGTACCTATTTGAAATAAATGCTTTAACTTTGACTTTGCAGTGCGACGGTTTTCGGTTTCATCTAAAAAAGTTATATACAGGGTCAAATTAAATAAGCTAGCAAAACTCCAGATGTGATGGGTATCGATATATCTAAACATGATAACTCAAAAAAATAAATTAATTGGATAGTTTTTTTTTTTTTTAACCGACTTTAAAAAAGGAGGTTCTGTATTCGACCCGTATGTATGTATGTATGTATGTATGTATGTATGTATGTTTGTATGTCCGCGATTATCTCAAAAACTACTGAACCGATTTTGAAAATTCTTTCATTACTGTGATCTACATACTTTCAGGAAGGTTTTAGTATATAATACATTAGGTAACTATTCTTATGTACGAAGTTATATGCATAAATGTACTGCATCTCCGGCATTTCTATGGGAATTTTGATGATTCTTCGAGTCGTGTCTTCAATTCTTCAATGCACTAGTGTTAATTGAATTGGTGTGGGGTAGGTACAACTAAAAAGTGAAAAATAAAAACTTTTTTACAAAAAAAACAACCGACTTAAAAAAAAAACACTACAAAGTGAAAAATAACTTTAATTTCGGAAGTCGGTGTCAAAAAACGAAAATGCGGAACCAACGACACCGACTTCCGAAATTAAAGTTATTTTTCACTTTGTAGTGTTTTTTTTTGAAGTCGGTTGTTTTTTTTGTAAAAAAGTTTTTATTGTTTAAAAAATCCGCTGTTTTTTGCGACTTCACAGAAGTGATGGGTTTAGATATCTAAACACGATAAAATAAAAGAAAACAGATTTTCGCAGCTCACATTTCAAGTAAGCAAGACTAATAGCTGTCGTTGACCCTAAAAAAACATGAAATAATTTTTATTTTATCGTGTCTATAATTACGAGTATGTCGATACCAATCACGGGTGTACAGTTTCGCTAGCAAATTTATTTTGTTACCTGAGTTTTATTTCTTATGGGCGCCTTCAGTTGAGACACGTCTGGCCAGGGCATATTTTTAATTATATATTTTGAATTGACTATTCTCCTTCACTACAAACAGTTTAAGCTACGACAAATAACATTTTTTACTTAAGGAACTTTCAATAATGGGTAGTTCTTCAGGGACAAAATTTTCGATGTCTGTGGGTATATTTCTGTAACCGACTAACAAAACGGCATGTAATATTTTTGAAGTGAAAACTTCTTTAGCGGCGTTGAACACTTTTTGTAATGGGTAAAAAATGTTAAACTCGCGTCAGGGCATCGCGTCAGGACACGTGACCGTCAGGAGAGATTTCCCCGCCCCCCCCCCCATCTCTTTCTACGGCGGCGCCAACCGAATTGAACCAAGTGAGACACGACAAAGATGGCCGAAGAAAATGACATTTGACGTACAAATGTTTGAAAAGTCAGTTTCACAGAGTACTTTTTGGTTTCCATGACGACCATGACGTTGTCGCGTCAAAACTATTGAAACTGTAGACAATAAATTACTTTTTCATACGTAATAATGTCTATGGACACAAATATTCGGTTCATAGACAGATATTCTCGTATGCCGATTTGTGTTGGCCAATTTGTTGGATGACTTCATTATAATGGCAACATTTAGAAGTTGTAGGACATTCTAGTTATAGAACGTTTATGAAGCGTTTATGAATACAAAATTTTATCGAATGTTTTAAAGGCCTATTGAGCATTTTAACTAATGAATGGTTTAAACCTTCAATAGGCTTTTTTTATGAATAAGACCGAAAGTGTTTAAAATATGGAAATTGAACAAAGTGCATCTATTAATGAAAATAGTGACGCAGAAATATTGAAAAAAAATGAGTAATATTAATTAAATTAATAATTGATTTATTTCAACGTTAATATTCAAGTTTTCACTTCTGCCGGCACTCCCGGAGTGCAACCCGTCTTTTTTTTGTACAGTTTATCTGTATCCCTTACTAGGACAAATGATATTTTTTAAATATTTGCTGTCTAGGTACAAAATAAAAATATTTGAAGTTCGTTCTTCTGATTCATATAAGGCGTCCGTTTGCCATTTTCCAGAACAAAATGGTCGATGTCGCATTTTCCCTTTGATTCATCAATATAAATTATAATTATATCGAAAGGAAATGAGTTGTCCTCTTACAAAAGAAATGTGTATTAGTTATAACTACGTTAGTGTGTTTATAAATAAGTAAATAAGAAGTGTCCGGCGTATAATACTGATTAATGTGGCGTAAGCTGCACTTGACCGTACTTGATCGGGTAATAATAATGAGAGTCTGGCTTCCCGCGCGGGGGTAGCCAGTGGTGCAACGGACAAGCTAGAAGGCGGACGTGCGGCTGGTTGACTTAGATCCCGGAATTACGAAGGAAAACATCTGATTCTTCTGTGTTTGGTTCAGGTGGCACTCTGATTACAATGCCTACCTTATAAAATTTATTTAATTGTTCTAAAACTTTAATCTGTGTTTCGTGTGATGCTTTTGGGTTATAGATTCGTGTAGTAAAATGACAATAATGAAGTCTGTATGTATGATGAGTTATGCATGATTGTAGGCAAAATTCTGATACAACTGTGCCTGATTCGTATGGTCAATACCCCATATAAATAATAAAATAAATTAGATTTCCCCTCTCCAGCACGAAAAGAGTGCTTTTATTGCATTATAACGTCAAATTTTTGACCGTGTACAAGTCTAGTCTAGTCTAGAGTTCTAGTCTTATTTATTATTATTTACCCTTTTGAATAATTAAAAAATGACAGGAGTATAAACTTGTTCTAAATATGGCACTTTTGATATGTCTTAGTCTAAGTTAAGAATTAATAATTATTGTTTAGAATTAACAATCATAACTAACGGTGTATTTATTACTTTTTATTTCTGTTTCTGATCCATCTGGGCACAAAATATTCGAACGTCGATATCTTGAAAACTACTTTATAAAACCGAGTCCCTCATACAAATATATGTTATTTGGTATACCCATTTTTATATGAACATGTGTTACAGAGCTGCAAGTGAAATAAAATTTTGGCCATATGGATCAGTCGAAGAATCAAATTTCGAAGAACTACCCTAATAATAATCAAAATGCTAAACGATAAATAATCGCCATGCAAAAAACAGACTACTATAAGAAGCCAAGAAGGTTCTATTTTGGGATCTTTAGCCTTCAGAGAAACGAAACAAAAAAAAAAATACCGCAAACGGCAACTTTTCTATGTTAAGCCGATCTATACCTGGGTTCACGGTAAAACTTTTGTATTACATTTGCGCATAATTTTCCCAAGTGTGTTCTTAGGATCCTACGGGTATAATGTAATCCAGCCTTTATAATGAGGGACCTAATGTTTTCGGCATTTGTTCGTTTTCTGCAGAATTCGGAGCTGGATTTCCATAGCACTTATTGTCAAGTCGTTATTTATGTAGATGTGTATATGTTGACGGCTTTCTTGTAGAGAGTTAAATATTTTATTTTATTTCTCAGTGCTTTCTTCGTCTGGGTGTTTATTAATTTTATTGAAGTGAATTTTTTTTTAGGCACGTTGGACATTTTTTGAAATGGAAAAAACTATTGAACTCGCGCCACTGTTACCGTAATCGACACCGCTTCGGATGTGTTCGGCTGTCCTCGGGATGTACTCGGTTTCAATGTAAATCCGATATGTCCATGAGTGATGGCAAAGTATTCTGTTTGTGTTATGTTTTCACTTCTGTCGGCACTCCCGGAGTGCCACTGTTTTTTATTTATGTGCACACAGTAAAATACAGGGTGTTACGGAAAGGGTATATCAATACAAACGGGTTGAAGAGTGTATCTGGTCTAGAATCTCTGTACAAAATTTCAGCTCAAAAGCATTAACTTTGAAAATGCTTAATATTTTTTTATTTCGACATCACGGCGCTGCACTGGCGCGCGGCGGCGTGATGTGCGTGTACTAGGCGCACAGACACACTACAGATAATGGATAATGACCCTCGTAGTGCGGTGACACGTTTGTTATGATTTCAATTTAATAAACTATCGAAATAAAAAAATATTAAGCATTTTCAAAGTTACTGCTTTTGAGCTGAAATTTTGTACAGAGATTCTAGACCAGATACACTCTTCAACCCGTTTGTATTGATATATCCTTTCCGTTACACACTGTAGATACAGATACGACATATTATACAGGGTCAAATTAAATTTGCTACCGAAACTGCAAAGGTGATGGGTATCGATAACTAAACATCTATATATTTCATCTTTCATAAAATAACTAATATACTATGCCAAATACACAAACCTAATAATATATATACATAATTATACACCCAATTAAGCACATCTAGTAATTTATAATAATATTGAATTTGTACTTAGCCGTCTTCCTCTCTCAAAATGTTGCTGTGCCCGACAGGGTCCATATTGGTCTTTTACTTGTAATACCATCTATGTAATACATATGGAATGCAATAAAGAATTGAGTATATACCCTTCAAACTGTATAACACAGCAATGCTGCTTGATCTTTTATCATAGTACCCCTATAGCAGTGGCGTGCATTGGGTTTCAGAATAGGTAGGCTCTAGGCCGGGTCTAAGTCTAGGCAACGCGGTCACTAATCAGAAAAAAAAGTGAGGTCAAAAGTGTGGTTATTTGAGTAGGCATGCCTACTTAAGGGTGATAAATTGCGAAGGTCGAACGTCATGGGTATTACGCGTGAGACGTACGTATTTTTAATTTTGTCGTATTAACTTGAACGAATAAAGAACAAAGACAATGTGCGAATAGTACGGGAGCCGAGTAGGCCGTCCGGCGACTGCCTACTGCCGCGCGTGTTTTTATGAAGGTTTTGTTTTTTTATTAGGTATGATAATTTTGTGAGTTTCTTAATTGTGGGGCACACACACTAAAATGTAATTGACAGGCTTATGTTGATATATCGAGGTAGGCACTGCTTATATACCTGTATGCAATGCACGCCACTGCCCTATAGATATGCCTACGATCATTTACATTCACCTGCATTGCCCAAATGATCCTTCATCATAAAAAAATAAGTAAACTATTGCTTCGGCGTCGGTAAGTCTGCTAGTCTCCGGGGCAGTTCTAACTAACGGGTCAGTTTGACCCACTTCGGGAACCGCGACATTGTCGACTGTCCACGGTTTGTCAATCGACTGCTAAAAGGCGATATACTTGAATTGAGGTGTTGGTTTGAAAGATTTTTTGTTCAAATGGTGTAGTTTTTGCATCGGAACAGAAATAAAGAGGTATTAAAACGGGGTTGTTTAAAAAAAACCGAGTGTGCTTATGACCACACGACTAAAGTGAAACTTCAAACGTATTTGGCTATGAGAGGAAGAGAGAAAGAAAATATGCGCGCGCACTGCTTTCTCTTGCTTATATCCCCCACTCAACTCCCGTTCGCCTCGCCCGATCACACTTTTCGTGACGCTTACGTCACGCGTTCGCCAGCTTACTCCCCAAGTCAAGCGTGCGTAAAGAAGTTTCACTTCAAAAAAAGTTCTGCTTCACATAAATAAAACGATTCATCATCATCAGCCTACAGCAGTCCACTGTTGGACATAGGCCTCTCTTATTGCACGCCATTCAACTCGATTTTCGGCAACTCCCAACCAGCTGCTACCAGCCACCCTGCGAAGATCGTCGCTCCACCTAGCCTGAGGGCGTCCCACCTTACGTTTGACGATTCGCGGTCTCCACTCAAAAACACGTCTACTCCAACGGTCATCGGTTCTACGGCTAAGATGGCCGGCCCATTGCCACTTCAGCTTACTTATTTTTTGAACTATAGTCGACAACTTTGGTTCTCTACCGGATCGGAATAAACGATTATTAAACAAGAATCTGTTTCACAACATTTAGAAAGGATTTTGTTTTCCGACTTCCACGCAGGCGAAACCGCGAGCAAAAACTAGTTTTTAAATAAATCTCAAGACTTTCTATGATCATTTTTACTGGTGCTTCAGCCGTCGAGGAAACCGGTGTTTTGAAACTGGTTTCCATGAAGGCTTTATTTATAACAACAATGCACGTGGCGACATCTATTATCATAATTACGTTATTGTTGTTTTCCTCGGGAACAGCACATTTTTTCGGGATGAAAGGTACACCCTATGTCCGTTTCTGTACTCCTGACAATGTATAAACAAAATTTCGGGATGATCGGTTCAGTGGTTTAGGCGTGAAAAGGTAACATACAAACTTACTTTCGCATTTATACTATTACTAGCTGCGCCCCGCGGTTTCACCCGCATAAGTCTCGATTCCGTGGGAATATCGAGATAAAAAGGTTCCTATGTCCTTTCCCGGGACTCAAGCTATCATCGAAATCGGTTCAGCGGTTTAGGCGTGAAAAGGTAACATACAGATAGACACAGTTACTTTCGAATTTATAATATTAGTATGGATGGGTGTGTATTTAGTTCTAAGATTAAACATCTTTCAGGGTTCTAACTTCTAACTAGCAAAGTCTTCTAGGCACTAGACACAAACAAGTCTCAATCAATGTTCAGAAAGCTATTACTCATCTCTGATCCATCTATCTTTTAGGCAGACTTGGCTCATTGTTGGTAAACGCAGACTCGATCGTTACAGATGATATGAAAGCAATCTACGACTGGCAATAGTCCAGAAACTAGAAGACAGATCTTTCATATTATTTCAAATTTAAATAAATATGTATTGCTTTTACTATCTTTCAAATAAAATGAACTATCGCCCTTTCCCATCGGATATTATGTTATTTGAAAAAAAAAGATATTCAATCACACTATCACACTAATATTATAAAGGCGAAATTTTGTGACTGTGTGTTTATAAATGTTTGTTACTTCTTAACGCTAGGGTAGCTGAAACCCTGGATTAACATATAGGCTACTTTTTATCTTGATATTCCCACGGGATCGACATTTACGCGGGTGAAACCGCGGGGCGCTGCTAGTTTATACATATTATAAAGCTGAAGAGTTTGTTTGTTTTAACGCGCTAATTAATTTATATGTCATGGTTTCGTTTTTAATTCTTTTACCTATTGTGGTATAGTAATTTTATTTTAGGTGCATCGTATTCGCATATTATCATATAATGAATGTACCTATGCAAAATATTGTAAAACATTTTAAAAGAGTAACAATGGAGATTCTTGCCCATTCTTCTCCATACGAAAACTACCTTTTGGAAGGGGCGACTAGAATCAATTCTATTTTATTTTATGTAATTTTTGACGTTCAAAAGTGCCTCTTAAGTGCCTAAGCATTTGAAATAAATGCTTTGACTTTGACTAATCTCTGCAACAACCAGTCAGATTTGGATATTTTTGCATTTCATAGCCCAATTCTTGAAGAAAGCTATAGGCTATACTTAACATCACGCTAGGACCCTTAGGAGGCGGGCAAAAACAAAACAAGTCACATAGAACGCTTAGCGAAAACGAAATAATAGTACGACCAGGCGACGCGATGCGACGGGGTGGGTTGGGGAAACAAGAAATCTTACGCGGACGAAGTAGTGGACAGAAGCTAGTCTCCTTAATAAAAACTTTATTTTTACTTATTGACAGACAAAGCTCTCCCTAATCTAATGGGTCTGGGAACATGAGATCAAGAGTAAACAAGAGTTTCTTTTGTAATGAAAGTGAACGTGTAAATGAAGAATTTTTGAAAGTTTGTGATTTTTGCAGTTGGGAAATCCTACCACGCAAGCTTGTAAAAAAACGGTCAAGTGCGAGTCGGCCTCACGCGCCGAGGGCTCCGTACAAATTTGTAGGTATGTAAATAGTTTTACAATTATTTTTGTTTTGTAATGTAACTACAAATTTACGGTTTTCGGATTTTTTCCTTTACTTGTGCTACATAACATTGCTTCTTGCCAAATTTCATGATTCTAGGTCAACGGGAAGTACCCTATTGTTTTTGAATTCAGAACATATCCGCGTATCTTTTGAGTGCGTTGACTTAGAAGTTTTATTTTGTCACTCCTTGAGTATTTGATATTCACTTCAACTTGATAACCCCACGCGTTCCTGAGAAAAAAGGTCTTGGTGGGCAGACAGACGGACAACGAAGTGATCTTATAAGGGTTCCGTTTTTCCTTTTGAGGTACGGAACCCTAAAAAACACCAAGGTGAGTAAGAAATTACAATAAGATACATAATAGATGTAGCACAATTACAAGAACTGAAAACTCCTGGACCACCGGCAAAAAAAAACAATGCCACTTAAATTTTAATTCACCACATAATTAAGAGAACATTTCGACTATAATGACGTGAAATAATAACAAGTTGTAGAAATCCCCTTAAGAAAGTAAAGTCCAGTCCTTCTGGAACAGCTGGCAACACTAATTCTGTTTAATTTAATAAACGCGACAACAAAAGATGAAAGTACACTTGAACATTCACGCTAGAACAGGGTTGTCAACATACAAAACTATTGAAACAAATAGAATACCACAACTGTGGTGGTGAAATTAACTTCCATGTGAGCACCATGTATCTATCAGATAATTAATTTATATGTCATGATTTCGTTTTTAATTCTTTTACCTATTGTGGTATAGTAATTTTATTTTAGGTGCATCGTCCTCACATGTTATTATATAATGAATGTACCTATGCAAAATATTGTAAAACATTTTAAAAGAGTAACGGTGGAGTTTCTTGCCCATTCTTCTCCATACGAAAACTACCTTTTGGAAGGGGCGACTAGAATCAATTCTATTTTTTAAGGTAATTTTTGACGTTCAAAAGTGCCTTTTATGTGCCTATTTGAAATAAATGTTTTGACTTCTACATTTCCAATTTCGTTACAAGAAAATGTTCGTTCACATAAGAAAATGCTAAATCTATACTAATAACAAAGCTGGCGAGTTTGTTTGAACGCGCTAATCTCCCGAACTAGGTACCTGTCGAATTTGAATAGTTCTTGTTGCATTAAATAGCCTAATTAATGAGTGAGGCTACAGAACCTTACGAAAGTTAGAAAGAACGCTGAGTGGAAACGAAGTCAGTAATAGCGCGAGCAGACGATGCGATGCGACGGGTTGGGTTGGGGAAACAAAAATTTCACGGGGGGTGAAGTCACGGACAGAAGCTAGTGTTCTATATTCTGTAAAGTTACTTTTTATTTTTTTACTTCGAAGAATTTTTAAGTAATTCGAAACTCATTTATTCTAAAAATATTAAAAGCGTATTTTACTACCTCTCGAGATGAATCATTGACTGGATTGTGATTCAAATTTCAATTCCAATCCGAAAGATCTTGAAGTAAACTGCTAATCCATTGGTCATAAATGTTTGAAAAATGCGTCTCGTCGTGCTCGTCAACGTAAATAACGCAATGAATGTTGTTGAACTGTCAAATTGAAAGGCATTTTATTCATTGCGATTAATATGTTGCGCAATTACTCCGCTGTATTGCAAATATAATAAAAATCAAAGCAGCTGAAATTATAGCCAAGAATCACAAGCAAAATCTCCTTACATAAATAAAGCCATACAATTTCATTCCCGACCACGTTTCCAGCACGTGCAGCCCCTGTACCCGCAGTATCAGTTACCGCAGCTCCGGTACCCTCATTATAAACTTTTAATGGTTTTATCAAACGTAACGAGTGGCCCATCGTGGCCCATGGTGGCGTGGCCCACCACTGAACAATGTTTACGTATATTTGTACTACTTACAGCCTCTTTTTGGGCCTTTGAAAGAATTAGTTTTTAACTTTTTGTTGGTAAATGATGACTAATGTATTTTGTTTGTGAATTGAGAAAGAGTGGACTTATAAAACTGTCGATCGACACGATTGTTAAAGTTTTAATCCTAGATGTTTTTTTACAATTCGGCAGAGTCGCATGAGGTCGTAGATACAGACTACCGCGAAATGTATAGTAGGCACACACAGAAACTTTAGGACGTAGGAACTTTTAACTTCTTAACTCTTAAGAGATAATTATAAAAAAATATTTTTAGACATGTCTCTTCATCAGATATATACTACAGGCATTTCTTTTGGTCACAATTGAGCATTTCAGTTTGAAATGACTACTGAAATAATGTACAGACGCCAGCACATCAACCTACCCGAAACTGTAAAATTTTCCCAATCAACTTTGAACCTAATAATTTGGTGATAAAGTTGAAAATCTATTAAAGACATTTGACAGATTGTAGTAGGTTGATGTGCTGGCGTCTGTACAATACTAAATTTAGCTCGCGAGTATGAATGTGGAATGTGGATGTTTATAAAAGAAGAGGGAGGACCAAAGAAAAGATGGATGGACTGTGTGAAAGATGATAATGGTTAGAAAGGGGGTGACTACCGAGATGACGACTAATAGAGAAGTATGGAAGAAAAAGACATGTTGCACCGACGTCAAATAATTTGAGATAAGGGCAGGAGATTGAAGAGGGGCTTGTGGCTAAGAAATAACAGCCGCACGTGTCGATCGATCAGGTTAAGCTACGCTTGCCGCGGTTGGTCCGTGGATGGGTGATCAACTTTACATACCAAGACCCCTTCGTGCCTCGAAAAGCACGTTAAGCTTTTGATCCCGGTTGTCATTCGCGGATCTTTGACAGTCGTTACGGGTCGTCAGAAGCCCGAAAGTCTGACAACCAGTCTTAACAAGGGGTATCGTATTACCCAGTCACTGGGTTGTGGAGGTCAGATAGGCAGTCGCATCCGGTTAGACTGGAAGCCGACCCCAACATAGTTGGGAAAAGGCTGGGCAGATGATGATGAAGGACAGGAGATGAGATTGATGAGTAACTCTTGAACCCGCGACTTCGCTCGCGTAGCGTAGAGATCAAATACCTATGGAGACAGACAGACCAAGTTACTTTCGCTTTAATAATAATTAGTGTGCATAAAGTAAGAATTCTCTGTCCATATACCTACCATGTTTTTCTCAAAGTTCAACTCTAAAGCAACTAATAAACTCATCAGTAAGACGCAGTACACTCCTCAATCCATCATGCCCTGTTGTCTGCTATTGACTGGTGTCTGATGTATACGCTGATCGATTAGTTAGATAGTGTGTCTTTATACTTTATACCTATTTAGCAATCTACGAGGTTAGTTTTCTTTGTACCGCTGTCCGAAAGTTTTTGTGGAAGAGAACAAAATAGATTTGTTAGTTACATAACATCACGCCTTTATTCCCTGACGGGTTCAGCAAAGGTGTGCCTATAGTCTACCAACATTTCGCCAGTTATGTTTAAGTCCTATGTTATAAGGCGCGACCCTATGCCCATCAACCGGGCACAAATCCAGAATCCGGGTTACTATTGAACGATAGACAGACACAGAACAGGCAACAGAGGACGAAAAACTAAGTATGACTGCGTTATTATTTGTATGTATATTAGTATATTCTTGTATTATTTGTTTAGTTTTATTAAGTGAATCGTTTTTTAGATTTTATGTATTTTTTGAAGTGAAAACTTCTTTAGCGGCGTTGAACACTTTTTGTAATGGGTAAAAAATGTTAAACTCGCGTCAGGACATCGCGTCAGCCAGCGTCGCCCATCTCTTTCTACGGCGGCGCCAACCGAAGTGAACCAAGTGAGACACGATAATGGATGGATGGATTTATGGTGATGGTGATGGCGATGGTGATGGTGATGGTGATGGCGATGGTGATGGCGATGGTGATGGCGATGGTGATGTGATGTGATGTGATGGTGATGGTGGACGCGGACGCGGACGCAAGTGCATCGATTCATGAAAAAAGTGACGCAGAAATAGTGAAAAAAACTTAGTTATATTAATTCAATTAATAATTGATTTTTTTCAACGTTAATATTCAAGTTTTCACTTCTGCCGGCACTCCCGGAGTGCAACCCGTCTTTTTTGTTTGTCTCCTTTACTCTTTAACACGCTGTCTACATCTCTTTATTTCTTGTCCTATCGCAGGTATGCTGGAAGAGATTTCTTATGAAATAAGCATCACCTTTGTACCTATTTTTCTGTTCTGTTTTTTCTTGTCTGTTTATATATGTGTGTACATAAATGGTAAAATAAAATAAAATATTATCTAATTTTTGCCAAAATGGTGGTTACGCCCTTTGAGCCTAAAGGTATCGATTTCCTCTTAACAGATACACATTATTATAGGGTCACAGCATTATGCTCAGCATTTGCCGTTTTCTGTAGATGAGACGCATATTTTTCCCTATCTTGTTGTTTTGTGTTTGTGTTAGAACGCTATTTAGCGCCAAATACATTTAATTCCGATTTTTGGAACCGCACGTTATACTCTGCTCACTTGGTGAATGAGAGCTAGAGCGAAAAAGTGTAACATTTTAACCGGCACGACACTTTTGTTACGTAAAAAAGTTGTGTAAACGATATAAAGGTATGAGGAACAGGGTGTAAAGCTCACTCATACTCTATAGAAAAGGGAGGATCCTCCGACCAGACGGATGTTGTGTCTGGCGGGCAACTGCCCGATGATTCATGTCGGGCCGTTGTATAATTCTAGTTGCGCGGTAAACTCTGCTTGCGAGATGCAGGATTTTACGTGACGTTAGTATGACGCGTACTTCGCATATGGCGTTGTAAATACCGCTACAAAGCGAAAGGAATTTCGTTTCAGCCTGGCGTCCGACGACACCTTTCGACTGTCCCACGGCACGAACCGGGTGTCTCACGACACCTTTCGACTGTTTTATTTATTCAAATGGGATTCAACGGAAATAGCAAACGGGATCCATCGTTAATACCTAAAAAATGGGATTCAAAAGTGGGATCCAACGAAAATAAACGTTTTTTAACAACACATATCAAAAACCTTAAGAAAAACAAAAGATAAGCAACCGCAACCAAAAGAAACATAATAATGTAGAATTAATTACGACCCTTTCATCTCTGCTCTTTTATTTTTGAAGGCGCCCAAAGTCTTACAAATGATCTTAGCACGTGGCGAGTTTCATTAATTACTACATAACTGTGAACCGCGGCTTTTCTTGCGAACAAGAATTCTTATTTTTCCGGGATAAGAAATAAGGGTAAGGATGACTGAAAGGCGACTAACAACAGCACCTACTGGCAACAGTGACCTTATTAGTGACTAGCTGCGCCCCGCGGTTTAACCCGCATAAGTCTCGATCCCATAGGAATATCGGGATAAAAAAGTATCCTATGTCCTTTCCCGGGACTCAAACTATTTCTATACCAAATTTCATCTAAATCGGTTCAGCGGTTTAGGCGTGAAAAAGTAATATACAGACAGACAGACAGAGTTACTTTCGAATTTATAATATTAGTATGGATGTTATTCAGAAAGGTAATTTAATTTAAAAAATTCTAAAATAGCATCGTGGAGCAATCTGTACTTAAAGAACTGCAGCGCAGGGGTCATTCGCCGGGGTCACCGATCATAACATCGTATCAATAAAACTAAAACGAAAAACATGCAAAGAGTAGGCGAATTATAACTCCTATATCACAGGATTTTCCTAGCATCGGGGTCATTATTCACAAAAATTGATTGCGCAGGCGGTAATTTTCAAATTAAGAATTATTTTATGTTGTTTTATTTTTTATGATTACTGGCTCTACCCATTGTGTTAAATGAATGTCGCCATTGTAGCTGTACGTTGTATAAAAGGTTGATAAACTTATTATTAAAATCCTTAAAACGGTCTTTCCTTTGGTGTCCTCTTTACCGTAACAGGTTATGGAGTTATACTTTTTTTTTAATTTGAAATGGGTTTGCTCATGACTCTTGTCTAAGTCTAGGTCAGAGGTGACAGAGACAAAGTCGACGATGGAGCGAGCTTACCCAGAAGAAGCCTGTTCACTCTCACTTTGAAGAGATTCGGGTTGTATTCGCTCGGGTTCCACTCTTTTGCTTTGGTCTTCCCTTTAACCCTAACAGGTATTATTATGCAGTAATTATAATCAAAGAAACGAAATTAAACGATTTATTTGATAGGTTCATGTCAAGATTAGGTAGGTAGGTAGATCCTGTCATTCAGGTAAGGATGAAGTCACACCGTCACAGGATACAGGCAATCATTTCATCCTGTGTTAGTGAGGATGCATTTGACACTTATCTTGGACGTGTCATCTCGTAAATTACCTAGTAGTGGTAATTTGGTAATTCGATCCTTATTAGCCACACTATCGAATGGTGTAATAATACAGTGTGTTTTTTTTTTCAAAGTATAGGTACAGGTTCGATTCCTGACTAGAAATATTGATTTTTCAAAAATCCAATGACGCAGTTTTAGTTTTCATCAAAATCGAGCCCGCGACTCCTTTGAGTACTTTTCGCTATTCCTCATAGTTTAAAAAATTCACCCTGTATATTTATTTATTATTAGTATCATAGAAATTATATATCTATGATTAGTAGGTATAGATATAGTTAAAGAAGATAGATCCGATACAGCTTAGCTCAATTTACAGAAGTTGGGTTTATGAGCAGGCTTTTTATAAATTCGATAAAAAGAAAGTTCATGTTTCTCGAACCTTTTTGGCTGAATTTATAAACAAAAGTAAATGCCTAAATAAAATTGAAAATTAATAGATAAAATATTACACCCAGCACTTCAAAGAAAAACCTGCCAAAAACAATTGTCACCAATTTAATTAAAACATATTATTCGGAACTCTTTTGTCATCGTATGTACAGCTGCTCTGAACTCAACGCACCACTGGGCTCACCTTTCATATAGAATTACATTTAACACGACTGTACCTACGTAGATACCTATAGAAATACATTATTGTGTTGCATGGTATGAAATATATTGATATCATTTTTGAAGTGGCAATTATTTTAAGAATTCTAGTTTAAAAAAAAATTAAAAGCTTTAAACTCTGACAAAAACTGAGACTGACCCCGCGCGGGATGCGGGACGAAATCCGCTCGCGATGATTGTTCAACTAGTATGGAGGCGCGTCCCGCATCTCGCGCGGGATTTGTTGAGTTAGTTAGTTATTTAATTTTGTACCTAAAGTAAATAGTTATTTGCAGAGAGAGTATTTAATTATAATTATGACCCAGAATCATCTATACTATATCTACTATATAATATTATAAAGAGGTAAAATTTGTTTGTAAGTTTGTATGTAGGGAGTAATCTCTGGAACTACCAGTCGAATTTGAAAAATTCTTCTTGCATTTGATAGCCCAATTCTTGAGAAAGGCTATGGGCAATTTAATGTCACGCTATGACCCTTAGGAGCCGAGCAAAAGCGCTATGGGGAAACGAAGTGATAGAGCAGGAGACGCGGGCAAGTGATGCAATACGACGAGATGGGTCGAGGGAATAAGAAATTTCACGCGAACGAAGTCGCGGGCAGCAGCTAGTCTTGTAATAAAAACATATTGAGTAGTTAAAAAAAAAAAACTGAAAAATTATTTTCAATTATTCAATCCACTCTCATAAATCTTCACGAAACACGAAATAATTAATAACTTCACACAAATTATAACAAATGAATGCGTGTCGTCAGTCGACAGCGAACAGCCGAAGCCCGGACAGCGCCAAGTGGCTGTCAACGCGACATTCAGTTAATTATCACTGACCACTTACTGAAGTGAATGGGGCTCGACTTTGCTGTTATCGAGAGTGATTAAATGTGAATGAAAACTGTCTCGTTATATTTCAAAAGCTTTAAATATGTAGGATACATAAAATAGTTATTTATGCAATTGTTTTAATACCTAATTATGCACAGTTGCATACAAGACTTTATCTACACCCATGATATGAATCCTCTGTAAAAGTTCTGAAACAGTTTTTTTGCAATACTAATATGGAACAAAAATGGCGGCCGGCGGGATACGACGTGAATTCGAATAACCTATAAGTTCCTTTTTTAAATTACTGCGCTGTGGTAGTGAAACGCGCGTGCATGACAAGGTTCTTTTTTTGAAAACGAGTTGCATAATGTAATTTAGTACAACATAATAACACTCGTTTGGATGATATTATGGTTACTATGACACTGGTTGTTTTAATGTTAGCAATAAGCTAACTGTTTTAGAAACTTTTATAGAGGATTTATAGCATGGGTGTAGATAAACAGACATAAACTCTCGCCTTTTTCTCATGGAGGTAGACTAAAACTACAGAACCTCACCTGCTACGATGCTCACATACTCCTTTTGCCTTATTTGCGTACATTCATACATCTGGTCATACACGTACGCTGGTTGCGAGTTCTACACACCTAACCTTTCTGAAGAACACTAATAAGGTCGCTGTAACTCCTTCTAGGGCTTTCCCTCCCTGCGTTTCCACTCATATCTGCCTTGTAAATACCTCTTTGTTATTCGCCTTTCATTCATCCTCTCAACATGAACAAACCAAATCAAAGGGTGGTATGGTAATAATATCAGTCTCTAAATTATTAATTTATTAAAATAAGGCACCAAAACTCCAACATAGTAAGTGGATGAGACTCGCACGGACGGTCAGCATCAAAAGTTGATTAACACTTCAGTTTTTTTAATCTTAGTTATTGAGCAAAATATTTGTTCAAAACTGCAGCAGAAGAAAATTTTTTTAGAACATATACTCTTGTCTATTATGTGAAAAGCTAAAAATCAGTTTATTGAAAAAGTTGTTGTCAATTTAATAACATGTAAAAATGATAGTGTTAATCGACTTTTGGTGCTTACTGTACCAGGGAAGCATGGCCCAAAAGGCAGAACGCTCTCAGCAGTGGGTGTAACAGGGCTATCAATGATGGCAATCAAGGCTCAAAACTAATGATTTCGTAACCTTTTCGTGTACGGAGAAAGAGCGAGTCTGCAGTCTGCATCACTGCGTGTTTGACCGACAATTTACTCCGTTACGTCAAACTGTTTTTTTTTTTATTTTTTGTCGAACTTTTTGTCAAAAATTCGTGTCAGTAACTCTGGGTTGATAACTATGTGCAGACCAATAACTAGAGGTAGGGGGCGACCTACAGAAGATCGCGGGGAAGACCTGGATGAGACTCGCACAGACCAGGGAAGCATGGCACAAAAGAGAGGTGACCTATACAGGGTGAAATTGAAAACATGCGACAAATCGAAATGGGAAATTGTACTCATCATTATGAACAACTTTTACCATCCCATGTCAAAAGGGGTCCCATGGCAAAACTTGTTCATAATAAAGAGTATAATCTTCCATTTCGTTTTGTCGCATGTTTTCAATTTCAACCTGTATATACTCAGCAGTGTGTGGAACAAGGCTGCCAATTATAATGATGAGAATGAACATTGGGCCACATTAAAGACACCATTAAAAGTACTTCCACCCTACTTCGTACATTCAAATCAATCACTAAACAGACATAAAATTGACATTAAACGGTTTCATAGTACCAGGGACACATAAATCAAAGAAGCGTTCTACATATATCGTAAACAAATTGAACACACACCATGTCAGTCGATCAATTGCGCGAGTCTATTTCATTGAATAATTTAACCTATTGGTACTAATATATTACTATTGTCACTCCATCATTATTTGTTTTCAATGTTTGCTAGTTGGCTTTTTGTCAGTAATATTTAATCAGCTTTCGTTCTAACCAAATAACATCATAAAGGATAATTATGCAGAGATGTGCCTGCAGTACACCCACATTTCACCAGTTATAATAATAATAAATGTATTTACTCAAACAAAAAAAACCGGCCAAGTGCGAGTCTGACACGCGCACCGAGGGTTCCGTACAAACCTGTTTAAAATATTTTTATTATATGATGTAACTAAAAATGTACGGTTTTCGCAATGTTTCCTTTATCTGTGCTATAAGACGTTGCTTCGGACCAAATTTCAAGATTCTGAGTTCAAGGGAAGTACCCTGTAGGTTTTGATTCCCTTGCGAGTGTCGAAAATTTGCGGAAATTTGCGGCATAAACGGCTGTATCTTTTGATTGCTTAGAAGTTTGATTTTTTCACAGCTCTAAGGGACAGTAGACTTGAGTATTTGATATAAATTCCAACTTGATACCTCCACGCGTTCCTGAGAAAAAGGGTCTTGACAGGCAGACAGACAGTTTACGTCCCATGTTATAGATAGAAGATGACCCCATTTCTGGGTAGAAGTCCGACTGCTACATAGATAATATTGAAAATGGAAAACCCTATACTTATTATAAAACTTTGCACGACCTGTGGGTCGAACTCAGAAAGTCAGAGACCAACACTCAGTAGTAAGTAGTCTCGCTCCTGACCATAGATATATGAAAGAAGCGCACTAGTTCGCGGAGACGGCCATTTGCCGAGTACAGGCCCGCGTTGTGCATGGCGCGTGCACATAGACACGCCCCCTTGCCACTTCTGTTTTTTACATTTCTATGCTCCTGACCAACCAACGCGACAGGATTTAAATATGTAGAATAGAGTACTCTTTATTATGTACACCATATTATAAACTAGCTGCGCCCCGCGGTTTTACCCGCATAACTCTCGATCCCGTGGGAATATCGGGATATAAAGTACCCTTTGTCCTTTTCCGGGACTCAAGCTATCTCCATACCAAATTTAATCAAAATTGGTCCAGCCGTTTGAGCGTGAAGAAGTAACAAACATATAAACACACACACACACACACTCACACACTCACAAACTTTCGCCTTTGTAATATTAGTGTGATAGTGTGATTACACAGACAATTATATGTAAATAATGATAAATGATAATTTTATTTCTCTCTGGGGGTTTACTTATGCTAGAAGGCCATAGTTTTAGGCAGACGATACAGGCGTTTCCTACTCCATATCACTTATGGACATAAGATTAGTTCGGGGCCCAAACTAAGAATGAATGACAACACGATGTGACCTACCTCTACTCGCGATGTGTTGTTGCCTGTCCGAAAAGACGAATTTTTCAAAAAGTTTTCAAATTACAGTGTTAATAGGTATGGGAGGGCAATGTGGGCCTGTCAACAAGAACTATAAAATGGAAAATCCATACTTATAATATTATAAATTCGAAAGTAACTCTGCCTGTCTGTCTGTATGCTACCTTTTCACGTCTAAACCACAGAACCGATTTAGATGAGATTTGGTATAGAGATAGTTTGAGTCCCGGGGAAGGACATAGGATAGTTTTTATCCCGATATTCCCACGGGATCGACACTTATGCGGGTTAAACCGCGGGGCGCAGCTAGTGGTTTATAAATCTACAGTCTATAAGAACTTTTACTTAGGTATAAAGACTTAGAACAGTATGGCCAACACAATAATATCTAACCCAAATAATTCCAGACCCGAAGCTTTACCCACAAAAAGCATTAGTTCACCATACTACTAATAAAGCATTTCGGTTTGACCAATAACTTATTGGTCTTTTTACCCCTAAATGCGTCTCCCTAGCCTTATTGCCAAGCAAAGTGCCTTATTGCCAAAACTACTGAAGGTCGTCAACCTCGTAGCCCATATTGGTGACGTAAACAGTACTGTGGAGAATGTTGCGAACTTTTGTTTATTACCTTCTGTTTATTATGTGACCCTGGTACTTGGAAATTAATGTCTGGTATGTGTATGGCGTATTAGGTTGGTTTGAAGAATGCCATAGGAATTTCTAACAAATAAAAATATCTTATTACCCGACTACGTCGAAGCAAAAAGGAGGGTTATGATTTTGACCGGTATGTATGTATGTTCATCTGTTCCCTCATAACTTCAAAAGTACTTATAATAATTTGACAAATGAGGTATCGTTAGAAGCGTCTTGACCGTCCGCTGGTTATAGGCTATGTGACGTCACACTAAATTCAATTTGGCGCCCTCTAGAGGACATAAAGTAATGAATTTAAAAATAAATATTTTGGGATGGATGGTGCCTTGTGGGGTACCAAATGAAAGAGCTTAATTAGCACATTTAAAAAAAAAAACTATTACTGAAATAAGCCCCAAAATTAATTAAATAAAAAAAAGTTTAAAAACTAAAACCCGACTACTGAAAAGGATGAAACAAGAAAGTACCTTCCCGTGGTCGCATGCTACCATAGCTTATAATAAATATGTTAGTACAGCGGCATGCGACCACAGGAAGGTACTTTCTTGTTTCATCCTTTTCAGTAGTCGGGTTTTAGTTTTTATTCCTTCAAAGAGACTAAGTACCTACTACCAATTTTTTTTTTCTAGCGTTCTTTGCAGAACTAGCTTTGTGGTTTGTATTCTAACTGAACAGACAGCTGTGCTACTGGGGAGTTTGTTGCGCCACTTCTTCTTCCCAGCTAAAGCACTTGAAAGTGTTGAAGATCGAGCGTTTTGGGGGACTGTCTCATCAATTTTTGTCGTTCAAAAACTGCTGGATCTCAGCTTAGTTTGAATAAATGACTTTTCACTTCTCATGCTCTAAAAGTCCGTCTTTATGTTGTGCTTAGGCGAGATAAAATCGCTTTTTATGTTCTAGTGCATAAAGTAATTTTTTTTCTAAGACTAAAGTAATCAGGCCCAACAGCCACACGCACAATAAAACTTCGCAGATTAAAGTCGTGATTTATTTCATTTTCTTTAATTTATACCACTTCCGTGTTTTCTATCGTTAATTTAATAAAATCAAGTAAAATAGTTGTCATTTATTATTTAAAAAGGCAAAGAAACGTTTTCATTTTTTGGCAGTATGAAGTACCCAAGTCGATTGACAAATGTTGAAAATTAAAAAAAAAACTTTTAAAAAGTTTCGTGGCGGTATTATCTGTGGTGGCGGGAATTAGCTATGGATGCAACATTTTTGATTAATTATGTACTGTATACTTTATGCCTGTTTCATTTTCTCGCAATCGAAGTGAAAAGCAGAGTGTATAACTCAGGCATAAACGAGCCATTTTACCCCTCGACTTAACTATCCACACTCGCCTGCGGCTCGGGTGGATATAAACGTCTCGGGGTAAAATAGCTTCTTTTATGCCTTAGTTGTACAATCTACTATTTGATTGATGTTATTACACAAGAAAACGGTTCTGCCTGTCCTCATTAGGTTAAAACCAAGGAAAGGTGAAGAAAAAAGGTAGATATGTTTTTCAAAAACAAATCATGGCATGTTTTGCTATAACGTCATACACCACCTCAGAAAACTAATAAATTTTAATCATCCCGTACATTTGATTCCCCTAACTTCCGACTGCCATACATCTGAGACATTCCCTTCCTTTTGCACACAAAAACAACTTTAACAAACAAGAAGCCGTATTAAAAACATTCGAACACAATAACAACAAAGCTCAACGGATAATGTAACAACGTTTTTGTTTTGTTTCTTTTTACGTAAATCCAATGGAATTGTGTCGAGGAGTTTATAATTATTAGAGGATGAAAGTGCCACTTGATTCATTTGTATGGCATTTGTATTGTTTATCAACTGTTTTTAATTTAAGCACGTCTAAAAGAAATCTACTTTGGCCGTTTTCACTAACATTAGGCGACACCTAAATGATTGCTTAAATGACACCTGCAAAGGCCTTCGCCTTTGCGAGGCCAACGCTAAGGCAGCCGAAGTGAAACTTATTTAATCTATATAAATAAATAAAATTGAAACGTCTGTTTGCAAATAACAGCTTTTTTCATAATTTAGTAAAAAGCTGTAACAATAATAAACAATTCTTAAATTTTTTGGTTGTCCGTCTCCGAAACTGCTGGACTAATTTTGACGGGACTTTTACTGGCAGATAGTTGATGTGCTACTTTTATTTTAGAAAAATATTTAGGGTTCCGCGCAAAAAAATTAAACGTTGTTTTCACACAGTAATCTATACAGGTTGAAATTGTACTCATGTACAATCTCCCATTTCGATTTGTCGCATGTGTTCAATAAAAGTTGTTCATAATGATGACATTATGAACAGCTTTTACTAAGCGACCATACCTGAAATCGAGAAAAAAAAATTAGCTGTTACCTACATTTTGACGAGTTACTCGAACATAAATGTAGGGAACAGCTGATTTTTTTTTTTCGTTATTTCAGGTTTGGTCCCATAGTGAAAGTTGTTCATAATGATGAGTACAATCTCCCATTTCGATTTGTCGCATGTGTTCAATTTCACCCTGTATAATAAAACTGAAGAGTTTGTTTGTTTGAACACGCTTATCTCTGAAACATGAAGTCGGATGACACCTAAGGGTGTCGAGCAAAAACAAAAAAAAACCGAGTGTGCTTATGACCACACGACTGAAGTGAAACTTCAAACGTGCAGCGATGCAGGTCGGGGAGCAAGAAACGTACGGAAGAAGTCGCGAGCAAAAGCTAGTAAGAAATAAAATCTTATGAAAGCTCCGTTTTACACAATTATACCAGTATTATCACACGCACACAGAGATAACATTGCGATCATTTATCTTCTCGAGAAGAAAATGGCGGCGTCTACGATATTCCCTTATTCCTATGAATGGAGAGAAATCATGAGCTGAATTGATAATTGGTATACTTTACATAATATTGTAATGCTGTTATCTTGAAATGGAAATTCTCGAACCTTCTAACTAACTGGGTTTTTTTTTCAAAGGTCAGTAACCTAACATAAAATCACGCTTGTATACCCAAGAGTTAGGCAGAAGTGCACCTACAGGGAGATTTTTTTATCACCATCCAAATTTTTACAGGGTGTTCTAACCATGAATATGAGCAACTTTCACTATAAGACCAACTCAGAAATCACGAAAAAAAAATCAGCTGTTTCATACATTTTGGTCAAGTAGATATTGAACTTTTGTATTAAAAAGCTGATTTTTTTTTCGTGATTTCAAAGTCGGTCCCATAGTGAAAGTTGTTCATATTCATGGGTAGAACACTCTGTAAAAATTTGTATGGTGATAAAAAAATCTTACTGTATAGTACACCCATATTTCGCCAGCTATGTTGAAGTCCCATGTAATAGGGGGCGAGCCTATTGCCATCAGCTGGGCACAAATCCAGACTCCGGGTTTCTACTGAGAAATTCCAGGTGGAAAAATCGAATAACAATTTCCAACCCCCGAAAATCAAACCCACGACCTCATGATCCGCAGTAGCGCTTGCGACCGCTAGTCCGATGAGGCAGTCAGTAACCTGAGCTGGTTGTATTTCGATTACAAAGCAAGAAAACAATTAATAAAACAATAATTATAATTCGTAAATTCAAAAAACAATATAACTTACTTAACTAATACGTATTAAAATTTAACATAATAAACACCCAGTGTTCTTCCTCCTCTCTCCTACTATCTATGCTGTGCCCGACAGGGTCCATAATTGTGACTAATATAATTATTTCTCTACCAAATATATACATTATGGTACGCAATAAAGAATTGAGAATTGAAGATGAGGTGGCAGTGTCGGACCTAATGTAAAGATATTGTTGTCTTCTAATTGTAATGAAAACTAAGAAAGAAAGAATAAACAAGACAATATACAGGACAGATACAGTCGAACAAAAACCTACCTTATGAACACTAAATTTACAGTCATAGTCCCCTTTCAGAGAAGCATAATATACGAATACCCCCTTACTAAATATCAGATGAATAGTTACACGCCGATTTCTCTCTTTCAGTCGTCAGTAATTTGACTTTCAAAAGAAGAAGACAAAGCGTTGTGTAACTTACAGACGTTGTACAACGTTTATTAGTATGGGGTACATGTCCAACTGTTATTAAAATCTACTACTGGCAACGTTACACCGCAGATTATTTTGGTAAAAATCTGTCGCTTATTGTTTTAAATCTGTACTAATATGTATTTTAAAGAGGTATTTGTTTGTTATTAAGATTGTATGTATGGGGTAATCTCTGGAACTACCAGTCGGATTTGAAAAAATCTTTATGCATTTGATAGCCCGATTCTTGAGGAAGGCTACAGGCTATTTAACATCACACTATGACCCTAAGGAGCCGAGCAAAAATAAAAAAGTCAGAGAGAACGCTAAGCGAAAATGAAGTGATAACGCGGGCAGACGATGCGATACGACGGGGTGGGTTGGGGGAACAAGAAATTTAACGCGGACGAAGTCGCAGACAGAAGATGGTAAAAAATGAAACAAAAACAATGAAATATCCCAACTAAACTTAATCTAACAAAACTCTAAATTTTTCGAAAAATTCCTCCATCTCGCTGTCAACTGATAACATGCCCAAATGACTGGCGGCATTTTCACGTTGTATGGCAATATTGGCAATGCTACAAGCAGTGGTGGCTCTGGTAAGGTCATGTGCCGTTACCACTGGGCCACCACTGCTCCCTGTTAAAAGTTTAAGGGGACTAAACGCAAAAAACGCAAGTTTTATAATGCCTAAAAGTATATGATCGACTGCAGTAAACAAAATCAGAAAAATATATGATATTCATCAGGCTATATGCTGAAAACATAATACAACTACTTAATTTGATACGATAGAAAAAAATCATGAAAATACCTCAAAAAACTTTCTTTTCACAATAAAAACCATACTAATATACATCCAATCACTCTGATTTTTTGTCAGATTATTCTACAAGCAACATACGAAAGCACTAGTGTTTCAATTTTTTAGTCCAAACAATAGATTTTTGTAAATAGATAATTGTTTCATATTTTGCAATAAATTACCAGCGTTGTGTCATCGCGCTTCACAGTGACCGCCCTTTAGGTCATGTAGTCCCATTAAAAGTTTAAATAAATAAATAAAAACAACATTACGTACAAGTAGGTAGACACAGAGAAACGAATCTTAGAGAGACTTGGCAGAAAATCAAGTTTGGGTCCAAGATAGTCACTTACAAAACAGACATGAGGTCTCAAAACTGTCCGTTAGTAAATAGACCTCGTACTATATAACATGGGAGGAAAGAATCCGCCATAATATCTCCTAGCAAGGGCAGGAAGAAGGAATAAGATTAATTACTCGGGTAATAGGCCCGTTGTCTTGTCCTACAGTTTGTTGTCAAAGTTACGACCCCTAAAATAGGTTCTTTTATCCGGAATTACACTACTTTTGGGGTATATTTATTTTGTTGGTGTGCAAGCTTGTATTCTTTGAAGGTATGGGCAGACGGATTGTACAAACAGAATTTATTAAAAGAAGATGAAGTAAGAAAAAATTAAAAGAGTATGTTTAGATGGTTTGGTCATGTCAAGAGGATGAATGAAAGGCGACTAACGAAAGGTATTTACACGGGAGATGTGAGTGGAACCACCATATAATGACCTTATTGGTGGTATTCTTCAGAAAGGTCAGGTGCGTAGTACTCGCAACCTGCGTACGTTTATGACCAGAGGGGCAATTCTCGTAATTTTAAGAACGTTCACAGTCTGATCTCAGTCTCAATCTGTCAAAAATACCTCTAATTTCCCAACATTTTTACAAGCTTTTGGCTTTTTTTGTCGCCGAGATGAGACTGCGACTAGATTTTGAACGTTTTAAATCACGAGAATTGGCGTTCAGATGTATGAACTTAAACGGAGCAAAAGGAGTACACAGTATTGAAACCATATACAAAAAGATTTTAAAAAATCAGCTGTTTCATACATTTTGGTCAAGTAGGTATTGAACTTTTGTATTAAACAGCTGATTTTTTTTTGTGATTTCGGAGTTGGTCCCATAGTGAAAGTTGCTCATATTCATGGGTAAAACACCATGTAAAAATTTGGATGGTGATAGAAAAATCTTCCTGTATATGCAATAAATTATACCACATACATGTTATCGCCTTTTATCATATGTAGAAACAATTGTATGTGTGCTAATGAATGAATAATGAATATTCAGCTGCATCTGGTTAGACTGGATGCCGACCCCAACATAGTTGGGAAAAAGCTAGGCAGATGATGATGATGACTTGTTATCCCCGCCGCCTTTGCCGGCGACATACAAAAAATTTAAGAAATCGGTCGCGAAAAGAAATCAGCTGTTCCCTACATTTATGTTCGCATAACTCTTCAAAATGTAAGGAACAGCTGATTTTTTTCGCGACCGATTTCGTTAATTTTTTGTATATCGTCAGTATGTGGTATAATTTATTGCATGTATGTGGTTGCCATACTGTTTAAGGATCGTAGCAGGTGGCGTTCCCTAGTTTCTGCCTACCCCTATGGGAAGAAGGCGGGAGTTTACATTTTATTTATACGTATGTGTAAAATTACCTAAAAACACTCTACCTATAAAAAAATGGTCTTTTGACTAAACGTGTCAAAAGTTACGTAAACGATAAATGTTTTTATCTCGGTAAGAAGGTTTGTACAAACACTTTTCAACATCAAAAATAAATTATGTTTTTTAGATGAATTTGGTGTTTCTTATCCGACTACTCTGAGAAGAAAGACCAAAACAAACGAATTTAAAAGTCACTGTCACTTTTAAAGTCTAGGCATAATTTTGGCCAGAAGTAAGGAGTATTCTATGTCGGAAAAAAAACACTCACTTTCCCAATAATACACATTACATTATCTCTGGTCGCCAGATTGCGTGGCAGTGGCAACAGCCTCCTGAAGGTGATAGCTGACAGGCTTGATGAGAGCCCCATAATGGGACTTCTCATCAAGACAACTCTGTCTGTTGTAGGGTATAAGTATTAACGTAGATCGTAAGCCACATTGTTACTAACATACTAGTACAATTATAAGTACTAACATAGGATATATTGTTACAAACATCTTTTATGTGTTTTTGTCTTTGTCAGTATGGACCTTTTGTTGTCCGTCAAATAAATAAATGATTATTATTATTACACACGACTGTATTTACCCAAAGAGTCAGGCAGAGGTGTACCTTAGGACTAATAGGGGGCGAGCCTGTTGCCGTCAACTGGGCGCAAACCAGACTCCGGGCTGCTACTGAGATATAATATACTCGTGTGTGCATCTCATAAGTGTAATGTAATGTGTTATACAACATCTTTTCATCCAAAATTCGCGAGCTATCTGGCGTGGGGCTATAAATAGCCGACACAAACGAAAACACCTGGCCTGCGCGAATTAAATACGTAAACAGTTTGATCACAACGTTTCCTGCGACTCCGATTAAAAGAATTGTAAGATAGAGCATGATCGAACGAAGAATAATATAATCAGCCTATATATTTCCCATTGCTGGGACACAGGCCTCCTCTCGGTGAGACGTAGTGGGCTGTAATCCACTACGCGGGCCCAGTGTGGGCCCACTGCCGATGGTGATGATGTGATCATAATTACAACATCTAATAAAAACATTTAGAGCAGGAATTAGAACTCATCATCTCCTAGTCTTTTCCCAACTATGTTGGGGTCGGCTTCCAGCCCAGAACTAGTACCGGATGCAGCTGAATACCAGTATTTTACATGGAGCGACTGCCTATCGGACCTCCACAACCCAGTTACTGGATAATACGATACTTCCTTGGTAAGACTGGTTGTCAGACTGTCAGGCTTCTGAAGACCTGCAACTACTGTCAAAGTTCCACGAATGACAGCCGGGACCTACGGCTGAACGTACTCTCCGATGCACAGAGGGATCTTGGTATGTATAGATGGTCACCCATCCACGGACCAACCGCGGCAAGCGCAGCTAACCTGATCGATCAACCCGTGCGGCTGTAATTACTGAGATAAAAGCCCACAAACAAACAGTAATTAGAACAATGGAAACAAAAAGTTCTCATTTGGAACAGGAAAAAATACCAAATACGAAATCAACAGTAAAAATCCACGTGAACTTCAAATAAAATGGCGTAGCAGGAAACCCTGGTAACCCGACCTCTCATTTCAACGTTCAACCCTCTCGATACACGTGATTCGCTACTTGAAGAAACTTTTTACCCTTTAAAACGTGACTCTGATTATTGGGGAACCCTTTGAAAAATCCGTCGAGTTCGCGCTCAGTTGTGCTGTAAAAGGTTTCATAGCGACTGTGCCTGTTTCCAAGGCAAAAAAAAGATGAGAAAAATATTTTCACTTTAAAAGGAAATGTTAGATTGCATAGGTATTTGTCTGGTTTCAGAAATGTTTTTTTATTGAAGTGAAACTTCTTTACGCACGCTTGACTTGGGCAGTAAGCTGGCGAACGCGTGACGTAAGTGTTACGAAAAGTGTGATCGAGCGAGGCGAACGGAAGTTGAGTGGGAGATATAAGCAAGAGAAAGCAGTGCGCGCGCACATTTTCTTTCTCTCTTCCTCTCATAGCCAAATACGTTTGAAGTTTCACTTCAGTCGTGTGGTTATAAGCACACTCGGTTTTTTGAACCTACCGTTTAATTAGTTGGTCGAATAAACCCAGTAACTGCGTTATGGAGGTCAGAAAGGCAGTCGTTCCATGTTAAATACTGTTAAATAATTTAGCTGCACCCGGTTAGACTGGAAACCGGACCAATATAGTTGGAAAAGGCTACACAGATGTTGATGAGTGAATTTCAACAACTATGATTGTTACCTAATTTTGGTGGCAATTTTTGTTTTGAATTTTTAATGAATATAAGAAGTTGATATGCAAGAAATACGTATCCCGTTAACGATACGTATTTCTTG
This sequence comes from Amphipoea oculea, assembly GCA_945859645.1. NCBI lineage: Eukaryota > Metazoa > Arthropoda > Insecta > Lepidoptera > Noctuidae > Amphipoea > Amphipoea oculea. The sequence goes on along the minus strand of OX243885.1, from coordinate 17,796,162 downwards.
CATATCAACTTCTTATTCAACAACTATGATTGTTACCTAATTTTGGTGGCAATTTTTGTTTTGAATTTTTAATGAATATAAGAAGTTGATATGCAAGAAATACGTATCCCGTTAACGATACGTATTTCTTGCATATCAACTTCTTATATTCATTAAAAATTCAAAAACAAAAATTGCCACCAAAATTAGGTAACAATCATAGTTGTTGAAATTCACTCTGATATATGTGAGAATATTATTATAGTATAGTGTAGTTTGCATGTGCCCCTAAACATTGGAATCAATAAGGTGTAGAGCAGAAGGTCAATTCTAGCCATTTAAAATATTCAAAATCTAGTCGCAGTCTCATTTCGGCGACAAACAAATGTCGAAAATGTAAGGAAATTAGACGTATTTTTCACAGATCGAAACTGAGATCAGGGGGGCAATTCTCGTAATTTTAAGAACGTTCACAGTCTGATCTCAGTCTCAATCTGTCAAAAATACCTCTAATTAACCTACATTTTGACAAACTTTTGACTTTTGTTTGTCGCCGAGATAAGACTGCGACTAGATTTTGAACGTTTTAAATTACGAGAATTGGCCTTCAGACTGTGAACGTTATTAAAATTACGAGAATTACCCCTCTGGTCAATATTCAAACTATTTGAACTCGATGTAGGTACTAGTAACGGGCGATCGATGAACTATTAATAGGAAATTCGGTATTGAGTAAATAATAGAAAACAAGGCGTGGATGATGTTTGCCTTGACTAAATTTATACGGTTTTTAGCCTTTCGTACTAATTTGTCGGGTGCAAAAACCAATTAATTAATTACTGCCTCTTGGCCTAGTGGTCGCAAGCGCTATTGCTGAGCATGCGGTCTTGGATTTGATTCCCGGATCGGGCAAAGTGTTATTGGGCCTTTTCCATTTGGAATTTCTCAGTAGCAGTCCGGAGTCTGGATTTGTGCCCGGTTGATGACAATAGGCTCGCCCCCTATTACATGGGACTTACAGGTAACTGACGAAATTGGGTGTACTACTCGTATGGTACAGTTTTGTACACCACCCGGAAATCGACCCCAGGACCGCATGCTCCGCAGTAGCGTTTGCGACCACTAGACCAACGAGACTCCTCAAGAAACAGACCGATTTATATTCATTTAAAATAATAATTGAGCAAAACATTTATCTTGTTTCAGGAAATAACGTAGCAGCTCAGTTTAAATGATTGACACATCATTAGTTATACCAAATGAAAGTCGGCGAGGAATGCTGAAATTCTTCTCAGTTTAAAAGGTTTAAAGCTAAATGTTCTTCCAGTGGTTTACCCAAGTAAATGTTTTAAAACTAATTTAAGAAAGGAAAATATTTAACTGATCCTCTAAAAACTTATTAACCTTTTAATGATGGACCCTTTTTTAAATTAATGAGCCTCTTTTAACTTTCTGGACTTTTCTCACAGCCAGGCGCAGTAACTACGCTAGGGTACTCCGACCTGGAGATTGGAACTATGAACAAACGTTCGTTACATCCAAGTTGGTCGCAGTTATTTGGCTATTCAGTATTTTTAGGACCCCTAAATAGGAATTATTTGAGGTTCACAAAAAGAGGCGCAATCATTTTATTAGAGTGTTCAATAATATTTTTGGTAAAGCAAAATGGAAACTATTTGAGGTCCGATTATTATATGGTTCTGCTGAGCCCGTCAGTGAGTGCGCTCAGGAGACTTCTGGGTATTTGTGAGTCATATGCCCTGTCACATGGACTCAAATATAATGCTAGTAAGAGTGTTCTCATGCTATGCAAAGCAGGGAACAAGGCCCCCTCAAACGTGCCGCCAATTAAGATCGGCGGGACGGCACTAGTGAGGGTGTCTCAAGTAAAATATTTGGGTCACATGCTGACAGATAGGCTACAGGACGATGAAGACATAGAGAGGGAAAGGAGGGCGTTGGCAGTCCGCTGCAATATGTTGGCCCGCAGATTTGCACGATGTTCCACAGATGTAAAGCTGATACTTTTTAGAGCCTTCTGTCAGTCATTTTACACGTGCAGTCTGTGGATCAACTTTACGCGGCGGGCTTACAACGTCCTACGTGTTCAGTACAATGACGCGCTGAGGGCAGTGTTGAGGAAACCCAGGCACTGCAGTGCTTCTGCAATGTTTGCGGAGGCTTCCATCGATGATTTCTTTTGCATCATTAGAAAAAGAACTGCATCGATGATGAGCAGGGTCCGTGGTAGCACCAACACTGTCCTCAGAACGTTAGCGTGCAAAATTGACAGTCCTTTTATTGTGTACTGGGCAGGTGTACACCTGCACAGAAATAGGAAATAGACATGGTGTGTAACTTGTCTTGTTTCGTTTTGTTTACTAACAATTTACTAACACCTGTTCATTTTATTTTATTTGATTATTTTGTGTGTACTACTAACAAACCTACTAACGATTTCTTTCTTTCTTTGTAAAAATGTATGGACGTACCCATGTCTGAAATAAAGATAAATTATTATTATTATTATACATGGCTTTAAAAAACATAATAATTTCTTTCTATATACATATTACTTACATGACATTATAGTACATATAGTGTTTTTTTCCAAGTATGTAGGTACACCGCCTTCACATAAAACAAAATATTGTAATAAAAATTAAAAGGGTAAGTAACTATAGAGTTTCTTGCCCATTCTGCTCCATACGAAACTACGAAGAGGAAAGAAGAAGTAACTAGAATTAATTATATTTTCTTGAAAATTTGGACGTTCAAAATTGCCTTATACATATTATGTACCTAATATATTGAGGATAAAAATATACACACTGGATAAACTTCTAATACTAAATTAATTAATGAACTATTATAATAAAAATACTAAATAAATGATTTCCATTTTTCGCGAGCTCGCGCGTCTTCCCTTCAGTTTTGACGGAACCTTTGGAGGGAGGCCTTTGCCCAGGAGTGGGACAGCGCAGGCTAGATAAAAAAAAAATGATTTCACTTTGACTTTGGGAGAACACAAAAGAAGTATATCAACTCATCAATAAAAAAATTACCAAGTTCCAATTCAGCCTCAGCATCTTCGGAGATAGTCTCCATGACCCGCTCAGTGCATGGCTCGAGTTCGCGCGCGAGCGTGCAACGCGCGCGCCCGGCACGCCGCGCGCACTCCCCGCACGTCGTCAGTAACAACGTGGCTGCTGATGCGCGTCACGGAGAAGAAACAACAACGTCACTGTTGTTATGGAGAGGTCACTGAATTACACATCACTGAGTTGTTGCACTTAACTGGGAGGCTTTTGGGGTGTTGCACTTAACTGAGTTTTTTTTGCACTGCAGAGTAAAGTTAAGGTTTTTGTTGTATATTGAACTATTTGTGTGTTGTATGACTTTGTTGTTTTAAAATGATGTTTCTTAGGCTTTCGAGGCTTTGATTTTTTTGGGATTTTCAGTTTTGTTTTTTAAGCTACCTGTGGTATTAGAGACAGTTGGTTTTACATTTTAATTGAAAATGTTAATAAAATAAGGACAAAAAATTCGTTAATTAAGTAGGTACCTACTTATCTACTGAGAATAGTTTTCTTGAGTAGCAAATTAGTCAGGTCACAGGGGAAAATTAGTACTTTCAATGTAGTTATAATAACCTAACAGAATCTGAAACTGTTTAGCTTTCATATAGAATAATAGCTCACTACAATTTGCTAATTGAAATTTCACAGTCGTTCCTTATAACATTGTTCCCAGAACAATTAGTAACTACAGAGCGCCACCGGCTACGATCCTTATATAGAGGTAAGTATGAGGAACACAGTGTAAAGTTCACTCATCCTCCATAGAAAAGGGTCCGACCAGACGGGTGTTGTGCCTGGCGGGCAACTGCCCAATGATTCATGTCGGACCGTTGTATTTATATTGGTGTCGAGAAAACTGTGTAATGTTTAAGGAACAAAATCAGTAATACAGAGCTAAGACGAAAAACCGAAATTACGGGTATATTGCTGCGTATATACCATTTGAATTGGGGTTCGTCAGGATACATGTTTCGATGTAATGCTAACAAAAGGAACAAACAAGTGACCTTATGGTACCCCAGAAACAAGACTAGAAAACGGCGACATCCAAAAACAATATGGGAAGACGATATCCACCTAACCTTGGGGCCATACTCGACCAGAGTTACGGAGGACAGTGCACAATGAAGACAGTTGGAGGAACCCTTGAGAAGAGCAGTGGAGGTTCAGTGATATCGGCATGGACTTACAAGTTATAGGTCGTGAGTTCGAAACCAGCCAGGCACATTACTTTGTGTTTTTAATTTCATCATCACTGCTTTAGAAATGGCGAAGGAAAACATCCTGAGGAAACCGGCATGTCCTAGAACCAACAATTCGAAGAAATGTGACATCAACCATCCCACACTGGGCCCACGTGGTGGATTATGGATGCCTTCTGAGAGGAGGCCTACGGGCCTCCTCTCAGAATTCAGCTGCATTCGGTTAGACTGGAAGCCGACCCCAAAAATAGTTGGGAAAAGGCTAGACAGATAATAATGACCAAAGCAGATGATGATGAAACAATAGAACACGGCAATTAAGATCGAAAAAGAACGAATAACACAATATTGACGCATGACTCAGCTGACAATAACGATAGAATCACATGACAGTCAAATAACATACTGTCATACAGCGACCATGAGATGTACCTCTAATTGTATGAGCGACGCGTTTAAGTACAGCCACAGCATAGATAGGTACAGAAGACAGAGAGTCAAGTCCAAACAACATGCCAAAAAGCACGCATATAGACACGCGTTATGCACGGGGAGTGCAAGCAAGTGCGACTGGAATTGTAGGTATAATCTGTACCAAAAGTATATATGATGAAAGTGTAAACAGACCCTGTTTAGGTTAAGTTCTTACGCATTTTCTCACTAAAGGGAATCACTAACTCATTCATCAGTATTTAGAAGGTTTCAGGTTTATTTCGCAACACCTTTTGCAATAATGATTGTTGAATTATCGCTATTAATTAGTAATTCAAAAAACATCGACAAAAATTGAGTGTAAAAACATATTTAACGTGATTTGGAATTTCGAGTTGAAATATTGAAATAATCAGATCAAAGCACTCAATTTGTAAGCAGCACTACGAATTGGAATCGACAGGTACGTTTTTTAATACATTTAGTTACATTTTTGGAACTTGTTCAGTTCCAAAAATGTAACGAAATGGCCCGTGGCTAAATAATAACAGCCGCACTGGTCGATGGATTAGGTTAAGCTACGCTTGCCACGGTTAGTCTGTGGATGGGTGACCATCTTTACATACCGAGGCCCCTCCGTGCTTCAGAAAGCGCGTCAAGCCTTTGGGTCGTCAGAAGCCCGAAAGTTTCACAACCATCCTTACCAAGGAGTATCGTATTACCCAGTAACTGGATTGTGGAGGTCAGATAGGCAGTCGCTCCATGTAAAATACCGGTATTCAGCTGCATCCGATTAGACTGGAAGCCGACCCCAACATAGTAGGGAAAAGGCTAGGCAGATGATGACTTTTGGAACTGACCATACATACGCGTCTATGTGTGCGCGTTTGATTTCGCTCGTTGTATGAAGCTGGCCTTCTGTTGCTAACTATTCCATGGTTCCGAACGTAGCCTACTTGTGCCATCAAGGAGAATTAGCTACTAGCAGGTCCGACCATTATATTACACTTACTTAATGAAGATGTACTAGGACTTTCAGGATCCTACCGTTATGAAGGTAAATTAGTGAATATTTCGGTTAATCGAGTTTGTGTTGGTCCTTGGTGGCATTAGCTGGCAAATCCTTTCCAAGGTTGTGAGGAGGAGGACAAGGAAAGCATTTGGGTTGTACGTTTCATTACTAATTAGCCATTTGTATTCTAATGACGTCAGCAATCTATATGTTGCTGTTGCGTGATGAATTATTAATGACGTAATAATATCTTGTATAGATAGAAAGAAAATCCTCGTTTTATTTATTTATTTATTGAGGGATAATAAACAGCTACAATATAAAATATGACATGTTTTAAAAAATAGTATAAGGAGTGTTAACAATATTGTGGCCTACTACATTATCCGCATATTACAAACAAAAATGCTAATAAGTGCCACTAAATGAGCAATAAAATGAATGAATAATTATTACATAATAATACAATAAAAATAATAAGAAGAAGAACAGTAAAAGACAACAGAATAACAATAAGCAAAAATAGAAATATTAAAAATATATACATATAAACTTTCATTAATAGGCATTCATTATTTGTAGGCACTTATCGAGGATTGAAATTGTTTTCAATTCTTTGAAATAGGTAGTTGATTACTGGAGACGAAGGAAATATTTTAACTGCATTGGAGAGTGGACTGATCTCAGTAACTGGGTTGTGGAGGTCAGATAGGTAGGCGCCCCATGTAAATTACTGACATTCAGGTGCATCCGGTTGACCAGAAGCCGACCCCAAAATAGTTGGGAAAAGGCTAGGCAGAATGATTGTGCCATGGGCTGATACGAAAGGTGAAGAGAAAGACGTCCGCGCCGGCTGTCGATGAAAACCAGCACTGGGGCTCTGTCTCGCATAGGGTCGCAGCATAATGCTGAGCGATGGCCGTTTTGGGTGGATGTGACGCATGTTCCCCCCCCCCCTTGTTTTTTTAAACAACTGCGCCAGAAGGAGGGTTATGTTTCTGTATTTGTGTTCTTTTTCCGTGTCATTTTTTGTTTTTCTTTCTTTCAAAGAATTTTCAACACAGTTTTTTCGTTCGCTTTAAGAGCATGACATAACAAAGTAATTAAAACTAGGGCACGAAGTGGAGTAATTAGGCACATCGCGACGACAACTCATAAACAAATATTAAAAGGACAGTTAACAAGTCCATCCATGGCCGCACATAATAAAACAAACAACACTGTTGCTTTACCGGCTCATAAAAAACTAACATCAACATTATTGGGTTAATTGGAAAAATTTACAGGTCATCCAAATAGTTGTAAACTTGCGGTTTTTAATTATAGTATCGTGAGCTCATTTTACCCGGGATGTATAAACATGGGATATTAAAAAGCTGTCACCTTGGGCCAATTATAATGAGCCATCAAAAGCAGACAGGTTCAAATAGCTATAGAAAATGCTATGAAACGGTATTATAATAAAATTTGTTTGAAGATCAAAGGAAACTATACGAGTAATAAAACTAATTACATTGAAGTTACGAATGACTAGCTTCTGCCCGCGACTTCGTTCGCGTGAAATGTCTTATTCCCTCGACCCATCTCGTCGTATCGCATCACTTGCCCGCGTCTCCTGCTCTATCACTTCGTTTCCCCATAGCGCTTTTGCTCGGCTCCTAAGGGTCATAGCGTGACGTTAAATAGCCTATAGCCTTCCTCGAGAATTGGGCTATCAAATGCAAGAAGAATTTTTCAAATCCGACTGGTAGTTCCAGAGATTACCCCCTACATACAAACTTACAAACAAATTTTACCTCTTTATAATATTAGTATAGGATATAGATGAATGATAATAACGATTATCATGAACCTGAAATCTGTTCCGATAAAAGTTCAAAAAGGAGTCTTTTTTTCTTCTTTTCTCGTCGATGTGGCCGCTCCATGTAAAATTCTGGTATTCAGCTGCATCCGGTTAGACTGGAAGCCGACCCGAACATATGTAGTCGGGTCGGAAAAAGGCTAGGTAAATTGATTGTACGTCAAAATTCCAAAGAACACGTAACAATACAAACGTTAGTTATAAATATAACCTGAAACCATACAGCGTGTGGCCGCGGAGGAACGTGCCAATTTTAGCGTGTTGCATCGCATCAGCTTTAAGTGCATCGCCTAAATGTAGCATTGGTTGTTACAGGATTGACTGGAAAACGTATGGATTTAGACCGTCGTCTAATAGCAAGGTGAATGCGCAGTGGTAGACCACGACATTCAAATTTTCTTACATTTTTTGCAATTTGCAGGTCAATGACAGGTTTTATCTTGATCAAAATATGATTCGCGACTATAATAGATATGTATTTACAGAATTATGCTTAATGTGCTTATCGAGGCACGGAGGGGTCTTGGTATGTAAAGATGGTCACCCATCCACGGATCCACCCTGGCAAGAGTAGCTTAACCTGATCGATCGACCCGTGCGGCTGTTATTACTAGTCTCAAGCCCCCCTGTGAGACTGAAAGTGTGTTATGCAATTAAGGAGCAGGTCCTTACATCCAAATATCATTTTCACTGATCATTCTATCTTTTCGAAATAGTCACCTACATAATATATCCGGCTCGAAGGACCAAGAGCAGTGGTGGGTGGCCCAGTGGTAACGGCCCCGATTTACGAGTTGTAGGTCGTGGGTTCGAACCCAGGCAGACGCTTTACTTTGTGTATAATCTCATCACCATTCCTCTCAAAACCGTGAAGGAAAACATCGTGACGAAACCTGCATGTCCTAGAACAAAAAATTTGAACACATGTGACATCGTAGATTACGGCCCCTTCCTTCACACAGAGAGGAGGCCTGTGTTCCAGCAGTGGGAACATTATATGCTGATTATGCACCTATGTACATATTTAATGTTATAAAGTTCAAAAGATTCGCCATCCTTAGAAATAAGACCGCTGTAATCAATCACTAGCACCCAACAATAATATTCTCTTGATACACCGCGTGGGTTCCATGTTATGTAAATGTATGTACGCAGGAATCTATATTTATATGAATTTGCGTTTTTAACGTTATGACGCTATCAGCATTGTAAAACAAAGTTCTTGACCGCATGCATTTGTGTCTGACGTTCTGACGTCAATCATGAATAGTGATGTAACCAACGTCATACCAATGATTTTCAAATCTATCGTAAATACGTAAGCATTCAAGTAAAATTTTCTCGATGTACTCGTATAGTGGGTCTGATCACGAAGTACATGTACAGGATACTACAATGTTTCTAGGATATTTGAAAGATCCTTAGTTGATTGTTTTTATTACAAATAGGGTACCCCTCAGCATAGTTTGAAGCAACCTATAACTTCCTGAACAAGACAATTATGGAATGCCAAGTTAAAACATAATAGTGGCGACTGAGGAAAAAAGTTAAATATTATTAAAAAAAAACAGGGAAATCTGTGTAAATACAATAGCTGATCTATTATTCAAAACATTTGATAAGACTAAAAGTGGATATTGGGAATCAAATAAAGAAGAATATTTGCTTAGCATAACGCATCAAATCTATACTAAAAATAAAACTGAAGAGTTTGTTTGTATGAACGTGCTGCTGGAATTTCCAATCGGATTTGAAAAAATATTTTTGAAAATGATAGTCCAGTTCTTGGGGAAGGCTATGACTCGCTAGGACTCCAAGGAGCCGAGCAAAAAGAAAACAAAGTAAAAAAGAACGCGAAAATGAATTACTAACAGCACAGGCAGGCGATGCGATGCGACGGGGTGGGTCGGGGGAACAATAAATTTTACGTGGACGAAGTTGCAGGCAGAAGTTAGTTATTTTTGAAGTGAAAGCTTCTTTAGCGGCGTTGTACACTTTTTTGTAATGGTTAAAAAATGTTAAACTTGCGTCAGGACATCGCGTCAGGACACGTGACCTGATCTAAAATTCGTAAGACGGATGGAGAGTAGACAGCCGGCGCGGCGTAGGAGAGGAAGTATCCCCCTCTCTTTCTACGGCGCGGCGAAAATGTATGACTGCTGTTTCGTTTAGGCGGCGCAGGGCGCTTGCGCGAATGTTCGTATGTGTTTATGTTACAGCGTGCCACGCGCATCCATGGATGGTGACAGCTGATGGCTCGACCGTCTGTGTAGTGGCCACACTGCTATGTATTCGTAAAATTCGTGTATATAAAGTGTTTAAAATTTAAAATATGGAAATTGAACAAAATGCATCTATTAATGAAAAATATCAAAAATGCACAACGTTAATATTCAAGTTTTCACTTCTTGCTTGTTTTCACTTTCGGGGTTGCACTCCCAGAGTGCAACATGTCTTTTTTTTTTTCGAAGATAATGTCACGAGAAAGATTAAAATTTTGCGAGAAATATTTCCAATACCAATGCATGTAAGACCCTGAATAGAAGAAGACCTTGGCAACTAATGAGCTCCATTAAAAATCAAAGCTATTAAAACATTTCTGTACTAGGATGACATAACAGCACAACACATTAGCGCTGTAATAAAGTTTAGAACCAACGAATCGCTTTTGTACGTGATGCTTTGAAACGACGATGCCACGTTTATTGCAGTATTTAATAATGACATAAAACTGTGAGACTATCTTGTGACGATAAATTACAAAGATAAATACAAAAGATATTATGTTTCTGCCAAGTACCGCTACTTCGTTCTGTGCTTCTCGCATTCAACGGGTTCCTGCAGCCTTCATTAACTTATCTTGTCGAAAAGTTGACGAGTTCGAATCAAATAGCGATATATTCCGACTGGCAAGTTATCAAATGTTACTGAAGTTCTTGCATAAATTATGGTACAACATGCAAATTCCCACGGATTGGAAGTTTGTTGAGGAAATTAGATTGTCAACGGAGAGGATCTTTTGGTTCGGGCGATATGGTTTTCATTTGGTTTTAATTTATAAATGAGAGTTATTATCTTATACCATATGAACGTGGATCCACGCGAGACACAATGACTTAATAATTATTTTTGAACCAATAATAAAACTGAACGTTTTATTTGTTTGAACGCACTGATCTCTGTAACTACTGGTCGTTTGTGAAAAATTATTTTTGTATTATTGATATAGAGCGACTACCTATCCGACCTCGACAACCCAATTACTGGGTAAAACGATACCACCTGGTAGGTAAGGCACAAGGAGTCTGACAACCGGTCAGACTTTTGGGTTTCTAAGTACTCCATAACAACTGTCAATCATCCCCTACTCATTCAACACCTTTAGAGGACGAATTTCCAAAAATCCTTCTCTAGAGATTAGTCACTACTTTCTCAAAGTAATTTATGTGCACCTATTAACCGGTCTACTGAATCATTTTTTTAAGCCATCTCTTTAGACATACAATATTTTAATAGCCAAACAAAATGTGTTTGCATACCAGTCCAGAACGAGAGGGTGGATTCTCCCTAATCCCACCTCGGGAAAGGCTGTCGAGGTAATACCACATAACACCACATTCTTACTTTTTCAAAGGACGCGTTATTTTAAACACCCCTCTTTTATCTCTTTCACTCCATTTCACGACGACATTTTTTTTGTTTCTGTTTATGTATTTTACATGTATGTATGTTAAGAGGTTTGTGGTTAAATAATGACAGCTGTATGGGTCGATAGAAGGTTAAGCTACGCTTGCCAAGGCCAGTCCGTGGATGGGTGACCATCCATTACATATCGAGACCCCTCCGTGCTTCAGAAAGCGCGTCAAGCCTTTGGTCGTTTCGGGTCGTCAGAAGCCCGAAAGTTTCACAACCAGGTTTACTAAGCGGGTATTGTGTTACCCAGTAACTGGGTTGTAGAGGTCAGTGGAACTCGCTCCATGTAAAATACTGGTATTGAGCTGCATCCGGTTAGACTGGAAGCTGACCCCAACATAGTTGGAAAAAGGCTAGGCAGATGACATGTATGTATGTCAGTAAATATGTGTTCCACAACGACCTATTTTTATTTTCAAACAATTCCCCATTCAGGAATTTCCATTTTTGTGATTACGTCCGCCCGGTTTTAAATAGTTATCTTTTTCTTTTATATTTGTGCAACGCCGTGAGTGTTTTTCTCTTTTTAGGAAGAAAATCTTTACAAGCGGCTAGTTGCAGTCGCGAGATTAGCTATTTAAGAAATGCTTTTTATTGCTGAATGGGCCCGCTCTTGACCTCGATCACACCTGATGGAAAGTGATGGATGAAGTCTATGATGGAGCGAACGTGCCCAGAAGATGCCGGGATCTGAACTGGTCGTAGTAACCAAGCTAGGACACCCCGAACAAATGGGTGAGGTTAGGTTAGAACTGTGACCAAATGCGCGCGAGCCAGGCCGAGCGAGCGAAGCGCGAGGTGCCCCCGTTGCGGCCGTCGAGAGCTACACCCAAGATGGTTGCAGTAATCTTGCTGTCCCCAAAATAAGAACTATAAGAGGCTCACAAAAGGAGGCGCTTGTATTATATTAGAGTGTTCAATCATAATTTTAGGAGAGCAAAGTAATGAATAATTTGAGGTTCGAAAAAATACATGCCATATAAATTGAATGAGATATTTACAGTATGTGTTGTGTTTCATATTTCTTGCCTTTTAAAACAAAAAGCAATCGATATCCCTGGCTGTAATTCTCAGAATACTTCACAAGTTTTATCTAGGCCAAGAAAATAAACGAGACGCTGTTTTTCTTCCATCTACAGTTCGATCAGATAGAAACAAATGACACACAGTTAAAATCGAAGGAGATCGCATCATGACCTATTTGTTAGCAGAAAACCTCGGAAGATTCCCCTGTTATGACTTTACAACCAAGTTTAAAATGGATGCCTCTGTTAGCTCAGTTAGTTTCATGCATTTTTGACAGCTGAACGGCGCTGCCTTCTGGCGAGTTTGTAACTAACTTTGCTCTTAGGCTTGTTATTTTGCTCTTTAATTATTCATTACTAGCTGCGCCCCACGGTTTTACCCGCATAAGTCTCGATCCCGTGGGAATATCGGGATAAGTATTCTATATCATAATCCAGGTAATGGTCTACCCATGTGCCAAATTTCGCCCGAATCTGTTCAGCTCCGAAGGTTTCTAGTGTGATGTTAAGTAGCCTATAGTCTATCTCAAGAATTGGGCTATCAAATGCAAAAATAATTTATCAAATCCGACTGGTAATTTCAGACATTATGTCGTTTATTTATTTATGTACATATTGATTTACATTTTTAAATATTTCTTAAAATATATAAAATAAGTATAAAAAACATTTAAAAACATAAAAAATAGTAGTCCGCCGGTGTCGGGAGCAGGGTCCAAGCTAGCGGTGGTTAGGGCTTCAGAGACAGGAACCTCCTCACAATGCGAGCCGTATCGAGGAGTACTGCCTTCTGAATCAGGCCCTTGATCCAACCGCCTAACGAGAGCCTCGACAGATGTTGATCGAGGCTTTCGGCCATAAGGCCATTGGCCGATACGACAATCGGCACAATGATAGCCGAGCTCACATTCCACATGTCAACAACCTCGTGTGCTAAGTCAAGATATTTAATTTGTTTCTCTTTCTCAGCTTTCACGAGGTTCCCGTCATGTGGAATGGTAACATCGACAATCATTGTGCGGCGCGCTAATCGATATATCCAGATTATTATTATTATTAGATTAGATATAGCTAGATTACTATAAGCAGCTGAAAATATGAAGGTTTTTATTGGAATTTTAATGAACGAAGTAAATACCTATCCTTTGGTAACACTGGTCCAAACATATTAAATCATATCATTATGTATCAATCAAACTGCCTAGCCTTTTCTCAACTATGTTGGGGTCGGCTTCCAGTCTAACCGAATGCAGCTGAATTCCAGAGTTTTACATTGAGCGACTGCCTATCTGACCTCCAAAACTCAGTTACTGGGTAACACGATACCCCTTGGTAAGACTGGTTGTCAGACTTTTGGGCTTTCGACTGTCAAAGATCCTAGAATGCAACTGGGACCAACGGCCTAATTGACATTCCGAGGCACGAAGGGGTCTCAGTATGTAAATATGGTCACCCAACCAGGGACCGACCACCGCAAGCGTAGCTTAACCTGATCGATCGACCCATGCGGCTGTGATTACTTAGCCACAAGTCAAATATATTAAATCATAACACACAAATAAGCACTAAGTGAAAGCATTCTATCAGTAATAAATAGAGTAGAATAGGTCCACTCTCATGAACGATTAGTGGCATTAAATGAATAGGGGTCAATTGTCAGCGGGGGCGAACGAAACACTACTGTCTTGTAGACTTGTTTTATAGATACCCTTTGAGCCGATAGGCGATTTTGTTTTAGTTTTTATTCGTATGTAAAACCACGTATAATTCCCAACCGTTAGTATTGTGGCGGCATCTACATCGCCACATGTGAACTACGCATCATACTGACGTAACGCAAAATCCTGCATCGCGCAAGCAGAGTTTACCGCGCAACTAGCATTATATACTTTTTTTTATTGATGAATGGGCCCGCTCTTGACCTCGACCACGCCTGATGGAAAGCGATGGATGAGGTCTATGGTGGAACGAGCGTGCCCAGAAGATGCCTAAGGCACTGGAACTCCCACGCATCGACGAAACACAGCAGGCTGCATGACGCCGGACTCCGGTGGGAGGGTGGTCGCGAACCAGGCGGGCGTTAGCCCTACTACCGCAAGGGAAGAATTGGCCAGTCAAATAAGGTGTTGGGTGTGACTGTCCAGGATGCGCCGAGCGCGAGCGTTCAGTTGAGTAACTGGCGGAACAAATACAACATCGCGACATCAATCGTTGGGCAGTTGCCCACCAGACACGACACCTGCTGATTGGAGGATCCTCCCTTTTCTGTGGAGGATGAGTGAGTGAGACCCTGTTCCTCATACCCCTACACACATCTGTCTCGTCGAGCATTACAAAGAAATATATCATGATGATACATGATCTGCTGCTGGGGAGTTTGTTGCGCCAATTCTTCCCTACTTAAGAACTAGGAAGTGGTAAAGAGCGGGCTTTTTGGGGGACTGTCTCATGTAATTTTGATATCAAAAAAGAGCTGATTCTCAGCCTAGTTTGAATAAATGGTTGCGCTGAATGATCGTTTAAATTTCTTCATTATTCGTAATTCGTGGAAGCTCTACTAATATTGCCCCCTTACTAATAAATGTTGTATAGCGTCTGTATAGTTACACAACGCTTTGTCTTCTTCTTTCTGAAGTCAAATTACTGACGATTGATGGAGAGAAATCGATGTGCAGTTGCACACCGATTTCTCTCCATCAATCGTCAAAAAGGGGATTAATGTATTATATCAGGTGAATAGTTATTCACCTGATATACCTTACTAATAAACGCACTATATCAGATGAATAGTTACACACCGATTTTTCTCTTTCATTCGTCAGTAATTTGACTTTCGAAAGAAGAAGACAAAGCGTTGTGTAACTATACAGATGCTATACAACGTTTATTAGTAAGGGGGTTATTAGTAAGGAGGTTAGTATATAGTTGCAATAGAGATAAATTGCTATCAATAATCATCACGCTTGAATAAAAAAAATATATTCTAAGAGAATATTTCATCCCATGGGGATAAAGGGTATGACCAATACTTTCCAGTAGCAAGTCGTTTTCAAGTTCGTATCTTTAAAATTATTGGATGGATTTTTAACAATCAAATAATTGGTAATGACCTTTTCATATACATAGAACAATAAACTACTCTGATAATGTTATTTTACTGTCACTAACATTTTTGTAAAATAAGCATCAGACGACAATCGAGACGAATAAACAACACTTATTTATTAAAACCATTGTCAAGGACTGTCTTGAGTAATTAAAACCAAATAACAGTCATAGTCAACATCGTCCTAATTAGTCTTTCTCGATTTTGGTATTTCCAGAATTAACCTAATAAATAAATAAAGAAAGAAAAATATGTTATTTCGGACACGCACATAAATGTTTATTGTTTGTTGTTATAGCGGCAATAGAAATACACACACTGTGAACATTTCAACTGTCTATCTATTACGATTCATGAGATAGCCCGCTCAGAACAGGCAGTGGAGGCTTAGTAACCAATGGGTATATCCAAATGATGCGGAACCCCGAAAAGTAAATTGAAAGTAGGTATGCTAATCAGCTAAGCATACTTTCAACTTACTTTAAGTAGTTTCCTACCAAGTAAATTGAAAGTACATAGCCAACGAAACTCTTTTAATAAATGATAGCTTCCCCCTCTGGAATTCCCACAGCACTTAGCTCAATAGAATCAATATCATATCGAACACTCCACAGTTATGTATGCAAAGAACATCGATTTCTACAAAATGTCAAGTAGGTAATTTGAAGAAAACTTTAAATACAGTCAAAGAAGGTATTTCAGTTGAAGTTGAATTACTTTTCATATTTCCGAAGTTACTGAGACTTTTAATTTGAGTGGTACACGTTTGACAACCACATTTAAAATCATCCGGCTCGAAGGACCAATATAAATAAGTATCAGAGGACACGTTTAAGAATTATATTCTGTTAATAGAATTATGTGATTTCTGAGTTTCTTTTGGACATTACAGTACTGACATCGGTGAAAAAAATCACCCGAAACCTGGACCTACAGTCAATATAAGTCTGAAATCGCCAACACGTCTTGAAGAAGCGTGGCGATCAATTCTCGTGCCTTCTTAGTATGAGAAGAGGCCTTTTACCGGCAGTGGGACAATAAAAGGCTGGTATTATTGCATAATCAGCCTTAAATGTTCCCACTGCTGGGACACGGAACTCCTCTCACAGAGAGGAGTTCTGTGGCCATAATCTACCACGCGGCCCAGTGCAGATTGGCGGGTGACACATGTATTCGAAATGTTGGGTATACGAGTAGGACATACCGTCTAACGGGGTGAATAGGGATGCAGGGGTGAGTCAGGACAAAACTTTAAAATGGATTTTAACTTTGAAATAATATCTATAGTTTGTTGTCAATGAGGGCACGTAATCGTTAATTAAATTACAGTAAACACATTAGGGGTCCTTTTTGGCCACAAACTATATTATTTTAATGTTAAAATCCATTTTAAAGTTTTGTCCCGATTCACCCCTGCATCCCTGTTCACCCCGTTTGAATGTACCGGTTTCCTCGCGATGTTTTCCTTCATCGTTTTGAGAGCAGTAGTAATTAAATAATTTACACAAAGTATAGTGCCTGTCTGGGTTCGAACCTACGGCCTACAACTCGTAAGTCGCGGCCATTACTTCGTGGTCACCACTGCTGCTGGTATTATTATTGTTACATAGAATGATGACCATCTACCAACAGCACGTTTCATGACCGCTTTTGATTGATCATGTTGTCAAAACAGTGACCGCGGCACAGTTTATAGCATTCTGCGGTCCTTATAGGTTGGAAACGTCCACTGCTGAATAAGGAGCAATGGATCAATTTACTACTATGATTAACGGGACATAGTTATACATTGTAGTCACACTTTCACATCATAAACATAAGAAAACTTTCGTTTTCTTTTTTTGTATTCAGTGTTTTTATGAAAATAACATTATTTATTTCTTTATACAGGGAGGATTTTTGATATGGGACAGTAAGGGCAGGAACCTTAACCGCTGTAGCTACAATAAAATGTTCTTAGGAGACATCTTTTCATAGATTTTGAAAAAAAAAATTCTGTCAGCAAGAAAATGAGCAATTTTTACAAAAAGTTTTTACCTGATTCATAGAAGGATCAATAAACTCTATGGGACCAACTGAGGTTTGAGTACTAGAATCCTAACTAATATTATAAATGCTAAAGTATGTTTGTTTGTTTTTATCTTTTCACGCCTAAACCACTGAACCGATCATCCTGAAATTTTGCATATACGTTGTCAGGTGTACAGAAACGGACATATGGTACCTGATAAGTCTGGGAACTTCTGGAACTATCGGGATCACAATTAAACACAGACTTCACTGATAGACGTATATTCGAAGACTGGCGCGCGGCTCGTTACGTACAATTAATTATACCTAAATACCCACTATTACAAATATATCACAGTACCTTTCATCCCGAAAAAAAGTGCTGTTGCCGAGGAAAACGACAATAACTTTATTATGATAGTAGATGGCGCCACGTATCTATTGAACTTTGTCACATTATTTAACTCTGAGGCGTGGTACGAAGTTCTCCGGGTCAGCTAGTAGTATATGTTTTCTATAGTGTATGTAGTGACAAAAATTTAAAAGAGTATGCTTAGATGGTTTGGTAACCATTTTAGATGGTTTGGTGTGAAAGGCGACTAACACAAGGCAGATGAGTTGAAACCTCGGGCGAGGACGCCTAAGGAGGACATAGCGACCTTATCAGTGATGTTCTTCAAAAACGTCAGGTGCGTAGTACTCGAAACTGAAGTGTGTTTATGACCTTTATGAACGTAAACGAAGCAAAAAGACTACGCAAGGCTCAGCGCAGACAGAACGGAGCGCAGCGGAGAGGATTTTATTAACGCACTTGAAAATAAACTTTCAAATTATTACAATAAAGTTCATAAATGCTTGAACCTGACAAAAAATGCTCGGGCGTCCTCGAAGATACGCTATAGTTACTGCTTACCAATATAGGAAAAAAGCGTGAGTCTATTTATGTCTCTACTATTTTCTACACCGAAGACCGCCCATTGTGTCACCCATTGTAAAGTTTTCTATATTTATGTCTGTAATTTATATGGTGTACATAATAAAGAGTATTCACACAACCAAGAACTCGCGACACCGCCTACTTATCCAAATGAAGCCCGATTCCCTTAAAACAAATCTTAATGAAATCTGTTATCTTAGCTGTTACTAAAGATTGTGTGGTATTAAACAGACATAGGACCAACAATGGTGGATAAAAGGGGGTTTTAGTATGTACTAAAAAGGAAAGATAGAAAAACTGGCAGTGGAGTGGAGACCATGGATCGGCAAGCGTAGCCCCACAGCCCTCCAGGTAGATGGGAAGACGACCTCAAAAAGGGGGCTAGGATAGACTTTTTTTGATATGAAACGGGCTTGCTCTTGACTCTAGTCTAGGTCAAAGGTGACAGAGACAAAGTCGATGATGGAGCGAGCTTACCCAGAAGAAGCCTGTTCACTCTCACTTTGAAGAGATTCGGGCTCACTGAATGTGGAAGGCGGAGGGCAGGGTGTTGTGGTGCAGCATGGGAGAGGCCTGTGTCCAGAAGTGGACTGCGATAGGCTGAGTTGAAAAGGAAAGGACGTATTTTACAAACGAAAAATTATGATGTGATTATGAAGTGTCGATCCCGTAGGAATATCGGGATAAAAACTATCCTATGTCCTTCCCCGGGATGTAATCTATGTCTCTGCCAAATTTTATCGAAATGTGTTCTGTGGTTTAGGCGTGAAAAGGTAACATACAGACAGACAGAGAGACAGAGCGACAGACAGACAGAGTTACATTCGAATTTATAATATTATTACTAGCTCCGCCCCGCGGTTTCACCCGCGTAAATGTCGATCCCGTGGGAATATCGGGATAAAAACTATCCTATGTCCTTTTCCGGGACTCAAACTATCTCTATACCAAATTTCATCTAAATCGGTTCAGTGGTTTAGGCGTGAAGAAGTAACAAACATATAAACACACACACACACACACTCACAAACTTTCGCCTTTATAATATTAGTGTGATAGTATAATATATAGTATGGATTAAAGACATAACATCACACCCATGATCGCCGATGTATTAGGCAGAGGAGTACCTATAGTACACCCATATATTTTCGACGGTTATGTTGAAGTCCCATGTAATAGGGGGCGAGCCTATTGCCATCAACTGGGCACAAATCCAGAAATAGTCGTATACTGTTGATTGTTTTTCTGTAATTAAACTTTATTCATTTGATCCGTTTTATATTCAAGGTTGAGATTATAAGGTGTGGCAGAAAGGAAATATTGTTGCGAACTCTTAAGTTTTAATTGAGATTTGAATCTAAAATTTGTTATAATTTGTAGAAAGGAGGTCTGCTGGACATCTACCAACCCGCATTGGGCCCGCGTGGTGGATTACGGCCCACTCCCTCTCACAGAGAGGAGGCCTGTGTCTCAGCAGTGGAAACATTATAGGCTGATGATGATGATGATGAGGTCTGCTAATTATAACAGATTTCGTTTTCCAATATTCATCTACCAACCGTTGATGTGGTATGTCAAATTCACCTTTTGACTATCTTTTTTCAGTAAAAAACTCAAACTGAAAGCATTTATTTCAATTAATCTGTCAAGCTCCGCTAATGAGACACAATTGATTTTCTATTGTTTCGTCGCCGATCGGCGAACCGCGCCGCTTGACCGGTTAAACCAATTACAGGCACTTTCGAATTGTCAAGGGGTCGATCAGTCAGAAAGATGAAGCTAGTTGCCCATTCCAAAGCGTAGAAGCGTATGGAGAAGAACGGGCAAGAAATACAATTGATAAATGCGATTCGCGACCGTAACAAATATTTATTTATAGAATTATAATCATAAAAATTATCAATACAACTCCATAAGTTCATAATTATTAACCTAATGAATGACCATTTCATGAAATCATGACATTTGAGGCTTATTATAACTTAAGGATTTTTATTGCTGATTCTAATTATGTAAAGCCATATTTGTTACGGTAGCGAATCATGTCTAAATCAACATACAACCTGCACCATAATTGCGTAACACACTATCAATCGGAATTTGAATCATTTTGAAGCAAATAGCTAATCCATTGCTTCATAAGTTCGAAAAATTTGTCTGCTCAGCACGTAAATAACGCAATGAATGTTGTTGAACTGTCAAAATGAATCCGATTCCGATTGATAATGTGTTACGCAATTGCCCCGCAGACACTGATCTAGAAATTGCATAAAACGCAAGAAAATATGAATTTCGAGGGCTACCTTAGCTCATTCCCCTTAATGGCACATACATGTTTGAAGTATG
Organism: Amphipoea oculea; assembly: GCA_945859645.1. Lineage (NCBI taxonomy): Eukaryota > Metazoa > Arthropoda > Insecta > Lepidoptera > Noctuidae > Amphipoea > Amphipoea oculea. The sequence goes on along the minus strand of OX243885.1, from coordinate 17,775,476 downwards.
TCCATTGTGTACACGGGTCATACCAGGCTGGCCCCAAATCAATCGGTGTAGATATAATTTAAAATGCCGTTCAAGGCAATTTGAATTATTTTGGTCGGCTAGCATGAAATTACTAGCTTTGTATGCTGAAGCTATTATTATGCGGACATGACGTATTTGAACAAATAATGATACACTATTTGGGCTGTATTTTTATGATACTCGGCTGGAAGAACCACTAAAATGTAGGTATTTTCATTTACAACAAGTATTATAAATCTACTGTCGGGTATATAGGCTGTAAAAAGACCCGTCGCCATTAACAACACATTTTCTACGAAACTGTCAAATTTTCCCAATCTACTTTGAACCTTATAGTTTAGCGATAAATTTGAAAATCTATTAAAGAAATCTAACAGATTGTAGTAGCTTGATGTGCTGGCGTCTGTACATAAAACTCAGTAAAAAATGATTGCAGGGAAACGAATTTTATTTTCAGTGTGAAAAATCGCTGTTTGCAGCAGCAAATTATTGTGCTTTTGGGTGCTGCATGCAGCAGTACAGGAGTTGTAGGGGTATTTAAAGTTAAGTTATAACATTCAAAACTCGTTTGCGTGAAAATAGTTAAAAAAGTTTGAACATCTTCAATATTTCGGTAACTAGAAAAATATCAATGACGAGGAGTACAGTTTAACAAAATTAAAATGTCTTAGAACCAAAGATTCGAACACATGTGACATCTACCATGGATTACGGCCCATTCCGTCCCACATAAAGGAGGCATGTGTCCCAGCAGTGGGAACATTATAGGCTGATTATGTATATTCCAACCAATGGATGTTTTTGAATGAAATTTAACTTGATATAAGAACTGTTTGCTTTCTATTAATTTAATTAAATTTCATTCGAAAACATCCATCGGTTTTTTAATAAACTTCAACTATATCCGACGACCCTGGTGACTTATCTCCTTTGGTGACCGTACATTACTTTTATTATTTTTCAAAATTCTGTAATTCCCCCTTTTTCGTAAATACTAGCTTAAGTCCGCGACTTCTTTCGCGTGAAATTTCCTAACCCACCCCGTCGCATCGCATCGCCTGCCCGCGTTACTACTTCGTTTTCGTTGAGCATTATTTCTTATTTTTGCTCGGCTCCTAAGGGTCCTAGCCTGATGCTAAATAGCCTATAGCCTTCCTCATGAATTAGGCTATCAAATGCAAAAATAATTTTTAAATCCGACAGATAGTTCTAGAGATTAGCGCGTTCAAACAAACAAAATCTTTAGCTTTATTAATATTAGTATAGATTTGGCATGCGTTAGTAAAATAAATTAGTTATTAATACGAAGCGTTATCTATCAATTATTATTTATGAGGAAGGAAAACTTCTTTCAAACGAGTCATTATTTTTTTGTATAAATACTTAAAATGTTACCGATAATTACATTACTGTACCGTTTACTGAAAATCCATAGAAATAATAATATTTAATTTACATATTTTCACACTTTGTTTACATTGTAAATTATTTGTAACAACTTTTATTTTAACACAAACACTTGCTTCTTAATACGTAATGAATACACTATTGGAACATAATAGAAACTCGCGAAAACAAATTGAAAAGAAAATACGGCGTGAAAAGGAAAAGCGCGCGAAAATCGTCAAACGATACGTCTGACCTCGAGCATAGCTGACGTGCCACTGAAGGGAAATCAAACACGTGGTTCCTCAATCAACGACCCACAAAGAACATTCAACCTTACCACCTCATCATAAAGTTCATATTCAAAAACACCGTCCTCGAATTCAGCTGGAGAAAATAGAAGCATGAATAAAAACATGCATTCGACATCAAACCATATCTTAATATCAATAGAGTGAGTTATGACTTGGCAAGTGGCCCTCAAGTACTTTTCAAATATGGAAAAGTCGTGAAAATTCGTCACCGGTCGGAAGTTTTTGCTCGTTAGCAAAAGCTTTTTTCAATGCGGTTGGTTTTCCGAATGTGGAAAACTAAACAATTTTATCACGAACGTTTAAAGTTGATATTGCGATGGCAAATAGAAGAATGGTGTTTGATAGCTGCAAATATAAATTGGTAATATGATACAACATTATTTAGGCAATGATCTGAGAAATATTCATGAACGATAGAATTTCTATTTGGAATTCATTGTTTACGAGTGAATTTTGCAAAATAATTTGGGATCGCCTGGAATGCTCGTAATTGAGTTAAAAACGGTCTGTCGGTCAAAGGACCTCCTATAGGAAAGTTATGTTGTTCACACAGTGATGAAGCCATTACTAATATAATCTACATATAGGCACTTATCGTCTGTTTGTTGGCCATGGGATGGGGTACCTACCCGGTTACGGTAAGACTAATGATAGAGGACGTACAGAGCTGTATCCATACTTCCGTACTAATATTATAAATGCGAAAGTGTGTCTGTCTGTCTGTTACCTCTTCACGCTTAAACCGCTGAACCGATTTAGATGAAATTTGGTATAGAGATAGTTAGAGTCGATACTTATGCGGGTGAAACCACGGGGCGGTGCTAGTCAGTAATAAAGGAGAAATATTTAACTAAATGTATCCCTAATATTTTTCCGGTCGAAGTGGAGGTGCTTGTGAGAGGCCTATATAGATGTCCAGCAGTGGACGTATTTAGGTCGAAATGATGATGATGATTTAACTAAACCTCTGAAAACTTCTTGCGCTTCTAATGATGCACACTTTTTTAAATAATTGAGCCTCTTCTAACTTTCTTGATCTCTCTTAGTTGATCGGAGTAACTTCGAGTAGATAGGTACATAAAATTAGGGTACCCCTTTAAGTGTGACCAACCGCGAAACACCGCTACATCCAAGTTGGTCGTAGTAATTTGGCTATTCAGAATCTTTAGGGCCTAATCGAAAGAAACGCAATCATTAGTTTTAGGGGCACAAAGGGGAATTATAAGAGGTTGGATAAAATACATGCGATAATTAACATAATTTAAAAGTAAAGTAAAATCGTTTATTTCATATTACAAAATTACAATATCGAGGTATTGTTGGTCCCAAACTAGGCACAGCCTGTGTCTTGGGCACCATTACTATGGTACAAGATTTTAATAATTAAGGGAAAGCTAAGATCAACAAATGAAATAAAAATTAAGTAGCCACATTGGGACTATAATATATAATAAATATAATATTACGAATTTAACAAATATATACTGACATATTATAACTTTTGCAATTTATGATTAGATTATATAGCAATTTAATTCAAATGTATAATTTATTGTTTAAATTTAATTTTTACTTTATGTGAAAATTTAATAATGTTTTTAACTTTGTATGTGACTTTTCTTACCTATATTTGTATGCCACAAAGGCCGAACATGACGGATCTCTTTTGTTTATGAACAACCTGCATGCCTTGTATGTATACTCATGTTTCTACAAATAAATGCCTTATCTTATCTTATCTTACTATAAGTCTAAATGTACACACAAATAGACTTACTAATAATTAAGGGAAAGCTGAGATCAACAAATTAAATAAAAATTAGGATTTTGATGGTGAAAATAACAGTTGGTACAACCAATCCATTTGTCATCTTACACAACGAACTATCTTGATGACAAGTAAATAAGACATCATCATCTGCCTAGCCTTTTCCCAATTACTCACTACTACCAAGGGTCGGCTACCAGTCTAACCGGATTCAGCTGAATACCAGTATTTTATATGAAGCGACTACATATCTGACCTCCACAACTCAGTTACTGGATAACTCGATACCCCTTCGCAAGACTGGTTGTCAGACTTTTGGGCTTCTGACTACCCGTAACGACGGTTAAAGATCTACAAATGACATCTGGGACCAACGGCTTAACATGCTTTCCGAGGCACGGAGAGGTTTCAGTATGTACTAGATGGTCACCTATCCACGGACTGACCGGTGAATAAGACTAACAAACCGCATATCGCATTTCAATTGGCATAGTTTCCTGATGATTCATGGGGCATTTCATGACGTATAGAGTTTATTTGCCAAAGTTTGATAGTTATAGCTCGATTAAATACACCGCAGTTGGCGCGGATATGTAAACACTGATGTAAGTGAAGCAGATGATAATACTATTACAAGTCGACATATTATAGTAGGAGTTGTGGACGCAAGGACCAATCTGGACACGTAAGAAATAAAGAATAATATATAATTCCTATAATATTCCCACTGCTGAGACACAAGATCTCTCTCGGTGAGAGGGAGTGGGCCATAATTCACCAAGCGGGCCCAGTAGCGGGTTGGTAGATGTCACAGGTCTTCGAATTTTTGATTCTAGGACATGCCGGTTTCTTCACGATGTTTTCCTTCACCGTTTTAAGAACAGTGGTGATGAAATATTTTACACAAGGTAAAGCGCTTGTACAGTCGAGTTCTTTAATATCTGAGCATGTTCATGAATCAAAAATATATAGGCAATGGTAAGTTTCATAAAACTCTAAACAGCTTCGCCGTACAATAAATTGTAGACAATCTGTGACATCATAAATATGTGACTACATTAAATCAATAATATTACTACAGATAAAGACTCTAAAAATTGTGCGCAATCCCTTGTTCATATTATTTAGCGCAAAGTTAGGTTCACAAATATCTATGCAATTATTTTTCTATGAAAAAGATCTTGAAACAAAATCAACTTGAAGTTGTCAGTTATGACATCCTTCAACGGCAATATTGCATTATTACTCGAACTTCTGCTCCAGCAAGCAAAAATAAATTTTATGGTAAAGGCCATTTAGTTGAATATTCAAAGCTGTATAGATATTTATGAATCCTAGGTTGTAACAAATATATTGAACACTAGAGTATTTAGATATTTATGTTCCGAAGAGTAGTCAGATATTTTTGACTGCACTACCGTAACATACTTATGAACAGTTTATATGAAAACATTTTATTGATGTCTAAGTTTGTATAGAACTATATGATCATTTTAATGCTTACAATATTTTGAAACATTGTCACTGCCAATATATTAATGAACTCGACTGTACCTACGAACTGATATAATATTTCCTGAATATTGTTTCCTACAAAGGAACAAAAAAATCCACGATCACCGATCCGTCTGTCAATTATTACGTCCAATTTCTCTCTCTATCTCTTTAATAGCCTATCCCTGAGAGGTTAATATTATAATCTACAAGCTGATAAAAGTTGTGGATAATTAGAATAACCAACCGAAAGATTTTTAAAAGATCGGTTTTAGCGATAAGACCGCCCATTGTGTCACCCTATGTCAAATGTTTTATTCTGGGGTCCCGGGAGTCTGGATTTGTACCCGGCTGATGGCAATAGGCTCGTCCCCTACTGCATGGGACTTAAGGGGCTTACAGGACCTACACGCAAAATACGCAAGTTTTAAAAACAATAAAAGTACCTATATGATCGACTACAGTAAACAAAATCAGAAAAATATATGATATTCTTCAGGATATATGCTAGGTAAATAGTGTGTTGAAAACATAATACAACTAATTTGATACGATAGAAAAAAAAACATGAAGATACCTCTAAAAACTTTCTTTTTACAATAAAAACCATAATAATATAGGTACATACATACAATCATTATGATTTTTTGTCAGATTATTCTACAAGCAACATACTAAAGCACTAATGTGTTAATTTTTCAATCCAAACAATAGATTTTTTGTAAGTAGATAATTGCTTTATATTTTGCAATAAATTACCAGGGTTGTGTCATCGCGCTTCTCTTTCTTTTCTATGCAGTCCGACAGTGACCGCGCTTTAGGTCATGTAGTCGCCTTGAACATAACTGGCGAAGTGTGGGTGTACTATAGGCACACCTCTGCCTAACCCTTTAGGGATTACAGGCGTGGTATTATGTCTGCCTATGCAATTTTCCATTTCAAATAAATTTTCATGAACTTTTTCTAGTGTAGTTTAAAGTCTTGGATCGTGTGCTAGCACAAGGCCAAATAATCTAATTCTAAAATATTCAAACGTCGAGCACACAAAATACCGCGGCACACAAAATTCGCGCAAGTTCCACTTGAATGCATTCAGGTGCCCGTTCAGCGTACCAAGATATAACACACACGGAACGGAAGAATCTGCAACTTGCACGTTTCATAAAAGTTGCATTTATTTTATACTAGCTGCCCCCCGCGGTTTTACCCGCATAAGTCTCGATTCCGTGGGAATATCGGGATAAAAAGTACCCTATGTCCTTTCCCGGGACTCAAGCTATCTCTATACCAAATTTCATCAAAATTGGTCCAGCCGTTTGAGCGTGAAGAAGTAAAAAACATATAAACACACACACACACACACACTCACAAACTTTCGCCTTTATAATATTAGTGTGATGACTAGCTGCGCCCCGCGGTTTCACCCGCGTAAATGTCGATTCCGTGGGAATATCGAGATAAAAAGTAGCCTATATGTTAATCCAAGGTGTCAGCTACCTCCATATAAAATTTTATCAAAATTGGTCCAGCCGTTTGAGCGTGAAGAAGTAACAAACATATATACACACACTCACAAACTTTCGCCTTTATAATATTATAGTGTGATAATATTAATGTGACTATCTTCTGCCCGCGACTTCGTCCGCGTAAAATTTCGGCCCCCGCCCAGCCCGTCGCATCGCATCGCCTGCCAGCGCTATTACTTCGTTTTCGCTCAGCGTTCTTTCTGACTTTTTTTTTGTTTTTGCTCGGCTCCTGAAGCCCTAGCGTGATATTAAGTAGCCTATCTCAAGAATTGGGCTATCAAATGCTAAAATATTTTTTTTAATCTGACTGGTTGGTCCAGAGATTAGTTCGTTCAAACTAACAAACTCTTCAGCTTTATTATTAGTATAGATTTTGATCTGCAATGTAATATAAAATATGTCGCATCCGGTCATTCGTTTGACTATTCGGAACGCCAGCGCCATCTGGCGGCGCTCGACAGAGTCTAGCCTGAGTTCGTGGTGAGTACAAGAGAGCGTGCAGCGAGGTGGAGCGGCCCTCTTGGACATCGGACATCATACGAACAACATGCGCTCAGAAACTGTCCCGCGTTCCGTATCTGGTTGTATCGTGTACCTTTAGTGTGTGATTTGCTAGTGTGATTAATTTGTTCGTGAAATTATAATCTGATTTGAACTGCAAACCATTTTTCTATTGCGCAATAACCAACACTATACCCACAGTAGTTGAAATATGGCTGATAATAACGAGATACACATGCCTTCTCCGTTAAATATAATATATCATGTCTTTTTTACGAGCTAACCAAATGCGTATCGAAGGACCAAAAAATGAGGTCAGCGAGGACCCTTGCATTTCATACTCAGCTTGGAAAATGTGTTATATACCAGTGTATGAAGCTTGACGTCTTGAAGACTTTTTTTACATCGATCTCACATCATCATCATCTGCCGAGCCTTTCCCCAACTATGTTAGGGTCGGCTTCCAGTCTAACCGGATACAGCTGAACATCGATCTCACATATAATTATAAATTCAACATTAATGATGTAACTAATATTTTTGTAAAAACATAATTTAAAAGAGAGTGTCCATGGAGTTTCTTGCCCGTTCTTCTCCATAGGTACCTACTACGCTTAGGAATGGGCAACTAGCTAGATTATTTTCAACTGACCGACTTCTTAACAATTCAAAAGTGCCTGTAAATGGTTTAATTGAAATAAATGCTTTGAGTTTGAGTTTGTTACTGCAGCAACTAAATTGTTTGTCCACTACGGTTACCATTTTAAGGAGTACCTACTTAGGAACCTGTACTGTCCCACTGCTGGGCAAAGCTCTCCCCCATACTTTTCCATTTGTCTTTGCATGTTGCTTTTTTCGGCCAATCAGTCAGTGCAGTCCCATTCCAGTCTCGCGGTCTTATCGGCAACATCGGCGATGCCTGCCTTCGAGCGTATTACTGTGTCACGAATTCGATCAGTTACTTTTGTTTTTTAAACATCCTGATTTCTTTATTGTACTATCAGAGAGCCTCCCATCCGAGAAAAAATTACCGTGGCCTCCTTGGAAAATCTTAAATAGACTTCGTACCCAAGCAGGCCGCAGCAAGGGCAACCTCCACAAGTGGGTTCATAGACGGGTCAGACCTCCGATGTGTATGCGGCATGTCTCCAAAGACAATGGCTTACCTCCCATCTTGCACAGCATTGCCCTTTAAATGCTCGACAGCATGTTCGACACCCAAACTATCCATACACCACAAACACAAAAATAGAAAGCATTCCAGTACACACGTAGTTACATTTTTACGACACAATAAAATAAAACATATCTTCATTCTGACGATGCATCATAAGATCAGTCTTCAGACCGCCGGCCGTGTATGATGAACTCTGACGAATTAATTTCAATCTAATGTGAGTCGTAAACCATGTTTGTTTTTATAGAGGAGTTCCGGTATCGAATAGTTGTATTTTTTTGTAAATAAACTATTGAGTAAAGTAGTGATGTAATAATTATGATGGTTCGTTTGTTTGGTGTTTCAGTGGTGACGTTATCATTAGTCGCCGGGAGGAACCGCCCTAGGAGGACATACAGGGTGGCTGGGACACCAACGCATACATACATAGATTCAGTAGGCGATTCTGGATTATGATGATGATTAAGATATTATTATGATACTTTGACTCATCATAATATACCTTAATTTATGTTTCGTGCCAGAAATCTAGAATATCTCACTTCGAAGTGCAAATATTTGTATATCTATAAGAAGATAAAGTGACTAACATCTAAACCTGTAGATTACGTTTAAGCTCTAATAACTAAATCAAAATGTAAGTTATTCAAATTATTAATATGCTTGACGGTAGAAGGGCGTTACCAGGCCTATAGCCAGATGGATAGATAACCTACAGAAGATCGCAGAGAAGACATGGATGATACTCGCACAGACCAGGGAATGTATACCAGGATATTCAAATCACGATCGATAATGTGATACGAAAAGGCCTAAAATAAAGTTAGGTATTTTCAAGTATACAAACTGGCTTTACTAATAAGAGAAATTATGGCTTTTAATTTACGAGAACAATGTTTTCGTGGCTCAATTATGCTTTTTTAACTATTTTTAACTTTGGCTATAAACGAATTACAACTTTATCACCTACATAGAAAGATAGATAATTTCTTGGCAAGTCCGAAATTTTGATAAAAATGTTAGTAACGGCTTTTCACCGTATGACGGCAGTACTCTCAGCAATCAAATGGGTCGAACAACGCTGCCAATGACGATATTTATGATGAAATTAATAGATTTATGTCAACAAAAGACAGTCCGAAAATCGCAAAACAGAAGCTGCGCAATAGAACTCACTCGGTAATTTCGACAACACACCGGATGTTTTCAGATTGAAGCTGTACAAACATTCACGTTTATTCTAAGAGCCAGCGCGCACTAGCGACTTTTTGTTGACTAATAGTTTGATCGTTCAGGGAACTAGTATAGAACTTCAATAGAAGTGCACGCGTTTGATCGGCCGATTTTTAATCGCCAAATGCGTGCACTTCAATATAGCACGCTGTACTGATCCTGTAAAGATAACGCTCTGCCAGTCGTTTTACACGTGCAGCCTGTGGACCAATTATACCCAGCGGGCATACAGCGACCTGCGCGTACAGTACAATAACGCATTCAGGGTGTTATTGGGGTTGCCGTGGCGGTGTAGCGCGTCAGGGATGTTCGCGGAGGCGTGCGTCGACGGGTTCGCTGCGATCATGCGGAAGCGATGCGCTTCCATGATGGCGCGCTTACGCTCCTCCTCCAATGGCATCCTGAATGTGTTTTCAGACCGGTGGGACACTCCCCTCTTGCGAAGGTGGTTAAGAGTCCAGACACACTTCACTAAATAAACTGGTGTGTTAAATTAAGTAATACTAACATTAGCTAAGTTATACTGACACTATATGGATTTATCCGAAATAAAATATTTGAATTGAATTGAACAGCTCTATACTGATTCCCTGAACGATCAAACTATCCGTCAACAAAAAGTCGCTATTGCGCCCTGGCTCTATGGTAAAAGAATTGTTATTATAGACTTTATTATTAGATTTCTATTCATAAATATTTATGATATCAATTACTGAGAAGTTATTAGTACTTAGTCGAAATTGAAAGAAGGTCAAGAATGGCCCCGTGGCACCACTTTCCACGCGATTGAAGTGCTTCGTGCTTTTTGGTAATATTTTATTTCATTAGGCTAATCTGTATCGGATTCGAAGACAGGTGAATCCCGCACCCCCGGCCATAGGTAGAGGTGGAACACCGCGGTGGTTTTAGCCGGTAAGAGTCCGGCATGCCCCTCTGTTACCCCCACGATAGGGGAAGTCCATGATGATTTCCACCGCGCGCCAAAAGAAAAGGCCTAAGAAACGCTGGTGTGACGCTTTGGAGTCGTTTCTTACTGATTGGACGGGCAAGGCACAGCTCAAAGAAAAGTGGAACTATATGGGGGCGCGGATATCTTTGCCTAGCAGTGGGAAAATATAAATTAATGGAAAAAAAACTGTATTGAATCTATCCACATACTGCCATACTTAATATTCCAATATTTCCGATTGGAGTAACATCCATATCTACTAACTAGCTTCTGTCCGTGACTTTGTCCGCGTAAAATTACTTGTTCCAACAGGGTGGGTCGGAGCCCACCCTGTCGCATCGCTTCGCATTCGTTTTCGCTTAGCATTCTTTCAACTTTTTTTTTTCTCTTCTCCTAAGAGTCCTAGCGTGATGTTATACATCCCATAGCCTTCCTCAAGAATTGGGTTATCAATTGTAAAATTTTCAAATCCGAGTGGTAGTTCCAGAGATTAGCGCGCTCAAACAAACAAGCAAACAAATTCTTCAGCTTTATTATTAGTATACCTAGATAGATATAGATAATATCATAAATGCGAAATACTCTGTCTCTCTATCACCTTTTCACGCCAATCAGCTGAACGGATTACGATAAAATTTGGCACACCGATAGACCATGAAAGGATACTTTTTATCCGAGTAGTACGTTTCTGTGGGTGACGTCCAAGCGATCAGATCGCAGGCAAAAGCTTGTCGGTTATAAAATTGTGGGTATAATAAATGTCAACCTCAACATATGCATGAAATGGCTAGACTGAAGTTAATGATGCTTCCTTCACTGAAGTTGTCTCGAGTCATAATGCTTCAGCTTCACTCAGGCTTAGGTCCAGTCCGAGGATAGTTAACTCGTTCGACAGCAATCTACTGCCACATTTTCCCCTCATCAAATGTAACGTCTTACATCTATACTTCTATCTATACTAATATAATAAAGAGGTAAAAATTTGTAAGTTTGTATGTAGAGGGTAATCTCTGGAACTATCAGTCGGATTTGAAAAATTCTTCTTGCATTTGATAGCCCAATTCTTGAGAAAGGCTATAGGATATTTAAGATCACGCTATGACCCTTAGGAGCCGAGCAAAAAGAAAAAATGTCAAAAAGAACGTTAAGTGATAGCGCGGGCGGGTGATGCGATACGACGGGGTGGCTCGGGGGAAACAAGAAGTTTCACGCGAACGAAGTCGCGGGCTGAAGCTATAAAATATTATAAAGAGGTATTCTTTTGTTTGTATGTAGGGGGTATTCTCCGGAACTGCCAGTCGGATTTGAAACATTATTTTTTGCATTTTGATAGCCTAATTCTTGAGGAAGGTTTTAAGCTATTTAACATCACGCTAAGACCCTTAGGAGACGAGCAAAAGGAAAGAAAGAACGCTTACAGATGCGAGTATGCGACGCGATAGGTCGGGGTCCGAATTTTCACGCGGACGAAGTCGCGGGCACAGCTAGTAGCCAACATAATCAGAATAATTTTCCTTAACTCTTACATCAGCATGAAAAACAACTTTTCCCGTCAACACGAGCCAGCATAGCTATTCACAACCTTACGACAGACTATCGTATCGAAAACGACACATTTCGATAACCTGATTGGCTTGCCCCCGACAGCAAATAGCTGTTGGAAGAATAGCGGGCGTCTATTTGATTTAAACTGACAAAATTTTTGGGTTTTGGACTTGTTAACAGCATTGAGAAGACTCTTACGATAACATTGATTGATGTTCGATACGATACGGAAGCGTATCGAGTGTTGGTGAATAGCTATGCAGGTGTCCTAAACCTTCCAACTTCCGATCTAATGTAACTTTCATTCTTACATCGAATGGAATCGATCACTGTATGTTTTACAAGAAATTTTGAACAGAAGGACTACTTTTTTTTGCAAGAGATATTGCGCCTGAACAGGCACCCGTGGATTGCAGTCCAGGTGAAAGACCACTCGAAGACTCGGAAGACGTTTGGTTGGTATATCCTGGTCCTTATTAAGAATGCCCATGAAGTTTCTTGCCAGTTCTTCTCCATAGTAACTTACTACGCTTTGGAATGGGCAACTAGCTTCATCTATCTGACTGACCGACCCCTAGACAATTAAAAAAAAAACCGAGTGTGCTTATGACCACACGACTGAAGTGAAACTTCAAACGTATTTGGCTATGAGAGGAAGAGAGAAAGAAAATGTACTGCTTTCTCTTGCTTATATCCCCCACTCAACTCCCGTTCGCCTCGCCCGATCACATTTTTCGTAACGCTTACGTCACGCGTTCGCCAGCTTACTCCCCAAGTCAAGCGTGCGTAAAGAAGTTTCACTTCAAAAGTGCCTTTGTATTTGCGTAACACACTATCAGTAGCAAAGGCTTTCATTTCGACAGTTCAACAACATTCATTGCGTTATTTACGTTGTTGACCAGACAAATTTTTCAAACATATAAAGCAATGGACTAGCAATAGCCTTCAAAATGATTCAGATTGTGATTTATAATGTGTTACGTAATAAAGGTGCTGGTCCTTCTGTCCGCATATTTCATGTTCTATGTATAAGCATCTATTTTTGACGAAGGAAGGTCACTCTCAATAAACAATACGGTCAGCAGGTGTGCGCGGTGTGGTGCGTATGTGTTTATATTTTTACATCATTTCCATTGAATAACGAATCGTTTCGCGAGTTAGTGAGTGATACGATCTGGCCTTGATTACTAAACTGTTTGATATTGACTTCCGTAGGTGTACCTAGTATTATAGAAGTCGAAAAATTATAATGTATCATGCTGATTTTATAAAAATAAGTATTAAAACTAAAACCCGACTACTGAAAAGGATGAAACAAGAAAGTATCTTCCCGTGGTCGCATAATGCCACTGCACATTATAAGCGGGGTAGCATGCGACCACGGGAAGGTACTTTCTTGTTTCATCCTTTTCAGTAGTCGGGTTTTACTTTTTATACTTATTTTTTATTCAATTATTTTGGGGCTTATTTCAGTAATATTTATATTTTTTAAATGTGTTAATTAATTAAGCCCTTTCATTTGATAAGCAACAAAGCATGATTAAAACATTTTTTTTAGATCATGATTTTATGTCCGCTAGAGGGCGCCATATTCAATTTAATGTGACGTCACATAGCCTATAACCAGCGGACAATCAATACGCTTCCAACGATACCTCATTTGTCTAATTATGATAATAAGTCACATACGTTTCCTCCAAAGTAATCAGTGTCTCTCATTCTCCTAATAGACGCAAACAAATTCTATCAGTAACTATTCAGGCGATTTTATTTCAGGTTTTTGTCCAAGTCTTGACTAATTCTGTGCACAGTATTTACAGTATTGTAGGGGTCGCAAGTGCTACGATTGAGCATAAGAACCTGGGTTCGATTCCCGGGTCGGACAGTGTTATTGAATTTTTCCATCTGGAATTTCTCAGTAGCAGCCCGGAGTCTGGATTTGTGCCCGGTTGATGGCAATAGTCTCGCCCCCTATTACATGGGACTTAAACATAACTGGTGAAATGTGGGTGTACTATAGGTACACCTCTGCCTAAGCCTTCGAGGGTTACAGGCGTGATGTTATGTTGTGTAAGTTATTGATCACAGTGTTAAGCTGCAGTATCTGATAACACTATCGGTAATGCTGACTGATAAGTGATAACAAATACGCTCTAACATAACATGCGGATTAATTATTACAACATGTAGGGGACGTTCATTCAACAAAGCCTTTTATGTATGTATATTTTAACTATCTCAAAAAAGTTTTGTTACAAAAGTGTTTTCACTTTTTAGTTGTACCTACCTCACACGAATTCATATAACACTGCTTGCTATGTAAATATAGGAAGTTTAAAATATCATCAATACAAACTAAGTGGAGAAAAAACGTATTATTGAAGCTAACTCAAAAAATACACAAGCAAAGTATACCTAATAATTTTATGGAACCATGCCTGAGGCATACCTTATCCATTAAAAAGACAATTTTGCGAATCCGTCTATATATGACGGAGTTATGCCCGAACATACATAAAAATATATAAACATCACAATTTTGAACCTCCTCCTTTTTTGAAGTCGTTAAAAATTGTTATGCCTTTTTTATGGATGGGAAATTATCAAATGACCCCTCCCGCTCTGGGTGGAGCGGAAGGGAGTGTCAGACTCGTACTGACTAAAACCCATCCGTGTTTCTTCCTTAGCCCTTTATGTTCCGGGATAGCGGTAGCCCTTTCGGACAATCCCGCACCCCCGGCAGGCTTCGGCCCTGGCAGGCCCCTTCCTTTTTGCTGACATCTATTTGAGGCGCGCGTGGAACACGTACGTGCCGTCCGGCACGGGTCTGGTCCTGATCGGACGGTGAGCTATTGTTATGCCTGGATGCTTTAATTTAGGTATTAAGTTCTGTTTACGTTTTGTTACTGCTTGTGTAGTTTCCAATGTTTTTGTTGGTATATTGTTGTGTGCTAGCTAGCTGACACATAACAAATTATTTACTTTAATGTTCTGTGTTTCGTAATGTTAATTATATTGCATACTATTGTATAGAATCAAGTTCTTATAACTGAACAGACAGCTGTGCTGCTGGGGAGTTTGTTGCGCCACTTCTTCTCAGCTAAAGCACTAGGCAGTGGTTAAGGGCGGGCGTTTGAGGGGTCTGTCATGTAATTTTTACGTTTAAAAAGTGCTGATTCTCAGCCTAGTTTGAATAAAGTACTTTTGATTTTGTCCTTTGTGACGTAAGATTGTACAGTGTTCAGAAATGTGGTATGTTTGTTTACTGCATGTGAAGAAGTATTTGACCTTAGATGCCTAAAATAAACCTTCTTATAAAACTCAAACTCAAACTCAAAGCATTTATTTCAATTAAACCATTTACAGGCACTTTTGAATTGTCAAGAAGTCAGTCAGTCAGAAAAATTGAAGCTAGTTGCCCATTCCAAAGAGTAGGTACCTATGGAGAAGAACGGGCAAGAAACTCCATGGACACTCTTTTAAATCAAAATAATATGGTTACAAAGTCTTGGTTACATCATTCATGTTAAAAATTATACATGTGAGAACGATGCAGAACGTTAAAAGCGTCCATAATGAGAAGATGAGAAAAAAAAAAAGCAATTCAAATATTAAATTAAAATAAGCCGTGGCAGCAAAGAGATGACCAGTCCCTACTGACGGCGCCCGTTCACGAACATGACGCATGTATTAAAAGAGTGTCCATGGAGTTTCTTGCCCGTTCTTCTCCATAGGAACCTACTTCACTTTAAAATGGGCAACTAGCTTTATCTTTCTGACTGATCGACTCCTTGACAAGAGTTCCTGTAATTTGTTTATTTTAAATAGATAGTTTAAGTTTCATAAAAGGTTCTGAAGGATTATTCTGTGGAGCTAGAATAAATAATTACCATAGGAGATACAGTGAGATATATCAAAGGTAGATAATATGCATAGGTACTACATAAGTTAGATCGGGTAGTGCAAGCAAAATAATAACATTCTGTAAAACAATATACACGTATATTTACAAAACGGACACAATTTTACAAACAAATAAAACAAGCAGTGAAAAGATACATTATTTAAATAAATGGAAATAAATTCAAACTACAGAACAATCTACGTGTGAGAACGATTTAAAATGTATTTGTTGTAAGAATCTATTGGCATTCATATTACTATGCGACCTCGCTATGATACCATTTTTTTGGCAATCGAACCACCTCTCATAATTCCCATTTAGCACTCCTTAAAATATTATTTTACACCCTATTTAATGATTACGCCTCTTTTTGTGGACCTCAAGTAATTCCTATTTTGATGTCCTAAACAAACTAAATTGCCAAATAACCTGCGACCAACTTGGATGTAGCGCTTGCCGGTGTGCATCGTTAAAAGCGCAAACGCAAGAGGTTCATTAAATTAAAAAAGTGAACATGTGTGAGTGTTCATTAGAAGATCAAAGTGTTTGTAGAGGATCAGTAAAAAAAATCTCATTTTTTTGGTCTTTTGAACTTGAATGTCATAAATTATTTTTCACTTTATACACAACCCGACACTTTTTTCACTATTATTATAGTAACACGAAAGATGAAAGGAGTGGAGGCCTTTGCCCAGAAAAGGGTCAAAGAAGGCAAGTGAAAAAAAAAAACTGTAACGCCAAAAACATCATTATCGATGAACGTGAAATCATGTCCAACGTGAATAGTACTACTTTTGTTACATATTAGTTCAAACAAAACAATTGGAAACGCTACCGTTACTGACAAGCGAATATTTTCTTTGAAATATAAAGCGGGTGTGTTAATACCGTCGAGCTACACTACGTAACGGTAGTAGCGTTTCAGGCAAGCAATCCAGCACTACTTCTCAATGTTAAAAAAATTAAGGTTAAAATTGGTCCTTCTCGAGTCGAATTACCTATTGGGTTAAAGGCTAAGCATTTCTACAACCCCCAGCTAGATCGACTGAAGACCTTAAAAAGGTAGCTGGTACAGATCGGATGCGGAAGGCGGAGGACAGGGTGTTGTGCTGCAGCCTGGGAGAGGCTTAAAACTTTAGATACATATTCTGAATCGTAGAACTTTCGTAACCGTTACCCGTACCAAAACATCAAAAGCGAAGAAATATTTTTTTACCAAAATTGACGAAATAAAAACAGGTCGTAAAAGTAAATTTCCCTAGCCGCTAGAATACAGTATACCTAATTACCTACCTAAACAAAAGTTATAAACTTAGGCACCACAAAATCCTAAAGTTTTACTAAATCCTTCCAGCAACGAAGAAAGGTATTTTCGTTAGGGTTTACCCAAAAGTAAGCAAGTTAACTTTTCTCGTTTATATATTTTTGGGTCCGATTTAAACTTTTTCTAACAGCATTTATATCACAATTTACAGTAGAGTAAAATGTAGTTTTTCTTTTTGTTAAAGTAAGATTCATTCCTAAGTTGTCTGTATTGTCTAAAAGTTTCGTATGTTTCTAAAAGCATTATCTAGTCTTAGGCCAATTCACTGTGGATCAACACTATGGCCATGGGGTCTGAGTGCTCTTCGAGTATGTCGGGACATCGCTAAGCGGTTGGTCGACTTTTCACGTGACCTGGCTGGCCTATTTTTAGGTCAAAGAATCAGCGTTGCCATACAGCGTGGCAATGCTGCCAGTCTTTTGGGTACTTTTCCCATTCACAGCGATGCGGACTTGGATACTTGTAAATAATATGTATATCTTTTAGTGTTAGCTTGTATTTAAGTTAACCAGCTATTATTGATATCAATGCATATGTGCGATTCAAAAAAAAAACTTTTGTGATCGAATCATAATAATGTAAAGTTACTTATTTCATGTTCCCCAACTGAAAACAAGTTTTAAGATTTAAGCATGCTGAAACTACAGCGATTAACTGAGAGACTGCAATAAGGCTTACAACTTGGCGAGCTGTAAATAGGTACTAAGCCGTTAGAGGTTTTGCTAAGACGATCGTGAAAGACTTTTATGGTTGGTACCTATACAGCATGTAGCAGAAAAGGGTGGTTACATTTAAAAGGTATGGTACAGACCGTAATCGCGAAAAAAATATCAACTGTAGGTACAAAACTTCAATATCTAATAGACCCAAATTTATGGGACAGCTGATTATTTTTTCGCGATTACGATATTGGTTCCATGAAGAAAGTTGTTCAGTTTGACGGTCTGTACCACACCCTTAAATATTATGACCACACATTTTTGTAACATCCTGTATACTTAATTGGTCCTTCAGTACGGATGAGTTCAATGTTAGTACTTATTATTTATTGATTTAAATAAACTAAAACTGGTTTGATAGTAATAATAGTAATCGTTTTGTACAGACGCCAGCATATCAACCTACTACAATCTGTCAAATTTCTTTAATAGATTTTCAACTTTATTACTAAACCATAAGGTTCAAAGTTGATTGGGGAAATGTGACAGTTTCGGGTAGGTTGATGTGCTGGCGTCTGTACAGTAAATTATATCCACAATAGGACGCCCGTAATTTTGTCATTAATGTTTCTATGATTTCACCGGTCCAACCAGAACAAAGCAATTATACTCGGTGGCAAAAATAGATAGAGTACTTCCATGCTAAAACCTTCGAAAATATCCAGCAACAGGTAACCATAGGTTTCCTGGACTATATTTAACCGGCCGGTAACCTTGAACTACGGATGTTGGTAAGACCACAAGCTTCCGTCTCTGTTACAATATTATGCTGTTTATGTAAAAATTAACTGCTGTTTAAAATGGTTTCCTGGGTGGTTTGCGGTTGATGTACTGGTGTTTTATGGGCACTATGTGTACGTAATATATTATTACGAAGTTTGTTTTTGTATACTCGATATTGTTTTCAACGGTAATTTAAAATCCGACTGATGGAATTTGTTAAAAATGTTCGTTGAATTTAAAACGAATTCTGTAACATGCGGAGAATAAACTTGGTAACAAGGTAGAGACAACAATATGACTATATGAAATTAAGACTATTTTGTTTTGGAACTATCATATAAACCCTAACTTCGAAATTAAAAAAGTGTTTTTTTTTTCTAATAAACTAAATAGTAGTGATGAGCCGACTATGGGTTTTACCAATCTTTGATTAGCTATAGTGACTTAACTGTTGGATATATTTGGTTGAATTTTCTTATGCAGACTAAGAACGTCATTAGCCTCCTGAAGGTGATAGCTGATAGGCTTGATGAGAGCCCCATAATGGGACATCTCATCAAAACAACATTGTCTGTCGTAGTGTATAAGTATTAACATAGATCATAAGCCACATTGTTACTAACTTACTAGTTTATAAGAACTAACATAAGATATATCGTTACTAACATCTCTGATGAATTTTTTTTTGTCAGTGTTGTCCGTTTGTTGTTTGTCAAATAAATAAATTATTATTAGATATAGGCAGTTTAATTTACTGTCGTCTCCACCTTGTATATTTTTTTTTTTTTCAAAAACTGAGTGATAGTCATTCGTACTAAAACAAACGAAATCAAAACGCCTTTCCGTTGGTTTTGCTTGAATTATCTTTTGTGATTCTAATATTTTTAAGTCTTTGTCATGTATAGGTATGTTCTAGGCAGAAAGCGTTGATAATTCCGAACAATGTATCTTTCTACTCACTCATAAAATAATACTAATTGTGCTAAAATATCGAGTAACTAACCTTACAGAAATCTGTAAATATTTGTTAAATATCTGAAGTTTATTTGGTCCTTATAATCCGTAAGTATAAATATAAGTATGAAACACGCATTCAACAATCCATAGCTATGAATTTTGTATAAAAAAGAAGAACGAAAGAAAATACGTTTAATCAAAGACGTTTTTTTTTTTCGTATATCAATTTGATTAATAGAAAAACTATCAATCTGTTGACCGTAAAATTTCGAAGACGTTGCATAATTTTCACAGCCCGATTATCCATCATTAATTCGCGTCGGAACGACATAATTAAGCATGTACAGACGCCAGCACATCAAGCTACCCGAAACTGTCAAATTTTCCCAATCAATTTTGAACCTTATGCTTTAGCGATAAAGGTGAAAATCTATTAAATAAATTTGACAGATTGTAGTAGCTTGATGGATGGCGTCTGTATATCTATTGAAACTAAAATTTCATAAAAAAACATACTTTAAAAATTCCTTCTACAATTAAAAAACTTCACCTATTGTGCTCAATGAGACACGCATAGAAATAAACGTGAACGATATAGAACGAGAAGTTGACGAGAGTGAACAATGTATCTTTCCACTCACTTGTGGTGTAGCCGAAGTCATCTTCTTCTTCCGGGTCTGCCTCCTTCTCTTCTTTGCTGCGTTTCACTGCTCCGGCTGAAGCTCGGTCGATCTAGAGGATAGAGGACAGATGTATGAGAACTTATGAACTTTCTAAAATGAGGAGAATACATTTATAGCCCATGAATAAAAGGACCAGCTTTTCTTAATGGGGAAGCGCCCGGGTAGTCCATGAAATTCAAATTTTTTTACGTTCCAATGCGATCAGAGCTCATACCGAGTAAAACATCCCCATTAAGCGACGGTTGGTTATGAGGTTGTCCAACGTAAGTCCTGTCATACCTAAGTACCATCACTCTTCGAGGCTTTTACCCTCCTACTCACCTCTTGTCCTTTATCAGAATACGTCCTGCCCTGCAGATCTCTCTCGTCTTCCTCGTCACTACTATCGGAGTCATCTGAGTACACTTGTTTAGCAGTTTCTTCTGAAGGTGTACTGTCTACTGGTTTCTCTGGGTCGCCTTCAGCTTCCTTCTCTTCGTCAGCTTCCGATGTTACTGTTATCTGTACAGGAGATTAAAAGGTAAGGCATGGAAACGCAGATTTAAATTTTAATTTTTAGTTTCCAAGGTTATGAATTTGGCTTTGAAAGTCAAAGGTGATATTTTCCAGGTATAAATAGAATATGATATATATGCTCGTATGTGGAAGCATCAATTAGGTACTCTCTAATTAGTCAAATTCAGGTGGTTTTAGTAGATTGAAATAATAGGGACATGTCTAAAAGTTTATATGAGCTTCACTAACTAATAAACTGGCGTTCGAGACTAAAACAAACACATGGTGACTTATTAGCATTATTTTGATATAAAAAAAGGCCTTCATCAGAGTCTTTAGCTAGAAAATCATAAGTTTTAGTAGTTAATTATACACATATTCAAAAGTTCTGACTTTTATCTGACTACCATGATTTAAGGGGTTGTTAAAAGTTGTTGTGAAGCTAGAAATAAATTAAATATATGCCGTCTATCTTTGAAACAAACAAAAAATCAGTTTCACGGTTGTCTTTATTTTTACGGGACCATACTTTAAGGTTAGCTTTGTCTTCTTCTGCATCTTTTTGCATTCCTATAACTCTCACATCATATTTTTGATCGTTTTTATCATCTAAGGGCCAAAGCATACACGCTACTTTTTGCATCGGCGATCGGCGATTTTGCGGCTGTATCGATGCTGCATCGCGTTTTGGCGACTCTCTGCGTTCAGACGTGGTATCGGAATACAAAAACGCATCCAAGCAATAGAACGAACCGCTTAGATGAAAAAGAAACTGTCTTATTTCAAGCAATGCAAGAAATGATAGCGTGACGGTCAACATGGGAGAATGGAAGAAGAAAACGTGTTGCGTCGACCTCAAGTAACATGGAACAAGGGCAGGGAGATGATGACGGTGATTTAAGGCAAGAACATTGAATCATGAACATGGAACAAATATTTCTGGAAGACTTACCTTGATCTCATGCTGCGGTGTTCTGTTGTCCTTCGGTGGCGGCGCGGGGGACTTCCTCGCTGAAGGGATGGGGGACGCTGGAGGCGTTGACGCTTCCACGTCGGAAGAGTCTGTGTTCTGTTATGAAGATCTTAGTTATAACAATTTTAAATGAAAGTTCATAACCCTTTGCCTCATTTGCTACTATTTATGGGTTCAGCTTCCATTCTAACCGGATGCATCTTAATACCAGTATTTTACGTGGAGCGACCGCCTATCTGACTTCCACAATCAAGTTACTAGGTAACACTACCCCTTGATAAGACTGGTAGTCAGACTTTCAGGCTTTTGACGACCCGTAACGACTGTGAAAGATCCACGAATGACTGCCGGGGCCAATAGCTTAACGTGCATTCCAAGGCTTGGAGAGCTCTAGGTCTGTAAAGATGGTCACCCATCCAGAGACCGACCGCGGAAAGCATAGCTTAACCTGATCCATGGCGAAGGCCCTCCAAATGAAAGTTATACAGTGAAATTGAGAATCTTTTATTGGTAGCAAAAGAGAAGTCGTAGGAAGACAAAGCATTGTCGTGAGATTAAAAAAAAACAAAACATTCGCATTCATTTAGTTGGCTTCGTATCTAGCTTATTAAATTACTTGCGAAAGCCTATTAGAACAATAAGTCTGCGCAAAAACATTTATTGATATCAGAAGGAGGGCTGCAACTGTATGGATGGCATCACTATTAGCATTCTAATCAACGCAACAAATGAATAAATGACTTTAACAGATAACCATATTTACATACCGAGACCTCTCCGCGCCTCGGAAAGCATGTTAAGCCGTTGGTCTCTGCTGTCATTCGTGGATCTTTGGCAGGCGTTACGGGTAGTCAGAAGCCCGAAAGTCTGACAACCAGTCTTACCAAGGGGTATTCGTATTACCCAGTAACTGGGTTGTGGAGGTCAGATAAGCAGTCGCTCCATGTAAAATACTGGAATTCAGCTGCATCCGGTTAGACTGGAAGCCGACTCCAATATAGTTGGGAAAAGGCTAGGCAAATGATGATGACTTTAACAGATAAAAAAAATGTTTTTTGGGCAGAGACATAACTGGCAAAATTTTCCAGATATGTTTAAGTCCCATGTAATAGGGGGCGAGCCTATTGCCATCAACTGGGCACAAATCCAGACTCCGGGCACATTTTGTCCTGACCTGAGAATCGAACCCCAACCTCATGCCCTCATGCTAAGCAGTTATGCTTGCGACTAAGGGTCTCCCCACATTTATCGACGCGGAATCGGCTTAAGCCGAGTGCGTATCACCACGCTACTCGACTGATCGCCGAGCTAATCGACAAACGGCTCGTTTCGCCGTCAGCCGGCGTCGCGACGCGTCGTCCGAGCCGAGCCGATGCGAATGGTATTAGTAACACCCTTATTACGTAGACATAAAGGCTTTTTTGACCGGTGTTAGCCGATTCCGCGTCGATAAATGTGGGGAGACCCTAAGGAGGCAGTCTTTCTTCTTTAATTATTATGCTTGTTTTTCTCACCCATGCAAGTAGACTCTGCACTGTAAGAGTGACAGCATCGCCAGCTGCCTTGATGAGCTGCACCGCTCGCTCATGCTGCGCTGACCTCACGCATACTCCGTCCACCTCGAGTATACGGTCGCCTGTCTGTGAGAAATGGTGTGGTCAAGATAGTATCCCATTGGTGTTTAGTGAGTATGCAAGTGCTGATAAAGATTTCTCCTAGGGAAACAAATGAAAATCGGACGTAACGCTTGTTCTCTGCAGTGAAAGGGGAGTTATCAATGATAAAGAACCTTTGTTGAATACCGTTATATTCGTTGTCTTGATATTTTACCGTTTCTACTGCGTTAAGTGCTCATACACACGAACGGCATCCGTCAACGGCAGAGACAACCGTAATTGCCTAGTGGCGTCTGCCGTGACGTTCTCTGTTCTTCCGTGCCGGTCGTTCGCATGAGCATGTAGCGGCATCTATACCGCCACATGCGAACTACGCATCATACTGACGTCACGCAAAATCCTGCATCTCGCAAGCAGAGTTTACCGCAGAACTAGCACTACACAACGGCCCGACATGAATCATTGGGCAGTTGCCCGCCAGATACAACACCCGTCTGATCGGAGGATCCTCCCTTTTCTATGGATGTGGGTAAACTTTACACCCTGTTCCTCATGACTCTATAAGCACTTATGGTAATACCATCATTGGGTGATATGGTTCCAACAATAAAATAATCTCCTCTTGACATTCATATCCTCTCCGCCGACTTTTAGAAACCTATAACACACAATTAATTGATTTTGATATTTTCGCGCTTTCTCAATCTAAATTTAAAAGAACAGTTTCACAATTTCTTGCAAGTCGCCCATAAGACGGATACTCTTGTCATCCGGTTTCTTTGATTCGTCGGTATACAGGGTGTTACGGAAAGGGTATATCAATACAAACGGGTTGAAGAGTGTATCTGGTCTAGAATCTCTGTACAAAATTTCAGCTCAAAAGCAGTAACTTTGAAAATGCTTAATATTTTTTTATTTCGATAGTTTATTAAATTAAAATCATGACAAACGTGTCACCGCACTACGAGGGTCATTCATTATCCATTGTCTGTAGCGTGTCTGTGTGCCTAGTACACGCACATCACGCCGCCGCGCGCCAGTGCAGCGCCGTGATGTCGAAATAAAAAAATATATTGACATTTGGAAAGAAACAATCGGCTAATTTCGGCTTCGTAGAGCGTTATCTCCGTCGCAAGAAATACAAACAGTCCAGTATCTATTAGGAGCTGTTAAAACAATTATGATTTGCTTCTTTTGATAATTCTTTTTATTCTTTGTATAAAATACACCAATTTTTCTATAAATGATGGCTTTAGGTTAACAACAACATGTCTAAGTTTATGGTTATGGCTAAAGATGCCATAGTACAACTTTAAATTATTAATATTTGGGGGTGTTAACAACTCTAAATATATATTTTGAACTGGACGCGACCGCACTCTATCCCACTTGAACAACGACTGACAAAACGTCACATAGGTAGTGTGCGACAGAGATAACGCTCTACGAAGCCGAAATTAGCCGATTGTCTCCTTCCAAAGGTCGAAGTGCAATATTTATCGCCGCGTACTGTACTTACGTTAGCCACTCTTTGTAATAATGGCTGATACTTACTTGTAACTCTCCACAGTTCCCCGCAGGACTGCCCGGCACGACATTCTTGATGAAGATGCCGAATATAGCCTTCTCTTCACCTTCGTCACCGTCGCGATTAGAGATTATGTCAACCTGTACAAAAATACAGTTTTAATTAGGGATCCAGTCGTTCAGTAAAAACTGTAGAATTACAAAATCACAAAAAAAGAACATAATATTTTGCATCAATGAGAACCCCATTTTTTATATCCAATCACTGTCTATTCCAAGGTTACCTGGA
Source organism: Amphipoea oculea (assembly GCA_945859645.1). Lineage (NCBI taxonomy): Eukaryota > Metazoa > Arthropoda > Insecta > Lepidoptera > Noctuidae > Amphipoea > Amphipoea oculea. The sequence continues at coordinate 17,750,352 of OX243885.1, read as the reverse complement.
AGAGATCGCAGAAAGTGATAAGGCCGCCGATTGCATGTTTTGTAGTGTATTTATTTTCAGGTGTAGGTACTATAAAATCATATCTTGTAATCAAACTTAAACAAGCTCGCGTTTGACCACTCACCTGATGTTATTGTTTTTTATGTACCTACTTTTGTCTAGTTTAATTTTACAATACCCAGATTTATTAACTGTTACTATTATAGAGCCAACTTGGTTATCAGTAAGTATTGTTGTATGACTTTCATCTTTAACTGCTGTATTATGCTGTCTTAGCGTTATAAGGGAATCCTTGACGTCTTATGCTGTAATCCTCACTTTCAAATGATCGAAATCTTGTTTTAACTCACCTTGCCTCCAACGATACTGACTCCTAGCGGCGCTCCAGGACTACGTTTAAGTGTGACCTGTCGGGGTGAACCCCACCGCTGCGCCGCCAGCGCTTCGGAGCGCCTGTCCGATGACACCGTCACCGTCATCGTCGGTGGGGCGAAACTGTTGGACGAAGGTATGGTTAAAGTGACGGATGTATGGGGAATATTCAGGAATCGTTCAGAGTTTGCATTGATCAAGTTCCGTCAAGACTAACACAATGTGCGGTGCGGCTGTGGAATACACTACCGCCTGCAATAATTAGAGACTGCCAAACTGTTGCAGTTTTTAAAAGAAAAGTGAAAGAACAGTACCTTTCCACCCTATCATAGTTGTGTATTTATTTTTAATTATTTTATTTACATTCTAGTGATATTTATTTTGGAAGTATGTATGTTTATTTGTATGTATGTAAGTATATTCTCGTATCACTTGTTTAGTTTTATTAAGTGAATTGATTTTAGATTTTATGTATTTTTTTTGTCTCCTTTACTCTTTAACACGCTGCGCGCTGTCTACATCTCTCTATTTCTTGTCCTATCGCAGGTATGCTGGAAGAGATTTCTTATGAAATAAGCATCACCTTTGTACCTATTTTTCTGTTCTGTTTTTTTTTTGTCCTTTTATATATGTGTGTACATAAATGGTAAAATAAAATAAAAATAAATAAATAAATGTTACGTAGTCAATATGTTTCGCTTCAACGTCAATGACGATCTCGTAAAAATCTATTCCTTCTTGGTTAAAGTCAATGAGCGACACCAAGAGTTGTTTATCATGTTATAACTACTTTTGAGTAACTCCTTTTAGTCAGGCGTAAGGCTACAGATAGCTTTTCACTACCTTACTAAAGCCTGACAAAAAAGATATACCTACAGGAAGATGTTTTATCACCGTCCAAATTTTTACAGGATGTTCTACCCATGAATATGAACAACTTTCACTATGGGAAAAACTCTGAAATCACGAAAAAAAAATCAGCTGTTTCATACATTTTGGTCAAGTAGGTATTGAACTTTTGTATGAAACAGCTGATGGTTTTTTCGTGATTTCAGAGTTGGTCCCATAGTGAAAGTTTCATATTCATGGGTAGAACACCCTGTAAAAATTTGGATGGTGATAAAAAAATCTTCCTGTATGCTTGGTAAGCTTTGTTCGCAGCCACACAGATCAATCAATTGTGTATCTTATCAACCACACACACGCCCAAACTGAAAATCACGATCCTTTGTAGGTAGAATATCAAACGCAGTATGATACATGTAGAAGCTGATTGACCTGTACAAGGAATCTTGTAAGTGGTCGACGGAACGGATAACTCCTTAAATTGGATAAGTGCGATATTATGTAACAATTGAGAAGTGCACGCTACTGCGACACCAAGCGACGTGATACGGGATATTATGGCCTGGATACTGACGAATAATATGGTTTGCACGATTGAAGATCAGTCGCAGCCCGGACTCTCGATTTGTGCCCGGCTGATTGCAATGTGTCGCGTTCGTGAACGGGCGCCGTCAGTAGGGACTGGTCATCTCTTAGCTCCCACCGTTTATTTTAATTTAATATTTGAATGTTTTTTTCTTTTCATTACGGACGCTTTTTACGTTCTGCATCGTTCTCACATACATAATTTCAACATTTGCATTTTTTTACCATTTTATTTTGATTTGAAAGAGTATCCGTGGAGTTTCTTGCCCGTTCTTCTCCATATGTACCTATTACGATTTGGAATGCGTAACAAACTTCATCTTTCTGACTAAGTTAACCCTTGACAGTTTGAAAGTGCCTGTAGTAATTGGTTTATTTGAATAAATGCATATATTATATGCATATTCGGCCATATTAGCCGCAGAACTGATAACCTTTGGGGTAGACGTGTTCTTGAGTCATCATCAGCCTATAATGTTCCCACTGATGATGTTCTTGAGTGCAGACCGCGAATCGGTAAAAGTAAGGTGGGACGACATTTAAGACTGTATGTGAGTCAAATAACTCTGGCCCATGTCTGGAAAGGCTTTTTGAAGAAAGAGCCATTGCAGCTTTGAGTTGTCCTGTCCTGACAGGCGACATGCATGCATCAGTCACCGTGTAGCTCAACCCTATTTAAGGGAGCTCAACCTCCCGTCACAAGACACTACCTGTTGTTGCACAGACGCCAGCACATCAAGCTACCCGAAACTGTCTAATCAACTTTGTACCTTATAATCCATACTATCCATGCTAATATTATAAATTCGAAAGTAACTCTGTCTGTCTGTATGTTACCTTTTCACGCCTAAACCACTGATCTGATTTAGATGAAATTTGGTATAGAGATAGTTTGAGTCCCAAGAAAGGACATAGGATAGTTTTTATGCCGATACTAGCTTCTGCCGGCGACTTCGTCCGCGTGAAATATCACCCTCCCCCCATTCACCCTCTTAGGGGTGAAATTTCGAAAAACCCTTTCTTAGTGCATCCCTAGACCTCATAAGGAACCTACGTGCCAAATTTGGAATCTCTAGACCCAACGATTTGGGCTGTGCGTTGATATGTCAGTCAGTCAATTTCTTCTTTTATATATTTAGATTCCCACGGGATCGAAACTTATGCGGGTGAAACCGCGGGGCGCAGATAGTTTAACAATAAAGTTGGGAATCTTTTAAAGTTTGTCAGATTGTAGTAGGTTGATGTGCTGGCGTCTGTATATAAGTAGACTTTCTAATGATGTGCAGTTTCCATGTCCAGCATTCAAGCAATAAAAAAAAACTAATAAACGGTACGGTCAAGTTGAATGCTGAACATTGTATTCTGGTCCTTCGACCCGAATAGAATCGTGTACGTGAAGATTGTTCCATTGTATCGAAAAAAAAAACGTTCGGTGAACATGCTTACCTACTAAATTTTAGAAGCTTTGACAAAAGACTGAGTTTCTGTTCAAATCAACTGTATCTGGATTTGTAAAGAAAACCGTACAGGTAATGTATAAGAGAATCAATTGTAAAGCCTAATCCGAAAAGTGGATTGTATCAAAAGCCTGGATCAAGCACGCTACATTGAAATAAGTAGAATTATTTGAGTACATACAAATAATACCTATTCAAGGTGCTAATTAAGTTCTGTTCAATACTTAACGCTAAGACTCGAAGGTTCGTTAATGATAAATATAAGTAAGTTGATTAATGATGTCCTATGTCTAGAATACAGGCGCTTTACTTTGTGTAAATTTTTTCATCACCACTGCTCTCAAAACGGTGAAGGAAAACATCGTGAGGAAACCGACATGATTGTCCTAGAACCAAAAATTCGAAGACATGTGACATCTGCCAACCCGCACTGGGCCCGCGTGGTGGATTACGGCCCACTTCCTCTCACTGAGAGGAGGCCTGTGTCCCTGCAGTAGGAACATTATAGGCTGATTATGTATGTATGTTATGTATATCTAGAAAGTTGGTAGAAATGTTTTGGTTGATATCGAGAATAGCACAATCAGCCTATAATGTTCCCACTGCTGGCACACAGGTCTCCTCCCTGTGAGAGGCCGTAATCCACCAAGCGGGCCCAGTATGGTAAACTAGCGCACAGAAGTGATAAGAGTTACATCAGGGTGAAATTGAAAACATGCGACAAATCGAAATGGGAGATTGTACTCATCATTATGAACAACTTTCACTATGGGACCAAACCTCAACACGCGAAAAAAAAACAGCTGTTATTTTGACGAGTTATGCGAACATAAATGTAGGGAACAGCTGATTTTTTTTTTCGCGATTTCGGGTTTGGTCCCATAGTAAAAGTTGTTCATAATGATGAGTACAATCTCCCATTTCGATTTGTCGCATGTTTTTCAATTTCACCCTGTATAGGGTGAAATTTTAGTCACCGTTTTCCTCTTAAGGGGTCATTGTACTCATCATTATGAACAACTTTTACTATGGGACCAAACCCGAAATCGTGAAAAAATTCCTCTCACTCACCCTTAAGTTACAATATTAAACTGTACTGCTCATACACCCTTAATTATAATATTAAGATATCATTCCATCATCAACAATGAAAATACATATATGATTTCAGAGGCTAACCAAACATGCAAAAACAATACTGGCCCTATTATAACTGAAAGCCATTAAATGAAACATCAATAGCCCGCCGTCAGCGAAGCGATGTATTAAACGTTCGTCCATTCAAACAAATTAAAACGGAATGGATTAAATGGATACCTGTCGACTGGCTGCCAGTACTAGTGGATAGTACTGGCGAGGGCGGAAGTCGTAGGAACAGTCAACAAACAAATGAACAGGTAAGGCATTTAACTGTCAGTAGATATTGTGGGGTAATTTATAAAGAAAAAAAAAACTTTTATTTGCGGTAACGGTAGCGGTGACGCAAAGGTACAAAAAAACCGGCCAAGTGCGAGTCGGGCTCGCAAACAAAGGGTTCCATACCACAAGGAAAAAAACGGCAAAAAAAAATCACATCTGTTGTATGGAGCCCCCTTAAATATTTATTTTATTTTCATTAAATTATTTATTTATTAATCACAAAATCCACAGCTCTTTGAAATTTTCACTTAAGATATTTATGCTAGTCTTACAGCCAATTATGGATTTACAATTTAATAATTATACATACATGCAACAGAAACAGAAATACGGAATGACGTGAACTGCTAGTACCATCTGAGCATTGCTAAGTGTACGGGTGTGAGTGAGTGTGTAGGAGTGTGCATGTGGAGTTGCGAATGGGTGTGTGAATATGTTATTGTGGTATGTGGTGATTGTTTGTGTACCTTCTATACAATTCAATTTAGTTTACGTTTGTTTGTCAATTCATCACATACTGACGTTATCAATTGTTTCCTGAATATAGCTTTTTTGGTATTAAATATATGAAGATGAGAGAATCTTTTGTTAAAATTACTTAGCATCCTACCAATAACCGAATTTTGAGCGTAGTTTTACCACTGTGTGGCACATTGAATAACTGCGTGTGCCTAGTCCGTCGAGACGGAGCACTTAATCTTATAACTAAATTATTTAAAACGGTACTGTCAATACTCCCATTACATATACCATAAAGAAATAGCATGACCAGAATCATACGTCTGTTCTCCAATGGTAGCATATTATGATGTTTGCATGATAGCAGATAATCTGTAGACTTGAATCCAGTGCGATAGTTAATATACTTAACGAATTTAGATTGTATTGATTCTAATTGCTGTATATAAACCATGTAGTGCGGATTCCAGATATTACTGCAGTATTCTAAAATACTGCGTATGTACGCAAAATAAAGTACTTTGATGCAATTTATATCAGTAAATAATTTACATGTACAGTCGCCAGCAAAATTGCATGGGTACCTTAGTGTCTATTTTCCCGTGAACGTTTGAATTCATGTTTTCGAAAATAAACTAGATGGCGTTGGTTTTTTCACAACTATGACTAATTTACGAAACGTAAGTAAGGAGTTAGGAAGAAACGAAGGAATTACAAGGCTAATACATTTATCTAATTGTTACATTACAATTACCAGCATACGTAGCTTAAATGATTAAAATAATAATAGAAACCGATATTTATTAAGCTAACGAGTGGGTATTTTAATAATAAATTTAATATTCGAATTGGTAGGTAGTTACTTAGCAACAGGAAAAAGAGCAGATTCATTGCAGGTTAACAGGCTCGCCTTGTGGGCTCGCAAAAAAAGGCACTATAAAAATTATAGAGGTTTATTTCTTACAGTTTATTATTCAAATTTAATAGTCAGTTTATTAAATATTATAGGTATAACATTATAATATTATGAAGTTATTGAGGCGATAGCTTAAGTATTCGTTTCCAAAATCGGAAAGAGGATTGAAGCTTATGTAACCTCAATAAAAACAAACAGGAGACCAGGTTATTTTATTACAAAGGTCAAACGGATTAAATGGATACTAAATAAGTAGGCTAAAAACTACAAAATTGCACAAAAACATATCAAATGGTTAGTAGGCAACATAAAAAACTAAAAACTATGTTTTTTAAACTTAAAGTGTTCATAACTTTTTAAATTATAAAAAATACGTAAGTTATAGTTTATACACACATAACCAGGTCTCCAGTCAATATAAATAATATTATATAAGTATAATTATTTAGCTCGTAGCTACGTAACCACTTGTGTATCGCGTATTATTTCGACGCCACAAACATAAGCGTCTGTGTTCACTGGACTTAAAAGTTTTTTCATCTGTAAAGATGACATTACTCCAATCGAAGTTTATGTGATCCAAAGCGAACTGTAATCTTGCCCTTTTATGGTTTACCGTGAGCAAGGGTTTCACAGCATGCCTCCGCGGCACAAGTTTTGACGCGGCTCCGTGTCAAAACTTGTGTCAAATAAACCAGCATAGTGGTTCAGCGGCAGAAATCCATTTTCTTCATACTGCCTTATCATGGTTTGATGCTGCAATGTGTTTTATAAGTCGAGGTCTACCAGTTCTTTGATGGTGTTTCAAAGAACCCTCCTCTTCAAATCGTCGTACTCAAAGAACAACTGTTTTTCTCTGCAACAATAAAAGAGAAATATATAATACCCAATAATGATTATTATGTAGTATAGTAACAAAAAAATAATGCAGTTTTTCAAAAATAAAACTACTTACGTTTACACCGGTCTCTGGCTATTTCTGACAAGTTTTTGGCTTGATTATTCAAAGCAATTATTTGAGCTCATGTAACGAAATAAATATTATAACTCGTGCTCGTTTTGGTAAAATAAGTAATCCGCCTGATCATAAATAAAAACTGAACAAAAGGCACTCGAACGAGGTAATCGAAATGAACTTAGCGAACGATCAATTGAGCTGTCAAATCTTTGATCTAAGTATTATTCATAACACCTACCAATTATTTATAAATCCATATTCAACCTACCCTCTCAAGTTTGAAAACTAAAACTTAGAAAATCAGATACCTACCTACTTATAAATTGATATTCAATTTTAACATAGTAGGTTAATAATTAGGAACAATTTTCTTTAAAAGAAACTATTAATTATAAATTGTTTGAATGTTTGAAGAGACAAAAAGAAACTCCAAAAATATTTTATCATATAAAGCAAAGCAACGCCATCTAATAACAGCATAATTCAATTTTGTTAGTCGTTAACTGGTTTTACGCTAGATGGCGTCATTTCTCGCTTCATACGATTTTGTTTCTGTACTACCCATGCACTTTTGCAGCCTACCGTACGCATAATAAATCCTAGGTTTTTGTATTATTGGCTCAACTAAAGTTCTTTACCCGAAATTGTTCTTCCTAACGATTTTTAATCCGAATGATCACTGTTCCTAAAATTTTTCATCCTAAAGTTTTCATTCGTACTATTTGTAGTGCTACCGGCGATGTGCATAACACTCATGTATCCGAAAATTGTAATTAATAATATCATTAGTGTAAATATTTTAAACTCCTACTGTTTTTTATCATAACGCTTTTATCCCTAAACATAATTACCATAATATTTTCATGGCCTGGGAGTTTATACGGGTAAGTAATATATGATATAATTACAAAACCTCTAATATTTACAAGATATAACAACTGAACCTATAATTTTATTTGATATAATGATCAGTTAATATAATAAACGATTGATATAATTTTAATGTAACTAATTCCTATAAGAATTACAGACAATATAAAATCGTTTGATATACCACTCAATAGACATAAAACCTATTTAGTCTAATATGATAAAAACTTTTTTTTCATCCTATGTCATCCTATGTCGACGGAGCCCCGCTTCGCGGGGCCCCATTTCTGTGTAAAGGGTTTAAAGTAACCTAACCAAACCGAACCTCGGGGTGCCCTTCGCTCGCCCTTGCATCCTATGTCGACAGAGCTCCGCTTCGCGGGGCCCCTATTTCTGTGTAAAGGGTTTAAAGTAACCTAACCAAACCGAACCTCGGGGTGCCCTTTGCTCGCTTTTGCATCCTATGTTGACGATCTAAACAAAAAAGATATGACTTTGAATAATAGTGTAAAAGATGGTTATGTTAAGAAAATATAGGAAAACAAATAAAAGTATAATAGATGTTTATTGCTACTGACATTATGAAGTTGAATGATTCGGAATTATGAACATTAGAGACAGAGTAGTTAGGAATTGTGATTGTTAGGATGAAAAATGTTAGGAAGAACATTTTCGGATTTCCAATTATCGGAGTTGAAAATTTAGGTGAACTTTGGCGCACCCTTTTGTATGCCTTGCCGACGATACAGGACACATGCTCCGAACACAGAAGCTTTGAGTCCAGGACGACACCAAGATCCCTAATAACATTGCAACGCACAACATTGCCACCATTTATTTTTAAAGTGAATATACAACTAAATATTCTGTGAATATTTCAAACGTCTACCTGTTGCCGTTATTAATATCGAGCAAATAACGGCAAAAAAATCATGTTTGTTGTATGGGAACCCTCTTTAAATATTTACTTTATTCTGTTTTTAGTATTTTTGTTGTTATAGCTGCAACAGAAATACATCATCCGTGAAAATTTCAAGTGTCTATGCTATCACGGTTCATAAGATACAGCCTGGTGACAGACAGACGGACAGTGGAGTCTTAGTAATAGGGTCCAGTTTTTACCCTTTGGGTACGGAACCCTAAAACAAACACAAGAAAGAAAAATTTGGGGGAAAATATACGTCACATCCAAGCAAAACGGTTATCGCTCAGCATAATGCTGCGACTCTATGTGAGACAGAGCTACAGTGCTGATTTTCAGCAGCGACAGCCGGCGTTGACGTGATTACGTCAACCGGTGCAACACACATACATGAGATACAAGATAAGAAAAATAAATAAAAAAACAACAAAAAAAAAAGACCAAAGTTGGAAGAAAATAACATGGAATCTAATCTAAAAGTGCGGGGTAATTGCATAACAAACTAACAGTAGTAGCAATGGCTTTCATTTTGACAGTTTAACAACATTCATTGCGTTATTTATGTGGTTGACCAGACATATTTTTCGAACATATGAAGCAATGGATTAGCAATATCCTTCAAAAATGATAGAAATAGTATTGTAACTAAGTGTGGTAGACCTAACGTTAGTGGCATAGAACAGAGGCGTATGGTGATGATTTAAAAGAGACCTATAACAGCGGGGCAATTGCGTAACACATTATCAATCGGAATCGGTTTCATTTTGACAGTTCAACAACATTCATTGCGTTATTTACGTGTTGAGCAGACAAATTTTTCGAACTTATTAAGCAATGGATTAGCAATTTGCTTCAAAATCATTCAGATTCCGATTGATAGTGTGTTACGTAATTAGGGTGCAGTTGAGTTTGATGATTATGGACGATGTTAGTGATGATAAAGAGCAGAATTAAGATAATATTAGATTGAAGACTATCGTTGTTTCTACCAGAGATGAGACCGACAAAAAAATAAGGGGAAAGCCAACTTTTTCGTATGGGCAGCATGCGAAAAAGTTTCGAATTACGTAATAATAAAACAGTTCATCCAGAGATGAAAGGAGAAGTAGCAGTCAGCAAATTTTCCCAGTTGATATTGGAGCTGTCTGCCAAAAATACGCCTAAAGAAAGATAGATGGCATACTCTTTATTTTGTACATCATAAATATTACAGATACAGGCTCAAATGAAATTAGCTAGCCAAACTCGATAGCCGTTAACTAAACATAACAATTTTTTTTTTGGTGCTAGGCGGCCGTACTATGTAGTTACTCGTGCATGAGTTGAGAAAATCTGTTATTATTAGTTTGTCGTATACAGGGTGAAATTAAAAATATGCGACAAATCGAAATGGGAGATTGTACTCATCATTATGAACAACTTTTACTATGGGACCAAACCTGAAATCGCGAAAAAAAATCAGATGTTCCCTACATTTATGTCCAAATGTAGGGAACAGCTGATTTTTTGTCGCGATTTCAGGTTTGGTCCCATAGTAAAAGTTGTTCATAATAATGAGTACAATCTCCCATTTCGATTTGTCGCATGTTTTCAATTTCAACCTGTATAAGTATTGGTACCCATGACGTCTTTGAAGTTTACACTAAAACAAACTGATATTTCAAGTAACTACACTACACAAAGTCGTTGACCTAAAAAATATTTAATGGTCAATTTTTTTTTTGTTTTTGTTTTAAGTATCTATCATGTTTAGATATCGAAGCCCATCACGCCTGCGGAATTTCGCTAGCTAATTTAATTTGACCCTGTATAAATGCAGAAATTTTACAAAGGTTGACACAATCTGTCTTATCGCTAAAAGCGATCTTTTAAAGACAACCTTAAAGTTTAATTTTGAAGACTCTTTTGGTGTCATAACCGCTATAACTTAATTGTTAATACAAACAACGCGTAAATACATACAAACAACGCGTTTTCAATAAATCTTTTTTGTTGTGAATCCCCTTCTGTTATGAAAGAAATTGTAAAAGCCAACGAGTTATGTCCACGACAGTACAAGATGCATACGAATCAATCACACTAGGACGCGAGGGCGCGCCTCGTATAGTCATGTCATATCATGTCCATACTCATACGGCACTCGATAGCACACTGACACTACGGGGAAAACGGCTTCATAATATATAATAGAATGTATAGTTCGTTGAACTTTTGAGAAACCAGAAGGCCAATTCTCGTAATTTAAAACGTTCAAAATCTAGTCGCAGTCTTATCTCGGCGACAAACAAAAGTCCAAAAACTTATCAAAATGTAGGGAAATTAGAGGTATTTTTGACAGATTGAGACTGAGATCAGACTGTGAACGTTCTTAAAATTACAAGAATTGCCCCTCAGATATTCTGCAGTAGTCATAACGTAGTGGTGGCCCAATGGTAACAGCTCGGACTAACGAGTTGTATTGTTGGTCGTGGGATCGAACCCAGGCAGGCTTTACTTTGTGTAAATTATTTTCATCACCACTGCTCCCAAAACGGTGAAAGAAAACATCGTGAGGAAACCGGCATCTGCTAGAACCACAAATTCGAAGACTTGTGACATCTACCAACACGCACTGGACCCTGGGACCACTCCCTCTCACAGAGAGGAGGCATGTGTCCTAGCAGCACATTACATTATAGGCTGTTTATGTATACCCTGAGTTCGCCAGTTATGTTTAACTGATCAAGACCGGCGTGCCACGATAAAGGCCCATTACAATAGAAAAATCAATTGTGTCTCAGTAGCGGTAATTAATCGGTTAAGTCCCATGTAATAGGGGCCAGAGACTCTTGCCATCAACAGGGCACAAATCCAGACTCCGGGCTGCTACTGAGAAATTCTAGATAGAAAAATCCCATAACACTTTGCCCGACCCTTTAATAAATCGCACCTTCAGTGCAACAAAGTCACAATAGCTCATTTTTTAATTTTACACGAGAGGACTTTTATTTTTTTTTTCGCATTTATAACCACAAAGGCACCTGCGCCATCTAGTAGAATTTGGAGATACTTTCGCGGATGTTTTTGTTGCCCCAAGTATAGGCATGGTTCAGAGACAATTTGGCATACTTACCTCAATTTTACAGTTTGGCTATTTGTGACTTTGTTGCACCAAAGGTGCGAAATAAGGGTCATTTCACTGAAATCGTATAATTACCATGCGTATGACCGCCTCGTTGGTCTAGTGGTCGTAAGCGCTGCTCAGTGAGGTCCTGGGTTTGATTCCCAGGTCGGGCAGTGGTATATTGGGTTTTTGTTTAGGAACTTATCAGTAGAAGCCTGGAGTCCGGATATGTAACCGGTTGATGGCAATAGGCTCGCCCCTTTACATGGGGCTTAAACAAAACTGGCGAAATGTGGGTGTATTTGCTAAGCTGCATCTCTGCCTAGCCCTTTGGGGAATTCCAGGCATAATGTTTTATTTATTTATTAAAACTTTATGCACAAGTAAAAACTGTACAAAGGCGGACTTAATGCCTTGGGTATTTTCTACCAGTCTACCTTAGGGTGTTGTTAACGTTATGTTTCATAATATTACAACGTAACAATCACTCAATAAAAATAACTGATAGATTTATTTTTTCCTGAAGTTGCGTTACTACATTCATTGACTTCATTCCATACTAAATAGAACCATTTTTTTTTCACTTAAAGAAAATGTATTCACAAGAAATCCATCATTAGTGTCAGAAAGATGAACATAACAATTACAATTAAGTAATTAAAACAATTGTTTTGAAACAATAACATTGTGCAGACCGCGTGGGGAAACGATTTAGCTTCGTTTGCGAGACATGCGACTTTATCATTGGAATAAATTGTCGCGACACGTGAGGCGGGGTCATTATATTCAGTTTGCGTAGTATGTTCTGTTGTTTCGTGTTGCTCTTAGTAAAAGAGATAATCTTTTGCTGGTGTTTGTAAGCTGCCTAAAGTCACATAATCAGCCTAAAATGTTCCCACTGCTGGAACACCGGCCTCCTCTATGTAAGAGGGAGTGGGCCGTAATCCTCCACGTGAGCAAAGTGTGGGTTGGTAGATGTCACATGTCTTCGAATCTTTGGTTCTAGGACATACCGGTTTCCTTACGATGTTTTCCTTCACCGTTTTGAGAGTAGTGGTGATGGAATAATTTACACAAAGTAAAGCGCCTGTCTGGATTCGAACCTACGGCCTACAACTTGTAAGTCGCGGCCGTTACCACTTGGCCACCACTGCTTTCCCTAAAACTGTTCTCCTAAAGTCACTTAAGAAAACATAATAATCTATACTTCCATACTTAATACTTTAATATTATAAATTCGAAAGTAACTCTGTCTGTCTGTCGGTCTGTCTGTCTGTCTGTCTGTCTGTATGTTACCTTTTCACGCCTAAACCACTGAACGGATATAGATGAAATTTGGCAGAGAGATAGTTTGCATCCCGGAGAAGGACATAGGATAGTTCTTATCCCAGAAATCATCCTTTAAGGGGGTGAAAGGGGGGGGAATTTGTATAGGGAATACATATCTAAATAAATGTATTCTCTTTCTTTCACAGCCCATCCATCGTTTCTTTGGTCTTCCCCTACTCTTATAGCCATCCACATTCAAGAATACTTGATACTTTATGAAATTCAAGAATTGACTATGTTATTTATTTCCGCAGACAGGATTTGACCACTGGTCCTTGGTTCCGCGGACAAAAAAAGTCTTTTTGTCCAAGTTTAATTGGTTGGATACGAGGCTTTTGGCTACTTTGTATGTGTGTATTTTTTGTGCGTTCAGTATGTGGAGAATAAACAATTTTTATTTATTTTCCGTTAATGTTCCGATGACATTATTTTATCTACTACCTTAATCACAGGGTGCTGTCTAATTAAACAGAATTTCGTCCACTTTGATGAAGCATCGCTAATGTACACCCGTTCAGTAGTTCTTCCGCTCAACGTAGCACAAAATTGTGTTAGCGGGATGCAGCGGACGATGCAGTTTTAAACTAATACGGGGATGAGTATCACTTCAGTATATTACTTTAATCAAGCTTAGAAGTTATGGTAGTATTTCCAAATAAAATTCAAATAGGAGTTACAAAAAATTGTTACTGCGACTGTACACATCGACAGATCGGCAATTGTTTTTTTTTTTTTCCGGGTTGAAGTTTTCTATTGCCCCTAACACAGTAAGGGTTTATTTATAAACGATATGATTTAAGTTAAGTGACGTTTAGCCTTGTGTTCACCAACATTTAAATCAACTGATCAAATATTTAATCAGTTCTATATTTAAAATTTCCTTAGGTAGGAAATTTGACATAAAACCAACTGTTTAAATACCTATCCGGTGGTTTGAGTGTTGGTAAATTCAGGCCTTAAACGTCAAAAATGTGTGGTTTGACAGTCGGTAATTAACGTTGATGAATAAAGGGGATTATGACAGAAATCAACTCTTGATTTGAGGTTTGATAATTGTTTGTCAAATTAATGAAAGTCAGTTTTCCTAAAAACGACCCACAACAATTTTCTATCCGTCCCTGAAAATTACAAGTCAATCTGTAGTATTGTACCTGCATGAATAATTATTAGAACAGTGGTGGTTTAGTGGTAACGGCTCCGACTTATGAGTTGTAGGTCGTGCGTTTGAACCCAGGCAGGCGCTTTACTATGTGTAAATTATTTCATCACCACTGCTCTCAAAACGGTGAAGGAAAACATCGTAAGGAAACCGGCATGTCCTAGAACTAAAAAATCGAAGACATGTGACATCTACCAACCCACACTGGGCCCGCGTGGTAGATTACAGCCCACTCCCTCTCGAAGAGAGGAGGCCTGTGTCCCAGCAGTGGGAACATTATGGGCTGAAAATCCATACTTAGGTATCCATACTAATATTATAAATTCGAAAGTAACTCTGTCTGTTTGTATGTTACGTTTTCACGCCAAAACCACTGAACCTGATGATTTACATGAAATTTGGTATAGAGATAGTTTGAGTCCCGGGAAAGGACATAGGATAGTTTTTATCCCGATATTCCCACGGCATCGAAACTTATGCAGGTGAAACCGCGGGGCGCAGCTAGTGCTAAATAATTTATTCTTACTATTTACGAATTCAATAGCATCATTGTCCATTCCGTTCAGAAGCTCATTAGTCTAACATACATTTTGAAAGAATCTTCAAGAATAAGGTAATTATGTTCTAATAAGTTGTAACATAGTGAAGAATGCTCTTCTATTTATTTAAGCGACAAGTGGGCACAGACAAATTGTAAAGAAAATGTAGAACTACGCAAAAAAGTAGTTATACAAGTGCATTATACGTCACACACCTTCACGCCATTGCATGTAATTAAGTGATAGGCAGAGAAACGGTGAAAAATATGAAAATCATCATCATAACATCACGCCTGAATTCCTGAGGAGTTAGGCTGAAGTGTACACTTATATTCCGTTATATTTAAGTCCCATGTATTGCCATCAACCGGGCACATATCCAGACTCCAGGCTAACTGAGAAATTCCTAATTTTTAAACCCAATATACTTACTAAATTGTTTAATTAGAATTATTTAAGAGACGATCCAAATCTTTGTTTCAGGGTCATTTATTATGTACAGGGCAGTGGCGTGCATTGCATAAGGGCATATAAGCAGTGCCTACTTTGATATATCAACATAAGCCTGTCAATTACATTTTAGTGTGTGCCCCACAATTAAGAAACTCACTAATATCATACCTAACAAAAAACAAAATCTTCATACAAACACGCGCGGCAGTAGGCAGTCGCCGGACGGCCTACTTGGCTCCCGTACTATTCGCACATTGTCATTAGTCTTTAGTCTCGTTCAAGTTAATACGACAAAATTAAAGATACGTACGTCTCACGCGTAATACCATGACGTGCGACCTTCGCAATTTATCACGCTTAAGTAGGCATGCCTACTCAAATAACCACACTTTTGACCTCACTTTTTTTTCTGATTAGTGACCGCGTTTGCCTAGACTAGATCCGGCCTAGTGCCTACCTATTCTGAAAACCAATGCACGCCACTGGTAGCGGGATTGTTCGAAAGGGTTACCGCTAACCCGGAACACAAAGGGCTAAGGAAGGAACACGGATGGGTTTTAGTCAGTAAGAGTCTGACACTCCCTTCTGCTCCACCCAGCGCGGGAGGGATCATTTGATGATTTCCCATCCAAAAAAAAGGGTCATCTATACTAATATTATAAAGATGTATTTGTTTGTAAGTTTGTATGTAGGGGGTAATATCTGGAACTACCAGTCGAATTTGAAAAATTCTTCTTGCATTTGATAGCCCAATTCTTGAGGAAGGCTATAGGCTATTTAACATCACGCTATGACCCTTAGGAGCCGAGCAAAAAGAAAAAAAGCCAAAAAGAACGTTAAGTGATAGCGCGGGCGGGTGATGCGATACGACGGGGTGGCTTGGGGGAAACAAGAAGTTTCACGCGAACGAAGTCGCGGGCTGAAGCTAGTTTATTATAATCTTGCTGAAACCAGAGGGAGAATTCTCGTGCTTTTAAGAACGTTTACAGTCTGATCTCAGTCTCAATCTGTCAAAAATACCTCTAATTTCCCTACATTTTTGACAAGTTTTTGACATTGATTGTCGCTGAGATTAGATTGCGACTAGATTTTGAACGTTTTTAATTACGGGAATTGGTATTTAGCTAAACTTAACTCTATTTTCTTTATTAAATTATCTAACAATTAATTAATGATCGACTTACCGATACAGTAACCACTATCCTCCGTCAGCCAACACTACATGTCAAACAATCCGATATTCCCGACTCCGGCTTGGCCGAAACTGTCGGCGAAACCCTACACTTTCGGCGAAAAGATGGCCTTTCGCCGAATACGTCGGCTAATGACGATATGTAACGTTTGCCAGCAGCGGCTTGACAATCCACAATGGAGCATTGAGGTCGCTTGGCCATAACTCAATTACGGGTATTAACAATTTTCTAATAGTGATGCGAGTTGTCGAGGAGTGATTTGTCGATGAAGATGATGATGATACGTTTGAGGAGTTACGACTGCCACTACTACCATTTCTATATGGATGACGTACTGTGCAACCGAACTTTGTAATATGTTTATGTTTAAATGTATGTTTTTAATTTTGTGCTTACTATGATCCCTTGTTGGTCGAAATAAACGTTTTATTATATTATATTACTACTCATTTATGCCAAAAGATGCCCACTACTGGACATAGATAGCACCACCCTATATCCCGTGGGTGTCGTAAAAAGTGACTAATGAGCTTACTAGAGAATGGGCAGCAGCATTCTCTTTGCATTTTTAAAACCAGACTGCGAACGCCAACCCGCCTGCCAAGCGTGGTGATTATGGTAAACGCGGGGGGCGTTTGCCCCCAAATTACATAATTATTACTATTAGAAAAAAAAAAACAATACAAGAAAATTATGTCAAAAAAAATCTTGAAAATACAATATCGCACATGTAGATCTAAATTTTTCAGAAAAGTTGAAAAATTGATTACCATCGCACTACAGCAGTTTGCTGTATTGATCAATACTTTTTAAATGCAGATAGAACAATGATGTTATAAGTTTTTGCATCTGTTTTGTTGGTCGCTAGGTAGTGAGTTAAGGAATTCGATGGTATGCATACCTCAAATATTTAGACTTTAGAGTTAGCTCTCTTTAGATCTAGGTGTGCGATATTATTTAACAAACATATTATTGATTGGGTACTCACAAACTGGATTATTCTCAACTGTTAGTGTTTTCATTTTAATACCGTACTAATACAAAGCAAAATTCAATAAACGGCCAATTCCACATAATAAATGATGGTACGCTATAAAGAACAAGGGATATCGACTTAATGAACTGACTGATTGATGATCGTAATATTTGTTCAGACAGACAGACATAATGAAAATTTTGTTTAATAATATTGTTGATAAATTGTCTGACTCCTTTCGACGTTATTGGCGTTTCGCAGTTACTTCAAGAGTTCAAAGCTATGCTGAAGAAAACATAAAACCGTTACAAATAATTCATTTTAATAGTTTACCGCGTAAATCTTTAAGTTTTATGCGTTGGTGTGTACACGTAGTTAAAGTAAACAGAGCAACCGACCAATTAAACATGACCGACGGCGAAATAAAGAACTAAATGTTGCCATACTGAATTTGACATACCAATGACGTTTGGCTAAGAAAGTGGCGCCGCCCCAAGACATGTCAAGATGTTTTGGGAATGTCAGATTATGAAACATCAATTTGTTGGTGTGTATTTAGGTATCTGCTCACCGGAATTTGAAGCCATTTGTATAATTGATTAACGATAGGTTGAGTCACGGTCAATTTTCTGAAAGAAATTCAGGAATGAATGTTTCTTTTTATTGCGAAGTTTTTCATTCATCTAGTTTTTTATTAGTGTGAATATATTGAGAGTTTTTTTCATAGTGGTAATTATTAATAATGTGAATCGTTTATAATGACGTATCAAAATAAAAGTTATGTCTTACTATTTTTAAATAAAACGAGTAACAATGTGTGCGTGAACACAGCAAACAGATAATTACAAAAATACATAACACATCGCGCCTGTAATAACCAAAGGGTTAGGCAGAGATGTACCTAAATATATATCTAGAGATTTATAAGTAATAGAAGTTTAAATAAAAATTGGAAATAATTACGCGTCAGTGTTCTCGTCAGCCTTCAAAACTATCGATATTGACACACAAACTAGCCTCGTGTCGCATCACTAGTGTTTTCTTTAATCCTACATAAGCTGCTGTGGGCCTGGATTTTATTTTTCATTAATTTTCTACACAACGGTTTTAATATAAATTAGAACATTGCCATTTTATTATTTATTGTCTCCAAGGATAGTCAGGTCACGCGATTTCGTTGAGGTAAGTAGAAAATGTTTTGAGAGCTGTGGTGGCCAAGTGGGAACGGCCGCGACTTACGCGTTGTAGGTCGTAGGTACGAATTCAGACAGGCGCTTTACTTTGTGTAAATTATTTCATCACCACTGCTCTCAAAACGGTGAAGGAAAACATCTTGGAGAAACCGGCATGTCCTAGAACCAAAAATTCGAAGACATGTGACATCTGCCAACCCGCACCGGGCTCACGTGGTGGATTACGGCCCACTCCCTCTCACTGAGAGGAGGCCTGTGTCCCAGCAGTGGGAACATTAAAGGCTGATTATGTAAGTAGAAAATGTTATCAACCTCTTTAAAAAATTAAAGTCTTGAATTTGGCTGTTTCCTGTGATAGAATAGATTGTTTCATAACATTAATATCACGCCTGTAATCCCCGAAGAGTTAGGCAGAAGGGTACCTATAGTACACCCACATTTCGCCAGTTATGTTCAAGTCCCATGTAATAGGGGGCGAGCCTATTGCCATCAACCGGACACAGATCCAGACTCCGGGCTGTTAAAGAGAAAGAGATGGAAAAAACCCACTAACATTTTTCTCGACCTGGGAACCGAACCCTCGACCTCGACCTCATGCTCAGCAGTAGCGCTTGCGACCTCTAGATCAACGAGGCAATTATACAAAGTGGCAAGTCCAACGTTGCGCAACCTGTCGCCATAAATTCAGTCGGCACCGACGCCAGCACATCACGCTACTACAATCTGTCAAATTTCTTCAATAGATTTTCAACTTTATCGCTACAACTTAAGGTTCAAGGTTGATTGGGAAAATTTGACAGTTTCGGGTAGCTTGATATGCTGGCGTCTGTACATTATTCTGTTCGTTGGTTATTAAAAACAAAAAATTGCTGTTCCATACATTTTGACCACGTAATTGCACTTTTCTATGAAACAGCTGACTTTTTTTACGATATCCCTTGGTAAGATTGGTTGTCAGAGTTTCGGGCTTCTGACTACCCGTAACGACTGTCAAAGATCTGCCAATGACCGCGGGAAACAATGCTCTTAGGTACGGAGGTGTCTCTATATGTAATAGTTGGTCACCCATCCAAGGACCCACCTCGGCAAGCGTAACCTGCGATCGACCCGTGCGGCTAAAATATTTTCTTTCTTTATTATTTAGCAACGAGCACCTCAGAAGAATCATTTTTCATAAATGATTAACATAGTATATTCCCCATCAGAATACCAGCACTGCGGTATTTTTTTTCTTCTTTAGGCGCGTCGGTAATTTTTTTGAGATGGGAAAAAAACCATTGAATTCACGCCACCGTTACCGTGACCGACACCGGGACATGTACTCGGTTTTAACGTATATTCGATATGTCATTGCAGTGAGTGGTGGCAAAGTATTTTATTTGTGTTTTTTTTCACTTCTGTCGGTACTCCCCGAGTGCCACTGTTTTTTTATGTAATACTTACCTATCGCAGTCGCAGTGTTATGCTGAGATAGTAGCCTTTTTGGCCTCGTATAGGTTTTTTTTTTTAGCTGTCGTTAGTGTAACTTTGTTAGTTTTAAATGTTATTTTTTTTACTATTTGTATTTCCTGTGTATGTCCCATATAAAATATTTTTCCTTCTTGCTTTCTTTCCAAACAAAAATACTCTGCAAAATAAAGCCTTTCTATTTAACCAGTTCAACCTTCCATGTCACCGCTCGCACATCGAGGAAACAGCTCTAAATTGAACGATATATTATTGAATACATCGCTCCCTCTAGATCAGTAGTTCATTACATTAATACCAGCGCATCCCAAGAGTGGGACCCACTTAGCAAAATTAGTAAAATAGTAGGAATATGTGAATTATTCAGGTAGTTTCGAAAGTGGAGTGAAAAGGTCAGTTTGATTATTGGATTATGTTTGTTTTATACGTGGATAATGATACGAACAGAGGTCGTGGCTGAGTAAAAACAGCCGCACGGGTCAATCGATCAGGTTTATCTACTCTAGTTGCGGTCGTTCCGTAGATAGGTCCATCATTACATACCGAGACCCTTCCGTCCGTGCCTTGGAAAGCATGTTAAGCTGTTGGTCCCAGCTGTCATTCGTGGATCTTTGATATTTGTTTCGGGGCGTCAGAAGCCCGAAAGTCTGACAACCAGTCTCACCAAGAGGTATCTTAATGTGACGTATATTTACCCCAACTTAATCTTTTTTTTGTGTTTCTGTTCTTTTTCTGCGTCATATTTGCCGCAAATATACGTAATTTATTTCTTACTTAGGAAATTAACATAGGAAGCTCAAATAATTTACTCAACAGTCTAGGAAAGACACTGCAATTGACAACATTTCATATTTTTAACCTGCATGTATTATTACGGTATATGAAAGTAAATTCAAATCTAGGGCACCAATATTTTTTCGTTTTCGAATTTATGTACTTTTCATTCATAATTTTAACTTTGAAATTCGGTGTATTCTAAAAAGACGTAAGTGCCAGATGACGGTAGAATGGCGATATTACCTTTGCTTTATTGTGACCCGTCAAAAAAACTGTTAGATGTCACTTGTCTCAGTCGTTTTTTTGGTTCCGTCAATGGCGTATATTTTTCATTGGGATCCATTTTATTGGCGAAATATCAATCAAAAATTGATAATATTAACAGTAAGCACCGTGTCGAGTTGATAGGAAAAAATATTGTTGAATTCAATTCAGTTTTTTAGTTGTTTTCTAGTTACACTTCTTAGGTGACATTGACATGTCTTGTTTGATATAATGTTTTCAATCAAAGACATTGGAATGCGCAAAGGTAACTACCTCATTCCGCAGTTTATGTGACGTCATCACATGTTTTTTGGTTTTTATTTTTTTTCTCAGAAATTTAGAAATAAAAAAATAAAATAAAAATATATTTGAACTCAGGATACGAAAATAAAGAAATAGTATTTTTGTTTTAAGGTCGTGTCAGGTTTGAAATGTTGTCAATTACACACGACGTGTCGTTATAACCTATTTATTTACTCTCGATAAGGGTATTGTATAAATTTCATACGACTTCTACCTCCATGTTCTAGATCACGCGAATTCAACAATGACTTTGACAACTTGAACTTGACGTCGATATTAGAATAAGCACGTTTATAAGATCAACCTTCCCAACAAAACACAGTCGAAAATCCACCAAAACCCACCACGGGTAGAGTTCAATTTCATCTGCCCAATGTACTTAGGACAGAGGCCGATGGCTGTCGAACGAAATATGACTATGTAGTTGGTGAAGTAAAGTTGATATTTGAATGGTAGACAGTAATAAAGGTGTAAACAGATAGACGTAAGCCCGTCCTTTCCGTGGGGCTTCATCGCATTAGGCATGGGTAGGCAGGAAATCTTTTGCGGTGCACCGTATGTTTGTGTTTCATTATTATTGTTTAATTGTGGGAATGGTAGCGTAGAAGATTATCAGGTATTTGGTTCTTTATGTATACATGATCAAATAATTAGCTTGCGAAATTCCGGAGACATGATTTATTTATTTTTTGTTATTATTTATTTTTGTGTAAACTTCACTGGCGTGATGGGTTTCGATATCTAAAAACGATATACCAACAAAACAAGCGACTTAAAAAAAAACCGGCCAAGTGCGAGTCGGACTCGCCCATGAAGGGTTCCGTAGCAGCAAGTAACATAATATAAAAGTTCTTGTAGTTCGTTGTAACTTTGTGAAAGGTAAATTGCGGTTTTCGATTTATGACGTATTAAAAAAAAACTACTTACTAGATCTCGTTCAAACCAATTTTCGGTGGAAGTTTACATGGTAATGTACATTATATATATTTTTTTAATTTTATCATTCTCTTATTTTAGAAGTTAGAGGGGGGGGGGGACACACATTTTACCACTTTGGAAGTGTCTCTCGCGCAAACTATTCAGTTCAGAAAAAAATTATATTAGAAACCTCAATATCATTTTTGAAGACCTATCCATAGATACCCCACACGTACAGGTTTGATGAAAAAAAATTTTTGGAGTTTCAGTTGTAAGTATGGGGAACCCCAAAATTTATTGTTTTTTTTTCTATTTTTGTGTGAAAATCTTACTGCGGTTCACAGAATACATCTACTTACCAAGTTTCAACAGTATAGTTCTTATAGTTTCGGAAAAAAGTGGCTGTGACATACGGACGGACGGACAGACAGACAGACATGACGAATCCATAAGGGTTCCGTTTTTTGCCATTTGGCTACGGAACCCTAAAAACAGTACAAAAAGATAAATAAGTTTAATTTCGGAAGTCGGTGTCGTTGGTTCCGCATTTTCGGTTTTTGACACCGACTTCCGAAATTAAAGTTATTTATCACTTTGTAGTATTTTTTTTGAAGTCGGTTGTTTTTTTTTGTAACAAAAAAAAATCACTTTTTAGTTGTACCTACCCCACACAAATTCAATTAACACTAGTGCATTGAAGAATTGAAGACACCGACTAGAAGAATCATCAAAATTAGCATAGAAATGCCGGAGAGGCAGTACATTTATGCATATAACTTCGTACATAAGAATAATTACCTGATGTTTTATGTACGAAAACCTTCCTGAAAGTATGTAGATCATATTAATGAAAGAATTATCAAAATCGGTTTATAAGTTTTTGAGAAAGTCGCGGACATACAAACATACATACATACGGGTCGAATACACAACCTCCTTTTTTGAATCCGGTTAAAAAAAAAACGTTTTTCTCAATTTCGTTTCTTCAGTTAACATCACTACAAGCGGTCGTGAACCCCCAAAAAAATAATCTTTTTTATTTTATGTTATCGGGTTTAGATATACCCATCACGTCTGCGGAGTTTCGCTGGAAAATTTATTTGACTCTGTAGATTCATTTGATGTTAATGGATGGAAATGTAAACTGGTTTGCAGAGATGTCTCATTGACAACAATGTTTATAATCCTAACCAGTAGGTAAAACCTACATATCTAGACTCAAATTCAGTCAAACTATAAATTAACGTTCGATAACAAAGGCCGCACATGACTCTAACGCTATAGGTCAAAGTTCCTTTATAATAATATTCCTTGGGAAAATCGTAAAACAGTTACATCATCACAACTACATATAAATCAAACAACACTCACCTAGGTCTCCTCGAAGACAGGGGATACTTCAAGATACCCGCAGACTTCCTCCTGTCCTTCACCATAGGCACCATCAGAAGATCTTCCTCATCAGTCTCCGAACTGCTGTCCAAGTTCACCAACGCCGGGGCCGAACCCCGTCTACTCGCACTCTTAGGCACTTCCAACATCTCCCGAATCACATCACAATATTTACACTCGTTCGCTTCGGCCATGTATGCTTGGGTTATAGCATACGCATAGTTCTCCAAAAAGCACTTATGACAACCTGGTACATAGTTCGTTTCGGGGTCCGTAGATTCTTCACTAGGTTCCTGTGCTATATGTGTCTTCCTATCCATTACCACAAGACTTGTTTCTGTATTTCTTTTGTGTTCTGTGTGCTTGTTTTCTCTTTTGTGCTTGTGTTCTTCATTGTGTTTCTTTTCTTTGTGCTTGTATTCTGTTTTGTGCTTTTTCTCTTCTTCTTCCAATTTCTGCTGTCGTATTTCTTTCAAGCATTCAGCTTGATCGTTGTAGTATTCGACGCATTGTATCCTTTCTTTTTTGGACGGTTTTGTTGGACTTTTTTCTTTCTTCTTCTTTTTATGTACGGTCACGTTAAGTGGTTCTATCCTCAATGATTTCATCTGCTTTATTATATGTTCGTGGACGTATGGGTGGCTATACGAGGCATAGTCACCACCCGTCGCATTGGCAGTGTTCTGTTCCTTCACTACTGTGGCACTTACATCGTTTTCTTTGTTTTTAAAAGCTATTTTTTCATCGTGTTTACTAAACTCTTTGATGTCAGTATCCCCGTTCATTTTACGAGCGTTTTTTACTGTACACTTTTGTGATGACGAATCTTCGTCCAGACATGTTTCGTAACCGTCAATCTCGTGGTCTATATACAGTAGGGAACTATTCTCTTCCTGGACGGAAATTCTTGTGGTTGCATCGAAGAAACGGCCTGTGTCTTCGTTTGGGGAATTGAGGCACTCTTTCCAACTTTCATCGCTTTTCACTTTAACTAATTCCTTATCTATTTTCACGTCACTTTCTTTCCAATACTTATCGAAACTTATTCTTTCTAGACCCGTCGGTGTGACTGCAAAAACCATTTCGTCTGAAGTAGAAATGTCTTTACTTTGCTGTTTAGACAAACACCGTTCACCATCTTCCTTTCTATCTGCAGATTTACTTCTGGGATCTTGAAGTTCTCTAGGAGCGACGAGGATATCATCTTCAGTTATTGTCATATCATCATCATGCTCATCTAAAGACTCGTCAGATTTAGAAAACTTTAACTCAGTCACTCCATTAATTTTGATTTCAGTTTTAACATTTATAATTAGATCGTTTTTGATTTTCTTACATTCTTCAAGGCTAAGGTCTCCTAGTGCTGATAGTTCATCATCTTTAATAGAAGCTTCTTCAGGCTCAAGGCATATTTGTACTACCTCTAGGCCTTCGCCGTATTCTTGCAAACATTCGTGAAAGGAGTCCATGCCGGTGTGGTCATCAGATGCCAGTGAGTTAATGCATTCCTGTAAAACATGTAGGTGTTATTCGACAGTTGGTAATAAAAAGACGAAGTGTAAACTACTTAAGATTTTATGAGTGTTTTGAGTGAGCCAGAGCGTTCAGTTCAATCTGGGACGTGACGAACATATGGTGGAGTCGTTATTGTTGTTTATTTTTTTCTTTGCTTTCCGATGTAGTTGTGAGTGCTCATCAAACAATCAGTGTTAAAGTCAATTTTAAAGTAAATAATAGTAACAGTAAATGTAAGCAAAGAAAGATGTGTAGAGTATTAACTTGTTTAATATACATACAGGATGGTCTTTATTTGCCGATTTAGGTAACTTTCTAGGTCGGCTGAAACCGTGGTTGAAACTGATTAAATAATCAGAAAATCATAATTTCTGCTTTTTTTTAGAAAATCGCTACGATCTCTGCAACCTTTTTAAAAGGACTTTTATTAATGAACTATGATAAATTTGCGTTAGAACAGTCAGAAATAGATTTTTGGACAAATAACCGTCTCTCCTTCTTCTTAGCATGTCGATGACACTCTAAATTAATGGGTTCGGTCCAGAATTGGACTACGAGTTTGGCGCCACCAGTAGTGTCCATCATTTCCTGTAACGAGCAGACGACAAGACACGCAATGTTTCATCATGGGTGTCGTTTTTTAACGGTTTTTGGTGGTGCCTAAGTCCATAGCGTGGTCAAAATTGAAAATCCATGATGGCGATAACTTTGTGAGAGCTTCTAAATACTTATACTAGATAGCTCTGTATTAAAACACACTTTCTCTCTCTCTCTGTCTTTTTCTATTGTAGCGGTATCTACAACGCCATGCTAACTGCGCATCATACTGACGTCACGCAAAATCCTGCATCTCGCAAGCAGATGAGTTTACCGTGCAACTAGCATATATACAACAGCCCGACATGAATTATCGGGCAGTTGCCCGCCATACACAACACCCGTCTGGTCCGAGGATTCTCCCTTTTCTATGGAGGATGAGTGAACTTTGCACCCTGTTCCTCATACCTCTATACTATTATTAACAAGTGTGTGTGTGTGTGTGAGTATCGCGTAAGGAACTTCGTGCCTGACCGAGGTCCCCCGATCGCACTCGTTTTTTTATTATTATTTAAGGGTGTACTTCACATTATAAATAGAAATGAAACACTGAATTCATGTGCAACGTATATTTAGCGACACACAACAAAGCGTAGAACATTTAACACGGACGTAAGCGACGACGGACATACGATTAGTATACTATACGAACATTTTATAACTTAGACCATGACAGTGGATGTACAGTCAGCCTTGTAATTGCTATACCACTTTTGTCCACATAAGATCGCGCCTGTATTCCCCGAAGGGTTAGCAGAGGTGCATCCATAGTACACCCACATTTCGCCAGTTATGTTTAAGACCCATGTGATAGGGGGCTAGCCTATTTCCATCAACTGCGCCCAAATAGGCTCCGGGTTTTTTTTTATGGATGGGAAATCATCAAATGACCCCTCCCGCTCTGGGTGGAGCGGAAGGGTGTCAGACTATTACTGACTAAAACCCATCCGTGTTCCTTCCTTAGCCCTTTATGTTCCGGGGTAGCGGTAACCCTTTCGGACAATCCCGCACCCCCGGCAGGCTTCGGCCTTGGCATGCCCCTTCCTTTTTGCTGACATCTCTTTGAGGCGCGCGTGGAACACGTACGGCTCCAGACTACCACTGAGAAATTCTATATGGAAAAACCCAACCAATAGCTCTTGCAAACCCGGTACTTAAACCCAGGACCTCATGCTCAACAGAAGCACTTGCGACCTTTATACCAACGAGGCAGCCTTTGGCAACAATTCTCCGAAAATTCAAACTTCAATAAGGTTGAAAATATCTAACTGTCACATAGACAAATAGACCTTATCGTTCTATGATATGCCATGTCCAAGTAACATTCAATCATAGGGTGGTGAAGCAATTTCGAGGTCGACTGTACTCTAAAATCTAATGAAGAGTTATTATACTATGGCAGACATTTTGAAAAGTGATTCAAAAGTGTTAAATTTCTGGGTTAATCTGCTAAAAGCAGTTTTGATACTCCCAACTAATTACAGTCAGAGAAACTAACAGACAATTTAACTTGGTAGTAAATTCAATTAGTATTTAATTTTTCTGACTTTACCAATATGATTCAAACTGCTTAAAAAGGCCCTATTGAATGAGGCGCTAACCATAAATTGGAGCGGAAAAAGTTTCAGAACATAATTTTCGTTCGGTTTCCGCTCAGATTTGTACGTAGCCAAAAATGGTAAGGTTGAGGCCAAACGAGCGTAATTTTTTGAGTTGTGAGTCGCGTATTTTGAGTATCGCAATTTACGTTCAACTGAAATTCGGCTGCCAGACGGACGGACATAACTTCGGTCGCATTCTGTAACATCATAACTGACGCTTGCCTCGCTAACCTCCCTCACCCCGAGCGCAATTCGGTTGAAATAACGCGCGTGAGTCAGCAGACAACTCATTTTGCGTCGCCGTGTGGTACAAACAGGACTTTAGTATGAAACCGATTGCAGCGTAAATTTCGCGACTCATTTTACGCTCGTTTGGCCTCAGCCTTAGACGTTTATCTGAAGACTGAATATAATGCCATAACTATGATGATATAATTAAAACAAGTAAGTCGCAGCCGTTACCACTGGGTAGGTACTAGAGTTTAATAATCATTGCCGACTCCACCTTGTATTTTTGTCACAAAAAAATAGGCCATCTGCAATATGGATCAAAGTCAATTCAGTCTTCAATTATTGTTTATGCAATAACTCTTCTTTACAGATATATTCCAAAACTGGTGATGATATACTTAAAAATCCAAATCATAAACTTAGGTGGGTCACAAGTAACAAAATATTACTATGTAGTAGACAATAATATCAAATCAGACATTTAACAAAACGACTAATATCCGCAAATGGAATGTCCGAATTTATAATATAACACAAGTTCTAACAGTCTTTATATTTTCAAATAATTATATAAAACAATAAAATGTAAATATATTTTTATAAATTATATTCTTTTCATTTAAATATCAGTATATTTATTTACAAAAACAATACGCGATGCTTAACCTATGATATGTTATGAATTACCTGTAGACATTTTTTTTTTTTTCATTTAAATCCATGCTTTCTTTTAATTCCTTTCAAATTGACTGCAGTTTTTATAATGTATTAGTACACAAGCGTAAGTGCCATTTTGTTTTATTTAAAGCTATCTTCACTTCCTTTACGAGGTACTCAACAAATTTAAATTTGCACCACAATTGCATAACACACTTTCTTTCACAACCCGAAGGATTTTCAAGAAAAATGCCTAGTCCATTGCTTCATATGTTTGAAAAATTTGTCTGCTCGACAACGTAACTAACGCAATGAATGTTGTCATATTGTGAATTAGTATTGCAATTTTTTGTGTGTTACGCAATTACTCATAGTTATAAAGATTTGCAAAATATTTTATGCTCTCCTATGTTTTTTATTTATGCGAAGCGAATACCGTTCGACATTTACACTTAGTATTATTTAAGTATTTTCTTTATTATTTTTGCATCTTCGTCTACTTGTTTTATGCTTAATGGACTTTTCTTGTAATCATTTCGATAGAAGATTCTTTGGAATAAAATGATGGTTTCTATAACACATAGAGGCTAATGTTGCTTATCACGTTTCTCTTCGTGGATCAAGCGGTTATGAACCAACGTCTAGAGGAAAATATCCCTGAATTGTATACACAAAAGTGTATTTTTAGTGCAACTTAGTTTGGTTGCTTTGTGATAAGCAACATTACGGAACTATAACATTATGGAACTATTTCACAATATAACGAGATTTTGACTAGAAAAACTATCACATATCCGAAATTGACGGCTACCACATTTATCTACATTTATTTAAATACTATTTTCGCAACTACACAACCATGATATAAATAGACATCGATATCTAAGATCACAATTATTTTATTATAACATTTAGGTACTAGAATTGGAATCATATTTTTTTGGAATTGAGCACGTAAGTTTTTTTGGTTATTATTTTTGCAGATCCTATTGAATTGACTAAACATTTAGACATTTCACAAACAATACCTACTATTTTTGCTGCTATTCATCTATCTATGTATCAAGATATATAATCCTTTTTGAATGCATAGATCCACCACTTCCTCTCGGACAGAGGAGGCCTGTGTCTCAACAGTGGGAATATTATAGGCTGATTTATAATACTAATGCACAGATAATATTTCTACACACATTTATACATATTATTATTTGACCACATATCCGATTTATTTTTTATCTATGACTAATTCTTTCGCAGCATTGCCCTTATTCTATAACATTATAGCTAATTATACCAAGCGACGTTTGAAGAGAAATAGGTGAAGATTTTTAACATTAAGATTTGAAAAACCCAATAGGGATAAAGATTTTCAGGTGCATAGTACTAATAAATTGGGACAATTGAGTATATAATTAGATTTAAGAAGTTTTAAAAGCAACATTGACCAATTTTCAAGCTCATAAGTGTTTAAAAAGTGGACGTTTCTTTAGTTTCATTTGACGAAACAATTTCATATTGCTCCTTGAAACTTTTTCAGTTTTCATTGCATCAGCATGTTTCGCTGCTAAATTAGCTTAATGCTTTAATTTTAGCACTATATTTTTAATTTTTAGTGTTAAAATTTTCTACCTTATCCGTTATAAGTATAACCACTCTTTTTCATATTTTTATTCCTAACCCCGAACTTACAACCATTTCCTTCGATTAAGTTACATTTTTATCAAAATTCCAACAAATCAGCTAATTAATATCAATCAGTTCTTAACCAGCACATTGGTTTGAAGTTGAAAAAGAAGACATATTTCAAGCTACAGCTTAATATACTTTTGGGGCTAAATGCGGAAAAAATTGTCAAGAGTTCGGTATACAACAATAGCAAAGAAACAATTTACATTAAACACAGTATTTTTTTCATATTTTTCTATGGGTTCGTACCCCCTTTTTTCACAACAGCAAATATCAAATAACCTATTACCCAATACGAAGGTTCGTTTGGACGTGGCCACATTAGACAAACTATACATGACAAGCAATCAACGAACCATGTTATTTTGACTGAGATGCCACGTTTATTAGGCAACTATACGGTATTCGGCCTATTCGGTTACTTTTAGTATTTAGCCGAATGTTGCGTACTATTCGTGTGCATACCGAATACCAAATCATGAAAAAAAACCTCTCATATTTTGCTAAACATTCAGCCACCGAATATTCGGCGTTTCGCCGAGAGCGTGGTCAAATATACGGTATTCGGCTTTAGTTGCATCTCTATTTTAACTGCGAAAAGCATCGATAACTTACTCAATCTAAACCTAGCCAAGCAAACCGTTTGCCTAATACAGCCGATGAACAATTAAATATCCAGTTCATCACAGTCCAGCTCGCCCTCGTCCTGACAGTTCCCATCTGGAACTTCGACACTGACTGTATACTTCAGCCGGTCTCTTTGTCATTTCATGGTGATCTCGGCTTTAATCTTGGGAGGTACTCGGAACGGCTGCGGGTCCAGAATATCGTGGGAACATTGCAGCTGGAGCTCCATTATATCTCGGTGCAGGGACATTATAAGACGCAGGATTTTTGTGAAGTACTCCAGTTTCTGTAAACGAATGATTGACTTTTACTTGAGGTGAACCAATAGTATCAGAATTAGTTTGACTATTTTTGCGATAAATGCAATCATCAGAAAATATGAAATAAATATATTTTAGTACAATGAAATGAACGAGAAAACACACACGCGTATTTGGAGTTTAAAAAAACCATAAAAAATATTAGAAAAAAATATAATATTCGTGTACTTATTAGCAATAAAGCATGCAAACAATATTGTACACTAAAGGGAAATATTCATACAAACACACATTTTAATAGAAACTATTTTCCTTAATTGCTAGAACAATCCTTAGAGCGGTAATGTCATTCCCTTTATTGTACAAGAAGAATTTGGAAGTAAGAATAGTATCGTAATAAAAATGCATGCTACGTTATAGGTAATTAATACTGCTCTAAGCAAAGACAAGCTTTAGTAAGAGAAACCGGAACTTACTTTTATTTTCCCCTCAGTGTACAATATCACGACACTTCGCGTATAAGTAAAGAAAAAATATTTCTTTTTCTTAAAAATATTTAGTTTGAAACCATTACTATCAATCTTTATTCAAACCTCGTGACTTCTTGTTGTACAATTATGTTACAAATACCATTATAAAAATTAAGAAAGTCACAAGATTTAAATTAATTATTTTACTATTAAAAACACAAACATTTGCAAACTTCGAGATTCCTGTACACAACAGATATTAACTACAATATGTCCTCAGTATAAAAAAGACAACTTAGTCTGGAGGAACGCTAGTAAGTATCCGTCTTCCAATCCTCTATTTTCATCTAGATTTTTACCGTTTTACCAGATTTTATTATGATATACAATTAATAGGTCTTATAAAGTCAAGATATGTTCATAAATGATCTGCAACCTAATTGCGTCACACACTATCAATCACAATCTGAATCATTTTGAAGGATATTGCTAATACATTGCTTCATATGTTCGAAAAACTTGTCTTCTCAACAGCGTACATAAAGCAACGAATGTTGTTAAACTGTCAAAATAAAAGCCATTCGTACCTACTGTTAGCCTTGTTTTCACCAACATTTAAATCAAATCATTAAATATTTAATCAGTTCTATATATAAAATTTCCTTAACAAATTTTACATAAACCAACTGTTTAAATACCTAACCGGTGGTTTGAATGCCGTAAGGCGGAAACAGACTTATAACACGCCACGTTACGCGACATCAATGAAGCTTACTCATTGGCCACATTTTTGGTCTCGTTGAGCTATTTTCATCATTTGGCTAATAAGTAAACGTGGGATGGCGTCGGGTGTTACAAGTGTGCAGCGGCCTTTAGTGTGTTACGCAATGGCCCCGCAAAATAGTCTGTTGTGTACAAAAAATTAATGTTATCTCTATTTTTATAACATAATTATTTTGAAACTCTGTCTTACCTGACTGCTCTGTATGCTGTGTCCGTTTGCCTTCTCGCCGCCGACGACAGTGCTACAGGGCAGCGGCTTCGCTATTCCAATTGTTACTATCCCTGTAACAATAGAAAATTATATTGGTAAACGTGATATGAAAAAGATGAGGTTTTGTCAATTCGCAGCAAATAGTTTTGCCGAAGGATTTAAAGATAAAGAAGTAAATGAAAAAAGCTTTAGACTTTACCCAACATTTTACTGCAATTGAATACATTGAACTTGATATAGAAATATCTCAAGAAACTATTCGGATATTGGTCTTTCTTAAAAAATCCTGGAAAGGTAGTAAAACTGTAGCATTATAATTACTATTTTATAAAAACCTACACCAGGATCTACGACTTAATTTTTTAGTACCTAAAATGAGTATTTCTGAACTAATTTATGTTAATTAACATCATCAGAATGAAAACCTCGTGACAGCCGAGAAAGATAAATAAATCAAGAATCTTGACTTGGCTCACGAGGTTGTCGACATGTGGGATGTGGAATCAGCGATCATTGTGCCGATAGTCGTGACAGTCAATGGGTTAATAGCCAAGAGCGTCGACCAACACTTGAGAAGGCTCTCGTTGGGGAGCTGGATCAAGGGCTTGATTCAGAAAGCAGTATTTCTGGTCATGGCCCGCATTGTTAGAAGGTTCCTCTCCCTGGAGCCCTGACCCTGAGCTGAGCTTGGACCCTATTCCCGATACCGGTGGGCTACTATTTTTATATTTTGAAATGTTTTTTTATTCTAATATTCAAAAATATAATTTACTAGCTTCAGCCCGCGACTTCGTTCGCGTGAAACTTCTTGTTTCCCCCGAGCCACCCCGTCGTATCCCATCATCCGCCCGCGCTATCACTTAACGTTCTTTTCGACTTTTTTTCTTTTTGCTCGTCTCCTAAGGGTCATAGCGTGATGTTAAATAGCCTATAGCCTTCCTCAAGAATTGGGCTATCAAATGCAAGAAGAATTTTTCAAATTCGACTGGTAGTTCCAGAGATTACCCCCTACATACAAACTTTTACCTCTTTATAATATTAGTATAGATAAGTATTTAATTAAGTAAAGGATTAATAATCATCAGAATAGTAAGTTCTGCAACTTTTTTATTTATATAGTTAGTAATTTAATTTTCACTTCTCATGCTCTAAAAGTTCGTCTTTATGTTGTGCTTAGGCGACATAAAATCGTTTTTTATGTTCTAGTGCATAAAGTATTTTTTTTTTCTAAGACTAAGGTAATCAGGCCCAACAGCCACACTCACAATAAAACTTCGCAGATTAAAGTCGTAATTTATTTCACTTTCTTTAATTTATACCACTTCCGTGTTTTTTATCGTTAATTTAATAAAATCAGGTAAAATAGTTGCCATTTATTATTTAAAAACGCAAAGAAACGTTTTTATGACTTGGCAGTATGAAGTACCCAAGTCGAATGACAAATGTTGAAATTAAAAAAAAAAACTTTTAAAAAGTTTCGTGGCGGTATTATCTGTGGTGGCGGGAATTAGCTATGCTTTGCAACATGTTTGATTAATTATGTACTGTATACTTTATGCCTGTTTCATTTTCTCGCAATCGAAGTGAAAAGAAGAGTGTATAACTCAGGCATAAACGAGCCATTTTACCCCTCGACTTAACTATCCACCCTCGCCTGGATATAAACGTCTCGGGGTAAAATAGCTTCTTTTATGCCTTAGTTGTACAATCTACTATTAGTACCTAGTGTAAATAATTTATATATAGTGTAAACACTTCACCAACAGTAAAAATCTAATAGCTTCGTGATTTTTTACTTAAACACCACCGTCTTCACTAAAAGACTAGACAAATCCTAATCCTTTACTTAATTAAATACTTATTAATTATATTTTTAAATATTAGAACAAAAAAACATTTCAAAATATTAAGTAAAGGATTAATAATCATCAGAATAGTAAGTTCTGCACTTTTTGTTTTTATGTAGTTAGTAATTTAATTTAGTACCTGGTGTTAATCATTTATATATAGTGTAAACACTTCACCAACACTAAAAATCTATTAGTTTCGTGATATTTTACTTAAAACACCACTGTCTTCACTAAAAGAAACTCTAGATGTGATAACAGTGGATCCATCTGTATATTTGTTTAAACACAACGTTACATTATCAACGTGGTGTTTACTAATAGATAACGACAAACATATGTCTACGTGTGATGATGGTAAAGGAGTTACGAAGGAAGAGAATTCCTTACACATATCTATAAACCTCTTTTGACATAATATTATAGTGACAGTATTGGTAATGTTCTTTAGAAAGGTTAGGTGCGTAGTATTCGCAACTGGTGTGCGTGTATGACAAGATAAACAGCCAAACAGCATATTTTGTTGAATTTTCTGATTTAGCCTTTACGTAGCCCAGTTTAGGGTAGGTTTTCCAAGAACATAGTCCAAGGAACGGGCTGTGCAGGAAGAGATCGTGGGTTTGATCCCCTTGCGTTGCAATATTGACATGAACCAAAATCATCATAGCTTTCTTTAGAAATAACCCTAGACTAAAAGAACGGAAACTGTGCACAAAAATAATAGGTTTACTGCGAAATGCGTCTGTTCTTGGCCTCGATCTCGCTTGATGGACAGCGATGGATGAGGTCTATGATGGAATGAGCGTGCTTAGAAGATGCTTGTTTACTCTTGGTTTGAAGGCTGTTGGGATAATAACCTATCAGCCCCACACATACGCTGGCAGAGTTCGACAATATGGTTGTGCGTCTAATAAATGTGACATGTGTCTTTTTGTAATATTTTTATATTTGTAGCTTTTTGTAATTATCACAAAGCAAGTATTTGTTTAAACTATTAGCTCAAGATTTATCATTGAACTTGCTACTTAAGTTTATTGCACACAATGTGATAACATCGTGGTACCTATTAGTCTGCCTTGCCAATACTATGTGCAATTATTACGTTTGTTCATTTTGTTGTGTAGTGTTAGTGATAATCAAATACTAATATTCTCTATGGTGACAATGATGATGCAAGGATTATTAGTTTAATGTTGTTATGAAGAAAGAGTGTTACTGCATTCGTGACTATTGAATGGATTACAAGGGTTTCGTGGCTAAATGAAAACAGCCGCACGCACGGGTTGATCCTCAATGTTAAGCAACAATTTTTGAGGTTAGTCCGTAGATGGGTGACCATCCATTACATATCGAGACCCCTCTGTATCTTGGAAAGCACGTTAAGCTGTTGGTCCCGGCTGACTTTCGTAGATCTTTGACAGTCGTTACGGGTAGTCAAGAGGCCCAAAAGTTTGACAACCAGTCTTTACCAAGGGGTATCGTGTTATCCAGTACCTGGGTTGTAGAGGTCAGAGTGTCATGTAGTGGTGGTACCTTTGGGTGCAGTCTTGATGGCGGCGACGGCGACGGCGAGCGGGCAGCGCGCGACGTCGCGCCCGTTGACGCTGACGAGGCGGTCCCCGGGGGCCAGCCGCGCGTCGCGCGCCGCCGCGCCGCCCGCCACCACGGAGCGCACCACGATGACGGAGCTGCCGGGCTCCGACGGGTCCTGGGGGGCAAGGCAGGCTCATCTCATTTCTAAATATTAATTTGTTACTCGAACAAAACAAAATTGTTTCGTACATCAGAGAAATTCCTAATAATTATAATTATTGCAAACATTAAAAAAAATTATAAATAGGAAAAACTCTTGCGGACAAGTCCGATTCATAAACAATAATTACGTTTGTCAAATTAATGTTTGAATTAAATAAAATTGAATCAATTAACTTGAGATAACTGAAAAAATAGTAAACGACATGAAAAAATATGAGACAACCTTGGAAACCATTTCTAAAAAAGTTTTCAAAAAGCAAAAAATTATTCATATATACATACCCAAAAAAATCTCCAGTTACTTTTCATTATTTCAACAACAAAAACAACGCACAATAGGTAAGGACCGAGAAC
Organism: Amphipoea oculea; assembly: GCA_945859645.1. Lineage (NCBI taxonomy): Eukaryota > Metazoa > Arthropoda > Insecta > Lepidoptera > Noctuidae > Amphipoea > Amphipoea oculea. The sequence goes on along the minus strand of OX243885.1, from coordinate 17,713,885 downwards.
ACCACCTTGTGGAACACCATAAATAACTACGAGTCCAGTCTAATAAATAAACTCACCAAGTAATCAAGGATGGAGAACCCAAGTCCCCTATCCTCCTTCACCAGCTGGATATATTCCACATGATCACTCCACATCGCAAGACCACTAAGTGGCTCTAGCGACCGCGATCGAACGCGTTCTAAATCTTCAGTGCAGAATTCTGGAAAAGATAGCAGTGAATATGAATAGATACGGCACAACATTAAAAAGTAAATGTTTGGCATAATATGACAAAGAATAGCATTAATCCATAACGTTTTAAAAATGTAGAAAATGGGCTTTTTACTCAAAGGTTATTATACATTTTATGCAACTGGCTTTCTTTAAACCGTGCTGTAAGTACCAGTGAAATCAAAGATACCTGATACGTGAGACATTTCAACTCTCAAGGATGTGGTAAAATATTAGTATTGCAAGTAAAGCGACAGTTATCACTTTCTTTCTGATGGTCGTCAGTATTTTGGCTGCTAGAGCTATCATTTAGTAGATTTCATGTCCCAAGTGTGATTTAAAGTCATTGTATCTATTCTCACCGTCATGATCATGTGGAGCCGACATAACGGTGGTAGCACTGCAGAGTGACGCGACTGAACTCTCCGACTTTGCCTTGATTAGTCGCTGTGGAGGAAGCAGCAGGTCTTGTAAACTCCCACCTAGGATGTTACTCTGTAAAGAAACAGGCATTGACTGAAAGGATTTTATAAACAAAATAAATCTTGAAGATCGTGTGAGAGAGCAAAAGGTTGCAGCTCAAAACGCCATCTGTAGTGTGGTATAATAAACTTCTAAACTATCAAATCTAGATGGCGTTATTTACACACGAGTGTAAGTTTATAGACAGAGATGGCGTTGCTGTACACAAAATATGGAATATCTACATGAAATTCAGATCGTATATGGTTCAGTTAGATCACCGCAGTCCAGCCGTTCTCCGCTATTTAAAGATTGTCAGAGATTAGCTTTCTTTTAGGGAATCTTAAGGATAAGGTGTTCATGAAAGATTCACTTCTCCTTACCCTAGCAAAGCCAGCATCAGGCAGTCGGTCATTGTTGGCATAGTGTTCTCTCTTCCTGACTACTACCAGTAGGACTGGTGACGTCACCGCTCGTAGTCTGGTCACCACCTCTACATGATGGGCCCCTAGTACTCGCCAGCCGTTCACCTGGAATAAACGTTTACACAAAATATATAATTGTAATCTCTTACAGAAAAGTTGAGTGTAATGGAATTACTCTATAATTAAATAAGTAATTTTGTTATTTTGTCATTGTCGTCATTATCATTTAAAAAAAAAAGGTTTTCTTATTCCTTTAGGCTGTTGGCTGTTAGCCTACAAATCGTTTGATCATGTTGATAAGGATTGTTACACTGGGCTTCCCCTAAATGCCATAAAAAATTAAGTTCACAAATTATAAGCATTACTAAGAATCTTAACATGACATCATTTGGCTATAGTATTGTCCCAATTAATCATCATCATTACTTTATACCTGATCAAGTAATAAAACATCAACATTACATACCTCAAGCAGTTCATCTCCGACCCTATACATTCCAAGCCTGGCTACGGGTCCATTGGGAGCTATCGCCCTGATGTAGTGCCTTGCTTGTACCTCCTTGCCTCCCACCACTCGTACCGTGCCCTCGAGCGAGATGCCGAGACCGCTGTCCTTCTCTTTTATTATTGTGCTAACCTGGGGAAGCAATGCGAAATAGTTTGAAAGACTTCTGGATTATGCAAAATCAAAATAAATAAATTCGGGATTCAGTGAATTCCAACAACTGAGTTCTACAGACCATTGAATTTAAAATGTAATTACTTTTAAAAAAAAAAAAAGTTTTTTTTTATGTGAATATCCAAACGCTTTTCATAATTCCGAATAAAATGCAGAGTTTAAAAGCACACAAAGTGCAATTACCAAATATTGTTACCCGAAGCTGCCTCAACCTCTTATAATATTTGGTAAGTATAGCTTCTGAGTTACACTGGCTTTAGAAGACAACACCTTGACTACATCTTCTACTAGGATACCCAGCTCCCATGAAATGAGGTCTACCAAAAGTCTTGGTATACCAGAACTCTTACCACAATATCATACTGGTACTGATGTCCCGGCCAGTCCTTCTCGTGCTGCAGTATGTCCCGCCACTTGTCTTGGATCCGTCTTGCCTCTCGCTCCGACACCTCGTCGTCTCTTCCTATCACGATCTCCGCCTCCTCAGACGGAGACATCGGCGACGGCAAGTGAGGCAGGATCTCTGATTCGGGTTCCGCTTCTATTACTGTTGATTCGTCGTACTGTGGAAGAAAGATATATGATGGTATTAATAATAATATAAATTGTGTATACGTCGAGAGGAAACCTGGGCTCCAGGTTTCCTAAAGAGTACTTAATTTAATCTTGTATCAAATAATATGTCACATAATTTCTTGATCATCATAATAATGCCAAAATGCGTTTGCCACTGGATATACAGGAAGATTTTTTTATCACCATCCAAATTTTTTCAGGGTGTTCTACCCATGAATATGAACAACTTTCACTATGCGACCAACTCTGAAATCACGAAAAAATCAACTGTTTCATACATTTTGGTCAAGTAGGTATTGAACTTTTGTATGAAACAACTGATTATTTTTTTCCTGATTTCAGAGTTGGTCCCATAGTGAAAGTTGTTCATATTCATGGGTAGAACACCCTGTAAAAATTTGGATGGTGATAAAAAAATCTTCCTGTATACTAGCAAAAATCGCAACAACGATTTGCTTGATCATTATCATCGGTCAATTTCGGAACAGCTAAATTCATCGTAGACTCATTCAGACCCCGGGAGTTAATCGCATAGTGACCAATTCTGGTGCTTCCTCCAAAGAGACTCTTGTCCAGCGGTGGGTCCAGTTATAATCTTTTACTCACCACACTAAAGCTATACTTGGCAAGCGAGGTGACAGAAGGGCTCGGCGGAGCAATCGGTGATCTTCGTCCATCCTGAGCAGCCAGCGCTTTCTGAAGCTTCTCAAACCCCGCCCCACGAAGATACCTAGAAGTTTTATTACTGAAATTAGAAAAGATTTAAGAACACAAATCTTTCATAATAATCCTAGACAAATTATCCCGTCAAAGTCAGTCAACTCTTCAATAACATATGAGTTACTTTTGGCTCCAGCATATATATTTCCAGGGGTGTCACATCTTACCTCAATGCTTTCAGTCGAACTACGGGCCCCTTGGCATCCCTTAGCAACGCCACCGCGCGATGATTCGTCACTCCGTGCAGAGAAACGCCATCAACCTGTGAACCAAAACCATACATTATTTATGGGAAGAAATTGCAAAGTGTAAGGAAGATGTGAGTGGAAACGCCGGGAGGAGACGCCTGTTGTTGATGTTCTTCAGAGAGGTCAGGTGCGTAGTCCTCGCAACCAACGTGCGTGTTTGACCAGAATGTATGATCGTAAATGTTGTGTACAAGTATAGGTAACGCACCGCTGCAGCGTGGCCGAGCGAGAGCGAGACATCACTGCATCGGTCCGCGAATCCGCGATCGCCCCGCGCGGGCCCGCATACTTTGTGACAGTTACATGTCAGTGCGTTTACAGCCAGCGAGAGTTTTACTTGTCCCGTGTCCCGTATCTAACAGTAAATGAAGCAAAAGGAATCTGTAAGGATTGTAGCAGGTGGCGTTTTGTAGTTTCTGTCTACCCCCATTGAAAGAAGGCATGAGTTTATGTATGTATGTGTATTCATAATGTCTATTATAAAACTGTCTAAACTTATGTTTCAAATTAATATTATTTCTAGTTAAACAAATATCAACTTTATTATAATAGAAATTAAGTTGATTTCAGAGTACTACACTAGCACTATTGAAAAAGTTATAAAAAATTTTGAAGTTGTAGCGTAATCTGAACTTTATTTTGTAGGATTTAAAGTTATTTTTCGATAAACTCATATTTGTTTACATTTTTGGCACATAAATCGCGAATGCAGATTAGGTAATATTCCATAGCCTACGGAGCGCTTGACCTACATCGATAGAATGTGCGTCATTTAGGGGTAATTATATCGACACCCTATTTGCGTTACACTCAGAATGACAATTCCTACTATTTAACAATATCTATTCCGTCATTTACAGTTCGGCATCTCGAGCAGATGAATTGAAATCAATGGATTTTGTTGAATGCAATAAGAATGCAGGTTTCGAAATGAAATTTTTATTTCTGTAAGTATATCTTCTAAGACACTTTTACACGTCAATATTTTAAAATTAGATGGCGCCGGCATTTCCTAGCTGACTGATCCCTGAGAAGAAATGCCGAATCAGATTTCGTTATGATACCCGTAGTTACTATCCTGCCGGGGTTGCGGGATTGTCCGAAAGGGTTACCGCTACCCCGGAACATAAAGGGCTAAGGAAGGAACACGGATGGGTTTCAGTCAGTAAGAGTCTGACACTCCCTTCCGCTCCACCCAGAGCGGGAGGGGTCATTTGATAATTTTCCATCCATACAAACGAAAAAAAAAAAAACCGAGTGTGCTTATGACCACACGACTGAAGTGAAACTTCAAACGTATTTGGCTATGAGAGGAAGAGAGAAAGAAAATGTGCGCGCGCACTGCTGTCTCTTGCTTATATCCCCCACTTAATTCCCGTTCACCTCGCCCGATCACACTTTTCGTAACGCGTTCGCCAGTTTACTCCCCAAGTCAAGCGCGCGTAAAGAAGTTTCACTTCAAAAATACTTGCATACGAAATTGTTCCGTAGACTCTTACTGATAAGGAGCATAATCGCATTTGCGAAGACTAACGCGGTTGAGTACCTACGTATTTGAGCGAGTAACCGTATAAGATACTTTATAGTCTTGCAAAGTATTTTGAGTCGGTACCTGGTGTGCGTACTTGGAAGCAAATACCTGGTGTAAAAACCCGGTCGCATAAATACCTATTTATGCGACCGGGTTTTCCTACCTTCCCTACTCGCCCGATCACACGTTTTCGTAACGCATTCACCAGTTTACTCCCCAAGTCAAGCGCGCCTAAAGAAGTTTCACTTCAAAAACCGTACTATAATACTCTTTCAACTTAAGTTACTGCACCTTCTTGCAATCCACATAGTTGCATAGCTTCTAATTACCAGCCACTCCAAAAATCCGTACCGAGCAGGATCTCGCATACTGGTGCTACACCTCAACCAAATGACCTCATTAAATTGATTAATGAACATTAAGCCTTCACTAATTACTCCGCCTCAATTGACGTCGCTAATTAAGAGACGCTGCTTTCAACTTCTGCAGATTATTGGAGCAATTGATTAGGGAGGTATTGCACAGGTCTAAGGCAATTTGGATGATAATTTCCGACACCTATGAAAAGACAAAGGGTGCCGTTATCTTCCATTTGCACGTTTGGTCCTCTACCACAGGAATTGTCTATGCATTGCCAAGCTTAAAGGAGGATTGTATTAAAATGGCTCATACGCCTATAATATGTAGGTTGGTAAGATTTTTATCAACTCTCATAGTTTTGAAACTTGCGAAACGAAACGAAACAGTTCTAGGTGGCAGAAAGGCATGGCCATACAGAGATGATAATATTATATCAAATGAATCTCTTCTTCTTCTTCGTGCCAATGGCAAAATGACATAAAATAAATAATTTTGTTTTTTTTTATTTCAAACTTTTTAAAGAGCACAGGTTCATTATGTACACACAAATATAATACTGCAGCGCCTCCTAGTGATTTTCCACCGTAACACCTACTTAAAAATCCTCACTAATCAACCACAAACCCATTATTGATGATGAAAACCGAATCCAAATCGAACTAGGTAGTGGTTTTGGTTTTGCACAAACAAATGTTTACTGCAGCGCCCCCTGGTGAGTTGTCACTGTAACACTTATCTAGGATCGTGCACCAATCAAATCCAAACCCATCACTGAAAACCGCATCAAAATCGGACTAGTAGTTTTAGAGATTAATGGCAACATTGGTTTGCACAAACAAACACACATCCTCTCACCCCAAACGCATATACCGTCTCCTTACCGTCGTGAATAAAAAAAAAACTTAAGTCGTTTATTCAATCTTGGATGAGAATAGCCCTTTTTAAACGTCAAAATTACATATGTCAGTCCTCCAAAACGTCCACCCTTCACCACTTCCTCGTGGTTTAGTTGGGAACAAGATGTGGCGCAACAAACTCTCCCGAAACAGTTGTCTATTAAGTTAGACGCGAGTACATGACAGTGTATTAAATTTATTTGGGCCAAAACTTCCCAACTTCTACGGAGTCGTCGACGTCAATACCACATACAATAGATAAAACACGCGAGATCAATTAATGTTTGATTTAATTGATATAAGGCATCTATGAACGATGTGGTATTGAGACAGCTACAATAAGCACGCAACTGTTTCAAGTAAAGAGGAGAATTGGTTATACTCATTTACATAAAGTCCATTTAATTTGCAGCGTCTCGTGCTTCTTTGAAGGATAGTTATTGTTAAATGAGAGTAAGGCGAAGGTGTGAATAGCGTTTGAACCAGAAGAGGATGTATCGGTTTATATGTGATGATAAGTTTGTATAATTTAGGACTCTGTTTACAAGACAAGAAGCAGAGATTAATAAAGATGTGGTATGACGAAAATGCTAATCGCCCATTGTGTCACCCTTTGTAAAATTTCTGTTGGTATTTATGTCTGTAATTTATATGGTGTACATAATAAAGAGTATTCTATTCTATCATCATTAGTATCAAATATGTGTCGGCAAAAAAAACGAATGAATGGCGCTAATAACTATGAATTATCATTCATAGATAGATTAGCAAAAGCAGATGTAGTGACAAAAGTCTAGACAAAGAAGAAGAAGAAAAAAAGAAAGAAAATACGTTTATTTGCGGCAAACATGACGCAGCGAAAGAACAAAAAACACGTGTAGCGTTTTCTACAACGCCACATGCGAACAACGCGTCATACTGACGTCACGCAAAATCCTGCATCTCGCAAGCAATGTTTACCTCGCAACTAGCATATTATACAACGGCCTCATACCTCTTTAAAAAAAATGGCGGTAAATATGCGTCACGTCCAGGCAAAACGGCCATTGCTCAGCATAATGCTACGACCATATACGAGACAGAGACCCAGCGAAAAAGAAAAAGTTTTAGTCTTACTACGTAATCTAGTCGTCTCCATTTTCTACAGAATAAACTTATGAATTTTACCATCTTCTCAACGGTCTCATTTCTCGGAGTGCTCCTGCACTTGGACAGAAAGGAGACATTAAATAATGGCACAGTTCTCTAGAGTAAATCATAAGTGAGACGTGACTACGCTGCGGAAGAAGAATATTTTATTACAGAAAATAATATTCAAATGTATGTACTGGCTTTTATAATAAGGTTGAATAAAGCAGGAGATGGTGCAAGAGAGAAAATTATATAAGGATTGGTAAGAATTACGTGGCTTGCTGAATTGCATAATCCATACTAATATTATAAATTCGAAAGTAACTGTCTGTCTGTGTAAAATTCGAAGACATGTGACATCTGCCAACCCGCACTGGGCCCGCGTGGTGGATTAAGGCCCTCTCCCTCTCACTGAGAGGAGGCCTGTGTCCCAGCAGTGGGAACATTATAGGCTGTTTATGGTTGGTTGGTGTCTGTCTGTCTGTCTGTATGTTACCTTTTCACGCCTAAACCGTTGAACCGATTTAGATGAAATTTGGTATAGAGATAGTTTAAGTCCCGGGAAAGGACATAGGATACTTTTTATCCCGATATTCCCACGGGATCGAGACTTATGCCGGTGACACCACTCGGCACAGCTAGTCAGCCTATAATGTTCCCACTGCTGGGACACACGCCTTCTCTCGGTAAGAGAGAGTGGGCTGTAATCTACCACTTGGGCCTAATTCAGGTTTGTTCCTGCTGAATTAGATAATGAAAAATCAATATGTAGCAAAAGCAGAAAAGCTTTAGTGGTAAATCGATTTACACAAACACACTAGTTTCCTTGAAGGGTTAGCCAGAGGTGTACCTATAGTATACCCACATTTGGCCAGTTAAGTTTCAGTCCCATACACAGGACGAGCGTGGCTAGATAATAACAGCCGCACAGGTCGATCGATCAGGTTAAGCTACGCTTGCCGCGGTTGGTTGGTCTGTGGATGGGTGACCATCTTTACATACCGAGACCCCACCGTGCCTCGGAAAGCACGTTAAGCCGTTGGTCCCGGCTGTCATTCGTGGATCTTTAACAGTCGTTACGGGTCGTCAAAAGCCCGAAAGTCTGACAACCAGTCTTACCAAGAGGTATCGTATCACCCAATAACTGGGTTATGGAGGTCAGATAGGCAGTCGCTCCATGTAAAATACTGGTATTCAGCTGCATTCGGCTAAACTGGAAGTCGACCCCAACTGAGTAGGCTAGGCAGATGATGGACACAGGACGAGCCTATTGCCATCAACCGGGCACAAAACAAGACTCCGGGCTGTAACTAAGAAATTCCAGATGGAAAAACCCAATAACACTTTGCCCGACCAGGGAATCGAAGCCAGGACCTCATGCTCAGCAGTGGCGCTTGTGACCACTAGACCAGAGCATAGAAAAGTTCACTTCTCACAAATATATCAAAGGCAACGAAGAAAATCAAAGAAATTGTCAAGAAGTAACAAAACATTCCTGGATTCAAACCTTGGTTTGTTTCTCAGCACCAGCCCAGCGTCTTGGCACCATATTACATAGCACTTTTGGATGTACAGTCAGCTTCAGAGAAAAGGAACCCCCTTTGGTAATGACATCAAGAAGTCTTGAGGTGGTTCCTTTTCTCTGACGCTGTCTGTACTATCGCGTTGAAAGTATTGGTCAGCTAGACTCTGCGTTACCGAGTGCTAGCTGTCCAGGATGCGCCGGGCGTTTGGATTCGCAGTACGATTATAAGCACCCCTTGGGAAGGCTCCTTTCATGCATCATCGATTCATCCTACACCCAGTGAGAGTGCGCTGCTTCTTAATAGACTATGTCCCATCTGCTGGAGTGCCCCAAATGTCCGCTCCCTTGACTATCTGAACAACTCAAAGCATTTATTTCAATTAAACCAATTACAGGCACTTTTGAATTGTCAAGGGGTCGGTCAGTCAGAAAGATGAAGCTAGTTGCCCATTACAAAGCGTAGGTACCTATGGAGAAGAACGGGCAAGAAACTCCATGGACACACACAACATGTCTGACGCTACAATAAACATGGCCATATAGCATAACCGGGCAATAATGTTCTCAGTACTGTGACGTACCTACAGTCACGAGCACTAATATGTCAACACTTGGTAACTTTCAATTGCAATTTTTTTCTTGAAATAACGAATGCAACGTTGAAATACGACACTTTACATAAGCCTATGGGTTCGAAAATACTATGTTCGCAATAACATAAAATTTCATTCAAAAATAAAGGAGAAAATCGCCTTTGAATAAAGCCAAGTGTATACATACTTATGCTCGTGACTGTAAGCCTTTTCTTCTTCGTAAGACTCTTTGAGAGGGATATGGCCATATACTAGGCTCAAAACAGTAGAATATAGATGCACCGCCGAACCGAAATAAAGAAGACAGGGCACTTAAACATAACTGACAAAAAGGGAGTGCAAATCTCCTCTGTCTACCCATTTGGGGAATACAAAGGTGGAAAATAAACAGGAATGAAACAATATCATTCCTAAAACACCACTATAAATGTAAGGACATTAAAACGGAACAAGCGTATAAAATGTCTCGATTAAGTCCGTAGTCGCCTGCCCCTTGGGAGAGCTCGCAGTTAGTATGTGATGACAGTGTACGTGGAAGTGGGTTAAGGACATGTTTCTTTGTTAATATTGTACCATGAAATGAATAAGATGATAATTACGGCATTAGGATTATACAAGGTCATATTTAATTTGCTAGCGATGGGTATCGATATCTAAATACGATAAAGAAAAAAAAACTGATTTTTGAAACTCATACTATTCAAGAAACTAAACTAGATTGTCAAAAAAAACATCTGACCATTTTTTTTATGTTTATACATATCGAAACCCATCACGTCTGCGGAGTTTCGCTAGCTAATTTAACTTGACTTTGTAAAGGGAAAGTATTGCTAGAATAAAATTGAATGAATTTAGGTAAAGTGAGTCTCGAAGAATGCGAGAAGCACAAAACCGGTCGAAGTGGAGGTGCTTGGGGGAGGCCTATGTCCAGCAGTGGACGTCTTTCGGCTGAAATGATGATGATGATGATGATGAGTCTAGAAAGCAGTGCACAAAAGGAAGGAGGCTCCGCATTGAGTGGAACAAAGCTGTCAATGATAATGAGCTTGGAAGATAACTTTAAAGACATAGGATTTCGAATAATGCTGTATGCTGGATTCGAATCCAAGGTTAAGCCGGACTTAACAATGTTTGGAATGGTGATGCACCAGAAATAAATTAGAATAAGCAAGAGAAAATAAAGCTCACACTGTCACATTCAAAACAAATAAGAATGAAAATAAATATGCACCGTTAGCCAAGAAAACATCGTTGGATTGAGTGAAATCCCGCACGTTTGGCAAACGGCAGACAGTATAGAGTATCACCGTAATAAGAGCAAGCATATCGACATGTACTGGGCACGGCGCCAATTTTGGCACATCCCGAATTACGGAAATTCAATTTCTTCAAAATTCCAGCCAAAACTGGGAAATTCTAATGGATTATCTCATTTCGGATGCAACGCCAATGCCGATGTATATTTGTTGTTTTGCTTTTATTCGAACCTATGAATCGTAATAAAACTCAAGTAACAGACGGAGAAAAGTTGGGCCGATATAGCCGAAATATGAAATAACATAAGAGACCTTTTGTCAAAAACGAGTTAAATATCATGTTCGTTCGTCCTGAGTCTGGATTTGTACCCGGTTAATGGCAACAGGCTCACCCCTATTACTTGGAACTTAAAGATAACTGGCGAAATGTGGGTAAACTATAAGCTCTGCAGTTTAATCCTTCGGGGTGAGGAGTCATATCACGACCGACTCGTGCAGCCTTAATGGTTAAAGTTACATAGAAATCATGTATGACGGAAATATTCTACATAAAATTGTCTAAAAAATATCCCGCAACAGCATATGTCTATCTTTTATGGTTGACTCACAATAACACGTGTAACTCCTGATAGCTTAGCAGTTCGGAGCATTCTGATTATATTTGTTTACTCTTGCGTTTATAATACTCTCACTCATCCCTAATTTAAAAAAGTTAACATTATTACCTATTCAATAAAAAAAGAATCATAGAAATCGGTATAGAAACACCAAACTTATACATGAAATAAGCCATCGCGCCGTCGCACGTCTGAATCATGCTATAAGGATTATTTTTGTGTAACGGTTGCCGCGCTCGACACAGGTCGCGGCGGGTATAAAAAGGCGGGAGGTCCGAGAGCGAGCCTATGGAGCGAGCTTCATTCAATATTTGGCTGTTGATGCGTTCAGAGCGTTCGACCTTATTGACAGACAATAATTTATTGATATTGAGAAACCGTGCTTATCAGCGCGACTTTTAGTCTTTAAATAGTTTATTTGAATTTCTTTTGTTGTTATTTTGTAAAATAGGTACCTATGAGTTGTTTTGGTAGTGTTTAAATATTCGTTCAAATTAAAAATTATTAAGCGTAGGTACTTTTATTAATTCAAGTAGTTATAAGTATTTATTTTTAAGTGAAGTAGGTATAGGTAGATAGTATTGCACAGGCGTTTCAGCTTTATTTTCATTTCTTTTTTGTTGTGTAGACAAGGAATAATGAAGGATTTTTTGAAATTCAACCCCTAAGGGAGTTAAATAGGGGATGAAAGTTTGTATGAAAGTCCGTCAGTTTTAAAGTTAGGATCATCAAATTTTGTGTTTAGGCTGACGACTAAAAATTAATTTATACGTGTCTCAGCGTTTTTGATAATTCTACCCCCAAAGGGTTAAAAGGGGGGATGAAGTTGTGTATGAAAGTCCGTCAGTTTAAAAGTTAGGATCTTTAAATTTTGTATTTAGGCTAACGATTAAAAATTAATTTATACGTGTCTCAGCGTTTTTGATAATTTCTCCCCCAAAAGGGGGATGAACGACCTGACTGAAATATCAACGAACAGTCTAAATCGCTGGTCCTTCCTAGGGACATGAATTTTGGAGGGTGTGTTCTTTGTGAAGAGTAGGTACCTATCGAATAAGAAGGGGTTTTTGGAAATTAAACCTTTAAGGGGGTAAAAAGGGGGGATTTTGTTGGTATGAAAAATCTTATTTCTTGAGTTAATAACCTTGACACTTGGCACGAATACTTATCTAAGTAAATTATGAAGTTTGGAATTTTTCGTTTTTCTAAAATACCTACCCCCTATAAAAGAGGTATTGGGGGGTGTCAAAATTTGTATGGAAGAATTTTAACGCCCTGTCCGATTAACTTGAAACTCAGTTTTTATACTAAGGACTAAAAATAATTAATAACATGTATCAGGGTTTTTCGAAAATCTACCCCGAACTGTGTGAAAAGAGGTAGTTAATTTTAAAGGGGAGGATTTTACCGCGTGGCTTGATTAGCTCGAAAATTGTTATAAATAAACTGAGTCAAGTTATAAAATTCCACCCCTGTGGGGGTGAAAAGCGGGGATACAGTTTATTTGAAAAGTCTGATTCCTTTGTTCTATAAACTTAAAAATTGGCCCGAATACTTATTTATCTAAATTAATTATAAAGATCATACCAACATACATTTTCGAAACTTTTAGAGGAAAGTACGAATTTCACGCGGACGAAGTCGCGGGCAGAAGCTAGTATATAGTAAATTACTCGATGTATTTGCGCTATACGACAAGGGATTACCCCGCAGTGCGAGATCCCTTGGGATGATTTCAATTCCTAAGAATCCCACGGGGTTAAAAACACTGCTGCAATCCCTAAACATGCTTGAATGGACCACATCGTAGAATATGGCGACCGGCTAGCTTAAACCTTTAGAAAAGCTGATCAAATTTTCACGTTTGTATTACTTTTTATGACATTTATTGAAGACAAATCGTCGCAAACTAGTATACTCGTACTGAATACGAGTCCTCCAGACCGAATTTCGGCCAAGGTTACTAACATCAGCGGAGACTAGCTATCAGCGTAGGAGACATTATAGTGCATAAGTTCCTGCGCAGACACGGTGCACTCCCGCTTCCGTCACTCCCTTGTCCGATGGGACGGCAATCTAACACGGCCGGAAAGAGATCAGGCGCAGAACAAACGGCTTAGCGTGCTTTCCGAGCCACGGGGTATCACACCGCTGACTTCCAAACTCCGGGCTGTTGCTAAGAAATTCCAATCGAATATCGGCCAGTTTCGAAGTGGGACGAGTTGCCCCCTTAGTTCCCTGGTCCCAGTTTTGAAGTGGGACGAGTTGACCCCTTAGGCCCTGGTCTCAGTTTTGAAGTGGGACGAGTTGACCCCTTAGGCCCTGGTCTCAGTTTTGAAGTGGGACGAGTTGACCCCTAATCAAATTAGAAAGATGGAATTGGTCCCTGGTCCCGGTTTCGAAGTGGACGAGTTGCCCCCTAACCCGAAAAATATTGTTATGCACTTTAGCAGTTGCAATGCCGGTACCTCTAACCCTTCCAATTATGAGGTCTTCTTCCATATATCCCATTGTCATTCTAATCAGACCCATAGGATCAAAACAAGGATCTGAGAGGAGACAAGTACATCCAACAATTACCATCATGTTAATATTCGCGAAGTAAGACCGGCGCGTGACGTCATTCAAATAGGTCAAGGGCACAATATTAGAAAATCGTAATAAAGACTCGTTTGACGACGCCTTCCTTTATGACGTTCCTCCTTAAAGGGATAGGACGTAAAAAGGAGATGAAAATTATATCCGTTATACCTTGCAATTTTGTTTCTGTATTATCTGGGCCAAAATTTGAATTATTTTGATATTGGGGCGGCCTTGTGAGGGGTATGCCTGTTTTGGAAATATTAAGTTATAAAGGAGCAGAATTTACACAATATTAAAATACAAACGTCGGTCTTGATTCTAACAAGTTAATTTTTAAATGTGACAACGAATTTCATTTCAGCGAACAACCGTACTGATTTCATGAAAGGTGAAGAAGTATATCGATGATTTTCAAATGAATTTTTTTCAAATCAATTCACTATCTTTTCTTTTTTTATATATTTATGCTATTGCTTTCAATATGTTTACTCATAGACAGCTTACATTGGCAGAACATTATTTAAGAAAACTCTTTATCATTACAAACTTTCTCTAATAAAAAAAAAACCGAGTATGCTTATGACCACACGACTGAAGTGAAACTTCAAACGTATTTGGCTATGAGAGGAAGAGAGAAAGAAAATGTGCACGCGCACTGGTTTCTCTTGCTTATATCCCCCACTCAACTCCCGTTCGCCTTGCCCGATCACACTTTTCGTAACGCTTATGTCACGCGTTCGCCAGCTTACTCCTCAAGTCAAGCGTGCGTAAAGAAGTTTCACTTCAAAAATAATAATGTAAAGTCCTATAAAACACAGCATCAACTCGGGATACTCGAAAGCAATCCGAGCGCAAGTAGAAACTCAGCTGTATCAACCTCTCCTACATTGTCGAAAGGCCGAGCCAGCTTCGTTACGAATTTATGGATGTAGTACAGACACCAGCACATCAACCTACCCGAAACTGTCAGATTTTCCCAATCAACTTTGAACCATATGCTTTAGTGATAAAGTTGAAAATCTATAAAAGAAATTTGACAGATTGTAGTAGGTTGATGTGCTGGCGTCTGTACAATCCGGAATATAACATCAATATTGACATTAAAACTAGTCTTCGTTTGTTTTGTGTATTAGGAGTTTTTGCTAGGTTCCGGATTGTTTAAACTTGGAGGATTGGATCTCCAAGTATGGTCACCAATCTTGCATGTCTTGTAGGATATATGTATTATGCTTCTGCAAGTACCATGTTTTGCATTGCTAATTTTCTGTAGAACCTAACGTAACTAAAGCTAGAACGATCATTTGCGATATGTCGGATATTAACATTTTGTAATGGGTTTGGTGTCTCATATTTTAAACAAGTTATTTTTTTTTCCTTATCTTCAACATTGAGTTTTTTAAATTATTTTTAAGAAGCTAACAGTGTTAAAATAATAATAATAACATGTATCATGTCATGGTCAAGTATACAGGTTGAAATTGAACACATGCGACAAATCGAAATGGGAGATTGTACTAAAAAATCAGCTGTTACCTACATTTACTCGACTACCAGTTACTGGTACGAAGTTCAGTTGGTAAGTCATTTTGACGAGTTACTCGAACATAAATGTAGGGAACAGCTGATTTTTTTATCTCGATTTCAGGTTTGCTCCCATAGTAAAAGTTGTTCATAATGATGAGTACAATCTCCCATTTCGATTTGTCGGATGTGTTAAATTTCACCCTGTATAAAAAGGAGGGGAAATAATCAAAGGGCATCAAAAAATTCTTCCGCATCGCGGTCAATAGGAAAAGTGCCCAAAAGGCTGGCAGCATTGCCACGTTGTATGGCAATACTGATACTTTGGCCAAAAAATAGGCCAGCCCTCTGGTCACGTGATGAATTGACCAACCGCTTGGCAATATCTCGAAAACCTAATTGCCACTTGGACCCCATGGCCCTAGTGTTTAACCCCAAACGGTTCGAACATATAGGTAAATTCCAAAGAGAATAAGAGAATAGAGTTAATATTTGATTTTGGAGTATTTGCGCCGTTTGAGGTTTTCCGCACCTGCAGCAGCCAGCCGAGCACAGCCCATCGTGCTTGAAAGATGCGATGGCGCAAGGGTGTGGACACACGTTGCATCCCACACCAAACTCAAACTCAAAGCATTTATTTCAATTAAACCAATTACAGGCACTTTTGAATTGTCAAAGGGTCGGTCAGTCAGAAAGATGAAGCTAGTTGCCCATTCCAAAGCGTAGGTACCTATGGAGAAGAACGGGCAAGAAACTCCATGGACACTCTTTTAAATCAAAATAATATGGTTACAAAGTCTTGGTTACATCATTCACGTTAAAAATTATACATGTGAGAACGATGCAGAACGTTAAAAGCGTCCATAATGAAAATATGAGAAAAAACAACAATTCAAATATTAAATTAAAATAAAATAAGCCATGGCAGCAAAGAGATGACCAGTCCCTACTGACGGCGCCCGTTCACGAACATGAAGCATGTATTAATGACCCCTCCCGCTCTGGGTGGAGCGGAAGGGAGTGTCACACTCTGACTAAAACCCACCCGTGTTCCTTCCTTAGCCCTTTATGTTCCGGGGTAGCGGTAACCCTTTCGGACAATCCCGCACCCCCGGGAGGCTTCGGCCCTAACAAGCCCCTTCCTTTCTGCTGACATCTCTTTGAGGCGCGCGTGGAACTCATACGCGTCGTCCGGCACGGGCTTGGTCCTGATCGGACGGTGAGCTACCCATTACTCTCCGTCCGCAGGCCCGCGCCTACGGTGGCTGGGAGTCGTCACGCAGCTCCCGACGACGCCCGGAACGTCTCCCGCGGCGGCGGCCGAAATTCGGTCTGGAGGACTATTTTTTGATGTTATCGTACTGTATTTGTGTATAAAATTGACGTGTTCCATTCCATATTTTCTTAACCAAAGTACACTGAAAATCCTCTTTTAACATAAAACATTACCTAGATGTATTTCATTCGTGCTTTCATCGTCTTATACAATATTTATTCCGCAAGGTTTAATCTTTGTTTCATCAGCGCCATAGCGAGGCGGTGTCGGCTCGCTACTAAATATTAAAATGTTGGGATGTTCCAACAATAGCTTGCTCTCGAATATATTCTACTGTTGTTCTCACCTTTTGTTGTTGAGTGTTGTATTAACATACGATCTTCTGTTTTGTGTTATTGGGGCGTCTACTAATATTGGAGTACGTGTGTGTGTGTGTGTGTGGTTTCTGGTTAAACATCATCATTATAATACATTTAGTTCCTTGCTCGTGTTACATGATTATTATACAGGTAGATTTTTTATCACCATCTTAATTTTTACAGAATATTCTACCCATGAATATGAACAAGTTTCACTATGGGACCAACTCTGAAATCACGAAAAAAAATCGGCTGTTTAATACAAAAGTTCAATACCTACTTGACCAAAATGTATGAAACAGCAAACAATAATTGTCGTATTGGTGAGATAACGTCCTAAATACGGCGGGGTAATTGCGTAACACAAATGAAATGACAGTACAGTCACGTTCATTGTTGAGCAGACGAATCTATTAAACCTAATATGAAGGAATGGATTAAAAATATCCTTTAAAACACTCGGATTGTAATTGAAACTGTGTTTGTAATTAGGGTGCTGATTGATGTCTTACTAATACTTTTTATTGAGTGATTGCGTAAGAATTTTACCTGAACTGCACCCTAATTGCGTAACACACTATTACTCTCAATTTGAATCATTTTGAAGCATATTTCTAATCCATTGCTCCATATGTTCGAAAAATGTGTCTGCTCAACAACGAATATAACGCTATGAATGTTGTTGAACTGTCAAAATTTACACAATTTCCCTGCAGGGCTTGTTTTCACTTTCATCAGATACTTTTGGAACACACAATACATTATGTGCGTGGGCCGTTTTCGTACGTTATATGAAGCCAACCTACTGTACCTATCTACTTTATTATTGCAGATATAAAGCTGAGCAGTAATCTGATTTGACATCTAGCCGAGTGGAGGTCAGAGAGCCACTGATCGAGTTATAGTGAGCGCGATAGTTTCGGAGGAACCATACGATTTATATCGATCGGTAAGTGCTGGCCAGTTTTAGGTTCGTGTTTGTTTAAAAATGATTATTGTTGGGGGTTATATTTTTGGTACTTTACTTATGTCTTTTGATATTTCTCGGGACCTTGGGGTCCCGGACCTTTGGAATGCGTACAAGGGGCCGAAGCCAACTCGCAGAGGCCCGTTAGACGCTTTTAATGAAATGAGGCATCAACAGACGATTATTCCAGTTCGCACAATGCAATGCAAGGGCACCCAAGGACAACCCCTGGTGGGTGTAGGACTATTGCAGGATATGGAAACAAAGATATTGGATTATGGGTTTGGGTGGCTAAAGTCAACTGGTCATTGAGGACTATAGAAGATCTATAGCCCCTTCCTGACCAATGTTTTATATTGGCCGCAAGCGCTACTGCTGACCTTGAGGTCCTGGGTGCGAATCCCGGGTCGGGATGTCATTAACGAGGTGTAGTGTGACGAAAACTATAGGACAACTCATCATGAAATCAATCAAATCGATACAACGTAATTCTTCTACATTATACAGTATGGAAACTACAAATACTTGGAGACTGGGCCTTTTTGGCGCAGCCATGAGGCACACTTTCCTGCTAATTTCTTACATCCGACTTTACACTTTCTATAATATTTTTATTTGTTGCTATCTGATGTATCTGATGTATTGTGTGTCTTGTAGTCTGTGCTAAATAAATGTATTTTCTTTATTTCTTTATATGCCCGTCAAAATGTAGGGAACAGCAGATGTTTTTTCGCAACCGATTTCGTTCAATTTTTGTATGTATATCGTCAGAAAAGGCGATAACAAGTATGTGGTATAATTTATTGCATTTATGTGGTTTTCATACTGTATATGCCCCTTGCTTCTGAAATTGTCTATTATTAAATTTACCTTGCCTTTCAAAAATTGCAAGTCTGGTAATTTTAGTAGTTATACCAAACTTCGAAAACATCAAATATATTGAACATCTAAAAATCATTCTCGTTCATTTGAGAAACCTTCTACGATTTTAGGAAAACTGTTAATCACTAATTTTGACCCTCTTACATGACCCTTTCAACTGAAGGTATTTGGTTTTTGCAGACGCACTACTTTCCTGACTCCATCAATCTTCCCCACAAGTCTATCTTCCATCCATCACACACAATTTCACAGTAAGCCCTGGTTGGTACCCACCCAAAGGCGATTTTTTCCCGCGACGATTTTTCATCGTGCACTAGATTTTGAACTCTCGGTGTTGAACGGAGCTTTGAGAATTCAACAGAGTGCATCCCAGTGCCTCAGAAAAATACACCGTTGGATTTTCAACTGTCAGCGCTGAGCAGTGCGTTGTAAATCCAGATGATAAAAAAAACCGAGTGTGCTTATGACCACACGACTGAAGTGAAACTTCAAAAGTATTTGGCTATGAGAGGAAGAGAGAAAGAAAATGTGCGCGCGCACTAGTTTCTGTTGCTTATATCCCCCACTCAACTCCCGTCCATCTCGCCCGATCACACTTTTCGTAACGCGTTCGCCAGTTTACTCCCCAAGACAAGCGCGCGTAAACAAGTTTCATTTCAAAAATACTTGCATACGAAAGTGTTCCGTAGACTCTTACTGATAAGGAGCATGATCGCATTTGCGAAAACTAACGCGGTTGAGTACCTACGTATTTGAGCGAGTAGCCGTATAAGATACTTTATAGTCTTGCAAGTATTTTGAGTCGGTACCTGGTGTGCGTAGTTGGAAGCAAATGCCTGGTGTAAAAACCCGGTCGCATAAATACGTACCTTCCCTACTCGCCCGATCACACGTTTTCGTAACGCATTCGCCAGTTTACTCCCCAAGTCAAGCGCGCCTAAAGAAGTTTCACTTCAAAAATCGCCTGTGAATACGAGAGCTAAAACGATCAACGGTCTACCGTACATCAGTTTGTAGTAACACCTGTAGCGGTATCTACAACGCCACATGCGAACAACGCGTCATACTGACGTCACGCAAATCCTGCACCTCGCAAGCAGAGTTTACCGCGCAACTAGCATAGACACAACGGCCCGACATGACCCATTGGGCAGTTGCCCACCAGACACAACACCCGTCTGGTCGGAGGATCCTCCCTTTTCTATGGAGGTTGAGTGAACTTTACACCCTGTTCCTCATATCTCTATACTCTCCAGTATAGAGGTATGAGGATCAGGGTGTAAAGTTCACTCAATCTCCATCTATGCTAGTTGCGCGGTAAACTCTGCTTGCGAGATGCAGGATTTGCGTGACGTCAGTATGACGCGTTGATCGCATGTGGCGTTGTAGATACCGCTACAGAATCAAGTTCTTCAAACTGAACAGACAGCTGTGTTGCTGGGGATTTTGTTGCGCCGCTTCTTCTTCCCAGCTAAATCGCTAGAAAGTGGCGAAGGGCGGGTGTTGTGGGACTATCTTACGTAAATTTTGACGTTCGAAGAGGTGATTCTCAGCCTAAAATGAGTTTTGATATTCATCTATCGATCCGTAGGGTTTACTTAGCCACGAACCCCTTCTTCCAAGCATTGACATCACGTGAACGTGTTAATTCTGTCCCTAATAATTTCCTACCACAATGCACAGGAAAGAATCTGTTGTCAGTGTTGTCACGCACGTGTCCGGACAGGAAACATGTGTCGTAAGGAAAAGGGAAGTGACGTTCAATTAGGAGCTTTGATAAATAAAATGCCTGGTTGTATGTTATAAAGCTGATTGAGGAATATCCTTTAGGAATATCCCGGATATTTTAAACATATTCAGAAGTGCTTGGAAGTGTTATGGGAACGAGTCAAAACATATTGAAGTGACCTTGATACAAGGTCACTTAACAGGCTATCACACTAATCACACTAATATTATAAAGGCGAAAGTTTGTGTGTGTGTGTGTGTTTGTTACTTCTTCACGCTCAAACGGCTGAACCAATTTTGATAAAATTTTGTATGGAGGTAGCTGACACCCTGGATTAACATATAGGCTACTTTTAATCTCAAAATTCCCATGGGATCGAAACTTATGCGGGTGATACCGCGGGGCGCAGCTCGTTCGTCTCATAGGAAAAGGAAAAACAAATTTTAGGCACGAGTATGTCAGACTGCCGTGTTGGTCTAGTGATCGTAATCGCTACTGCTAAGCTTAAGGTCCTGGATTTGACTCCCAGGTCGGGCGAAGTGTGTGATGTGATGTCCCCGGTTGATGGTAATAGACTTGCCCCTCATTACATGGGACTTAAACAAAACTGGCAAAAAGTAGGCTTACTAAAGGTAGGTTCATCTCTACCTTACCCGTCGGAGATTATAGGGGCGATGTTATATTATGTAGAAAGAAAAAAAAACTGGTTTCATGTCCATTAAACGTACTTTGACACTGTAGCGAATGGAGTATAGTAACCGCACAGGAAACCCAATATTTCTTTAGCGAAAAAGCCCAAGAAAATGTAATCCAGACTAATAATTATTATAAATGCGAAAGTGTGTCTGTCTGTCTGTTACCTCATCACGCTTAAACCGCTGAACCTATTTAGATGAAGTTTGGTATAGAGATAGTTTGAGTCCCGGGAAAGGGCATAGGATAGTTCTTATCCCGATATTCCCACGGGATCTTGCGGGTGAAATTATGTCATTAAGTCCGCCTCTGTACATTTATGTGCTTGAAGTATTAAATAAATAATAATAAATAAACCGCGGGGCGCAGCTAGTAATTATATAATTTCGAACTTCGGAATTCATACCAACTTTCAAACATTTAGCAATTTCAGGAAATTATTTAATAAACCGAATGAGATTTTGTAAGTTTTAGGAGAACAACTCTTGAAGGTCTTGTTACTGGAAGTCCTGACGATTGTGAAAAGTTACGTCGCTGTACGGAACCAATTAGAGAAGCCTAGCTGTCGGAGTTTCACTGCGCAACTTAGTTGTCAAAAGTTCATTTGTAAAGTCCGTGACTTCTTGAATTTTCTAGCAAAAAGTTTCATACTAACTGCCGTCATAAACTATTTAAGTTAAATCTATGTTTTTAAACAATTCTAAAATAACTATTCCTTTCACTTTAATTTAACTTATAAGCGATTTAGTGGACATGTACTGTAAGCTTAATATGTATTTTTTTTTAAATCAGCAAATAATGGTTTTGAATTTAGAAAAACGCAACTTACTCATTATGGATTCCTTGTCTGAACCTTTCCTTCTGAGGTGTGATTCAATTTGAAATTCCATATTTGGAAATATGTTTCGAGCTAGCACAAGATACCAAATTTTATAGGTATCCAACAAAAGCAAAAAACTGACAAAGATAGCAATTTTTTTCAATGTGGGACTAGAGACTCCCAAAGTGAAAACATGTACCCTCAATATTAAGCAAGTAAAAATCAAACAACCACTGCTGTACAAAGGCCCACAACTCGCGCCACAACAAATCACGTCGTGAACTCGTGTCGTAGGCCGTAAATCAAGAGTATCGACGTAAAACTTTAACAGTGCATGTCGCACCGCGTGACAAATTAGGTACTAATGGTTGCCCGATGTTCCCTCGGCAGCGGGTGATTGTGGACGATCCATTGCAGAAGGGTTGGGAAAGTCGGTTTGTTAAAAAGGTTGAATGAATTTGGATCTATGCAGCTTATTGTTAGAGAAAATCCATACTAATCCATACTAATATTATAAATTCGAAAGTAACTCTGTCTGTCTGTCTGTATGTTACCTTTTCACGCCTAAACCACTGAACCGATTTAAATGAAATTTGGTATAGATATAGTTTGAGTCCCGGGAAAGGACATAGGATAGTTTATATCCCGATATTCCCACGGGATCGAAACTTATGCGGGTGAAACCGCGGGGCGCAGCTAGTTACGATATAATTACTTGCTATTAAATGATAAAATATATTATTTATTTAATAAATAGGTAGTTTTACTCGTAGTTTTTTTAGCTACATATGTAGATGAGGTCAGTATTGCCGAAGAAGTACGCTTCAGACAAAAATTGTGCTGCTGTGATTCTTGTAATATTTACGTGCTCTTCAAAATGTGTACAGGTGCGCTCCGTAATTTCTGAGTGACTTCAGTATCCAGTAAAGAAATGACACTGAAGAACGCAGGGCGCATTTTTTGGAGTGAAGAGCTACACTAACAATGTCGTAAATATTTTTATTTTGGTATGGTAATATTTTTATATGGTTTGGTACGGGTGCTGCTTGTGGTGACTGGTCGTCTTGCTGACCATGGTTTTATTGTTGTTGTTAGTAGTAATAACTTGTTTATTTATTTTACTTCGATGGTCCTAGTTTATCATTTGTGACTTCAAGTGACAGCTATGTAAACAGAACCCAGCATTGCATATATATGTAAGCTGTCACGCCCTTTATACCTGGAGGCTTTTATTTGGTCAGTAAGTTTTTTTTTTGGTTATATTTTTAATTATTTTTTTGCTTGAGTACGTATAGTGTTTATTGTATTTGTTGGTATATTGGCGTGGCTAGTTAACCTATGGCAAATAATTTAATTTAAGGTACTGTGTCCTGTAATGTTAATTACTTTGCACACTTAGTATTGTATAAAATTAATTATTTTCTAACTGAACAGACAGCTGTGCTGCTGGGGAGTTTGTTCCGCCACTTCTTCTTCCCAGCGAAAGCACTAGGAAGTGGCGAAGGACGGGCGTTTTGGGGGACTGTCTTTTGTAATTTTGACGTTCGAAAAGTGCTGATTCTCAGCCTAGTTTGAATAAATTACTTTTTGATTTTGATTTGATTATGAAGGGATTATAACATGCGGTAATTATTAAATAATCAAGTCAGTCTACAAAATACATTTCCCATCCATACAAGCACGCGTGTTTCCCAACAACATGGCCACGGCAAATGGAATGAAAATATCAACAGTCAGTGTCGTGTCGTGCCGCGTGACAAATCAACCGAGCTAATAGTTTCAGAGCAGGGAACAGTTAACCGAGTCGCCGTTGCACCTTCATTCGTTCATTCCTGAGAATGAAGTTTTTTAAGGCGGAGGTTTCCGAAAACGGTCAAAAAGTTGGTTTTTTAAAGCAGTGTATCTCTTAAACCGTAAATTATTTTGACCAAAAAAAAATATATGTTATTTTTGTCTTATTTTAATACAGTGATAGAACTCAAATCATAATTAAATATACATTAATGAATAAAAAAAATGTTCAAATTTACCTCTTAATTGTCTTTAAAAGCAGTTTATCTCTTCATTAACCATTTTAATTATAATTAATAATATAAGTACTTACCATTCAATTTCTAATGCCAAACTGCATTCAGTGATGGAATATTTTTTATTTAATAGTTTTTATAAATAGATACTTAATTGCTTCATATTTGCAATAAATTACCACCGTTGTGTCATCGCGCTTCTCTTTCTTTTCTATGCAGTCCGACAAATACCGCGCTTTAGGTTATGTAGTCGCCTTAAGAAGAATAACTTGCAATTTGTAGGTGAATATTATGTAAAAAGAATCCAAACATCGGAGTGAAGTGTACACGTCATGCGTCATTCATTAAAAAAACATATACACATCGTTTTAAAAACCTCCTTCTTTTTTCAAACAACATGACATCACGCCTATAATCCCGAAAATGTTATGCAAATGTGTACATACCTATAGTATACCCACATTTCGCTAGATATGTTTACATAATCAGTAGGGTGGTCCTTATTCCTAAGAAAAAAATTTTATTTCTTTAATTTCGCGGGGCATCACGTAATTTGGTTATATACCATAAGAAAGTATTTCATTATTTTTTTTGAAATTTTTAAATTACATTTAGAGGTCGCTACCAAGGTTTGAATTTTAAATAAAAAGTATAAAAACTCAAAATCTGTATTTGTTAGAATTCTTTATTTTTATACCCAGGTCTTACAAAATATTACGAAATTATTGTTATTGTTATTCTTCAATGCTTCTGAACGTTTTTTCTTGTTTTCTTTATTTTTTTTAGATTCTGCCATTCTTTGAACAGTTTTTCAATTTTACTGATGACATGTTTTTTTAATTGAATAGGTATGCCGGTTTTTTTTTATTTATTTATTACTTTTAATATAACCATCCAAAATATATTTTATATAGACACCTAAATTAAAAATTATTGAAACCTTTATGTAAGCTGTCTTTCAACGCTATTTGTAAAAAATTTGACAGCTGGTAGCGACCTCTAAATCTTAACAAAAACAAAAACAAAAAAAAAACGTATTTCATATTTAGAGGTATATAATCAAATGAGAAAGTGCCCTGACGATAATTCAAAAGTCGAAAAATAAGGACCATCCTAATAATCAGCCTATAATGTTTCCACTGCTGGGACACAGGCCTCCTCTCTCTGTGAGAGGGAGTGGGCCGTAATCCACCTCGCGGGCCCAGTGCGGGTTGGTAGATGTCACATGTCTTCGAATTTTTGGTTCTAGGAAATGCCGGTTTCCTCACGATGTTTTCCTTCACCGTTTTGAGAGCAGTGGTGATGAAATAATTTACACAAAGTAAAGCGCCTGACTGGGCTCGAACCTACGACCTACAACTCGTAAGTCGCGGCTGATACCACTGGGCCTCCACTGCTGTCAGATATGTTTAAGTCCCATGTAAGATTTATTTTCGTTGGATCCCGCAAAACATTATTATGTATTTCCGTTGGATCCCGAATTTAAAAAATGCAAGATAATTACGTTTTATTATCGTTGAATCCCGAAAAGTATTTCCGTTGGATCCCGAATGCTTAAAAAAAACTGAATGCGGGTACTTTCAACAACAAAATTGTTTATAATAAAATGAGGGGTTCACTTATGTTTCACCAAAACTCCATTGACAAATTAGTTTACAACCAACGTTTCGTATACTATTTATTTCACAAACAACTCATTTTCTATATAGTCTAGTCGTTTTTTTTTCGTAGGGGTCGCAGTTTTAACATAACCTAACCTAACATTGTTTTTTTTTTTAAATAATTAACCTAATGTAACTAGTTCGGTTCCGGGTACCCCACTAAAAATAATCTATTTTTATTGTTTGATAAAGGTAAATCACTTTTCTTCTGAAATGTACACATGTTGTTATAATATGGGATTCAACGGAAATAGCAAACGGGATCCATCGTTAATACCTAAAAAATGGGATTCAAAAGTGGGATCCAACGACAATAAACGCTAATTGGGGTGAGCCTATTGACATCAATCGGACTCCTTTTTTGTCGATAAAAAAACGAATAACAACCACATTTTACTGGAAGCGTCCCATTTCCAGTTTGGATAAGGAAATGGTGATGATGCAACATACCCACATCGGTAAAGAAAATTCAGGTCAAAGCAGTTGCGAGTACCATAATAAAAATTGCTCACTGTTTAATAGAGCTATATCTAATTTAACTACAGCGTACATTATTTTATTGCCTTCTCTCCGGCGGCGTCATAAACATAGTTTTGTTGTAAACTACATAACGAGGGTAGTTGGTAGAACTTTGTCACTTGATATGGATTGAAACGGAGGAGCTTGTAAACATGTAACTAAGTTATATTGAAACAAAAGACGGATCTGTTTCACTTAGTTCACTTTATTAACTTGGGGGGATAATGTATTCCGGATGGTTGTTGATCCTGGTGAAGAGAAGGCCGCTTTTACTCTCTCCGTCGGTGAGTGGCCTTACCTTACTTCCTTTGACCTTTTATGTCTAAAAGGGGTCAAAAGTACTGCAAAGTGTGTGTGCGTACCCTCTTTTTTGCCAAAAAATAAATAGATCGCCGATTCGTCTACCAAATGTGATTATATGGGACTGAAACAGCTGTTTATAGCTTTGAGGACAACACAGCAACACAGTAACAGTTTTATTGTTCACCTACATTCATTGAAAATAAATGATACTGATTCTGATAAACTTTTTAAATAACCTTCTTTGTCAATCTACCCCCACATTTACTGTTTACGTGCATAGTTCCTGAAAGATGCTCCGTACTTTATTAAGGAACATGAGAGCATCCAATTTTCCTGTGTTGACTGTTATAAATGTGTGCAGAAAATGCAGCAGTGTATTTTCTGCTTCAATGTTTTTCTTTAACATGTGAGGACACTTTTCATTTGTAGTGTCCCATACTGGGCGCCATTTGTTTGTTGGGCGCCAACAAGAAAATCATTTTTTTTTAATACTGTACACATGTGGCGTATTGGGTGCCTATTTTAAAATAAAATCGATTTATAAGTACTTTCATATTCTGAAAGATTTTCATATGCGATGTTCGTTTCTGGATGTTAGCATGCCTACTATGTATTCTGTATTATAAACACATCAATCTTACCTCAACAATCCTGTCGTTAACTTGTATCTTCCCGCACAGATCAGCTGAGCTGCCTTCACTGATACTCTTCACGAATATGCCGCTCAGCTCCTCTGTTGACAAATAAACACAGTTAATATAATAGGCTTATTACAGGGGACTAAAACATATCTAGCGAAATGTAGGTGTACCATCGCAGACTTTTCCGCCTGATCACTTAAAAATGTTTTCGCCTATATCCTGCGGCGGCGCCAAGACGGCGTGTCTTAAAGTTTTTGCCTATTAGAAAAGCGATAAAGAAATTAGTTGCAACCTGCACTGCACAGCTTAGTGACGCATCACGTTTTACGGACGAACTATTTGACCTTGGCGCGCTTACTAGAGAGCGCTTCTATTTCTTGAGTGCAAGCAAAAATAAACTTAGTGGTAGTCAGACGGGAGTGCCTGCGATAGTACCCACCTACTCTAGGTACACCTTACCATCTTCGCGAAAACGATTGTGATGTTAAGTTCCGTGGTAAATTGATTTAATTTAATTAATTTAAAAAAAGAAAAATAAATGAGCCTCATAGCTGCAGTTGCTGAGAGTTCTGAAAACTGGAATTACTTTTATGATCGAATTGATTACTCTATTCAATTATTTTTCTGTAGTCGATTCCTGTAGTAGCACAACTGTGGCTAATGAGACACAATTGAATTTCTATTGTTAATCAAAATATGATTTTTCAACAGCATACAAAAGCTTTTACATCAGACAATTCCATACAAACTTTCAAAATTTATATGAAATTTTTACTGTAAAAACTGTTTTAAGAAAGAAACAAAGAAAATATATTTTTTTTTTGCACACGTCATAAATACAAAATATTAAAAAATATTTCTTTATTTTTTATGAGTTTACGAATCTAAGCTTTAACTGTTCATCATCATCCTACAGCAGTCCACTGCTGGACATAGCCCTCTCCAAATTTACCCCATTCAGCTCGATTCTCGGGAACTCTCATCTAGCTGCTACCAGCCACCCTGCGAAGATTTTTGCTCCACCAAGTCTGACGGCGTACTACCTTATGTTTGCCGATTCACGGTCTCTACCCAAGAACACGTCTACCCCAGTGGTCATCGGTTCTACGACTAATATGAATATGACCGGCCCATTGCCACATCAGCTTGCTTATTCTGTGAGCTATGTCGACAACTTTAGGTATATGCCGGACACAGATATAGATAGACCTAGATAACGCAAGTATCACGGACTGTATGAAAACTGCGTGCCACTTTTTGACTACCTATAACTATGACGTCACAAGCTCGCGCTCTCTCTCACGCTCACCCAGCCAGCAGTACGCTGGACTGAGCGCGAAAGTGGCGGCTTACGATTTTCGAACGTAAGCTGGTGCGATTTTTGGCACGCGAAGTAGTTGCTCTTGCGTTATCTAGGTATATCTATATCTGTGATGCCGGATCATCTCGTTCCGGATTCCATCCCTCAGAGGCGAAAGATTTGTATTTACCCATTCAAAGAGAGGATTATCTCTTTCGTCGTTGAAACATACACAGACAGACATCTAGAATCGACTTAACTTCAAGCAAAAATACGATCAAAGTTCAGCCAAACATTAGGATTTACTAGCACTATCGGAGAAAGCTTAGTGACGTCACTGAAAGCTAAGTTAGACTATTTAGATAGGGGGACGGCGGCCATCGCTGGCAATCTATCGACGACTAGATACCGACCTAGTTTATGTTGAAAGGATAAATATGTTGTGTTAATGTGTTTAGGGGAACGTATCGGATTTAGATTAGGTGGGTGATGTGGTAATCGTATTTGGTCGGTTTGATTGTAATTGATCCTCATCGCTAAATATACCGTTGCGATTATTATTGCTGAATAAGCCCACTCTGGACCACGATCACGCCTGGTGGAAAGCGATGGATGAGGTCTATGATGAAACCTGCGTGCCCAGAAGATGCCTAAGGCAAGGCACTGGAACTCCCACGCATCAACGAAACACAGTAAGCTGCTTGATGGCCGGACTCCGGTAAGAGTTTGGAGATTTGCAAACCAGGCGGGCGTTAGCCCTACCACCGCAAGGGAAGAATTGGCCAGTCAAATAAGGTGTTGGGTGTGACTGTCCAGGATGCGCCGAGCGCTCAGTTCAGTTGAGTAACTGGCGGAACAAACTGCGCAACACGAGGAGGCTTCTTCATGCATCCCAAAAGTAAATAAAAATGTTTAAATTGTTAAAAACAAGCATAAGTGAGACTGTGCTACGTACGGCGCGACTGTACAATTAATACGTATTATTGTAAGTTATAGGTACATCACATTACGCTTGTATTCTTCGATGGATTAAGCAGAGGTGTACTAATAACACATCCACATATCGCCAGTTAGTTTAGGTCCCATAATAGGGGCCGAACCTACTGTTACAGATCTTATTCCAGGAATCTATGTAGCTTTTGAGGTCTTGACTTGCCAGATAGTGTTTTGGCACGAAAATGGTTCAACATTGCTCCCACGGGGTAATTGCGTAACACACTAATATCAATCGGAATGGCTTTCATTTTGACAGTTCAACACCATTCATTGCGTTATTTACGTTGTTGAGCAGAAAAATTTTTCGAACATACGATGCAAAGGATTAGTAATAATTTTGGTTTTGTACATATAGCAAACTATTTTTCATTTAATCGCTTTTATAAACTTCCCATATGAATCAAACCACGTATTAATAGATAATATCATTTCCTCGCGGGGCTTAATTTCTAAACCAAACCTGTTAATAATTTGTTGATTGGACTTTAATACCCCCGACAATGTTGGGCTTCCTGCACGATATTAATTTGAAAGCTTTTAATAGCGTGCCCTTTACACCACCCACGTTTCCGAACAGGTGACACGTTTCTTAGTTGAAATAGGTTTATTTATACAGGGTGACAGCGAATTTAGTACATGATTCTAAACCACTTGAGTAGAAATATTTCGTCGGTTATAAAAAAAAAGAAGTGAACAATTACGTGTGTATTTTTTGAATCGTCATATAAACAAAACAAAAACAGAATAATTTTCCATCACTCACTGACATATCGGATATACATTAAAACCGAGTACATCTCGAGGACAGCCGGACACATCCGAAGCGATGTCGGTAACAGTGGCGCGAATTCAATGGATTTTTCCCATCTCAAAAAATGCCCAATGCGCATAAAGAAGTTTTCACTTCAAAAAATGGGCTTCCAATCTAACCGGATGCAGCTGAATACCAATATTTAACTTAGAGCGACTGACTATCTGTCCTCCACAACCCAGTTACTGGGTAACACTGTAAGTACCCCTTGGCAAGACTGAGTGTCTAGAGATATGAAGAACAGGGTGTAAAGTTCATACATATTCTATAGAAAAGGGTGGATCCTCCGACCAGACGGGTGTTGTGTCTGGCGGGCAACTGCCCAATGATTCACCTCGGGCCGTTGTATCTATGCTAGTTGCACGGTAAACTCTGCTTGCGAGATGCAGGACTTTGCGTGACGTCAGTATAACACGTAGCTCGCATGTGGCGTCGTAGATACCGCTACAGTCTGACTTTTGGGGTTCTGACTACACGTAATGTAACGACTGTCAAGGATGTACGATTGACAGCCAAGCTCAAGGTGCTTTCCGAGGCATGGAGAGGTCTCAATAGGTAATGGATGGTCACCCATCCACGTACCGACCGCGGCAAACGTAGCTTAACCTTCAATCGACACGACACGATAGCCTGTGTAAAAATACTTAAACAGAAAGATCTAACTTTGCTATAGAATAGGTAGAGTACGTTATTCATATCCAGGAACACACTTAATTGCCTGAACCTAATCAAAACTTGCGGCAAACCCTTTCGACCTAAACCCCCGCTTGTTCTGAGGTCACATTGTCTTTCGTCCAACCCTTATTCGCTACACCCTTCATATACCCTCGTCTTATCTCTAGCCCTTCAATACATCAGCGCGATAAGGGTTAATTTCACCCGGCCGCTCCTATATTAGGAAACTTTGGCGACGCGTGACCTGTGCCCGGGGGTGTACCCGCGCTCTTATTGTTTATCAGCACTTGCGTACACCCGGCAACACAAGTACTCTTATTACTTTGTCGTGGGCGTTTGTTTTGTGTAATTAAAATTTTCTTTCGTTTTTTTTGCAATTTGCAGGTCAGTGTCAGGTTTTATGTTAAACAAAATATGATATGTATGTATTTACAGAACTATAATCGTTAAAATCATCTACACAGCCCTCTTAGTTCATATAATCCTACTAGCTGCGCCCCGCGGTTTCACCCGTGTAAGTTTCGATCCCGTGGGTATATCGGGATAAAAACTATGCTATGTCCTTATCAGGGTATTATTCAAACTATCTCTATACCAAATTTCATCTAAATCGGTTCAGCGGTTTAGGCGTGAAAAGGTAGGTAACATACAGACGGACAGACATACAGACAGACAGAGTTACTTTCGAATTTATAATATTAGTATGGATTGATTGATATTTCATGGAAATAGTAATTCAATAAGACCTGACACTGACCCGTAAAATTGCAAAAAACCTAAGAAAAATTTAATTTGGCGGGCGACCCTGCCCCAAAATTCCCCTTTAAGAAAATATCTACGCAAAACAGAGCAATTTTATTAAAAAGTTTGCTTTAATGTTCCAGGC
This sequence comes from Amphipoea oculea, assembly GCA_945859645.1. Lineage (NCBI taxonomy): Eukaryota > Metazoa > Arthropoda > Insecta > Lepidoptera > Noctuidae > Amphipoea > Amphipoea oculea. The sequence goes on along the minus strand of OX243885.1, from coordinate 17,682,007 downwards.
AATCAAATCAGCCTATCATAAAAGATGAAAATGAAAAATTTTAACGATGTAAAAATCCAGACTCATCCAATAAAAGTATGAAATTGATGACTTTAACTGAAGACGTAACTTAGATTGACCTTCAGCCTTCAACTGTAATCAAGCAAGTTCAAAGAAAAATCTCATTCAGTGAAATTCGAATGGAATTGATTTTCCAGATCACAGAGCTGCGCCAAATGAACAATCACGAAGATGTCTTCCATTTTTTTTAATTTAACGCGGATTTTTGTGATTCGAAAATGTTTTCGGTGCTATTTGGAACACAAAACGCTATCCTCCATTATTTTTAATAATTAAACGACTTCATTATGCTTCAGCCCCATTCCAAATACGATATACCAGGAGAGTAGAGAATACGTGGAGTTTACATTTAAAATACGGGAGATGTATAACTGATCCTCTAAAAACTTTCTGCACTTCAAGCGATGCGACGCACGTTATTTTTGGAACTGTGAACAATCGCGCGAGCCGAGCGAGCGCAGCGAGCGGTACCGCGGCAGCGGCTGGCGAGCGCTACATACAAGTTGATCACAGTTAATTGACTATTTAGTATTTTTAGGACCAAAATAGGAGTTATTTAAGGTTCACAAAAAGAGGCGCAATCATTTCAAATAATTAGTGTTCATTAATATTTTTCGGAGCGGCAAAATGAGAATTATCAGAGGTTTGAAAATTTTAAATTCATGCCTTATAACCTTACTAATACTATTTAAAACCTATTCATTCATTATGCATTTATTCTTTAACCTGAAGTTTATGAGCAATAGCCACTTAGAGCGAAACTTTTGGGCCATTTCTTTGATAAATGCAGACGTTACGATCCGTATATATAAAAGTAGCAAATGAACGAAAAAGGTTTCCATTCCTCTGATCCAAGTCCTCAAAGCAATCCGTGGAAGTGGTCTTAAAGATGGAATTGATACTTGATAATTATATCCCTCCATAAATCATCTGCTGCAGGTGAAAGTAATTAGAAAGTCGTAAAATGTTACTTCTGGTAGAAAAGTCCTTACTTTTCTATGTCCATTAGCGGATTGGCTGGAGTTGTATTTAGAAAGAATAAGCCCAGCGGGGTAATTGCCTAACACACTATCAGTAGCCATGGGTTTTATTTTGACAGTTCAACAACATTCATTGCGTTATTTACGTTGTTGAGCAGACACATTTTTCGAACATATGTGGCAATGGATTAGCAATATCCTTCGAAATGATTTAGATTAAGATTGATAGTGTGCTACGCAATTAGGGTGCAGGTTCGCAAGAGCGCGTTTTTCTCGCGACAATACTTTTCGCGCAATAGATTTTCAACTCACTGCTAAGCGCCGAGGGTTGAAAATCCAACAGTGTGTTTTTTTGACGTGCTAGGATGCGCTCTGTTGGATTTTCAATGCTCGGCTCAACGCCGAGGGTTGAGAATCCAGTGAGCACAAAAAATCTAATTCAAATCCCTTAATACCTCTACACTTTGTTTAGTGTTCAGAATTTCAAAACGGTCCTAAATCAAAGGCAACAGCCCCTTTTTTTGGAAACAGCTGTTTTTTTTTTTAATAATGACGAAAAATTTCAATGGAAACAACGCAGGGACGGTCCATGGTAACGGGTTGTGCGCCGATGTACCTGTCACCCTGCATGGCTAAACTTGAGGCGATATCTAGTAAATCGTGGATGAACTGTAGGTACACCTCTGCCTAATCCTTCGGGGGTTACAGGCGTGATGTTATGTATGTAGACTTGAGGTCTGACGACACAAAGACACATTAACTAAATTCTATTCAAATTAAGTTTCAAATTGATGTTATTTCAAGCTAAACAAATATCAAGTTTATTTTAATTGCAATTAAGTTGATTTCAGAGTGACTAGCACTATTGAAAAGTTATAAATAAAATGTTTTGAAGTTGTAGTGTAAACTGAACTTTATAATAATAGGAATTAAAGTAATTTTTCCATAAACTCATGTTTGTTTACTATTTTGGAAAATACTCGTATATCGTGAATGCAGATTAGTTCACATTCCGTCTCTGAGTTCTAAACACATTTAACCTACAAATAGTTGCTCCTGTCAACTCTAAGATCGTTGTCAAAAATCCTCTGACTTTGCACGACCCTGAATATTTAATAAACAAAATACAGACAGACGTTATAGACATAACTATCTATACATATAAATACCCAGACAGCCTGTGAATGGCAGGGGCTGGTATTTCGACTGCCCTAGATACGGAGACAGGCAATACTGCTGAAATATTTTTCGACGAAAAAATTTCGTTTGAAAGTAAAAAAGTTGTTTGTGTAGGATAAAATGTTTTTGGTTTTCTATGGAGGCAATTTGTGGTGTACAGATAACAGGTTATGGTATAGGTAATTATGTTTTTTTTTTGTCGTGAAAAAAAAATGTTATGGTATATGTTTGTTTGTCACAAAAAAGGCACAGGGACACCGCTTTCAAGTTGGTCGTTAAGTTTGTGAATTAAATGTGTACGTACCAGAGTAGTTAACGAATTACTCTAGTTCGTACACATTTAATTCTAAATTCCATTAAAAAAAAAAAAAAACATTAAATTTTCCTGCTCTCTGAGGAGAGAGCAGGAAAATTTCATGTTTTTTTTTTCGTTTAGCCTGTACTATCCCACTGCTGGGCAAAGGCCTCGTCAAGTCCTTCCAGGAACTCCTTTCCCGCGCCACCTCAAACCAGCCCTCGCGGTACGCGTCCAGGCCATCTCGCCGCCGAGTTTAAATTTTATTCATTTGTATAGATTAAATTGTCACTTAAATAGTATATTATTAGAAAAATATAAGTAAAAAGTGTGTAATAAAAATAAATAAAACTATTATTACTATTAAAGGGGGCTTGTAGGGCTTAAGGTTAAGCGACGCTTGCCGCGGTTGCTCCGTGGATGGGTAACCATCTGTACATATCAAGACCCCTCCGTGTCTCGGAAAGCACGTTAAGCCGTTGGTCCCGGCTGTCATTCGTAGACCCCTGGCAGTTGTTACGGGTCGTCGGTAGCCCGAAAGTCTGACTATTCTATTCTATCGTATACTAATCTGAATCTATTCTATCGTATTACCTAGTAATAAGATTGTGGAGGTTAGATGCCTATCTGACCTTACATTACATGTAGCGACTACCTAGTCACTTCATGTAAAATACTGGTATTCAGCTGCATCCGGTTAGACTGGAAGCCGTCCCCAACATAGTTGGAAAAAGGCTAGGCAGAATGATGATGTACTACTATTAAAGGTAGCAGCAATATAAATAAAATAACAGGACTAGAAAAAATATTTTACCTTAAAAAAAAAAAACATGACGACAGTCGGGCGACAGTTTGTAATCAATTAAGCAATATGGGTGGACGTAAAAGCACTTTCAATTTAACAACTTTTAGTAAAATTAAAGAAAAATATGTGTTCAACTGAAATAGTGATGACCTTTGCGCTTATACTCAAGCTTCATACTTTTCCCGAGTTACCTACCGAATTGCTACAGTCTTAAAAGTTCATACCTACAGTAAGTTTATAGAGGTATGAGGAATAGGGTGTAAAGTTCACTCATACTCCATCATAAACCCAGACTGATGCTGTGTCTGGAGGGCAACTGCCCAGTCATTTATGTTGGGCCGTTGTATCTATGCTAGTTGCACGGTAAACTCTGCTTGCGAGATGCAGGATTTTGCGTGACGTCAGTATGATGCGTTCTTCGCATGTGGCGTTGTAGATACCGTCCGGAATAACTCGTTGACCCCAAAAAAGAACATTTTTTTTCTGTTTTATTGCCTTGCCAATCACTGGCGGAGCCTATATGTTCCCAGTGCTGGGACACAGGCCCCCTTTTTGTGAGAGAGTGGACCTTTTGTTCTAGGACATGTCGGTTTCCTCACGATGTTTTCCTTGACCGTTTTGAGAGCAGTGGTGATGAAATTAAATACACAAAGTACCTGCCTACTGCTTCTGTTTAAGTCGAGACTAGTCACTAGTTAATCATGACAACCGTCACCAATATACCATAATCATCCTCAAAATTAACATAATCTGCATCCTTATCCATCACCATCCTCCGCCGAATTCAATCCACTGCGGGTCATAAGCCTTTTTCACCATCATTGTTATCTATTTTACATCGATCTTGTCACAGCAAAGCTTATCGAAAAGATGAATGGAGAATGCCATCGACCCCTATTGACGTGAAAGGCTGGAAAGACTGCATGTAATTGACTGTCTGAACCAATGCAGTCCTCGAGGAGTCGAAGACCTGGATGAGACTCGCACAGACCAGGGAAGCATGGCACAAAAGGAGGGAGGAGGTCTCTACTCAGCGGTGAGTGAGTCAAGGCTGCCAATATTGATGATGATGATGAATGCAGTCACATCGCGATTTAAAATGACGAAACTGTGTCATGCCCATTGGTTTCCATTGGCTCTCATTGGTACCTCATTGGCTGCACCTACGATGTCAGCCAATGAGCTAAAACTTATCGCGATATTTATCGGCGTTTTCCGTTTAGTGTGGCCACGGCATCATTAGGTTATCCATCAGCAAGTTCTCAGTAGCAGCCCGGAGTCTGGATTTGTGCCCAGTTGATGGCAATAGGCTCGCCCCCCGTTACATGGGACTGATTGGCGAAGTTCATACTTCGTCAGTTATGTTTGATAGATTGCCCGGAGGCCTGCCAGCCGGACTTTGAGTGCTTCCGGAAGGACGAAACTTTTTCGATCACAGTACCGTTATGATGGAAGGGTGGCGAAGGGTTAGGCACAGGTGCACTTCAGGATTATAGGCGTGATATTTATGTGTGCACTTGTTACATGAATTTTCTAGATTCTCTAATAATGACACCACTACCGCAAGTTAGCACCTCATACTCATTTGTCACCGCAACACGCGCAGTACATAAGTACATAATATTTTTATTTTATGTAATTCTGTTTGGGAAACTTACATACATACACAATCAGCCTATGATGTTCCCACTGCTTGGGCACAGGCCTCCTCTCACTGAGAGGGAGTGGGCCGTAATCCACCACGCGGACCCAGTGCGGGTTGGCAGATGTCACATGTCTTCGAATTTTTGGTTCTAGGACATGCCGGTTTCCTCACGATGTTTTCCTTCACCGTTTTGAGAGGAGAGGTGATGAAATAATTTACACAAAGTAAAGCACCTGTCTGGATTCGAACCTACGACCTACAACTCGTAAGTCGCGGCCGTTACCACTAGGCCACCACTGTTCTCTTCTCTTCTTGGGAACTAATTGCAGTGTTCTTAAAAACATGAAATTCAAGGCCATTTACAGGCTTCCGCTGAGAGACAATTAAAACTTCTACTCGCACGGATTAGAAACGAATTCTGTCTGTACACGGACTTGGAATGAGGGACACGTAACAATGTGCTGTTATATTGTTATATGCCCCTCTTTGTTACTTGTCATTCAGGCCCACTAGTCTAGCATTTTTGCTGAACTGTGCTTTTTTGCTGCAGCCGTGAGACACACTTTCCTGCTAATTTCTTACATTGGACTTTTCAGTTTTTAGCTATTTTTCTTTTGTTTGTTTTTATCTGATGTATGTATCTGATAAATTGTGTCTTTTAGTCTGTGCTAAAAATAGTAGATTGTACAACTAAGGCATAAAAGAAGCTATTTTACCCCGAGACGTTTATATATGGATAGTTAAGTCGAGGGGTAAAATGGCTCGTTTATGCCCGAGTTATACACTCTGCTTTTCACTTCGATTGCGAGAAAATGAAACAGGCATACAGTACATAATTAATCAAAAATGTTGCATCCATAGCTAATTCCCGCCACCACAGATAATACCGCCACGAAACTTTTTAAAAGTTTTTTTTTTTTTAATTTTCAACTTTTGTCATTCGACTTGGGTACTTCATACTGCCAAAAAATGAAAACGTTTCTTTGCCTTTTTAAATAATAAATGACAACTATTTTACCTGATTTTATTAAATTAACGATAGAAAACACGGAAGTGGTATAAATTAAAGAAAATGAAATAAATCACGACTTTAATCTGCGAAGTGTTATTGTGCATGTGGCTGTTGGGCCTGATTACTTTAGTCTTAGAAAAAAAATTTACTTTATGCACTAGAACGTAAAAAGCGATTTTATGTCGCCTAAGCACAACATAAAGACGGACTTTTAGAGCATGAGAAGTAAAAAAAATATTTTCGTTCAGCAAAACAATGCTGAAAATCGAATACGGAATGTATTCGATTTTCAGCATTGTTTACCCACATGTCCCCAAATGACAGCATAGATGATCGATAATACCATGACATCCGGACCAATTCAGCAACTTAACGAGCCGGAGAGACGTCGATGTGCAAACAGCAGCGACGCGTGACCGCGACAATGTTTGACGTCGATGGCTGATTGATCTGCGCTATGGATGTGTCAGCCGTGAACCCGTAGAGGTCATGAAGTACAGAGGAATATTTTGTGACAAGTCGTGTGTTCGATAGCATTCTCATTGGCAATAATAACGTACCTCCATGGAAACCTTCATCCCCTTATACAGGGTGGGCAAAAAATCGTGGATCAAACGAAACAGGGCTATAGCTGGAATTATTTGCAGTAAAAAAAAAAATTAAAAAACTTTTTTACAAAAAAAAAACCGACTTCAAAAAAAAAAACACTCCAAAGTGAAAAATAACTTTAATTTCGGAAGTCGGTGTCGTTGCTTCAGCATTTTCGTTTTTTGACACCGACTTCCGAAATTAAAGTTATTTTTCACTTTGGAGTGTTTTTGTTTGAAGTCGGTTGTTTTTTTTGTAAAAAAGTTTTTATTTTTCACTTTTTAGTTGTACGTACCCCACACAAATGCAATTAACACTAGTGCATTGAAAACACGACTCGAAGAATCATCAAAATTCACAAAAAATGCCGGAGATGCAGTACATTTATGCATATAACTTCGTACATAAGAATAATTACCTAATGTATTATATACTAAAACCTTCCTGAAAGTATGTAGATCACACTCATGAAAGAATTATCAAAATCGGTTCAGTAGTTTTTGAGATAATCGCGGACATACAAACATACATACGGGTCGAATACAGAACCTCCTTTTTTAAAGTCGGTTAATTAAAGTCGGTTGAAAACCGGCCAAGTGCGAGTCGGACTCGTCCATGAAGGGTTCCGTAGCAGCAAGTAACATAATATAAAAGTTCTTGTAGTTCGTTCTAACTTTGTGAAAGGTAAATTGCGGTTTTCGATTTATGACGTGTTAAAAAAAAACTACTTACTAGATCTCGTTCAAACCAATTTTCGGTGGAAGTTTACATGGTAATGTACATTATATATATTTCTTTTAATTTTATCACTCTCTTATTTTAGAAGTTAGAGGGGGGGGGACACACATTTTACCACTTTGGAAGTGTCTCTCGCGCAAACTATTCAGTTCAGAAAAAAATTATATTAGAAACCTCAATGTCATTTTTGAAGACCTATCCATAGATACCCCACACGTACAGGTTTGATGAAAAAAAATTTTTGGAGTTTCAGTTGTAAGTATGGGGAACCCCAAAATTTATTGTTTTTTTTTCTATTTTTGTGTGAAAATCTTACTGCGGTTCACAGAATACATATACTTACCAAGTTTCAACAGTATAGTTCTTATAGTTTCGGAAAAAAGTGGCTGTGACATACGGACGGACGGACAGACAGACAGACAGACATGACGAATCCATAAGGGTTCCGTTTTTTGCCATTTGGCTACGGAACCCTAAAAAGTACCTATCATCACTAGAACAGTGCTTTTATGACAGTGTACCCACTGTATATGTGTATGTGGTTCTGATTGCTCTCCCGTTGTATGGTCCTATAATTAAGCACTTAATATCAGGACCAGGACGTACCTTGTTCACACACGTATCCAGCCACGGTGATGCCGAGCCCCAGCGCGGAGTCCTTGCTGAGCTCCACGTCGTAACTGAGGGTCTCGGGCTCGCCCGTGCCACGCACTGCCATGTCAAGTGGCAACCTGGTGGATGTAGAGGATACCTATTTAGTTTTACAGAATGGAGATAGTCTGCTTAAAAAACTTTTTAACAAAAAAATTAAACATCCGAAAAAACTGAAAAGCAAAAAATAACAAACTTTTTTTGTTTAACCTTAATAAATAAGTTCTTAAACTAATGTAAGTATACCTAAGTAATTTTAAACCGGCACCAAACAAGCAAATTATTATCGTTGCGAGTGGTCGTGCGGAGACCGCATTTTTTGTTTCGAATGTTAATGTTTATCGCTGGAGATTTCACGTTCACGTTGCATTGTTAATTTGATTTGGTTATTTCTTTAAGTTAAAGGTAATTTAGTGATCTTTGTTCATTGATTGTTCACCGACGAAAAAAGTATCTAATGAAAATGTTAACAAACGGATTGATGAAAACGTATCTGTGGATGCCAATTTGTAATGCGACTTACTTGCTACTGTTCACACATACAAGCGACACACGTCGACGACAGAGGTAACTGCAGCCGTCGACATCATGCCGCTCTCATCTTAACAACAACAGCGTCTCTGTCTAAAGCTTACCGAACAGGTGGAGGCTGCGGCTGCGGTGGCGGCTGCACAAAGGCTGGTGGGCGAGGAGACGGCGCCAGAGCTCCTCGTGGTACTACCGCCACTATCGATGCCACCGGCTACGAACAAAACAATGGTGATGAAACGTTAACCCTACAATTATAATCATCAGAATCATAAATCTCTATTTATCTCAACACTAGCTTCAGCCCGCGACTTCGTTCGCGTGAAACTTCTTGTTTCCCCCGAGCCACCCCGTCGTATCGCATCACCCGCCCGCACTATCACTTAACGTTCTTTTTGACTTTTTTTCTTTTTGCTCGGCTCCTAAGGGTCATAGCGTGATGTTAAATAGCCTATAGCCTTCCTCAAGAATTGGGCTATCAAATGCAAGAAGAATTTTTCAAATCCGTCTGGTAGTTCCAGATATTACCCCCTACATACAAACTTACAAACAAATTTTACCTCTTTATAATATTAGTATAGATTATTGTAGGCATTGATTATTATATTGCACAAACTTATAATAGAGAAAGGTGTCTGTGAGTGTGTGTACGTGTCCTGAGTTACTGATCACGCGGCTCTCTTAGATAGGACATTTTCTTTACACAACAACGGTTATAGTTAAGATATTATAGAAGGCCCCATTAAAATAGATGGACAAACTTTTAGAAATTATTCAGACCACCAAAATAAGGACGATGGTAAAATAATATACAAGGAAAACGCATTAGATACTTACAAGAAAAATATCAGCCAACGAAAATACACTAATGTGCCGGCTCTTTATTATTTTAGGTCAAAATAAAATAACTTTGATAAGTGGTTTTTTTTTTTTTTGCTTGGATATCTTTGGTTAGACGTACTGAGCGCTGTGTTAAAATTTGTTAATCTATTTTAATAGGACCCTGTATATTGAAAGAAACAATATTGCAATTATTAAGAATGAGCCAGTACTAAATTCAGAAACAAAAAAAATCAAAGAAATAAATAATATACTAATTATCATAGCATATTGATCACTGACACGTCCTTAGGTATCTACCTATACGTAATGCCGATTCAACTTTGGATTCCGATATTCACATCTTTGCATTTCATAATTATTATCTGTGTACTGTACAGGATATTAATTGATAATAGCGAATTTCAATGTTTTTAAAATTTATTTGAACCAATAACTTTGTTCCATTATCATTATCTTACTTCAACAAAGACAATATACAGAAAAACTAAACTATTAAATATTAGACAGCTATACATTTACTACACCTGCATTCTTATTAAAAACATAACTACAAACTCAATACAAACGAACGTACAACTAAAGAAAAACACAATGTCACATAACCTGAGAAATAGATATAAAAACAAACTTGAAGTCACCAGCGCACGCACTAATTACGGTAGAAAGACATTATTAATTGAAGGAGTTAATCTGTTCAATGAATTACCGGACGTCCGGACGATATTAAAGAGTGCGATAACGTGAATACATTTAAAAATAAGCTTAAGAAACATGTATGTACTATGTACATTATAACTTCTAATACTCTGGAGGAAATTGTATTGTACTGTATTATCATTTATCATACTTATTACTTTGTATCTCATTATAACTGACTGTATGTTCTTATGAGAAATAAATTTCTTTAAACTGATATATACTTTTGCTGCATATAGGTTGTGGACATCTGAGCCCTTACTGTCGTGTCGCGTCTCATCAATAATGAAATGTTTACTAAAGGACCTTCCCCTGAGCAGGCTGTGGGAGTATATCTGACACCTTAGCCTTAAAAACCTGTCATGTATAATATTGTTTATATTAGGTCCTTACATATGAAATTGGCGTTTTTCGTACTGGCCACTTTAATCACGAATTTCTCCTCTTTGGTAAGGAATTCCAAATTCAAATTTGTACAGCTATTTACTCATGTATTTGTGCTTCGATGACCGTCATTCATTTGTTTTTTTTCTTCTGTTTTTTCTGTTTGCGTCACTCATTTTACAAAATGGAAAATTTAAAATATCGCATTATTTACGAGTACGAGTTCCGCCGTGGCACTAGTGCTGCGGAAACGACTCGAAGGGTGAATGATGTGTATGGCGGTCATGTTGCAAAAGAAAACACAGTTCGTTTTTGGTTCCAACGTTTTCGTTCTGGAAATTTCGACCTGCAGAACAAGCCCCGTGGACGGCCTGAGACCCAAGTTGATAATGGAGAATTGAAGGCTATTGTGGAAGCGGACCCATCGCAAACCACGTCCGAGTTAGCTGCAGGCTTCGATGTTAGTGATAAAACTGTTTTAATTCACTTGAAGCAAATTGGGAAGATTAAAAAGCTTGAAAGGTGGGTACCTCACGAATTGACTGAAGCAAACCGGCAAACGCGCGTCGACTGCTGCGTTACATTACTGAACCGGCACAACAATGAAGGTATTTTAAACCGAATCATTACCTGTGATGAAAAATGGATTCTTTACGATAATCGGAAGCGCTCAGCGCAATGGTTGGATCCTGGCCAGCCAGCCAAATCCTGCCCCAAGCGAAAATTAACCCCAAAAAAGTTACTTGTAAGCGTTTGGTGGACTAGTGCCGGTATTGTTCATTACAGTTTTCTCAAATCTGGCCAGACTATTACAGCTGATGTCTATTGTCAGCAATTACAAACCATGATGGAAAAGCTAGCGGCTAAACAACCAAGGCTGGTCAATCGCTCCACGCCACTGCTGCTTCACGACAACGCCAGACCACACACTGCGCAACAGACGGCTACCAAATTAGAAGAGCTTGAATTGGAATGTCTTAGACATCCTCCGTACTCCCCGGACCTTGCTCCAACAGATTACCATTTTTTTCGCAATTTGGATAACTTTTTGCAAGGGAAAAAATTCAACTCCGATGGGGCAGTCCAAATCGCCTTCAAAGATTTTATTGATTCCCGTCCGACTGGTTTTTTTAGTAAAGGGATCAATGAACTACCTATAAGATGGCAAAAGTGCATTGAAAACAATGGTTCATACTTTGATTAATTAAATATATTATATTAAAAAATATTCGACTTTTTGTTCCTTCCATACAAAACGCCAATTTCATATGTAAGGACCTAATATTACACAATATAATGGTTGACGGGAGTTTAAGGATAAAGCGAATGTATGATGGATTCGGAAGAAATGTGATAGAAATATTTGCCTAAGCGCTGTGTTGGGTGACAGTGTACAGACGCCAGCACATCAACCTACCCGAAACTGTCAAATTTTCCCAATCAACTTTGAAACTTATACTTTGGTGTTAAAGTTGAAAATCTATTAAAGAAAATTGACAGATTGTAGTAGGTTGATATGCTGGCGTCTGTACACAAAAAGGAAACTACAGTCCGTTCAGTTATTTACCTCAGTTATTGTCGTTGGTTTCGCACTTTCGTTTTTGTTGACAACAACTTCCGAAATTAAAGTTATTTATGAGTTTGTAGTATTTTTTTTTTTTTTGAAGTCGGTTGTTTTTTTTTTTTGTAAAAAAGTTTTTATGCTTCACTTTTTAATTGTACCTACCCTACACAAATTCAATGAACACTAGTGCACTGAAGAATTGAAAACACCGACTAGGAGAATTATCAAAATTCGCATAGAAATGCCGGAGATGCAGTACATTTATGCATATAACTTCGTACATAAGAATAATTACCTAATGTATTATATACTAAAACCTTCCTGAAAGTATGTAGACCACTTTAGTGAAAGAACTCAGTATCAAAATTGGTTCATTAGTTTTTGAGAAAATCGCGGACATACAAACATACATACATACGGGTCGAATACAGAACCTCCTTTTATAAAGTCGGTTAAAAAGGAAACTACAGACCGTTCAGTTTTACCTCTGACAGCAGCAAACTAACACCAACCTTATTAAAACGAGAATAAAGATCACAATGATTTTGACAGACCTGTCAGTGGCAGCAACCTAATAGCAACCTTATTAGAATGAGAATAAAGATCACTGTGATTTGTACAGTAAAACTATTGGGCACAGTTCCAAATATTATACCTAAAACAAAAGAATCTACACATTTTTACGAACGACAAACCTACTCCCTACTTCTTTACCGTGTTTAGAAAAGCACATAGGAAACCGTACCTAAGTGCAATTTAAAGTTCGAAATTCTCCAAAACTGCGTCAACTTTTTAAAGAAACCGCATCAAATATGCCATCTTATTAACTTGGCCGTAAGATGACATCCTAAAGTGTAAATTATACAAAGGATCCCATAAGAAGTTGGAACTTCTAAATTCTTCGGCTGTGGAGGCAAACCTTTTTTATTTTGATGGACTTAGAGTTTCCACTCTTCGTCAAGAGCGATGGGCAATTTCATTGCGTCTTGAATGAAATTATAAAAGTTTTACAGAGTAGAGAGACATTTTGTTATGACTTCTACGATGGACCGGAATTGTAAATGGGAAACTTTACAATCAGTAAGAAGTCCTTGTTCTAGCCGAGAGATAGCCGAGAGATATATATTCATAGATGAATACAGGATGGGTTTTCGAGAAAAGATCGTGTAAGATAAAATGTAAACAATCCTAACTTATCTATATTATAAGTTTGTTCGTTACCTTTTCACGCCTAAACCACTGAACCGATCATCCTGTTTGCAAATACGTTGTCAGGTGTACTGAAACGGACACAGGGTATCTTTCATCCCGAAAAAAGTGCTGTTCCCGACTCCCGAGGAAAACCAACTATAACGTTATTATGATAATAGATGGCGCCACGTGTCTATTGAACTTTTTCACTTTATTTAATTCTGATGCGGTACGAAATTCGCCGGGTCAGCTAGTGAAAAATAAATAATTGGTCTTTTAAGAGGAACCGGGACCACCGCTATGTGCTGATGGTGATCACCGGGGTGGTTTTAGTGAGGTAAAGATCCCACACTCCCCGACCTCCCTCCTCGGCGGTCAGGTGCCTTTTGAAGGTTTCCCCCCGAAAACAACAAAAAAAAAACAGGCCCCAGCCGAACTTTTCTGAAAAATCTCACCGTGAAAACTTAGGTGAAGAGTGCTGTCAATAGTGCAGTCAATCCCTAGCATCAGGTGGATTGCCAGCTCACTTCAAGCTCACTTCACAGTGCCGTAACTATAGGGTGGCATTGGGGTAAAATGCCACGGGCCTCCAGCCAGAAGGGGCCATGAGCACAGGAGGTTCCTACATAAGTTTATAAATACAAACTTTTTTTGAAAATGTGCAACGACATAATTCAGGTTTCGAACATTTTGTACCTTTTTCCCATTGTTTGTCTAATTTTTTGGACAGGACCTCATGCTCAGCAGTAGCGCTTGCGACCACTAGACCAACGAAGCAGTCAAGTGTTAAATTTTGTTGGGGAAAATATGAAATATACACGGAAGAAGTCGCGGGAGAAGTGCTAATAAAAAAAAAAACTATAACGTTGGTTGAGCTTCTTTACAGTGAGGGAGGGCCCCATCCCTTGAATTTGCCACGTGCCCCAAACGGTATAGTTACGCCACTGTTACTTCGCCTAATCTCTCGATATCTATCGCCACTTACCCTATGATGCAGCCTCTCCTCAATGATGGTAGGGGGCGGGGAAGGCGGAGACGTGTCCTCACATAACGCCCCGAAGCCATCGTGTCCTGCCTCTGACAGACGACGCTCCAGCTCGATCGGGTCTGTGAGGAGCCGCGACGGGACCACGGGTGCTGGAGTTGCTCCTAGAGGCTGTAGGAGAAAAGAAAATTGGTTAAAAGAAAGACAAAACACCTTAAAACTATAAAAAACGGAAATGACGTCATAAGAATAGAATACTCTTTATTATGTACATTCACGTCTAAAAGTATGTATACACTTGGCTTTATTCAAAGGCGATTTTCTCCTTTATTTTTGAATGAAATTTTATGTTATTACGAAAATAGTATTTTCGAACCCATAGGTTTATGTTAAGTGTCGTATTTCAACGTTGCATTCGTTATTTCACGAAAAAATCGCAATTGAAAATTGCCAAGTGTATACATACTTTTTGGCTTGACTGTACACCATATAAATTACAGACATAAATATAGAAACTTTACAATGGCATTACGTCAGCGCCGGCTGTCGCTGAAAACCAGCGCTGGGGCTCTGTCTTGCATAGGGTCGCAGCATAATGCTGAGCGATAGCCATTTTGCGTGGATGTGACGCATGTTTTCCCCTACCTTTTTTTTATTTTTTGTGTTTATGTTCTTTTTTGCGTCATTTTCACCGCAAATAGGCGTATTTTCTTTCTTTCTTCTTTAGAAAGCAAAGATTATAATGGCAAAAGGGTCTCAGCTCAGCATAATGACAGATGACAACACAAGGTGTACCACCTGACGCTGATTTTAAACTGCAACCCACGCGTGCCATACGCTTGAATAACAAACGCATAGGGAAGTGTGTGTCCGTTATACAACATTATTTTTAGTATATGCGAAACCTGAATATAGTTTGTTCAGAATAAGTAACTGAATCGATTCCAATAATTTTTACCCCATGTTATATTTTGGCCCAAAAATATTTAAAAAAGGTTAAATCTTGGCCACCGAGCGACATTAGTACCTAGGTAGTTTTCCATACCCATACACAATAGGCGCGGCGCCCGCGCACAGCGAGCGGGGCGAGCGGGGCGGGGGTGAAGCAACCCCTTCAGTCGCCCGGGTACTGCAGACTGGCGCGCGCGCGTGTCGCGTTCCCGTCCAACTGCATAATCGCGAGCGCGCGGCCGCCGCGGGCCTTAAGTTGTGTTTCGGTTGATCGTGTACTTACCTATCGTATGTAAAAAGTGTCGTCTAACCATGACTTTCTCATACACAAACGTCCAGTACACAGAAACAACGATAACAGTGAAGTATTACTTTGTGACGAATGTACAACAACCCTCGTGGAACACAATGCTTTGCCGTGATGATTAACATTTTTAAACACGCCAAGATGGTTAATTGTAGAAAGTTATTATTTGTACCTACAGCCTGCTGTGGTTAAGTAATGCGATGTTTAACACTTTTCATCCACTTTTGTATTTTGTATTTGTATCACTTACGGCTTACGAATAAGTAATTACTTATTCGTAGCTTACGGCTGCATTTATTTACGAATATAGTACATTATAATAACTACCTACACTTGACCATTACGACAGTCCAAAGCCTGCAAGTGTGATGGAAAATGTTATCACCCGTTAATTACAATACAATCGCCGCGCGGTACGTTTAGGCACGCGGTGCCCAGGATTTCGTACGGACAAACAGGTAACATAACAAGCTTATAACTTTGTGATTATTCATGATACAGTTTTGAAATTTTGTACATAGATTCTTTACATAAAAATACTAGACACGTGTTTCGGGTTTCGCATATACTAAAAATAATGTTGTATATTAGACTAGCAGCGCCCCGCGGTTTCACCCGCATAGGTCTCGATCCCGTGGGAATATCGGGATAAAAACTATCCTATGTCCTTTCCCGGGACTCAAACTATCTCTGTACAAAATTTCATCTAAATCGGTTTATCGGTTTAGCGGTTTTCGTGAAGAGGTAACAGACAGACAGACACACTTTCATATTTATAATATTAGCATGGATTATGAAAATTAATGAAATGTGATAATATTAAAAACCAGCCATGTGCGAGTCGGACTCGCCCATGAAGGGTTCCGTAGCAGCAAGTAACATATTAATATAAAAGTTCTTGTAGGTCGTTGTAACTTTGTGAAAGGTAAATTGCGGTTTTCGATTTATGACGTATTAAAAAAAAACTACTTACTAGATCTCGTTCAAACCAATTTTCGGTGGAAGTTTACATGGTAATGTACATTATATATATTTTTTTTAATTTTATCATTCTCTTATTTTAGAAGTTAGAGGGGGGGGACACACATTTTACCACTTTGGAAGTGTCTCTCGCGCAAACTATTCAGTTCAGAAAAAAATGATTTTAGAAACCTCAATATCATTTTTGAAGACCTATCCATAGATACCCCACACGTACAGGTTTGATGAAATAAAATTTTTGGAGTTTCAGTTGTAAGTATGGGGAACCCCAAAATTTATTGTTTTTTTTCTATTTTTGTGTGAAAACCTTACTGCGGTTCACAGAATACATCTACTTACTAAGTTTCAACAGTATAGTTCTTATAGTTTCGGAAAAAAGTGGCTGTGACATACGGACGGACGGACAGACAGACAGACAGACATGACGAATCCATAAGGGTTCCGTTTTTTTGCCATTTGGCTACGGAACCCTAAAAAAGCTCATATAAAATAGCCCCAGCCAAGAAAACACAAGAGCTATATCGCTATACGAACTCCTCCGTCCGAACAGAACTTTGTGGCGGACTGTCACTAGCCTGACAGATTGACACTTATGAGAGGGCTTGCCAAGAGGCTCCGACATGGGCACGTTATATTGCGAAGCGCGACTGATGAGCGTGGGGTCCTGGGTTCGATTCCCAAGTCCGGCAAAGTGTTCCATTAGGAATTTCTTAGTACCAACCAGAAAATTCCCCTGATCTCTTTCCGATCGTGTCGGATTGCTGTACCATCGGATTATGAGAGTGAGGGAGAGAGAGTGCACCTATGTCTGCGCACACACTTGTGCACTAAAAGAACTCCCGCGCCGAAGGCTAGCCTCTAGTTGAAATACGGCCTTGAGAACTATATGCTGTGAAATGTGTGGCAAAAATATAAAAGTTTAACCCTCAGTGGAAGCCTTTTCGATAAACTAACCCACTCCGATCACAGGGCATAATTAATTGTCACCTTTGTCGTCACACATAATTATGACATCCAGTATAGTGTGCCGATTTTATTTGCTAAGGTGATGCTCGCTTAGGTCTTGGGATCTGACGTCACCTTGATACTGGTGTGACGTCTGGTGTGTACCAAGATGAATTCAAAAGAATTTTTGATTGAATTGAAAAGATTTGATTTTTGTGTGTTTCTTTGTTACGTTTTTACTAATCAAAATTTCAATAAAATTTACCACCTGCATAGATATTCACAAATATACGACAGGCTATCGTATAGAAAACCTAACATTTCGATAACCTGATTTGACTTGCCCTCAACAGCAAATAGCTGTTGGAAGAATAGCGGGCGTCTATTTGATTTAAACTGACAAAATTTTCGGGTTTTGGACTTGTGAACAGCGTTTAGAAGACTCCTACGATAACAATAATTAATGTTCGATACGATACGGAAGCGTATCGAGTGTTTGTGAATAGCTATGCTGGGTAGACCATGACCTGGAGTAGGACATAGGATGCTTTTTTATCCCGATATACGCACGGGATCGAGACTTATGCGGGTAAAACCGTGAGACGCAGTTAGTATGGTATAATATTACTAACTTTCCCACTTAAATAACTGTCAAAACCATAAAAAAAAACTTCGTAACGAGTAACGGCATAAAAAAAACACATAAACCACCATCCCCTCCTTTCATCTCGTCACAATTCAAAAGCAGAACATCCAAGTGAAGGCCTATGAAACCTGTCTGACGCAATTACGTCACTTCCGGCCGGAAGTGGCGTCGCTCCGGTCTGAGACGGATACCGTGCTAATAGCTACATCTTCTCAATTATGAGCATCTACCTTAAAAGGATGCCAATCTTCATTATAGGCTGAAAATATTAGTAGTAGCAGTATTCTTAGGCATAACTTTGGATGCCAAGCTTCAATGAGGCCCCATATAAATAAATTGTCAAAAAGCTTAGCTCTGCAGCATACGCCGCGCCGTTAGGAAAGTTCGTGATTTAACTGATTTAGATACAGCCCGTTTAGTTTACTTTAGTTATTTTCATAGTGTGATGTCGTACGGTATTGGTTGGGGTAAATGGTCTTTTAAGGGAAGTACCACACAGATTGAGTGGACCAGTCCAGTCAGTGCACGCAGTTGTCGGTAATCGGCAGCTCAACTCAAAACTCGAGGAGCTCGTCGACTCGACGAATAAAAACAAAGAAATTACATCTAGGTAGGCCGCATAATTATAGTACTCAAACTAACAGACCAACATTAAAACCTATAGAAGGAGAAGAAAAAAGGGGGGGAAACATAAATAAAGCTGCCCGACCCGGATATCCAACCCTGGACCTCATGCTCAGCAGTAGTACTTGCGACCACTAGACCAACAACGCAGTCCTGTAAAATACTATTAGGGTCTTCCCACATTTATCGATGCGGAATCGGCTAACGCCGGTCAAAAAAGCCTTTATGTCTACGTAATAAGGGTGTTACTAATACCATTCGCATCGGCTCGGCTCGGACGACGCGGCGCGACGCCGATCGACGGCGAAACCGAGCCGTTTGCCTATTAGCTCGGCGATATGTCGAGTAGTTTGGTGATACGCACTCGGCTTAAGCTGATTCCGCGTCGATAAATGTGGGGACACCCTTACAAAATTGGTTTCACCGGTCTTGTTTTTATGTTGCACCAAAATTATTTTAAGTTGAACACGAAAGTCCCACGGGATATAAAATAAAATTATGCCAGACCGTGTCGAGTCCAAGTGGACGCAAGGATGCATGCTTATGGAAATGCTCCGTACATTTTAGTTTGTGCAAGTCGTGAGGCTTGGCTGGATGTGCCTTAACTATGAGTGGTTTTTACTTAAAATAAACTTTACATTTATGCTTCCTTACGTAGTACGAGCTTGGTAAACTTCTACTTTTTTAGCAACTTTGGTTATTTCCTACATCTTAATTTTCAATTTGGTTTCAAGACAATTTAATTTATTCACTCGCGGAGTCACATTTTTTAGATCCTATTTTTCTGATAGGTCGCCGCTATACAATGTGCATCAGAAATGGGTGTTATTATGTAATGGTGTGATACAGACCATTCCATCATCTACCTAGCCTTTTCACCAGCTTTTTTTGGGGTTGGCTTCTTGTCTAACCAACATCTTATTCGTAAAAAAAATATTAGCTGTTCCATACACAACTTCAACACCTACTCGACCCAAATGAATAGCAAGTCCAACAAAATTAGCATAAACCATCGCCATTTACCTTCCAAATCACACTAATACCTATTATAAAGGCGAAAGTTTGTAAGTGTGTGTCTGTGTGTGTGTGCGGGGGTGTGTTTATATGTTTGTTACTTCTTCACACTCAAACGACTGGACCAACTCTGATAAAATTTTGTATGGAGGTAGCTGACACCCTGGATTAACATATAGGCTACTTTTTATCCCGATATTCCCACAGAATCGTCATTTACGCGGGTGAAACCGCGGGGCGCAGCTAGTATTTATATAAAATTCAAAGTCCTGACTAACTGATGTATCAACGCACAGCCTATACCGCTGGTCCTAGAGACATAAAATTTGGAGGGTGTGTCCTTTGTGAAGAGTAAGTATCCAATAAGAAAGGGTTTTTCGAAATTCCTCCCCGAAGAGGGTGAATAGGGGAAAGGTGAAATTTCACGCGGACGAAGTCGCGGGCAGAAGCTAGTCATACATAAACTCACGCGTTCATATCATGGGGATACGCAGAAACTACATACACATTTACTAGTCCTATACCATACCGTACGTGTGTCATGACATTGAAGTATGCCCAACAATACATCTTCACACAGAAACATAGTCACCAATAAAACACATAAAAACATCTTTCCCCGAAATCAGTTCGGAAATAAAATCATCTCGAGGGCGGGAAATTGCTGCCTATGAAATATGATCCACTCATCCGGAGTGGCTATGAAAACGGTACGTTTTATCTCAACCTCCTGTCTCGAGGTATAGAATAACAAAGGTGGCGCCTTCCGATCAAAAAGGTATTCCATCGAATCAAGGGAACGTCCCCTTTTATTAAAAACGTCGATTTGTAGAATTTTGAGACCAGCAACAGGTCCTAATGAAGATAAAACTGATACATTTAGGCAAGATATTAAACTATTTTATATGATTTAAAATCGAAATAAAAAAATTGGAGTGTAAATGTGGTTATGTTCCACAAACGACGCGACGGGACACCTATGATCATGTCCTGCGTGTCCTGTCAGCTGCACGTTACAGGAACTGATGGCCGCTGGTGATGGTGCCAAACACGTAGCCGAATTCTGGGCTGAGTTCATTTAGATTGCCATCGACACGACAAGAAGTTTTATTACACATAAACACTCATGGGCACTTAGGAAACGTCAGGAGCTAGGTGCACTGTTCCAATTGGTCGTTTCCTATGGAGAAGAGCCGGTAAGAAACTCCACGGTTACTCTTTTAAAAATTATTAGCTTTTACCTAATGTTTTCAAACTACAGTGTCGTGTCCCAGTATTACAATATTAATACTGTGGTCGTGTTAACAAGTATCTTAGGACAGTGTAGACCTGTCAACAAGTACCAGGTACTTAATAAAATAATCCTAAAACAATCTTACATTTACAAAATATTAAAGAATCTTTTTAAAAGATAAATAAAATAATAATATAAGATTGAACTGCCTATTTAGGTAGGATAGGAATATCATGGCAATAACGCAAAAAAAAACTGATACCCTTACCTCTATAATAATCGACATTTAATTGGTTTTAATTAGCACAGTGTATTTATATTAATACTATAAGTATAACAGGATTTCATTGTTTACTTTGAAATGAATGAATAATGACTTGTTCTTTGAACACACTATTTCATAGCACCAGATATTTTTCGAAAACCCAGAACAGTATTTAATTCAATAAAACCATGTGCAGATATAATAATTTCTCTCTCACACTTTCACTCTCATAGACACACACATACGCAACACATTTATTAAACTAGCTTTGTAAACCGACATATTTCTTTTTGCTCAAATCGCTCTCCAACCCCCAAGATACAAGCCCGGCTTAGTTTGGGGATTAACGGTCCAACCAAAACATTGTGATGTTCAAACTTAATTGTGTTAAATGTAAGCTTACTTCTGTCATCTGCTTCTGTAATTACCGTTTGTAAGCAGTGGTGGCCTAGTGGTAACGGAGCGACATGTAGGTCCGAACCCAGACAGGTACATTGTATAAATTATTTCATCACAATTGCTCTCAAAACGGTGAAGGAAAATATTGTGAGGAAACCGGCATGTCCTAGAACCAAAAACTCGAAGACATGTGACATTTACTAACCCGCATTATGCCCGCGTGGTGGGAAAATTATAGGCTGATTATGGAAACCAGACCACTATAAATTCCCCAACTATAATGTATATACCTACCAGTAAAATGTATCGCTAGAGTAATAACGTCGTATTGACGCAACAGCCAGCTGTTTCCCCTCTCTGTACACAAATCCTGTTTGTTTAAATAATATTTAAAAACACATCTATCGTGATTTAATCATTTCGAAATGTTATTAAATCTTTTACGAGGAATGGCGGGCGAAGCCCACGTTTCAATTCAGAGTTGAAAGATAAAAGAATAATATATACATATTTCCGTTTTCATCTCGCTTGGGACTTTGTAATTATATTCTTGATAGGAAACACATTAACTTCTCAAACATTTTTATATGAATGACGTGATGTTAGCAGATTTTTTTTATAACCGACAAAAAATTTCTACGCTAGGGGGTCTAGAATGAGGCGATTGGCAGCGGCGGCGACATCTCGCGTCCGGCCCTGATACAAGCCATGATCCGGAGCGAGAGGGAGTGGGAGGCAGTCACCTCCTTCTGCGAAGCAGTCATGCTAGCGAAGGAGGTGGCAGGATGGCTGAGGGAGAGAGCCTCACGTCCCAGCCGCCGCGGGCGTCGGGATCGGGAGTCGCGTGACGACTCCCGGCCACCGTAGGCGCGGGCCTGCGGACGGAGAGTAACGGGTTAGCTCACCGATCAGGACCAGGCCCGTGCCGGACGGCGCGTATATGTTCCACGCGCGCCTCAAAGAGATGTCAGCATAAAGGAAGGGGCCTGTTAGGGCCGAAGCCTGCCAGAGTAGCAGGATTGTCCGAAAGGGTTACCGCTACCCCGGAACATAAAGGACTAAGGAAGGAACACGGGTGGGTTTAGTCAGTAAGAGTCTGACACTCCCTTCCGCTGCACCCAGAGCGGGAGGGGTCATTTGATGATTTCCCATCCACAAAAAAAAAACGGGGTCTAGAATCATAATTATAAGTACTGAATTCATGGTTTCAGCTTGCGCGTCGAGTCCTTGTCTTGTTAACATGAGACTTAAATCGAAAACGCTTTCGAAAAACCAGCTGTAATCACACTAGTACTTCTAAACACCAACTCTTTGCATTAAAACGAGACCTCTCTACCTCACACCTGGTCTATTTTAAACGTCACTTATTTTCGACCCAGTTACTTTAATTGGAGGCGGCAGTTTCTTAGCTTTTGTGCCCGGCTCGCCAATTAGCGCAAAGGGCGAGGCGCCCGCGCCTACGATCTGCGAGTTATATGGAGGAATGTGGGCAGTTTTGTGAGCAAATTGCGTTACTCATTGACGGATTAATTATGTTGGTGTTGGTAATAGCGATCAAGTATCTGTAATGAAGCTTAGGCAGGTGCAGTCATAGCCTAATGACGTTAAAATTTATCAGGCCTGCGATAAAGGCGGGGACTCACAACACTATAATTGCTCCCACAGTTGCAAGCTATATGACATCTCTGTTTTTATTTTTCGGGGAAAACCTTAGAGACACCCGGCTTTTGGGGAAAAACCCGGGAATTTTACCTCTCTAAAACCACCCCGATGGTCTTCATCAACACATACAGGATGGCTTCGGATCCTCTTATGAGACTAGCTCTAGAACTCTCCTATGCATCGCCCGTTACGTACATCACTGGAGTGACTGAATTACATCTCTACAGTGGATGAAGTGTAAACATGAGACTCCTGCATGAACTACCGCGTGTCCAGTATGGGCATCCCGCTGGAGTCATGGCCTGGCCACCAGCAGTTGCACGCATGTCCCGCACTGCCATAGTACTAACACATATGTTACATTACCTGCATGGACTGCCGCGTGTCCGGTATGGGCATCCCGCTGGAGGCCGCGGGCCTGGCCACCAGCAGTCGCACGCAAGCCCCGCACTGCCGTAGTACTGCCGCCGCCTGCCGTGCGCACATCCCCACCACAGATACTGCGCCGATTCGGAGGAGCATGTCACCACTGCGGAGGCGGCCATCCTGTGACGAAAAGAAAGATGGATAAATGGTCAAGCAATAATAGGCCTTGAGTTTAATAAACTCTTTGGAGTTTTGGTGAAATTAGGCTAAAAGTCGTATCACACGTATCAAATCAGAAAGGAATCGGCACCGTATCGCCTTTCGCGTCGCCGTCAAACAGGCGTCAGCCTAACGAAAGCACGTAACCAAAGCGGATCAGAAGCTCCGATACGTCGACTCGGCTACGGCTAGACGACGTCGCGCTTATACGGCTCACCGACCGCTAGCTTATGGTGCAGCAGGCAGGCCGGAGGGGTGAGAGGGGCAAGGCTGCACGAAGAGACGTAAGCTCGGGTACGGAGAGACGTAAGCGCGGGGACAACGAGCCGTAAGCGCGGGGACGACGAGCCGTAACGCGCCGCACCGCGGTTTGTGAGCTTGTCCCGAGGCGAGGCGATTACGTTACGATTCCGTTTAGTGTGCGTTGCAGTAGGGAGTTTTATACAAAGAATACTGAACGGCTCGAGTTGATACGGTGCCGATCCCTTTCCGGTTTGATAAGTGTGCTACGACCTTTAAGGAGAAAGGAGACGCGTTTATATCTAGGTTACGTACGTAGCCCGATAGAATAAAGTGCCATGTTCAAACTTTGCACGGAAATCCCAGGTGTCGGAGGTACAGTTTTAGTGGATAAGAGGCCGATATAAACCATTGTATACCCCAGTTTTAGTGTATGTGTGTTATGTATCTTGTCAGTGTATTTATGTAACGTGGGGACGTTGAGAAATATTTAAAAGGCAAGTAAGAAGAAACGCTGCCGTTCACCACTGTACAGTGTTTTATTTGAAAAGATACTGTGGCAAAATAAAGTCCCACTGCTGGGACACGAGCCTATAATCTACCACAAGTGGGCTACAATCCACGTGGGCCCAGTGCGGGTTGGTAGATGGCACATATTTTCGAATTTTTGGTTTCCTCACAATGTTGTCTTTCAACGTTTGTTAGAGCAATGGTGATAAAATAAATTAGGTACACAAAGTAAAGCGACCTGGGTTCATACCCACGGCCTATACAACTCGTAAGTCAGGGCCGTTACCACTGAGCCACCTCGACTACCGAAATACGTATTTAGGAAAATCTAGGTCACAATAAACCTGACGTCAAAATAAGAAAAAATGCGCTGATCCGTGCTGATTGATAAACAGACTCTATTGTTTGGCGACGATTAAACACAGTGCACAGATTGCTCTTCAATACAAACTTATCCGGGTCACAGCTGACTTTAAGAGTTCTATTCACAGCAGTCCCAACTGACGCCCACGAACGAACCCATTCAAGTGTTGGTCATTGTGAACAGAAACCTATGCGATAAAATTATTCGTAAACGGACGCCGTCAGTTAGGACTGGCCATCTCTTCGAGTATTTGAGTGTCTATGAAGTTTCTTGGCCTTGCTTATCCATTGGAACCTAGGTACTATGCTTTAGAATGGACAACTAGCTTCATTTTTCTAAATGACCGGCTCCTCTGACAATCCAACAGTGCATGTAAATTAATTAATTGAAATAAATACGTTGAGTTGAGACATGGCGCCGATTCTCTTGTTCAAAAACTAAACTAAATTTAATTTCAGTGCATCTTTTTCTTTCTATTTCGTTAAGAAAAGGACAGGAGATAAATATTAGTTTAGTCCTGTCAAATTAAGATACTCCATAGACAATTTAGACGTGATTAAAAAATTGACTATTAAAAATACGTCAATTTACGTCAGGCACTGACTAATTTGACAGGTCTAAACTAATATTTATCTTCTGTAATTTTCTTAATGAAATAGAAAGAAAAAGATGCACTTAAATTAAATTTAGTTTAGTTTGTGAACAAGGGAATCGGCGCCATTATGCGAAACTCCCAACAAAAGCTGTGTTAAAGGAAATCCTACAATTTTACAATAACCTCGCTACACAAGGGCGGGCCTGAAAATCTTAATTGCAACCTCTTTGCGTTTCACACGTGAGGTAACACACATACTGCATGTTACATAAGCCTATGTGGGACTAAGCCTGGCCATTAAGTAAAAGTAAAAGAAAATGCTCTATATTTGAATTTAGACGAGGAGAGCCTGTGGGGAGCGCGTACCTATTGTCAAAATATTTGACAGTATAAGTCATGTCAGTACCTACGGTCAGAGGGGCAATTCCTGTATTTTTAAGAACATTCGCAATCTAATCTATCTATCTAATCAATCTGTCAAATATACCTCTAAATTACCTTTTTTTATAAGTTTTTGACATTGATTCGCTGAGATGAGATTGCGACTATACTTTAACACGTTAACGCTCCTTTTGCGAAGATGTCATGTCTGCAAAGGAGGCAGCCGAGCGAAAGAGAGAAGCCGCATCCTCTTTCCCCTTCCGCAGGAGACGCACCGGGCGCCCGAAAAGGGCGCAAAACGATCTGCGACCTCCATGAGAGGTGGCTTGTGGTCGGCGGACTAGGGGCATCCGTCGTCCGACCAGACAGGCCCGAGTTGGCGCCGTAGTGTTCCACGCGCGCCACTCGAGAGTGAGTGCGGCCATTATGGGAATGGTGGACCATGGTGGAGGAGGGACCCGCGGAGGAACAGCGGGTCGAGGCCTGTCGGGGAAGTGGTGAATGCTTATGCGGATCCCGCACCCCCGGCTATAGGAAGAGGTGGAAACCCGCGGTGGTATTAGCCGGTAAGAGTCCGGCATGCCCCTCTGTCACCCCCACGATAGAGGAAGTCCATGAGGATTTCCACCGCGCAACAATAAAAAAGGGGTCTAGCTAAAATCATGTGGTGAATTCATCGTTATATGAATGCAAATCTAAGGTTAAGAACTAACTTCTAACTCCTAACTACGAAGAAACGGAAAAATATTTTACTGCGTAAAGTGAACACACCCTCACACACCTACACATACACCCACACTCCACACACTACTTTCACACTAAATTTTCAATACCCTCTAGTACTATCTCTATTGTAATTTCTGCATGCTCAAAATTATCGTGTTCTTTAAAAATTTTATTTGGTATAAATAAATAAAAATATCATGTAATGAGTTGGGAGAAGGCGCTGAAATCTGACATGTACAGGTTTTCACCTAGTTTGGGTTTCAGAGACTTCATATGTTGTGTAACACTATTTTATTTCAATAGACATTTATTATTATTATCGTTTACAGTTTACCCGTCGATGTCCCTGTCTCCCTGTGTATGTAAACAACATGAGTTCCCACAACATACCGCTGTGTAATAAATGTAACTCAGTTAAAACACCACTCACGTCTAATTAACTACACACATTGCACGTACATTACCGTCTATGTTAAATACTTTATGTTATGATTAGGTTGTATATTGTCGATGTAATTAGCTGTATGAAAGCTCGCCCCGTTGTGAGGTATACATGATGAATTGATGACATACATACTGTATTAGACATGGTACACATTATGCGACGATAGCGTTGAAAAAAGCAGGAATAATTCCCGTTTCTTTCCAATTCCGTTGTTTTTTTCAATGTTTCATTCGAAAGTTTCAAGAAAATTTGTCAGTGTATATTTCATGTTTTTTTCAATAAAACCGAAAAATATGAAAGAAACGGGAAACTTTCATGTTTTTTTTACTAAAATACGTTCTTACTATATTTAACTGAAGATATTCTATGCTTTATCTCTTTCCATAATAATACGTACCTACTATTAAAATGGAGGGTAGAATGAAAAAAAATTCAATAAAACTTGTTTTTTTCAACTTTTCAAAACATCAAGCGAAACATTCGAAAGAATCCTGTTTCTTTCCAAAGGATACCTTCCGTTAATTTTTCTATGTAACATGCGAAAAAAACGGAAAAAAACCACAATTTGGTTTTTTTTTCGTGAAGAAAACAAATTGTTATTTTCGGCATTTTCAACGCTAGCGACGACGAGGACTCACAGCCGCACGGGTCGATCGATTAGGTTAAGCTACGCTTGCCGCGGTCGATCCATGGATGGGTGACCTTTTTACATACTGAGACGCCTCCGTGCCGACCCGAAATTAACAGATTCATCATCATCTTCTTGTCTTTGTGCATTGTTACTTGAGCTCGACGCAATACGTTTTCTTCTTCCATTCTCCCCTGTCAACCATCACGCTATCATTCACTCCCTTCTCTTTCATAGCATTCATTCCTCACACAATCCATTCATCTTTTCGACAGGACCTAAACGCAAAAAACGCAAGATTTATAATGCCAAAAAGTATATGATCGACTACAGTAAACAAAATCAGAAAAATATATGATATTCTTCAGGGCATATGCTAGTTAGATAGTTTTTTTGAAAACATAATACAACTAATTTGATAGGTACGATAGAAAAAAATCATGAAGATACCTCTAAAAACTTTAAAAACTTTTTTTTTCACAATAAAAACCACACAGTCATTCTGATTTTTTGTCAGATTATTCTACAAGCAACATATTAAAGCACTACTTACTGTTTTAATGTTTTAGTCCAAACAACAGATTTTTTGTAAATAGATAATTGCTTCATATTTTGCAATAAATTACCAGCGTTGTGTCATCGCGCTTCTCTTTTGATGACAATGTGTTTATTTACGGTAACCTGCAGCACGTTTAAAAATAGTCTGTGTATGTTTGTCATTTTCGAACATAGTTTTGAGTCGATTTCAAAATGTAGTCAATCGCCTTTCGAAAATTTGCTTAGGGCGCATTCCACCACACTTTTATACATAGTATAAGTCTTATACTGAGAATACATTTTGAATTTTTGTCAATTTTTCCATACTATACTCCATTTATTATAACATTAGAAAAAAGAGGCTGTTTTCAATGCAGCCCGACAGTGACCGCGCTTTAGATCATCTAGTCCCCTTAATAGATAAATATAATAATTGCAAAAAGCCCAGCATTTCAAACGAACATACGATAACTCACACAATTGGTCCGTATATCACAATTCACTCTAGAAATCTAATCAAATGAAACCTTCCCGGTTTTCATTAGCACGTCCACAAAGCAAACGCGAGCACACAGGGAACCTTGCGCTGTTGTTTATTTTACATTCATTTGTTTTTTCTTGCACAAATAAGTGCGCTAATTTTCAAAATTAGTTTACTTTTGTATATTGAGAGCTGTGGTGGCTCAGTGGTATCGGCGAAGATCTTACGACTTGTAGGTCGTGAGGTCGAACCCAGACCAGGCACTTTACTTTTTGTATTTAATCTGTCAAGCTCCGCTAATGAGACACAATTGATTTTCTATTGTTTCGTCATCGATCGGTAACGCGCGTGGCTTGACCGGTTAATTTCATCACCACTACTCTCAAAACGGTGGTGAAGGAAAACATCGTGAGGAAACTGAGATGTCCTGGAACTAAAAGTTCGAAGACATGTAACATCCACCAAGCCGCACTGGGCCCGCGTGGTGGATTATGCCCCCTCTCACAGACAGGAGGCCTGTGTCCCAGCAGTGGGAACATTATAGGTTGATTATGTTTTATGTTTGTAACTTCGATATTACATTATGGAAAAAATAGTGTCAAAAACACCGAAATAAAAGCCTCCAAACTTTTTTTCAAAATAATAAAATTCATGGTAGCAAAAATGTAGCCACTAATCTGCGATCGCGATTTATTCGCCAAAAATGTAAACAAATATGAATTATTGGAAAAATAACTTTAATTCCTACACAATAAAGTTCAATTTACACTACAACTTCAAATATTTTCATAAATTTTTCAATAGTGCTAGTCACTCTGAAATCAACTTAATTGTCATTGAAATAAAGTTGATATTTGTTCAACTTGAAATAGGATGGGGTGTGCAGCACTGTGCATTTTTACTATACCTTATAAAGGGTTAATGAAGCTACGGTTTCCTATAAGAACGTTGGCCGCTACATAACGGCCGCAGTGACATCTCTCATGAAAATGATGGCAAGGGAGTTTACGGTGTCAAAAAACGCTCTCTAAGGAAACGAAACAACTTGCTTTCGAAAATAATTTTTCCGTGACGTCATTCGCCCGTGAATGGCGGACGCTATGTGACGGCCACCACTCTTATACGAAACTGTAGCTTTACAACCTTTTATGGCCCCTACGACTAGAAATTTGCTGAAAACAAGACTAGCTTAGTTTAAAAACGACGTCAAATAAACTATAGATCCCAAACCACCACAGATCATATGAACATGTTTATATGATCTACTAGCTGCGCCCCTCGGTTTCACCCACGTAAATGTCGATCCCGTGGGAATATCGGGATAAAAAGTAGCCTATATGTCAATCCATGGTCAGTTACCTCCGTACAAAATTTTATCAAAATTGGTCCAGCCGTTTGAGCGTGAAGAAGTAAAAAACATATAAACACACACACACACAAACTTTCGCCTTTATAATATTAGTGTGATGCATACCACCTACATTATTTAAAACCAAAATAATCCAAATTACTCCTTAGTCCTTATCACAGACAGATCAGTATAAATTCACAGTTGCAATTCCCTCAGAGAGTCTTTGACCCAGATCTCATTCCTAACGACATTTACACACATTAAGAGAGACGAAATGTATTCCCTCTTCCGGCCCGTTTGAAAACCCATCAATCGGATTTACACTTACATTAAAACGATTTGAAACAGTTCTTTGAAAAAGAGACAGATATAGATGACTCCGTAAAAGTTTATATGAGAGAAAGAGATAAAGCAATGTTTATAAAGACCATTAAACAAACCATTAAGTGCTCTTAACGCTTTTGCTTTTACAGACGGTGATAAAATGTTTTTTTTTATGTTATCCGAGAAGGAAAATAGCAGATTTTCTATCTGGATTTTAGAACTTATAATCAGCTTATAATGTTCGAACTGCTGGGCCACAGGCCTCTTCTCTTTTAGAGAAGGAGTGGGCCGTATTCCACCACGCGGGCCCAGTGCGGATTGGTTGATGTCACATGTCCTCGGGATTTTTGGTTCTAGGACATGCCGGTTTCCTCACGATATTTTCCTTCACCGTTTTGAGAGAAGTTTTTTTTTTTCCCCTTAGCCTGTACTGTCCCACTGCTGGGCAAAGGCCTCCCCCATTTTCTTCCACTATTCCTTGTGCTGTGCTTTCTCCGTCCAGTCGGTTAGGAATGAGTCTAAGTCGTCACGCCAGCGTTTCTTAGGCCTGCCTCGGTGACGACGCCCGTCTTCAGGCACCCACTGTGTGACGACTTTGGCCCATCTGTCTGGATGCATCCTATAAGTGTGACCCGCCCAGTCCCACTTCAGCCTCGCAGACTTGCCGCCAACATTAGCGATACCTGTCTTGGAGCGTATTGTGGTGTTGCGAATTTGGTCGGTGAGTTTAATCTTTTGTTTTTTACACAATGTAACGCGCCTGTCTGGGCTTCAATACTTTCATTATAATTTACATAAATTCAGTTAGACACGTGTAGAACTATAGAACCACTCCATGTGGGCGTAGCTTGAAATGTTATTGTAGAAATTCGAACTTGTCTGAAGATGAGAAGTTTGAACGTTTTGGGGCGAATTGATTAATTTCAGCACTTGGCTAAGATAGGCTGAATTTAATACCGTCATTGAGTTTCAAACTTTCAAGTGCGTAATTTAGAAGCGTAGTAAAAGCAGATAGGAATATACAGGATGGTCCAAAAAGTGACGTATTTAAAAAAAATAGATTCCTCATACCTACGGGTATCCGAAAATACCCAATGTATGTTCCGCTATTTTTGATAGTTTAGGAGATATGAATATTTTTTTTATTTTTGGGGAAATTATTCAGGGACGTCAAAAGTCGCGGAACATACATAACCCTGTTATAGGAAAAACACCAACGACCTCTTAAGAGGTCATTATACTCGTTATTATGAACAACTTTTACTATGGGACCAAACCTGAAATCGCAAAAAAAAAAACAGCTGTTCCCTATATTTTGACGAGTTATACGAACATAAATGTAGGGAACAGCTGAATTTTTTTTTGCGATCAGGTTTTGTCCCATCGTAAAAGTTGTTCATAATGATGAGTACAATGACCCCTTAAGCGGAAAACGGTAATTAAAATTTCACCCTGTATAATAGTAAAAATTCAGTTTGTGTATTATGATTACAATATAATATTCTAATTGGGGTGTTTGGTTGTGTGCATCAATTCCAGGACATATTGTATACATCCCCAACATCTAAGTACAAACTACCCTCTTCATTGTAATCTCAGCCCCCAGTTTGTGCTATTAACAACAGTATTCAAACGTCTAGTCGCAGCTCGGAAACATCACAGACTAGTTTGTAGTCAATTAACAGATTGTTGTCCAAGATTTGAAGATGAAACTTGAATGGATGCTGAGGTTCGGAGTTATAGAAGTGGTGTTGTCACTGTGTTGTGTTATCGTCGTGATAAAATTTGATTATTGTAGGTATTTACAAAGGACACAATAACTATGAATGGGCTCTAAGATCTGAGGGGCAATTCTCGTAATTTTAAGAATTTTCAGTCTCATCTCAGTCTCCATCTGTCAAAAATACCTCTAATTTCTCTACATTTTGGCAAGTTTTTATTTATTTATTTAAACTTTACACACAAAAGGCACAAAGGCGGACTTAATGCCTTAGGCATTCTCTACCAGTCAACCAAGGGTGGTGAAGAGATTAGATGGCAGGTGCTTTGGTTGAGAGGAACAATTATAAAAAAAATTATAATTAGGTACACAAATACATAAATAAGTTATGTACACATATAATAGATATACGTTATATAAGTTTTTGACGTTGATTGTAGCTGAGATGGAATTGAGACTAGATTTTGAACGTTTTTAATTACGGGAATTATTGGTCTTCTGAAATCCATACTAATATTAGAGAAGTTATTTGATAACTTCCTACCCAAAAAAAAAGTTTAAATGTGGAAGAAAACACAGACAGTTCCAATCTTTGAAGCGAAAAGTAAGGTTGGGCAAAGCAGTACGAGTATATAGCCGGCCCAAGACAAAAAGCGTTATTGCACAGACAAGAGCCATTCTGTTTCATAGGCGAAAGCTGTGCAGCTGTGATAAAAAACATATTGAATGGGATTCATATTTTCACGCCCGAAATTGAGTCCAAACGAATATCCAATCCGACTATGAGAACTCGTAAATTCTGAGCGAATTACGTCACACAACGTTCGAACTCAAACCGTTCAAATTGACAGCATATTCAAAATGCAAACTTAATTACTTGAAAGGTCAGTAACTCCATTTTTGTAACGCTGCTCGTGTGAAATTCGTTTTAGGGTTCCGTACCAAAGGTGCCAACGGGACCCTATTACTAAGGCTCCACTGTCCGTCCCTCTGCCTTCTGTCCGTCCGTCCGTCTATCGTAGAGCTGTATCTTTTGCACCGTAAGAGCGATTTCGCACTACATCCGATCCGAATTGAGAATGTTCTAAATTCGGACGGAAAGAGTTCGCAACCCCTCATACAAATAGGACTATGGTCACTTTGGACGGCATTACTCGGATTCGGATCGGATTTAGTGCGAAACCGCTCTAATAGGTAGACACTTGCAATTTTTATAGAGTATGGCCGTTATAACAAAAAATAACAAAATTAAATAAAGTTAAAAATACAAGAAACTTGATTTTTAAAACTTAGGTAAGTAGGTACTTACTTATGAAAAAAAAATTGCTAATCCATTGTTCGAAAAATTTGTTTCCTCAACAACGTAAATAATGCAATGGACGTTGTTGAGCTGTCAAAATGAAACCCATTGCTATTGATAGTGTGTTACGCAATTACCCCGCAGCTCGTGCTAACAATACCAAATATCCGAAGTCTACGATTCCGTGTCCCACTTTCTGAACACTTCTACTTAAATGAGCCATACTTTCATAAACTTACTCCAAGCCTCCGAAAATACAAGAGACCATGAGATAGACGGCCTAACTTTCCTTGAACTAGAGCTTGGCAATAAGCCAGCAAAACACTAGAACCATGAAAAATAATAAAACGCATATCAACCCACGGTAAAAAAACAAGATAATTTGTAAAGCAAACTAAATAGTTAACACTATTGACTTAACATATAAAAATTCCAACTTAAATAAAAACTAGGGATGGAGCGAAATTTTTTTCACATTCGGTTTGACCGAACTTTCGGCATTCGGCCAAAATTCAGGTCAAATGCCGAACATTCGTTTTGAAAGAAAGAAAGAAAAAGTATTTATTGTGACTCGTACAGGAAGATCACAAACTAAACTAAACACAGTAAAAAATAAAAACCAAGTTATATAAAACAAAAAAGTAACAAAAAGAAAAATGAGACAGAAACTCCTATACGAGGCCAAAAGGCTCCTATCTCAGCATGATGCTGCGACATTTAAAAAATAAATGTCGTAACGCTGGTATTCTGATAGGGCCCGACTACAATGTAATAAAACTGAACCAGTAAAATAAAATAATACGCATTTATCTATTGTCTGTTAGTTGTTCTTTATTTAACAATTAAACATATTTTAAACATTGAAATAATAATCGTCTGAAATCCCTATTTTTAATTTTTATAAAGAGTTAAATGAAATCTTACAGGTATTTAAAATTAACCAAGGACAGGTTATATTGGATATATCATTATTATATTGGAGGAAGGCGTAGCGTTGGAAGGCCTCCTACAAGGTGGACCGACGACCTTGTGAAGGAACTCGTTGGATGCGAGAAGCACAAAACCGGTCGAAGTGGAGGTGCTTGGGGGAGGCCTATGTCCAGCAGTGGACGTCTTTCGGCTGAAATGATGATGATGATTATGATGAGGTTATATTGCAAAAACACCAAGAATTCTGCGTTATCTGGCGGAAGTCTGTTACGTTTATATTCGTATACATTTACTAGCGAAAACAATCGAAGTTTGGTCGAACATTTTAGTTTCACCGAATATTCGGTCGAAGTTTGTATTCAGTTCAAACCAAGTTCGGCCCATCCTTAATAAAAAACGCAACGAAATAATCTAATATGAAACTCAAACAGCAGTTTCATGTAGTATTTGGCTTTAAATTGAGATTTTTCGAGACAGGCATGCATTACAATGCAAGGGACGCTTTGACGTTGGCGCCATTACCATTTTAATCTGAAATACTACGGAGCATGAAACTTTTGTTCTTGTTCAACAAACGCTATGTTAGGAACGGGAAATGGGGGGCATTGTCGTGGTAATGATAAAGTGCTTAGTAATGCTGTATTAGGTACTCGAAAACAATCTAATCGAATGTTGATAGGGCGTGCTCAATCATTGTCCATTTTTATGTTAATAATCACTATTACGATGGGTCCTATATAAGGGCCAATGTGTAAATTGACAACTTTTCAAAAGAGCCTCTATACTCAAGTTTCAATTTGATAATATATTTTATCTACACCCATGCTATAAATCCTCTCTAAAAGTTTCTGTAACAGTTAGCTTATTGCCAACATTTGAGTTATGAGTTTCACAAACAGCCTCTATTGAGAAGTTGTCAATTTGCACATTGGCCCTTATACATAGGACCCATCGATATCTCTCCTTAAACACCCTTTTTTTGTATATAGATAAGTATAATATCGTCAACCGTAGGTTCAATTGAGGTAAGGGACAAAATACGATTTATCAGGAGAGGCCGACAAAGTTTTTTTTCGGACGTTATTATGGGGCTGATTCGAAATTTGGATCCAAAAATCATTGGGGTAAGGGACATTTTCTTATGCTAGAATTTTTTCATATTCACCATTCGATAGAGCGAAAAATTCTGAACAAAACTATACAACATTATTTTTAGTATATGCGAAACCTGAATATAGTTTGTTCAGAATAAGTAACTGAATCGATTCCAATCATTTTTACCCCATGTTATATTTTGGCCCAAAAATATTTAAAAAAGGTTAAAGCTTGGACACCACGAGAGCGACGCGTTCGAGGAGGTATATTATAGTGTACTCTGTGTTCGAGGAGCGACACTAAGTAGGTACAACAATAGCGGCGCGGGCGCACAGCGAGCGGGGCGACCGGGGCGGGGGTGCAGCAACCCCTTCAGTCGCCCGGGTACCACAGGTTGGCGCGCACGTGTTCGCGTTCCCGTCCAACTGCATAATCGCGAGCGCGCGGCCGCCGCGGGCCCAGTTGTGTTTCGGTTGATCGTGTACCTATCGTATGTAAAAAGTGTCGTGTAACATTTTTAAACACGCCAAGATGGTTAATTATAGAAAGTTATTAAGGTGCAACAAATCGCATTGACTACATTGTATCACTTACGGCTTACGAATAAGTAATTACTTATTCGTAGCTTACGGCTGCATTTATTTACGAATAAAGTACATTATAATACCTACCTACACTTGACCATTACGACAGTCCAAAGCCTGCAAGTGTGATGGAAAATGTTATCACCAGTTAATTACAATACAATCGCCGCGCCGCCGTACCGAACGGCACGCGGTGGGGGAGACCATGTTTTTGGACGGACAAACAGGTAACATAACAAGCTTATAACTTGGTGATTATTCATGATACAGTTTTGAAATTTTGTACATAGATTCTTTACATAAAAATACTAGACACGTGTTTCGGGTTTCGCATATACTAAAAATAATGTTGTATACTCAACTCATTTTGGGTATTTTGTCCCTTACCTCAATTAAACCTACGGTCGACGATATTATTTAGATGTGTATGTATTTACTGTATATTATAAATTTTAATGGAATAAAACACCACATACATATTGTACCTACAGTATTGTCTCTCCTTCACGCTTAATCCATCCAAAGGTTGTCTTCAAAAGATCGCTTCTAGTGATAACACCGCCCATTGTGTCACGCCTTGTAAAATGTCTCCTTACATTAAATAACTGTAATTTCTATGGTGTACATAAAAAACCGAGTGTGCTTATGACCACACGACTGAAGTGAAACTTCAAACGTATTTGACTATGAGAGGAAGAGAGAAAGAAAATGTGCGCGCGCACTACTTTCTCTTGCTTATATCCCCCACTCAACTCCCATTCGCCTCGCCCGATCACACTTTTCGTAACGCGTTCGCCAGCTTACTCCCCAAGTCAAGCGTACGTAAAGAAGTTTCACTTCAATAAAGAGTATTCTATTATCTCCTATCTATCTAATCTCATGATGGTCTGCTGTTGTGATTGGTCGATCCTAATGTTCTTAATCTAAACTAGTACTAGCGGACCTGATACACGTTGTCCATTTGTGAATCTAAACCATCCAGGGATCCACTCAAACAAACACAAAAATTTCATTAAAATCGGTCCAGCCGTTTAGGAGGAGTTCAATGACATACAGACATACAAAATAATTATATAGAGAAATATATTAAATAGGTGCGCCAAATTAAAATATCCGATTCAACGTGTTGTAAAGGAAATTTAGAACATGTCATTAAGGAATGGCATGCACATACGTGCGGGTAGGCAAGCGATTTGGCAATGTTGTCGCACGCCCTTTCTTTCGTACGAACGGTCAACAATTTCACTACATTAATTTCATTTTGCGAAGCTAAACCGACTTTGTGTAAATTATTTCATCACCACTGCTCTCAAAAACGGTGAAGAAAAACATCGTGAGGAAACCGACATGTCCTAGAACCAAAAATTCGAAGATATATGACATCTACCAACCCACACTGGGCCCGCGTGGTGGATTACGGCCCACTCCCTCTCACAGAGAGGAGGCCTGTGTCCCAGCAGTGGGAACATTAGAGTCAACTCATCTAATTCTGTGACAAAACAGAATGTGGAAAAAAAACAGGTTTAACTTTATAAATTTTATTTTTAATAGGAACATTAATCAGTCTTCTATTTATCATATGAGCAAGTGTAATCTTAACATATATGAATTAACTCAGCGTAAAATGAGCTTAATCAAACCGCGATGACTTGTCCAATTCTGCGACAAACACCATAATTCGGTGATAGTACTTCTCTAATTCTGTTATAATAACCGAATTAAGTGAGTATTTATTATTTTTAAACACAAAAGTAACAATAAATAAAACTAATCAAAAATATAAACATATAGAAAGTAATAATCATGTATTTATTAATCAACGAGAAACCATCAAAAGTGGGGAAAAATAAAAAAAACAATATTGGACTTTATAATTGTTTTTTACTCATCACCACTGGACTCGTCAATACAACAACCATCACACATAAAAATTTCTTGGTTTGACTTTGGCAATGGGTATGATAAGGATTAGTACAGAACGAACATGTTATCCAGTCGGCTCCATTTATGTAAACAGACTTGTGGACATCATGTTTAAGACAGGTTAGCTTTGGACAAAATGTGGATAGATTTTCCAGTAGCAAAAGTCCCGTTTTTGGAGCACTGATAAAATGCAACGTTGCTCATTCAAATGCATGCCAGGCCGGGACGTTGACGGGATTACCATATTAATCTGGAATACTTCACCGAGCGTGAAATTTTCTGCAAGCCTTACGTTTTACGTGAACGAGAAAATGTTGGAAGCACTGGCATGGAATCAGCAGCTTTCACATAAAGGAAAAGATTTTACACTCTTCAATGGCGTGAAATCGGCTGTTTGGATTAAATCGTAAAAATAATACCTACTTGTGTTTGAAACAGAGAGGCAATTCCAAAAAGTATCACAGACCTACACAAAATGAACCAATTCAAATTATGCTTGCACGAATTCTTAGTTACAAAATCAATTAATGATTATTTAAATGAAAGATGAGTCGATTTTATCTGAAATGGCACCACAAATATAACTATTATTGAAATTTTTATCTGACACATGTATAATAATATGACATTTTTTAATTTGACATTCTATTGTTTAATGTATCTC
The DNA here is from genome assembly GCA_945859645.1 of Amphipoea oculea. NCBI lineage: Eukaryota > Metazoa > Arthropoda > Insecta > Lepidoptera > Noctuidae > Amphipoea > Amphipoea oculea. The sequence continues at coordinate 17,643,452 of OX243885.1, read as the reverse complement.
AATTTAATATTTATTTTGTAACTAATATATTAATTTGCACACCTCAGTAGGTTATAATACGGGGACGGACCCGTGCTTCACCTAGTACAATGTACTTTTTATACTTTTAACACCTTTTTAACATGTATTATGCAAATAAATGATTTGATTTGAATTCTCGTACAGTATCTCGGTCTCAATTTGTCAAAATACTTCTAATTTCCCTACATTTTTGACAAGTTTTTAACATTGATTGTCGCTGAGATGAGATTGCGACTAGATTTTGAACGTTTTTAATTACGGGACACGACATTTTCCTCATTTCTCCGTAACACATGCCCGTACCATGACAACGGATTTCCACACAACTTTTCAGTTACCGGTGCCACTTTCAGACTTCCTCTTGTTACGTACATCAGTGTCGGTATCAAAACAGTTAATTCTAAAATAAATAAATAAAAGAAGCGACATTTCTTGTTATGCTGAAGTTCTGTTCTATTTTATTTTTATTTAGAGCGAATTCCGCCAAACAATATTATACCTAAGAAAATTCTTACCCGGAGAACAAATTTTAAATTTTTGACAGAAAATTGACGTCTGATAAGACTTCAATTTTATTCCACGGATAAAAGATAAATGACTTTGGTTAAACCATCCACGTAGTTAAACTATCTACATATGTGGAACTGTCAAAAATGACAAGACGTCACAAGTTCACAACCAAACCTACTGTACAGCGGTGCAAAGTTCTTTTGGCGCGTGTCTAAAGTCGGAACTAACGACGCCATCTTGTTTTGTCAATACAATTTTACAAATGTTTATCAACAACGCCCCCCTGTCAATGTCACTCAGGCGCCAAAAGATCCTTACAACACTCTAGATGGTATTATAGTCTAGAACTCACCCTGTCCGCCACGCCGCCTGGCAACACACTCTTGACCACCACTCCGGAGGAGCGTCCCCCCACGATGCCGAACGCGAGCCCCGAGCCATCATTCACCAGCTCCACCACTTCTACCTGCGCCCATTCGCCAAACACCTGCTGTGGAAGAAATAGGAAGATTAGGAAATTAGCTAGAAGGGAGAGGGGACTTCTAAGAGAGGAAATATAGAAGAAGTAGACATGTTGGGGCCGACCTCAAATAAATTGGGATAAGGGAAAGAGAAGAATGATAAGAGGAAATTTGTTAGACCGAATACCTACGTGGGCACTTAAGGTAGAACTAGTCGCGAGCTTGAACTCACTGGTGGGCATGGCCAGAAAGCACGCTGCCTCACCTGGCATCGTGTCCAACTGAGATAGTATCAGTGATGAGCAGTTAGTCTACACGCACAACGTCTAGTTCTCACGCACACAAACACAATTCTGAACTGAAACGCGCGTAAATAAATTCGAAAAGTCCTTTGGAAAATCGAGTTTTATGAAAAAACCACTGTATAAAACAATAATTACAAATAAAGTTTATTGAACTGAGCTTTGTCAGTACCGACTTTGTTTTGAAGATTTTACAGTTCTTTTATTACTTATTTAGACCCAAAGTTACGTTAAAAATAGCAAGAAAAACTAATCTTTGTTGGCTCATAACTTTTTAATGGCTTTTTATTTCACTATTCTGTTTCCGTACAAACGAAGCTAATAATAATACAAAACGATGTCATGTTTAACTTTGGATGTACAATGTCAAACAATGGAGTAATACCCGTATGGAGAAAATATTGACGAGTGCCACCTTAAGCTAAAACAATTGGTGATGTTCCCTTAAAACTTACCTATGCACAATTGTGTAGTAAAAAGTAGAAACGTGGACAAAAGAAACCGGCCAAGTACGATTCAGACTCGCACATCGGGTTCCGTACCACAAGGCAAAAAACACCGAAAAAAACGATGTTGTATGGAGACCCCCTTTAATTTTTAACTTTATTTATTTTCTGTTATAGCGGCAATAAAAATACACATTCTGTGAACATTTCAACTGTCTACTTATTACCGTTCATGAGATACAGCCCGCTGACAGATAGTCAGACGGATGGACGGACGGGTGGACGGACAGCAGAGGGTCCCGTTTGCAGTTTTTTATTTCTACCCAAATGGAGAAAAAGCGTGAATTTGTATGCCTTTGTATACTAAGCTAAGAAATCAAGAATCTAAGTTTTGCTCCGACGAATCTTGAAGCTCATTTCGATTAGACGTCGGAGTTCTAGTCACAGGAATGTAATAAAAAGTGAAGTCTCCGTGAAGGAATGGCTGCGAAGACAGCATCATTGGAGTTTGACTTTAAAGTACCTAGATGCTGTTTACTTTACTAAAGGCAACTTTATAACTTCCTATCTTTTATACAAGATGAGAGGAATGAAGAAAGGCTTGTAGCTAAGTAATATCAGTCGCATGAGTCGATCGATCAGGTTAAGCTACACTTGCCGAGGTTGGTCCGTAGATGGGTGACCATCTTCACATACCAAGACACCTCCGTGCCTCGGATAGCACGTTAAGCCGTTGGTCCCGGCTGTCATACGTGGATCTTTGACAGTCGTTACGGGTCGTCAGAAGCCCGAAAATCTGAAAACCAGTCATACCAAGGGGTATCGTATTGCCCAGTAACTGGGTTGTGGAGGTCAGATAGGCAGTCGCTCCATGTAAAATACTGGTATTCAGCTGCATCTGGTTCGACTGGAAGCCGACCCCAACATAGTTGGGAAAAGGCTAGGCAGATGATGATCTTTTATACAAGATGAAAACAAAGAGTTCAAGGAGAATAGTCACTAGTCAGGCAGGACTAAACCTAATCGGTCTCGTTACAAAACGCGAGTTCCAATTTTAGACCAAGCCTTCGAACCAGTGATTGTATTTTGAACTTTATTCTGACAAACGTAAAGATCTTAATACAAAATTGCCAACTTCGACTCAGGTTTAACGTCAGTTTTTGTAATTAGAACATTAACTATGTCGGAATAAAGTGCAAAATTCAAAAACGGCTCGATGGTTTACACCTGGGTCTAAAACTAATGCTTGTTTTATAATAAGGCTCCCAACAAGGGCACTTAATCGTTAACAGTAAACACATTAGAGTCGTTTTTGGCAACAAAGTATAATATTTCAATGTTAAAATCCATTTTAAAATTTCGTCTCGATTCACCCCTGCATCCCTATTCACCCCGTTTGTAGGTACTCCAATTCTGACTTTTGAGATAGCTGATCCCAACAAGAGTTCGTTCATATTCTATTATGAATGAAAACAAGCCAGCTACAATATTATTCGGCGGCTCAAAGGAATCCTCGGGGAAATAATACTCCATGTATGGTTGCTCTAGTGGAAATACACTCCAGTTTCGCTACTAAAGATAAATTATACTATTAAAAGTTCATCTTAATACAATTTCCTTAGAGACTTCATTTGGGAGGATTTCAAAAATCTAGTCGTTAAGCTCCTTAAGTTCGGAGTTGAGCTACACGATTGCTGACAAATGCGTGCACTGACTGGACAGGTTCACTCAAATCTTTGTGGTTCTTTTCTCAAAAGACCATTTCAGACACACGGTCTTCACATGATCTCACCGAGATTATGTCTGGACTTTAAAGAGACTATGACTCTTGAGTTTGTTTCGCCATTTCTTATCAGGGGTAATCAGATAGGAAATGTCGACTCCAACTAGCAATTGTTTTTTTTTTTTATTACTCGTAGAAGTGATTCCGATATCCGATTTACAAAATAAACAATTCTTGCATGCCAGTTCGTCACCATTTATTAAGTGATTATTTTCTGTAATTGTAATTTTTTGTTGATTTATGTGTATTTTTTTTTGTAATTGTCTATTTTTTTATGTATTATTGAATTTCATATTTTAATTGCTATTAATTTAATTAAAAAATATAAATGTTTAATATTATTGTGGCATGTATTTTATTTTTTGGTTACTAACATAGTTTTTAAGTATACTTACTAACATAAATATGGACTGTGTTTGATATAAATAAATTATTATTATTATTTCTCAGATTTTTCGACTAAAAGCGCTCTGAAGTTTGAGCCCTTAAAACTAATATTAGTAACTCCGCTTATAACTTACTTCTTTATCTTTTACCAATAAAGACACGTAAGTATTAAATAATCCATCCATTAGCTACTTATAACTTTAACAGCATCCAGCCGACATCTTGGACCGGCCACTTGAACTTTTTCCGGACAAAATTGGGTCAAGGTATCTTAAGCCCATCCCATCATAGACGTAGCTATAATAGTTATAATTATATATTTTGCCTTCATTTTATTAATGGTCGGCCTAGCGTCTTGCTACAACATAGTCTATAGGATGGCTTGTAATTTGACGTATTTCTTCCAAGACATGATTGTTTCACCCATTTGCAGCAATTAAGCACCCCGTATAGCCCAGACAAAAAATCATGGGATTCGAGAAAACCCAATTTTTATGTATTTTTGAAAATTAATCGGATTTTGACAATTTGGTTACATCGAAAGGTTTGTTGAAATATTAGGTACCCAAAGGAATAGCAATGAAGGTTATTTAATTTGAGAGTTTAGAAAAAAGAGATATTTGGTGACGAATTCTGGAAAATTTACAAAAATATTTAAAATTGGGTTTTCTCGAATCCCATGAATTTTCACCTAGGCTTTATGGGGCGCTTTGTAATATGCTTAGCTATGATGTATATCAATATAGGTATACATATTATAGCAACGTCTGTGTAGGGTTTTAGAATCTTCGTCAATAGATGACGTCACTGCATATCGGCGCCACTGGAGATTATTAGCTACAATTAATTTAATCTACTATCTTACCATGATGCGCTTAATTCGCCTCTTGCTGCGAGGCTGGCGCGGGCGACTTTCCGATCAGCTGACCTTCTCCGCCATCTTGGAATCTCATTGACAGCTGTCACGGAAACAGCCGAAAGTTACCGAGCGCGCTTCGGGGACCGAGGATCGTACTGCTGGTTCGCACATTATTTTAATTCACTTTACACTAGTTTATGGACTTTTTATGAACTGTTGATTCGTTGTATGAGGGACGCTGAAACAAAGAAAGAGTTTTATTAGGTTTTATTTTTAAATATTCAAATTGGTTGCTTTGAAAGTTGATAAATGCCAAACTAACGGTCGTGCAATGTCACGGTTTTTGAAGAACATCAACGTGTATAAAGCTAATTGGCACTTTTAATACTTTCGCGAATCCCTTACATGTTATCTATACAAATAAATAAAATTGGAGTGTCTGTTTATAATATTAAAATAACCACTTTTTACTAAATGCATAATTATGGATGTAGGTATACACGGTACATAAACCAAAACAAAATATATTTTTTTACAAATTTTTGTCTGTGTGTCTGTTCCGGGTAAGCTCTGAAACGGTTGGACCGTTTTTGACGAGACTTTCACTGGCAGATAGCTGATGTAATAAGAAGTAACTTAGGCTACTTTTATTTTAGAAAAAGAATTAAAGTCCCGCGCAAAAAAAAAAAAAAACGTTTTACGTCATGCACGCGAACGAAGTCGCGGGCTCAGCTAGTAATGACATGAAATAGGCAGTTTCCACCCTGTAAAGACCCTCATAACAATGTTAAAATATCAAAGCTCCATAGTACAGTCAACAGCAAAAGTAGATGATGAAAATCAGAAATTCAATACTAATGAACGGAGTTCGCGTCAGAACTGTGTGGCGTCGAAGTGATTCAAAAGTATGTGATTGTAAATTATACCAAACATTTACTACTAGTACAGTTGCCATATAGGTATGACGCGAACTCCGTTCATTAGTGTTGAATTTCTGATTTTCATCATCTACTTTTGCTGTTGACTGTATACTGCCTTGACTCAATCATCATCATCATTATTCTCGTGCCCTTATCCCAATTTATTTAGGGACTTCCATACTTTTCTATTAGTCGCCATCTCGGTAGTCACCGCCATAACTCAATATTACTACGAAATTTCGAGTAACAAGCGTTTTAAAAGAAAACACTGCACTTCAAAGGAATAGAATTTTCATGAGCCCAAGTTATGGCGCAAACTACAAATGACCAAAAATCGCCTACAGTCGGGAGGGAGTATGGAGGAGGAAACGGATTACGGTCAACGCAAATCACAATTGTCAAATTCCTTGAGAGTCGTATGAAAGTCTCCTTCCCAGCGAAAGCACTATGACGTGGTGAAGGGTGGGTGTTTTGAGGGAGTGTCTTATGTAATTTTAACGTTCGAAAAGTGCTGATTCTCAACCTCATTTGAATAAATGACTTTCGACTTTGCTTTCTGATGATGTAGTGTCCATCTACTCAACAAACAAGTGATTGTACAAAAAAAAAACCGAGTGTGCTTATGACCACACGACTGTATGCTAGGTTAGGAAAGCAAGCTCATCCGTCTCATTAATTGTACCTACAACAATGTAAATTAAGATTCTATATTCTTTTATGTTTTCTTTGTATAAAATAATCTAGCTAGAGCCTAGCTGGATGACATTAATGAGTCTAGCTGCTAGACTCTAGATTATAGAGCTACACGCAGGTATCTTCTTATGTATTTATTTATTATATTATTTATGTACACACAGTAAAATACATAAGGATATGTCATAATTACAATTTCAGTACAAAGGTACTGCTTATTTCTTAAGAAATTTCTTCCAGCAGACCTGCGAAAGGAGAAGTAAAAAAAGAAATGTAGACAATAGTGTGTGAGAACAAGAAGAGAAAAATATGAATGTGTGAAGTCTAAAACTAAAATAAGTATTAAATAAACCTACACATATCTTTCTTTTACAAGGGAGTCGCAAAAAAATTAGAGCATGTAAAGGGAGTTGGAGTATAAAAAACCGGCCAAATGTTAGTCGGACATGCGCACCGAGGGTTCCGTACAAACCTATTTAAAATATTTTTATTATATGGTGTAACTAAAAATTTACGGTTTTCGCAATTTTTCCTTTATCTGTGCTATAAGACGTTGCTTCGTACCAAATTTCAAGATTCTGAGTTCACGGAAGTACCCTGTAGGTTTTGATTCCCTTGCGAGTGTCGAAAATTTGCGGCATAAACGGCTGTATATTTTGATTGCGTTGGCTTAGAAGTTTGATTTTTGCACAGCTCCAAGGGACAGTACCTGAGTATTTAATATAAATTCCAGCTTGATACCTCCACGCGTTCCTGAGAAAAAGGGTCTTGACAGACAGACAGACAGACGGACGGACGGACAACAAAGTGATCCTATAAGGGTTCCGTTTTTTCCTTTCGAAGTACGGAACCCTAAAAAGATTGGGAACCCCTGTTAGCCTACTCTCCTTTGTAAAATATGTTAATTATTTATATTTATCTTAATTCCTTGCACCACACACCAAAGTACCAGTCTTGGTCAACAAAACGAGCCAACGTAACGCAACAGAGACACGTGGCGTACGCCCAAACACAGCGGGTTTGTAAACTGAGACAGAAATACGTGGCCGAAATACGGGCGCGCTCGAGTGCCGTGTTATGACTTGTTGTGTGAACCGATGGAAGAATAACACGGAGCGGAGCTTTAGAGAATTCTTGGTGAATTGTTCTGTGATGTTATTGCTTTTAATAGGATTTGTGGCTACTTTGTTATTTTGTCAGGTATTTTCGTATTTGTGGAATTTTTGCTGGTCTATTCCGTAATTACAAAAAAAAAAACACTACAAAGTGATAAATAACTTTAATTTCGGAAGTCGGTGTCGTTAGTTTTTTGACACCGACTTCCGAAATTAAAGTTATTAGGTATCACTTTGTAGGTATTGTTTTTTTTTTGAAGTCGGTTGTTTTTTTTTTGTAAAAAAGTTTTTATTTTTCACTTTTTAGTTGTACCTACCCCACACAAATTCAATTAACACTAGTGCATTGAAGAATTGAAGACACCGACTAGAAAAATCATCAAAATTCGCATAGAAATGCCGGAGATGCAGTACATTGATGCATATAACTTCGTACATAAGAATAATTACCTAAAGTATTATATACTTAAATCTTCCTGAAAGTATGTAGACCACATTAATGAAAGAATGATCAAAATCGGTTCATTAGTTTTTGAGAAAATCGCGGACATACAAACATACATACATACTTGCGGGTCGAATACAGAACCTCCTTTTTTGAAGTCGGTTAAAAATCTCACCGAGCCTTAGGTGTGAACTTGAACTTCTCGCCTTCGGTTATTTCTTTTATCCACCACAAAAAATCCACCCTAAGGTGGATACGCGGGAACGCATGTCCAAAAATCCACCCTAAGCCTATAAATTCTGTTTATCCAACTTGGCCTAGGGAGGATTCTCGGACATGCGTTTCCGCGTATCCACCTTATAGTGGATTATTTAGGGTGGATAAATGGAATAACCTCCCCTCACCTTCTCACTTGATAAGGATTGAAACTTTTGACAGCCCACTTCACCTACCTAGGGAGTAGTGTCTCCAATTTTCATCAGCCTAAGTAGCTTTTCTGTGCTCCAGTTTTCCAAAAGGGCAAGGGTGGCAGTGAACCTACACATAAGACATTCAAACTTGATCTGTAAGTCTAGCAACACATTGGCAAAGTTTTACTGTTGCAAGTTAAAAGCAGGCGGTAACCTTTTCAAGATGGATTCATGGCTATTTTCTCTAGGCAAAATTATTTAAAACACTGCTCCTAACCCAACCCTATACTCAGAAATCAAGGTTCGTATCTAAGGAAGTTACGATAAGAAATGAGTATACAGGGTGTCCTTGGAAGTATAGATCAAATCGAATAGGGGTGTAGGCAAGTTCATTTCCAAAACTTTTAACAAAAAAAAAAAAAAACAAAAAAAGAGAAGAGATCGAATCGTTTTAAAAAATCTTTAAAAGAAACTATCTGGGCTATAAATTTATTTTTTTTAGATAGCCCTGATAGTATTTTTTTATGATTACATATTTGTCTTTGAGCACTATGCGAAGTACTTAATTGAAAAAAAAAAAATTGGTCATAACTTCTGAACCGTAAAAAATTCACCAACATTCTCAGGGTTAAAAAGTTTGAAAATGACCTTGCCCACGCCCCTATTCGATTTGATCCATACATCCAGGGACACCCTGTATAAGAGGAAGTCTGAAAGTGGCACCGGTAACTGAAAAATTGTGTGAAAATCGGTTGTCATGGTATGGGCATGTGTTACGGAGGAATGAGGAAAATGTCGTGAGGAAAGTTTTGAGTATGAATGTCGATGGCTATAAGATAACAAAGAAACGACGCCGACGGATGGACTGTGTGAAAGATGATATGGTTAGAAAGGGGGTGACTACCGAGATGACGACTAATAGAGAAGTATGGAAGAAAAGGACAGGTTGCGCCAACCACAAATAAATTGGTATAAGGGTAGGATAATGATGATGGCAAAGCTTTTACTGATACAAGAAGCTTTTAAAAATGTCTTAATTTGTATAGGGAGAATGATTAAAAACACTACTCCAAAACCCAACCCAATACTTAACAGAAATGAAGGTTCGTATTATAAGGAATTCGACGTATCATAGGGTAATTATATGCCGAAAATACCTCACTGCAATACATCCCGGGATGCTTGGGCATCTATTTCGATGTGCATGTGCGTGTCTATTAGCATGCATTTGTTTTACATGGAGGGGACATCGCGGTAGCGAGCTAAACTAGAATTACCCTTAGGTTAAAACAGCGTTATAATATTCAATTTTTTTGTTGTTGGTCTTTTTGAAGTGAACTTTAGGCGCAATTTGGACTCTTTCTGAATAGTGAACGAAACTGAACTGAACCGTCACGCTTGTGTCGGTGATGCAGAATCGGGTTTACTCGGCGCTGAATCGCGTATGCTCGGCTTCAGTCGCAAGTTTTCACTTCTATCGTGTGGTCACAAGCACTGCACAGCCACCTTTTTCTTTTATATTCATTTCGTGGGTACCACCCGCGCCTTGCTAATGAGCAAAGAAGTTTAATAAAAGCGAGCAGCAAGCGAAAATCAAGACTTTTTATTTAGCAGTTGAATCAAGAGTTTTACGCTGATAGCCCTCTCTCCTTAAGTCCTGACTACTAGCTTTTTAGAACACACACACACTTCTTATTTTTAGTAGCGCCCCGCAGTTTCACCAGCATAAGTTTTGGTCCCGTGGGAATATCGGGATAAAAAACAGCCTATATATTAATCCAGATTGTACGCTACCACCATACAAAATTTTATTAAAATTGGTCCAGCCATTTGAGCGTGAAGAAGTAACAAAATAAACACAAACACACACCCCCACACACACTCGCAAACATTCGCCTTTATAATATTAGTGTGATGTTATTATAATATTCAAAAAGTGAACATTTAAAAAAGAGTTAAAATGGAGTTTCTTGCCAATAACTTATTACAATTCTTCTCCATACCTCGATGCCTTTTGGAAGGGGCAACTAGAATAAATTCGATTTTCTTGTAAATGTTGACATTCAAAAGTTTTATGAATGTCAAACTTTTTTAATGGCCTATTTCAAATAAATGATATGACTTGAAGACAGCTTTGTCTACCTAAGTTACATGTCTCACCGGCTGGTACCCAAGCCTATTACACAACGGCTAAACAAAAACAACATCTCAAGCTCTAAACATTTCAGTAAAGTATCGCGTCTAAAGAAGCCTGCACATAGACTGAAAGGTCGCCAGCGCCCAGCGGCGCCGCGATGACCCACTTCATGAGGAACGTGCCAATAGAAGGCAGACACGTATCGCTTCCGATAAACTTATCTCCGTGTACTTAGCAGGGTTCAAAAGACTTGAACGATGAGGTTTTTTGCGTAGGTGATACTGACACGGTATTACTTTTTGAATTCTCTTGATGTTTGTTATTGTATATTTAAAGTTCTTTGCAAAACGTAGATTGCAAAGCATTTATTTCAAACAAACCAAAGACAGGCACTTTTGAATTGTTAAGGGGTCGGTCAGTCAGTAAGATGAAACTAGTTGCCCACTCCAAAGCGTAGTAGGATCTATGGAGAAAAATGCGCAATAAAGTCCACGGACACTCTTTAGAATTAAGCCCTGTATTCATGGTAAACTTTTCTTGAGCAACAGTTGATCAACATTGTTGAAGAGCAACCTCAAAGTTGCTAGAAACAAATTTTGAATCAATATGTCTTGTCCACACGCCAGTCTGCGTCAAAATGTTGCCCGAGGAAGTAGTGTTGTTGTGTTCTTTGTATCTAATGTATTGCACACCACTGCCATGTTTATAAACTGGTTGCAAACACATCCACACACGTCAACAATTGTTGATAAACAGATATTGTCGCTCGTCGAGCGAGAACTTGTCAACATGCCGTGACCAACTCTGCAACACGCAGTGTTGCCAGCAACATATTGACTGCAACTCTGCAACATGTTGATTAAACTTTGTTTATAAACAAATGTTTACCATGAATACGGGGCTTTAGTTTTAGAGCTTGCAAAGCTTACTGCAGCATACATGATCCTCAAATAATTCGTCGAGCCAGCAAATTAATGATCCTTAAACATTAGTATTCAGCACAGTTCCTCTCCGTTACTTGTTATCGTCATAACGTAACAAAGTGGAGCTTCCTATCAGTCACGTTACATCGGCAGATTGTCTCTTCAATCCCGCTGACGATAAACTACGTGACGGACCCACCCCGCTGTCCTCTGTGTTACATAGACGTTGTAATCTTAGCCATTGTCTTTGTTACAAAGTATAACTTTGTGTTAGCAACTAGAAGCAAATGTTCGGTGTATAAATCTTTAAGATTGAGTGTGTTAAGTAGTTAGCCTGTTTTAGAGTGTACCACTTTGTAGAAATGAATGTTAATAGACTGTTCACTAACTATACAGGATGAAATTGAAAGCTTTTATTTTATAAATGGGAAATCATCAAATGACCCCTCCCACTCTAGGTGGAGCGGAAGGGAGTGTCAGACTCTCACTGACTAAAAACCACCCGTGTTCCTTCCTTAGCCCTTTATGTTCCGGGGTAGCGGTAACCCTTTCGGACAATCCCGCACCCCCGGCAGACTTCGGCCCTAACAGGCCCCTTCCTTTATGCTGACATCTCTTTGAGGCGCGCGTGAAACACATATACACGTCGTCCGGCACGGGCCTGGTCCTGATCGGACGGTGAGCTAACCCATTACTCTCCGTCCGCAGGCCCGCGCCTACGGTGGCCGGGAGTCGTCACGCGGCTCCCGACGCCCGGAGCGGCTCCCGCGGCGGCTGGGACGTAAGGCTCTCTCCCTCAGCCATCCCGCCACTTCCTTCGCTAGCATGACTGCTTCGCAGGAGGTGACTGGTAGCTTGAACCAGCGCCAGACGCGAGAGGTCACCGCCGCTGCCGATCGCCTCTACGAGGTATGCTCCACCGTGTCCTCTGGGCGATCCTAGCAATGGTGACACCCGGGCGTTTCCTCCCGCCTGATAATGTTCAGGAACCTCCCGAAACAGAAATTGAAAGCTTGCGCCAACTCGAACCCTCCTAAGAGGTGCAGTAACTGTTACATAATCATTATAAATTATCATTTCCCAAATATAAATTCTTGAAAAAAATCTTGTAATTATTATTTTCGATAGTGTGTGTGTAGTAGACACGAATTATCGTCGTTGCGTACTAGTAAAATTTTTTTTTTTCAAAAGTAACCAAACAAATAAGTAAGAAAATTAAAGTATCAATTTTAGCGCGCGCCCTATAAGCAATCTATTCATCGCAGAGTTCACAACATGAAGCTAGTTGGCGTTGAACTAATTTTATGGTTACCTAATTTTGACCGCTCCTACGACAAAAAGGGTGCGCATCGACGTTGCCAAATCATTTGCCTACGCGCACGTATGTGCATCCCTCTCCTTATTGACATGCTCTCAATTTACTTTATAACACCTTGAATTAGATATTTTAATTTAGCGCAATTTCATCCTGTATAGTACCTGTAGATGCGTGGGAAACTCTTTATGACAGTTTTTCGTGATAAGTAGCTAAGTAAAACTAAACTGATTCAAAGAAAAAAAGTAATTAGGTACTGTAGAGGTTATTTACAATGCTTTACAGATCACTAATTAGTTTCACAGCTCTGTTTTGCGGGTCCTTAATGATCAACTTATGAGCGTCAGCGTCGTCAGGTCTTGCTGGCTTACGTCCAAGTTTGTCGTTACATAAGAAGCAGTACTTAAGCTTCTTATCAAGCGCTGGATCTGTTCCTTCAAACGTGATATTGATTCTGTTAGCGCTGGATTTAAATTATGGGCTAATTTTTAATGGGAAACGAGTAAGGCGTTAAAAGACGATTTTAGTATTGTAAGGTCAGGGTTAATTGTTTATCAAATTGACTACCAATTTAAGGCCACTGAAAAATCATCAATATTAAATTCATTAATACTGCATATTACTGTGCACGCGCGACGTGTCAGCGGCACCTAAGGAAGAATTTACAAAAGCACTCGAGGCGTGTCAGTGGCACTAGAGGAAGAATTTACAAAAGCACGCGCGACGTGTTAGCGGCACTTGAGGAAGAATTTACAAAAGAACGCAGGGCGTGTCAGAGGCGCTGCAAGTGTTAAATTGTCCGTATATTCGGATCAAAGCCGTTATTCTTTGACAATTACTATTACACGGCAAATTGACGCAGCAGTGTGTCAATTTGATAAACAATTACGCACTCATTCTCAACTTCAAGCGTGCCAAAACCATTTATTTTGGACCAAAAACTTGCATTTCTTAAACCCGCCAAACTGCGTGACAGTTTAACAACACGATTAGCGCTCATCTTAAAACGTTTGGTATCAACAATCTGATTAAGGAAGATTCATATTCTAAGGAGCTACCATCAGGAACATAGAAGGATATAAACCAAAAGACTGTAAATGACGCTGTTAATTACAAAAGCAAAGAAGTAAAAATCGTGGACATACAAACATACATACATATTCGTACATACGGGTCGAATACAGAACCTCCTTTTTTGAAGTCGGTCAAAAATAAAGATGATCGAATACACCCAGCCCACCCGGGTCAGTCAACTCTTCGTAATAAAAATTCTGTAGACTGAATTATCGGGTAGAAGGTAGATGCCGCTACACGTCTTCCGGTACGCGGTCGCAACTTCAGAACCTTTTAGCCCCATGGGCTATATGTTCTGTGAGCAGTGTGCCCTGCCCACTACCACTTAAGTTTGGCATTTCTTCAGGCTATGTAGGTCACCTTGGTTCTCCTGCCTCCACAATTTTAAAAACGTTTACCAACAACGCCCTCCTATTAATGTTATTCAAAACCCAAAAGATCCTTGTACAGGTAAAGATATAAATATATCGACGTTTTTACTATACAGCATGTAATAGAAAAGAAAGATGAAAGAAATAAAGAAAAAGTATTTATTGCGACTCGTACAGTCGTACAGGAAGATCACAAACTAAAATAAACACAGTCAAAAAAAAAAAAAAAACAAATTATATATTTTTTTAAAGGAACAAAACTAAAAATGAAACAGTAAGTCCTATACGAGGCCAAAAGGCTCCTATGATTCCTATCTCAGCATGATCTTTCCTATCGCGACATTTAAAAAATAAATGTCGCAGCGCTGGCATTCTGATAGGGCCCGCTGTGATGTCATGGGCAGTTACAGAAATATATAACAATCATATATCAAAACGGTGTGGTCATATTTTAAGGGACTAACATAGCATCTCAAAAAAAAAATCACCGTCCCATACATTTGGGTTGAGTAGGAGGTATTGATGTTTTGTATGAAATGGGACAGTTGATAATTTTTTCGCGATTACGATTTTGATCTCTTGGAGAAAACAGTTCAGTTTGATTGTCTGTACCACATCCTTCAATTTGACCACACTTTTCTGAAACATGCTGTATATAGTACGAACGTCGAATGAATGTGATGAAAAAAAAAAATTACTGGACCAATTATGATAGTGGGATTCCGTTGAAAGATAATTTCTACCAAACGCAGTGGAATTTTTATAAAACAAAATCGAAATACGGCGGCCGATAAAATGGCGTCTAACCATTATGTTGCCAATATAAAAATTCCGCTGCGTTTGGTAGAAATTATCATCCAACGGAATGTATATATGTAACCACTATCGCACAGTAAACTATACACATATAGATCAGTGACAATGTACAAACTATAGACACAAGGTAAAAACAATATTGTTACATTGACACCCCGCTGTCACCCGATGTGGGCTGATACTCCCCTCCAATTACCTCCCTTTTTATTGACACAGCAATTACTGGAATGACTCCACTCTGACAAACATATCGGTATGACAATCGATTTCAATTAGCTGAATATCCGATTATTGCACCCTGTAGTGGGGCTAACTTCATTACAAGTAATTAGGAGAGAGGGGTCGTAATTTTGACTCGGCTAATTGGATTTTTGCTCGATCATTGGAAGACGAGATAAATTGTAAGAGGGATACTGTTTATCACACAGTAGACGTTAGTAATGGTAGACCCGGGCCCGATGTGCCTCGAAAAGCAAGTTAATTACGTCGTTGGTCCCGGCTATCATTTATAGATCTCTGACAGTCGTTACGGGTAGTCAGAAGCCCGAAAGTCTGACAAATAGTATAAGCAAGAAGTATCGTTTTACCCAGTATCTGGGTTATGGAGGACAGACAGGCAGTCGCTCTATGAGAAATACTGGCATTTCACATAGAGCGACTGCTACCGGTTAGACTGGAAGCCGACCCCAACATAGCCTTTTCCCAGCGAAATGGCTAGGCAGATTGATTGACAACGTAACCACTGTCAAAGATCTACAAATGACAGTCGGTAAAAATAGTTTAAAGCATGCTTCCGAAGCACAGAGGGGTCTCTCTATATGTAATGGACACAAACCCCTTCCCTAAACGGGTAAAAAGGGGATGATATTTTGTGTGAAAGTTCGTCATTTTTGACGATGGGAAATCCTATCAGGCACACGGCTTGTCCTCATATAAAACAGTTTATAAAAGGTAGAACACCTTCGTAGACCGTACTCGTAGTAGCGTAGTGCAGCGATAGCAATTTCTTCTAAATTTTATTTACCCAGTGCAGGACAAGGCTTCCCTGACCTTTTTCCAATAATTAGCTCCCGCCATTAAAGTCGGCTTTAAAAGCGGATTGAGCAGTTATTTAATAAGAAACTTATAGGTAAGGTTAGATCAGAACGAATGATTTTCTAAGTTTTTTAAACATTAAATAAAAGACAATAACGAGCGATAAAAACGCATTGGGAAAAGAAAATATCGTAATTTCTTTTCAATTTCGATACAGTAAATGAGGAACACATTTACAGTATTAAAAGCGCAAATAAAACTACATACTTTTGATACAAAGTTCATCATCATCTTTGATCTTTTTAAAACAAGTATGACCTCGGAAAAAAAGTGTGTAGCAATGAATTTCTTTAAAGATTGATTTTCTCAGACTTCGTTTTATTATTTTTAAATTGAATTTTTAACATCTTGGTTTTGATTAGAAATAACCTGTCGCAATTATATTAGTTTTTTTTTTTAATGCAATTCTTTACAGGTAGGTTACCTATTTCCCACTTCCGATTATTAAAATCGTGTAAGAATGCAGAAAGATTTCAGTAAAGACAATGGCGTCATTAATTGCATTAAATAAATAAAATAGAGCTCCCAAAAAGATTATACGTAATTTAATTTATTTTTTATATGCACACGCTAACATGGGAGTTTGTGGCTAAGTAATAACAGCCGCACGGGTCGATCGATCCGGTTAAGCTACGGTTGCCGCGGTTGGTCCGTGGCTAGGTGACTAACTTAACATACCAAGACCCCTCCGTGCCTCGGTGGCGTTGGTCCTGGCTGTCATACGTGGATCTTTGACAATCGTTAGATATGGGTCGTCAGAAGCCCGAAAGTTCGACAACCAGTATTACCAAGGGATATAGTATTACCAAGTAACCGGGTTAGGCAGTCGCTCCATGTAAAATACTGGTACTCAGCGGCATACGGTTAGATTGGAATCCGACCCCAACATAGCTGGGAAAATGGCAGATGATGAGACTAACATACATAGGTCGCATCCTTACCGCAAGCGATCGTCGCACTCGTTTATATGATACGACATAGATAATTGCGCGATCAATCAAGTCGCGTATGTACCTACGTTATTATCCAGGTAAACGATCGGATATTCGCGTATCTATTTGCGCTTTTGGTTAGCAGACGGGGATAGGGAAACGACATATTATATTTTTTGAGTACAAAGGGTACTGCGTATTTCTTGAGAAAGGCTCCTTTGGCTGTTCACAATGGTGAGCTGGTGCCTACGCTTATTTATTTATTTATTAAAACTTTATGCACAAGTTAAAAAAAAATAATACTGTACAAAGGCGGACTAAATGCCTGAGGCATTTTCTACCAGTCAACCTTAGGGTGATGCAGAGACAAAACATGGCAGGTGCAACATACAGGATAACTAGCTAGGAAATGAATACAAAATACAATATGTATGTAAGAAAAAATCTACATCTTTTTAATAAAATAAGCGATAGACATAACTTTAATACAAGAAATAAAGATAAAATACATCAACCATTTTTCAGATTAGCCAAAGTACATAGGTACATCTTTTATGGGGTACTGTGTTAAATGTTACAATAAAATACCTTGTGATATATTGCAATTAAATGAAAGAAAATTTAAAACTCACATTAAACGTACACTTTGTAAACAAGCATACTATAAATTAGAAGATTATATCCAAGATAAGAACGCTTGGAAACATGCTGGTCCTGCTCCATAGGACAATCTATTCTAGAGTCTAGACAAAATCAAACTGGTTGCTAATTTAATTGTAAAAAAAAATATTCTTTTTTTTTTACATTTATTACTCACACCCTGACTTATTACTTGTATTTTGTTTTTTATTTTAATTAAAATCGTTTTGCTTGTACCATGTTTGTAAATATGTGAGCACCATGTATCTATCAGATAATTAATTTATATGTCATGGTTTCGTTTTTAATTCTTTTACCTATTGTGGTATAGTAATTTTATTGTAGGTGCATCGTCCTCACATGTTATTATATAATTAATGTACCCATGCAAAATATTGTACCTAAACATTTTAAAAGAGTAACGGTGGAGTTTCTTGCCCGTTCTTCTCCATACGAAAACTACCTTTTGGAATGGGCGACTAGAATCAATTCTATTTTAAGATAATTTTTGACGTTCAAAAGTGCCTTTTATGTGCCTATTTGAAATAAATGCTTTGACTTTGACTTTTGACTTTGACTTTGAATATATACACAGATACATACATACATATAAACCAAATGAACTCTCAGGGGAAAAATGATCGGTAGAGGAGAATACGAATCCAGCAAATCAGCGCTGGGATGTTACGGCCAACTTCTGCCGAATATGTTCACGTGCCTTCACTTTAAAAGATAACCGACTGGTTGCCGTCCTGATGCCGTCCGTGGTGTTGTCCGTGCTTATGTAAGGAAGTGAATTTTGGGTGTGGAAAAAGAAGCATGAAAGTCGAATAAATACTGTGGAAATGCGTTCCGTGCGTAGCATGTGTGATGTGACTATGAATGATAGGCTGAGGAAGGATGTCATAAGGCAAAGGTGCGTTTGAAAAGAAGATTTAGGGACAAAGATTGAAAATAGTGAACGTAGATGATTTGGTCATGTTGAGAGGATGAATGAAAGGTGACTAACAAAAAGTATTTACAAGGCAGATGTGGCCTGCCGGGCGTGCGGGATTGTCGGAAAGGGTTACCGCTACCCCGGAACATAAAGGGCTAAGGAAAGAACACGGATGGGTTTTAGTCAGTAAGAGTCTGACACTCCTTTCCGCTCCACCCAGAGCGGGAACCCTCCCGCTCCCTCGCGCGCCGGAAATCATCAAATGACCCCTCATTTGATGATTTCCCATCCATAAAAAAAGGCAAATGTGAATGGAGACGCCGGGAGGGAACGCGATAATGAGGACATAATAATTATAGTGACCTTATTAGAAAGGTCAGGTGCGTATTTGCTTAGTACTCGCAACCGGCGTGCGTGTATGACCAGATGTATGAACGAGGCAAAAGGAGTATGTAAGGATCGTAGCTAGTGTGGTTCTCTATTACCTACCCTCACGAGAAGAAGGCGTGAGTTTATATGCATACTAGCTGCGCCCCGCGGTTTCACCCGCGTAAATGTCGATCCCGTGGGAATATCGGGTTAAAATGTAGCCTATATGTTAATCCAGGGTGTCAGCTACCTCCATGCAAAATTTTATCGAAATTGGTCCAGCCGTTTCAGCGTGAAGAAGTAACAAGCGTATAAACACACACACTCACACACACACTCATAAACTTTCGCCTTTATAATATTAGTGTGATATATGTGTTTATGTACCCCTAATTTGTAAACGTCTATGCTAAACCATGCAACTTACTCCAAACAATACAAACAGCAAGCAGAAAGAAGATTCAATCTACCATGTGGGCTTTCCAGCTTGTGGGCTTTGCCCAAATCCACTAGTACCTACCTACAGACGGGGTGAATAGGGATGCAGGGGTGAATCGAGACGAAGCTTTAAAATGGATTTTAACGTTGAAATAACATATGTAGTTTTGTCAATAAAGGCACGTAATCGTTAATTAAATTACAGTAAACACATTAGGGTCCTTTTTGGCCACAAACTATATTATTTTAATGTTAAAATCCCTTTTAAAGTTTTGTCCAGATTCACCCCTGCATCCCTATTCACCCCGTTTGACGGTGTCTGCCGAATTGACGTCAAAAATCCCGACTTGTAACAAAAACAATTCAGTCTCTATCGCTTTCCCGACGAGTTAGTTCGTTGGAACCTTTTCCGTCAAAATCTGAGGACTCGAATACGATTGAACGATTCCTCGACGTGGGACGGCCTCTCCAGGATTTTATAGCGGTTCGAATTACTAGATCATTAAGTTCCCTTCAAAATGTTTGAGCTGAATGGTGCTGCCTTCGCATACGTCATGTTTGCGAACGAACGCCGTCAGTAGGGACTGGTCATGTCTTAGCTGCCACGGCTCATTTTAATTTCTGAATTTGTTTTACATTTTTTATAACGGACGATTTTAACGTGCACGTCTTTCTATATCGTTCTCACGTGTATAAATAGAATACGTCATTGTTACTGATCGACTCCTTGACAATTCAAAAGTGTCTGTAATTGGTTTATCTATACTAATATTATAAAGAGGTAAAATTTGTAAGTTTGTATGTAATGGGTAATCTCTGGAACTCATAATCCAATTCTAACAATTTTTTAACTGGCAGAAAGCTACATTATTCCTGAGTGCTATAGGCTATAAATTGTTTCTATAGCATGTATATTAACCGAGCAATCACAACTTTTGTCTAGCAAGTCGGAAAAAAATACCACATAAAACAGAATTATTTGCGTGCGCTGCCTAAACAGTTGCTTAAAATTAAAAACAATGTATGGCTACCTGGTTCGTCTTCATTATTTCTACAAAAAAGTCCGCGATACCATATCTCTATCTTTTATATTTTATCTTTTATACTTCTTTTATTGCATTAAAAAAATTTTTTTTCGGTATACTTACGTTTGGTTGATTATTTGAGCAACAAAATATTAATTCTTATGACAATAAATTATTTCAGTATCACAAGAACATCATACAGATAAGATTTGCCATTTACAGTATATCAATTGGTCATACAGTTTCGGAGATAATATAAAATTACTAAAACGCAAAATGCCCCTAGCATAACTTTCATTGTGCAGACGTTTTACCTATTTGCCCATAGATGGCGTTCTGCAATTACGTAATTTTTCTGAATCGCGGTGTTAAGACTTTCCGTAGATTGATGACCCTCTCGAATTTTTATGCCCACGTTAGTTGGATTGGAGTTCCATACGAACGATTCGATTATGAGCACGGAGATTATGAGGTATCTATTAGATACCTCATATTCGAAAATATCGTAATTTCGTTGTACGTTTGTTTTCATTGTTTTGTATGTTCGTAGTTTCGTACTTCGTTCTATCGTAATAATCGATACGAGTTAAAGTTATTCGATATTACGATTGTTTTGTTTTGTAAAGGCGGACGGTGTTCGAGTCGCTCTCCCTTTGTTCGTAATTGTTTTCAAGTCGGTGCGTAGTTTGTCGAGAGCATGCCTAAAAGGAAATCTCAACTGTCCCGGCAGACATCACAGACAAGAGCCGCTCGAGTACGCCGTACGGAAGAATCTGCCCCTGAAAATGAGCAGCGCCTCTCGAGAAATAGAGAAAATATTTCGCAAGCACGCGCTAGAGAATCTAGCTCCGAGCGCTCACAGGGCCTCGCTAGCCAAAATGTGAGGACGTCGCGGGCCCGTGCTCGAGAATCTAGCGCTGAACGTGCGCAGCGTCTATCTGAGTTAAGGCAGCATGTCTCTGAGACAAGGGATAGGGAGACTAGCGCTGAGCGCTCGCAGCGGCTCGCTAGGCAAAATGCCATAACATCACAGGCCCGCGCTCGAGAATCCAGCGATGAACGTGCACAGCGTCTATCTGTTTTAAGGCAGCATGTCTCTGAAACAAGGGATAGGGAGACTAGCGCTGAGCGCTCGCAGCGGCTCGCTAGGCAAAATGCCATAACATCGCAGGCCCGCGCTCGAGAATCCAGCGATGAACGTGCACAGCGTCTATCTGTTTTAAGGCAGCATGTCTCTGAAACAAGGGATAGGGAGACTAGCGCTGAGCGCTCGCAGCGGCTCGCTAGGCAAAATGGCATAACATCGCAGGCCCGCGCTCGAGAATCCAGCGATGAACGTGCACACCGTCTATCTGAGTTTCCAATAAAAACATCATTTGCCCTGACTATTAACAAGTCCCAGTGACAAACATTCTCTTTGGTTGGCTACGAAAAGAATGTTTTTCCCATGGGCAATTATATGTTGGTCTATCAAGAGTGGGATCATCCGAAAAGCAGATTATTCTGTTACCGGAAAATAAAACAACCTCAAACATCGTATATAGAGAAGCTTTAAATTAAATAGATACCTAACTTAAATAAATAAAATAAGTAAAAGGCGACCAAGGGTTAAGTTACCTTAAGCAGAAAAGAGAACTTAGGTAATCTTTGAAGTTACTGATCTGATTCCAAACAATATTTTACTAATAAAATTAAATACAGTAATATCAATCGAGTGTTATCTTATGTTAAAACAAGAAATTTTCCGCGGACGAAGTCGCGGGCAGAAGCTAGTTTGAAATAAATGCTTTGAGTTCGAGTTCTAAGATATCTGTGTGCGAGAGGTCCCCATTTGTGCAAGCATCTGTACAGGGTACGTCATTATGTATGTACATTGAACAATGACGTAACAAGCCAATTTATGTCTTCCAAGCTAGTACATGCCTTGTTACGTTGGCTGATTGATATGACAAGAGATGTTGAGCGACTGTGCTTGGTGTGTTTATGTAGATCCTAATTATAATATTCGTGGAATATGTTCGCTAGCGAAATTGTTTTATTTTAGTAACATGCGAGTACATTTGCCTCAAGTTAGTTATAGTTTGCTAATTAGGGCTCCATTTATGCCTTTTAATCATCATTTTACATTTCTGAGATGAATATTCGCATTGTCATTACCTTATACAGGGTGAAATTGAATTCATGGGCATCCTTTTAAGGGGTCATTGTAATCATCATTATGAACAACTTTTACTATGGGACCAAACCTGAAATCGCGAAAAAAAAAAAATCAGCTCTTCGCTACATTTTGACGAGTTATGTGAACATAAATGCAAGGAACAGCTGATTTTTTTTTTCGCGATTTATTGGTTTAGTCCCATAGTAAAAGTTGTTCATAACGTTGAGTACAATGACCCCTTAAAAGGATGCCCATGAATTTAATTTCACCCTGTATAAAATATACTATTGTAAGGAACAGGCAACCCCACGTCACCGGACTGCCTATAAATAGCGTGCCAGTTGACTGTCAAGCTCTGCCCCTGGCTGGAGGCTTTGAGTTTCCTTAAGGCAACCACAGGATAGTCCGGTTTTTAAAAAAAAAAAAAACTATTTTTATATTGTGTAATTGCAAAAAAATTTACACGCTATTTATAGGCAGTCCGGTGACGTGGGGTTGCCTGTTCCTTACACTATTTTAACATGGTGATTCAAAAAGGCCATTTGTTGCAGATTTCTACTTTAAAAATACTTTCCTTTTAAATTCTGATAGGGTTGAGGGATTTTCCTGATTTTATCTTGAACGCGATGACGTTCTCTTGTAGGTAATTACAAGTGCTAAGGGCTATATTATACGGGAGTAGGTACTTATCAAAGACCGGCTAAGGGTTGTAGGCTGACTCTACAAGGGATTTAAACATGTGCCTATTCCCTCAGGGATCACAGATTTGTCCTACTAAACTTGTCTAGGAGAAGCATTCATTTTTAAACGACTTCAAAAAAGGAGGTTCTGTATTCGACCCGTATGTATGTATCTATGTCCGCGATTTTCTCAAAAACGAATGAACCAATTTTAATAATTCTTTCACTAATGTGTTCTACATACTTTCAGGAAGGTTTTAGTATATAATACATTATGTAATTATTCTTATGTACGAAGACATATAAATAAATGTACTGCATCTCCAGCACATCTATGCGAATTTTGATAATTCTTCTAGTCGGTGTCGGTGTGTAAGTGAAAAATAAAAACTTTTTTACAAAAAAAAAACAAACGACTTCCAAAAAAAAAAAACACTACATAAATACCTTTAATTTCGGAAGTCGGAGTCAAAAAACGAAAATGCGGAATCAACGACACCGACTTCCGAAATTAAAGTTATTTATGTAGAGTTTTTTTTTTTTGAAGTCGATTGTTTTTTTTTTTGTCTTTTCTCAAATAGCCCTAAAGGGCGTGTCCACCACACGTATGTTAAGTCTATGACATGCATGACGCATGCACTTCTATATTCTGATGTAACTCATAGCAACCAGACGTGCGTTATTTACTAATTAGTTTAAACTGCCTTGAGAAGATAAACAATGGGCTCATTATGTTAATCTTATCATAACCTTATCTGTGCGGCGTGTTTTCTATTATTATCTGGCTAGTGGCTGCCTACCAAGCCACCTTTTTCTTCTTCGTGTCGCTGACATGACAGTTAATAACGGGTAGGGCTGGTAGGGTTCCCAACCCTCCCGGATTGCCCGGGAGACTTAAGGTAATAATGGTTAACCTCCCGACCTCCCGAGAGCAATAATTTCTTCGGTTTTTCTATGTCTAAAGGTTCTTGCGAGTACGTATTCAGCATGATGGAACAAGTATGCAGCAAGGAAAGAAACCGAATGAATATTTCTTTAGTAAACGCAGAGTTACAAATACTAACAAACTTTCATTTTTCATGTAAAAACTTTTATGATTTTTTGGAAAACAACCGTCAAATAGATACTGCTCGAAAGCAAAGTAAATATAAACTTAAAAACTAATAAATTATTGAGATTTTCTTTCAACAAACTGGATTTTTTAATTCTCCCGGGTTGGTCCTTTCGAGAGTTGGCAACCTTAAGGGCTGGTGAGATTAAATTCCGAGGTATGGCTCTCAAATGATAAATTATTTTATTTCTGTAAGTAGGTTTGTACAAACACTTTTACACGTCAATCATATATAAAAAAAAAAAAAAACAACTGACTTCAAAAAACTTTTTTACAAAAATAACAACCTCCTTCAAAAAAAAAAAAACACTACAAAGTGAAAAATAACTTCAATTTCGGAAGTCGGTGTCTTTGGTTCCGCATTTTCGTTTTTTGACACCGACTTTCGAAATTGAAGTTATTTTTCACTTTGTAGTGTTTTTTTTTTTTGAAGTCGGTTGTTTTTTTTTGTAAAAACGTTTTTATTTATCACTTTTTAGTTGTACCTACCCTACATAAATTCAATTAACACTAGTGCATTGAAGAATTGAAGACACAACTCGAAGAATCATCAATCATGCAGTACATTTATGCATATAACTTCGTACATAAGAATAATTACCTAATGTATTATATACTAAAACCTTCCTGAAAGTATGTAGATCACACTAATGAAAGAATTATCAAAATCGGTTCAGTAGTTTTTGAGATAATCGCGGACATACAAACGTACATACGTACATACATACATACGGGTCGAATACAGAACCTCCTTTTTTAAAGTCGGTTAAAAAACAGCATAGCGATCTTTTTAAATAAATAAAAAAATGGATTATTTAGATTTTTTAATTATCTATCCATTGGTGAAATCCTCAATTTAATAGAACTTCAACTATAGCAAAAGATGCATGCAATCAATAATTTTAGTCACTTTTTTAAAAGGAGATTTTAAATGTATTATTAATATATAAAACAAATAATAATGGGCAATGTGATGATAGGATATCGAACATTAATAATGTGCTTTCAGATGTAGTTTATTTCTCATAATTATTGAGTTAATAGCCTCTGAATGACGAAGAAAAACTCGGTTTTGGTCGGGGTACCGCCTTAAGCAGTCTTTAAACGAATTCATCTTGCCATCCTGCAATTAAATAGGACGATAGCGACACTAAACAAGATGGCTAACGAACTAACTCTCAGATTTTTCCCATAGAGCTCTCATGTAAGGTTTACTGGGGCAATTACGATAGTGGGTATATTCCGTTAGAGGGTAACTACTACTAAAAGCAGCGGCATTTTTATATAGCAACTAGCTGCGCCCCGCGGTTTCACCCGCGTAAATGCCGATCCCGTAGGAATATCGGGATAAAAAGAAAAATCAACTGTTTCCTACATTTTGACGAGTTATGCGACCATAAATGTAGGGAACAGCTTGTTTTTTTTTCGCGTTTTCAGGTTGGGTCCCATAGTAAAAGTTGTTCATAATGATGAGTACAATCTCCCATTTCGATATGTCGCATGTTTTCAATTTCATCCTGTATATGTCTATATCTATCCAAAAACTATTACCTAATACTATCCCCGCGATTCCTCTATTTAGCATCGGTTTAAACATGTCCGCTCACGTAATACGGTAATACCCCCGAACCCGGACGGAATAAAACAGATACCGTAACCCTATTGTTACGTTGTTGTTCGATGTTGATACAAAGTTAAGTATATGTCGGGTGTATCTAAGATATTGTTGGTAGGGTCATTCAATATCGTTCTGCAGGGCTTATTAAAATTTTTTCGTACCGTTTTTATTAGAAGCTAATCGAAGAACGGTTGTTATTGAGTGGTTGTCGATCGATTTAGGATTGATGTTCCCCCAGATGGGTTCGTGGCTAAATAACAGACGCACGAGTTGATCGAAGGCTAAGCAACGCTTGCCGCAGTCGGTTCGTGGATAGGTGACCATGTATTAAATATCGAGACCCCTCCGTACCTCGAAAATCACGTTGGTCCGTTGGTCCCGACTGGTATTTGTGGATCTATTACATATCGAGACTCCCCTGTGCTTCGGATACCCATAACGTCTGTGAAGTTTACACAAAAAAAAAACTGATTATTACTTATTAAACTTTATTTTAAGTGACTACACAATATCTGCGGTTGATGACCCCAAAAAAAAATCATCAAACTAGGTAATTTATTTTTGTTTTCACCACGTCTGCAGTTTCCCTAGTTAATTTAATTTGACCCTGTATAACAACGATGAGCTCTAATGAAGGATTTCTGAAAGTTCATCCCCTAAAGGAGTTAAATAAAGGATGAAATTCTGTATCATAATCAGCCTATATAGATTTATTACCGTTGGATCCCGTTTTTGAATCCCATTTTAATATTTTTGGCGTTGGATCCCGCAAAACATTATTATGTATTTCCGTTGGATCCCGAATTTAAAAAATGCAAGATAATTACATTTTATTGCCGTTGAATCCCGAAAAGTATTTCCGTTGGATCCCGAATGCTTAAAAAAATATGAATGCGGGTACTTTCAACAACAAAATTGTTTATAATAAAATGAGGGGTTTACTAATGTTTCACCAAAACTCCATTGACAAATTTTTAGTTTACAACCAACGTTTCGTATACTATTTATTTCACAAACAACTCATTTTCTATATAATCTAGTCGTTTCTGGCACTCGCCGGCCGCTGCCGCGGCACCGCTCGCTTCGCTCGCTCGGCTCGTGCGTAGGGGTCACAGTTTTAACCTAACCTAACCTAACATTGTTTTTTTTTTAATAATTAACCTAATCTAACTAGTTCGGTTCCGGGTAACCCACTAAAAATAATCTCTTTTTAGTGTTTGATAAAGGTAAATCACTTTTCTTCTGAAATGTACACATGTTGTTATAATATGGGATTCAACGGAAATAGCAAACGGGATCCATCGGTAATACCTAAAAAACGGGATCAAAAAACGGGATCCAACGGTAATAAACGCCTATATAAGGTGTAAAAAAATGAACTGCAAGAACTTTAAGAGGTGCTTTAGACCATCGAACTGAACAACTTTCACTATAGGACCAACTCTGAAATCACGAAAAAAAAATTAGCTGTTTCATACATTTTGGCCGAGTAGGTATTGAACTTTTGTATGAAACAGCTGATTTTTTTTTCGTGATTTCGGAGTTGGTCCCATAGTGAAAGTTGTTCAGTTCGATGGTCTAAAGCACCTCTTAAAGTTCTTGCAGTTAATTTTTTTACACCTTATATTGTTCCCACTGCTGGGACACAGGCCTCCTCTCTTCGAGAGGGATTGGGCAATAATCTACGACGCGGACCCAGTGCGGGTTGGTAAATGTCACATGTCTTCGAATTTTTGGTTCTAGGACATGCCGGTTTCATCACGATGTTTTCCTTCACCGTTATGGGAGCAGTGGTGATGAAATAATTTACACAAAGTAAAGCGCCTGTCTGGGTTTAAACCTACGACCTACAACTCGTAAGTCGCGGCCATTACCACTGGGCTACCACTGCTCTCCAAAATAAATGAAATTCTGCCTATAGAAGTTCGTAATTTTTTTCAATGGATTATCCCATAGGACGGCTTCTCCTTTAATAAAATTAAGGTTTGGATAAAATAAGTTATTTCAGTAAGCGATCCCGAAAAAAAACTTTCTGCCCCAAAGGGATAAAGAATGCCCATAATATTAATAACATTCCCTTTGCATGTAAATGTGTGCGAATTGCCCGCGGGACGGTGTAATTCGGGAGATGAAATATTATTCCCTATGCTGATAAAACCCACGCGCGACGTTACAATTACATCAATTATACAGGGTGTCCCGTAAATCGACGTCAAGCCGGAATCGGGTAATAGGCCAAGTCATAATATAGCTCAGTCAAAATAGACATTCCAGGTTACATTAATTCACATAAAGCTGAAATATGGTATGAATGTTGGAAACACCATTAAAAATAAATCGTCAAAGTCCCCATCGATCCGACGTGTGCAAAAAAAAATATTCAAGGTCAAATGTTGTTAAAGTCGGTTTTTCGCATTTTTCGGCTAAACGGCAAGTTTTATCATAAAAGTATGTAAGACAAAATTGTTCATCATACAATTATCTCCAAATATTGTTTATACACTTTTTTTTCCTAAGAATCACCATTCCGGAGATATAGCGATGCAAAAAGTTGAAAAAGTTGTGTGATGATGATGAAAAATCTCCAACCAAACGAGCGAAAATAAAAATAGAACAGTCGCACTTACTCCAAAATACCTCAAAGAACCCAATTATTGTATATTACAGCTTTATTTTAGCAAAACCTTCATACATAGAGGACACTCCGTTTGTAGTCACTGAGATATTTTTAGATACGCGTCCACAAAGGAAATTCGTGCAGCTTGGGTAGGTAAATTGCGACATTTAGACGGTAATCATGCAATAGAAGGCAGGTACCTACCTAATTACTGAGGGTCCTCGGCTTTCACAGAGCGCGAGGGAGAGAAAGTTGAAACTGAACAAATTAGGGTCAAATTAGAGAAAAAAAGGGCTTTTTTGTACAAAGAAAATGTTTTTCCGAAAGTGGAGCACAAATGGCTATTTTTATGCTCAGTTGAACGTGGAATTGTTAACAGACCCAAGGAAAAATTGTGAATGGTCTAAGTACATAATGATAGCAACCGGTTGCATAAAAATAGGTACTTAGGTACTCGGTGTTCACGATTAAAGTATATGTAGTTTTAGTAGCTAATTGATAACAGCCGCACGGGTCGATCGAAGGTTACCTAAGCTACGTTTGCCGCGGTCGGTTCGAGGATGGGTGACCGACCATTAAATATCGAGACCGCTCCGTGCCTCGAAAATCACGCTAAGCCGTTGGTCCCGACTGGTATTCGTGGATCTTTGATAGTCGTTACAGGACGTCAGAAGCCCGAAAAGGGTCTCCTATGACCTACCCAGTAACTAGGTTGTGGAGGTCAGATAGACAGTCGCTCCATGTAAAATAAGTAGGTACTAGTAATCAGCTGCATCCGGTTAGACTGAAAGCTGACCCAAACATAGGAAAAGGGCTGAACTTTAAATAGGTAGTTGTAATTTAAAACATTTATGAGTAAGATTTTGACAGCATTATAACAGGTATGTATTACAAGAATTTCACGATTGCTTATAGCATAGTTAACTAGAATCAGTAGCAATAATTTTAGTGATTGGCAGTCATATCAATAAAATTATAAAATATAGATTTCGCCATTCAAAAATACCTAGGTACGTGCCAGTTTCCTGAAAACTTTGCTGCGTTATAATTTATTCGAAAAAAAAAATTATATATCCGTACTAATATTATAAATTAAATGCGAAAGTGTGTCTGTCTATCTGTTACCTCTTCACGCTTAAACCGCTGATCCGATTTAGATGAAATTTGGTATAGAGATAGTTTTAGTCCCGGGAAAGGACATAGGATAGTTTTTATTCCGATATTCCCACGGGATCGACCCTTATCCGGGTGAAACCGCGGGGCGCTGCTAGTTATTTTATAAAATACTGTTGGTTTTCTTATTCAATTAATCACTCAATGTATATTATATAGCAGCACTTAATGTACCTACTTTACGAAGTACCTGATAATAATAATTTATTTACCACATAAACATTCTTACCCTACCTAACCCTTTGGGGATTATGGCGTGATGTCATGTAAGTTATGTTAAACATTCCGCGAATCAAACGGTTGTGAATAGCTGTGCTGAACGGTTGTCATGCTGGGACACAGCACAGGCCTCCTCTTGGTGTGAGTGAGTGGGCCGTAATTAACCACGCCGCCGGCCCAGTGTGGGTTGGTAGATGTCACATGTCTTCGAATTTTTGGGTTTAGGACATCCTACCGGTTTGCTCACGATGTTTTCCTTCACCGTTTTGAGAACAAACTTACCTATCAAATTGCAAAATAAATAACTTCAACAAAAGTAATTATCGTAGTTACTATTTCTTTTTTAATTTCCAACCGGCTGCACAATTGCCAACCATGAAGATATATAGATCCAATCTATGAAGGAACACGCGCCAAAAGGAATTTAATTTGCAAATAGAAAATACCGAAGGCAAATAGCTTCGTTCGTGAAATAGATAATAAACAAAATGCTGAACACTGCTGAGTCATACAATCAATCAGTTACATTTGTTCGGAGACGGTAGTTTTTGCCGCAGCGTGACTCTTTAATATTCGACGCATAGCATGAACTGATGTTTAGTCTGTTCCAAACGGGATTCCTTCTTTTCGCATAATGTTCTTGGCATAGGTAACTATTTTGGTATAATTTGTTTTGTCATATTTTTTTGGCATACAGTTTATCTTAGCATAATTATCTTGAAGGCTAATTTGTTTTACCGGCGACGTGATGATCGTCCAATCACAGACGTTTTTCCCGCACACCATACAAACTTGAACTGTCAGTGATCCTATAAAGATATTCTTGTCTGATAAATCCAAAATAAACTTTTCCATAGTTGCTGACTTGTCTCCCAAAACTATTCTGCCAATAAAATTAGGTATACGAGGGATTTTGCCTGTCTATCAGCCGAACTTTTCTTTTTATCTGATTCGGTAGGTAGTAAAAAAGTGATTCCTATGTTCTTGTGGTGAAAAAACAACTTAATGATACATGCTGAAGTTTTTTATACAAAGTTTTGTTAGAAGATTCACATGCCAACGCGCATACTTTAGCACTCAATATCGATAATTTTTTGCAGGCAATCTATTCCGGAATTTTGATTAAGTGTCGACGATGTACAGCTGACAAGTGCTTCAAACAGTTTCTATAAACAACTTATGCAAATGCAATTCGTCAGTCTAAAATTGAACCATATATTTCACTATGTAAAAATAAAATTGCGATGGCAAAGAACTTACCTATATCTGCTGCTATACCTATATCATTCAGTCAACTGAGTCCTTCGCGGTCGACACGACACTAAGTCCTGTCCCAATCCCAAGTTGCCTCTTGTTTGTGACATCTTAGTCTTCTTTTAAGTCATCAGTCCACCGTGTCACATCTGTCTGGTCCCAACATTCCCGTACGGACTTATCTGCTCTATATGCAATTGGAATTACCATCGGCTCTTGCGAATTTATAACTATAAGAAGGTATAAAGGTCAAATACTCATATATATGCACAAACTAATCTAACTCCTCAACAAAATATTGAAAGAAGAAAAGTCTATGTTATAATTATAAATAATCTTGTCAATACCCTATGTCAGTAAGATATAATATATATTGCTTAGATATGTCAATAACATAAGGTATTGAAGAGCCACGATATCCAATAATCCTTTCAGATTTTCTTTGACTTTTCCATTATCTAACGAATTCAAATAAAGCCAGTAGAGATTGATGAGCGTTTACACTGCTTACTCATGCATAAGACAGCTTTGAAGTCTGAACTATTATCCTAACTATGTGGGTCCATATTGGCTCAACTAAAGTTCTTTACCCGAAATTGTTCTTCCTAACGATTTGTAATCCGAAAGATCACTCTTCCTAAAATTTTTCATCCTAAAGTTTTCATTCATACTATTTGTAGTGCTACCGGCGATGTTCATAACACTCATGTTTCCGAAAATTGTAATCAATAATATCATTAATGTAAATATTTTAAACTCCTACTGTTTTTTATCATAACGCTTTTATCCCTAAACATAACTACCATAATATTTTCATGGCCTGGGAGTTTATACGGGTAAGTAATCTATATATATAAAAATGAAACCCGTTTTCCGTTGTCACGACATAACATGAAAACGGCTGGACCGATTTCGATGAAATTTGGTATAGAGATAGTTTGAGTCCCGGGAAAGGACATAGGATAGTTTTTATCCCGATATTCCCACGGGATCGACATTTACGCGGGTGAAACCGCGGGGCGCAGCTAGTATATGATATAATTACAAAACCTCTAATATTTACAAGATATAACAACTGAACCTATAATTTTATTTGATATAATGATCAGTTAACGATTGATATAATTTTAATGTAACTAATTTCTATAAGAATAACAGACAGTATAAAATCGTTCGATATACCACTCAATAGACATAAAACCTATAATATGATAAACACTTTTTTTTTCATCCTATGTCATCCTATGTCGACGGAGCCCCGCTTCGCGGGGCCCCTATTTCTGTGTAAAGGGTTTAAAGTAACCTAACCAAACCGAACCTCGGGGTGCCCTTCGCTCGCCCTTGCATCCTATGTCGACGGAGCCCCGCTTCGCGGGGCCCCTATTTCTGTGTAAAGGGTTTAAAGTAACCTAACCAAACCGAACCTCGGGGTGCCCTTCGCTCGTTTTTGCATCCTATGTCGACGATCTAAACAAAAAAGATATGACTTTGAATAATAGTGTAAAAGATGGTTATGTTGAGAAAATATAGGAAAACAAATAAAAGTATAATAGATGTTTATTGCTACTGACATTATGAAGTTTAATGATTCGGAATTATGAACATTAGAGACAGAGTAGTTAGGAATTGTGATTGTTAGGATGAAAAATGTTAGGAAGAACATTTTCGGATTTCCAATTATCGGAGTTGAAAATTTAGGTGAACTTTGGCGCACCCTAACTATGTACAATCGATGTGCACAAGTTGAAACATCTTTTGGATCTATCGCATTCAAACAGATTTATACACGATGAATAACTGTAAGCGCGCCAATTGGCATACATTTTATACACGTCATAAATAACGTAGGGCGAAAAATTCTGACCTGTTGTAGGACCTAGACAGGCCAGGTTTTTTCGCCCTACCCTATACCTAGTATATTCAATTATTTTTGTGACTTCAAAAGTAACTAAATGGAATGTATTATGTAAGTAATAATACTCGTAAGTTTGTGTAGGTCTTGGTGGTAGATTATTTATTTGATTGCTTCCGTGTGAAGTTATGTAGGTAAGTATCCAGCTGAAATTTCGAATAGGTCCCTAAGCATCCTAGGGTGGGCCTGAAACCATTTTAGGGTGGGCAAGAGGTTTATTCCCATCTCGGCACCTTCCCATCTCGGCACCCATGAATTTATTTATCTTGTCTACGAAAAATTCCCATTTCGGCACCCTCTCATGAATCATTTTAAGGTACACAAAAAGAAACGGAAACACAGTATCAGTATAGTAAGTAAATCAACTTTATTATTTATTAAATCATTTTTGTTTCTTTTTAAATTACCATTTTCACAGACAAGCCCTTGAATCGCTTTTTAGAGGCTCCATTATCTCTGCCTTGGCAGTAACATAACAAATTTTAAAATATATGAAAAATTCACGGTTCGTAGGAATAATTGTTTTAAAATCTTTCCAGCAATTATGTAAAACATATTACAAAAATCAACAGTTATTATGTACAATTAACGTTTTATCAGTATAACCGGGACGTAGGCAAAAGGGCGTCCATACTTTGAGGACTTTCATACTGGTACTAAATGATACGAGTAGGTTTGATTACGCGTTCACTGTACAGTTATAGCAATTAGCTGATCCCCCTTTGCAATTCTTTTATATTTTATTTACTTCGCTCAAATAAATAAAATATAAAATTATTGCAAAGGGGGTCAGCTAATTGCTATAACTCGCTGTATATTCATTTTCAGTCTTAATTATCACATAAATCGGAATTGTATGTACGAGGCGAAAGAGATAGCCAGAAAATATGACACTTACTTGCTTAGATACTTATTACTTGCGTATTTTTTCTTAAGTCCTATGACAATATATTTTACTTTGTCCACTAAACACTAAAAATTTAAAATTAAACTTATTTTATAGGTACTTTTTTTTACATTTTTTAGTTTTGAGTCAATTTGATTTACTCACTATACTGATACAGTGTATCCATTTTTTGATGACTGTACTTAGCAACGACTAATGACGGAGTGCCGAGATGGGAATTTTTCGTAAAGATGATAAATTAATTCATGGGTGCCGAGATGGGAAGGTGCCGAGACGGGACTAAACCGGGCAAGAACCCCCCCCCCCCCCCCTATATACGCCTATGAAGCGAAGCAGTATACAAAAGACATGGGACATTATTTTAGAGGTCAGTAGGGGCGGCAAAATGTGTATAGCCTACTGGCGGCAAGTGTGTAAATCCGCCACTGTTAGTAAGTATGGATGGGACACATTTCACTCATTCATGGTTTTTAAAAGCAAATGGCTTAATGTCGGTCAAATGGCTTAAAACGGTTTTCAGGGCCGGACAAATTAAAAAAAATCTATTTATATTTTTTCGTGTTAATTGCCATCGACATGCCAAAAAGCAAATAGGTACCTACTTTATGCATTTAAGGAAACGTCTAAAACGATCGACTAAAGTAGTTTCAAACAGACCGCATAAGATTCATGGTAATAGCGTGTTGGACGCTTGCCATTGCAAACCATTAGCATTTTATTTATCTCCACTTCCTCAAGTCAGGGTCATGGGAAGATTGGCAAAGGAAGTCTCCGACATAGACTTAATTTTTTCAAGAAATAGAATAGGTACCTAAATTACGAAAGAAAATTGTGAACAGGCTTCTTCTGGGTAAGCTCACTCCATCGTCGACTTTGTCTCTGTCACCTCTGACCTAGACTAGAGTCAAGAGCAAACACATCCATACTAATATTATAAATTCTAAAGTAACTCTGTCTTTCTGTCTGTCTGTATGTTACCTTTGCACGCCTAAACCACTGAACGGATTTCGATAAAATTTTAATGAGAGATAGATTACATCCTAGGGAAGGACATAGGATAGTGGGACGTCAATTAAACACGGAGATGGATAGCTGACTGGTTTATTCAAAATAAGCGCATACCCACATTACAGAATAATAACAGCAGACACAAATACCTTACAGATAGTTTATATCCCGATATTCCCACGAGATCGAAACTCATGCGGGTGAAACCGCGGGGCGCAGCTAGTTTCAAATAAAAAAAATAAATAAAAAACAGCGGGTAACTGCGTAACACACTATCAGTTGCAATGGCTTTCATTTTGACAGTTCAACAAGATTCATTGCGTTATTTACGTTGATGAGCAGACATATTTTTCGAACATATGAAGCAACAATGGATTAGCAATATCCTTCAAAATGATTCAGATTGTGATTGAAAGTATGTTACGCATAGGGTTACCGTCCGTCCGGATTTGTCCGGACATGTCCGGACTTCTTGACTTTTGTCCGGACTTTATCCGGCTCTTTAATTTGTCCGGATTATCTTCTCGCGAGCGTCTGCTACCATGCCTACCATACCACTGTAACTAAGTGGGTAATGTTTGGATTTTGTGACTAATGTCCGGACTGTTATTAGGTACTTGAAATAATATTAATTTGAAACATAAGTTTGAATAGACTTTATGTGAATACATCACGACGAGTTATGTCGTTTCATTTAATTCAATAGCTATACGGAGTCGGACATATTTTATTACATTTCTCGGATCGTAAAAGGGGCCACCCATGATTCCGAAGGGAAATTCCATAACGTCACCATTTGTTTCCATTGGATACCGATTCAGGAAAGCTGTACTGCTTATCCTCCAGATATATTCTGAAAACGTTAGAAGAGAAGTATGGGAGAAAAAGACATGTTGTTCCGACACCAAATTTTAATAAATTAGGATACCTAAGAGGCTAAGGCTCGCGTGCTGTGCTTGCGCTGCTGCTGCGGCTGCGGAAAACCTCAAGCGGCGTAAATATACCTTATTGGTAACTATACAGCAAGATTTTTTTACCACCATCCAAATTTTTAGAGGGGGTTCTCCTACCAATGAATATGAACAACTTTCACTATGGGAAAAATAATCAGCTATTTCATACATTTTGGTCAAGTAGGTAATGAACTTTTGTATTAAACAGCTGCTATTTTTTTTCGTGACTTCAGAGTTGGTCCCATAGTGAAAGTTGTTCATATTTATTGGTAGAACACCCTGTAAAAATTTGGATGGTGAAGAAAAAAAATCTTCCTGTATTTTGAGCCGTTTGGGTTTGAAATTCTCGGGCCGTGGCGTATCCGAAACGGCTGGTTGACACTTCCCGTGACCCAAGGGCTGGCTTTTACCCTGGGCCAGAGGCTAAGTATTGCCATATAATGTGGTAATGCCGCCAGAACCTTGTGTGCATTGCTAGTCGACAGAGCGATGCGGATGAATTTTTTGACGCACGACAGGGGAGTGACTCGTGGCTAAGTAATAACAGCCGCACGGGTCAATCGATCAGGTTAAGCTACACTTGCCACGGTCGGTCCGTAGATGGGTGACCATCTTTAGATACCGAGACCCCTCCGTGCCTCGAAAAGCACGTTAAGCCGTTGGTTGGTCCCGGCTGTCATTCTTGGATCTTTGACAGTCGTTACGGATCATCAGAAGTCGGAAAGTCTGACAACCAGTCTTACCAAGGGGTATCGTATTAGAGGTCACATAGACAACCGCTCCATGTAAAATACTGGTATTCAGCTGCATCCGGTTAGACTGGAAGCCGACCCCAACAGAGTCGGGAAAAGGCTAGGATTGAATTTTAGTTTGTGTTAAGTGTAAACAGTTCATAGTTAAGTAAGGATTTAATTTTGTTATTTAATACTAGCTGCGCCCCGCGGCTTCACCCGCGTAAATGTCGATCCCGTAGGGATATCGGGAAAAATCAACAAATATTTTGTACTAGCTGCACCCCGCGGTTTCACCTAAGTAACAATAAGTGTCGATTCCGTGGGAATATCAAGATAAAAAGTAGCCTATATGTTAATCCAGGATGTCAGCTACCTCCATACAAAATGTTATCAAAATTGGTCCAGCCGTTTGCGTAAAGAAGTAACAAACATATAAACACACACACTCACAAACTTTCGCCTTTATAATGTTAAGTGTGATTATGTATTCGTTGTTATTTACGTAAGTACTGTATATTATTTTAATTCCGAAGAGACAAGAGAATTATGATAACACACACACTCACAAACTTTCGCCTTTATAATGTTAAGTGTGATTATGTATTCGTTGTTATTTACGTAAGTACTGTATATTATTTTAATTCCGAAGAGACAAGAGAATTATGATAATGTTGATGATGATATACCCTTGACCGTCTTCTGCAAACTTTGGAAGAAAAGACCATGACATTTAAGCTTTGCTAAGAAACGGCTATTTTAGATGATCCCTAAAAAGTCTTTACTTGTACTATAAATACGCTTCTTGAAAGCTTTCATCAACGCAAAATACGTGAAACAATTCCACAATTTTCGAGTTGACAAAAACGAATACCATCCGCAAGCCCCCGGGAAATCATCGGATAGATGCTTATTGCTCGCGAACTCTTTTATTATTGCTACAAGAATCTCATAATTCTGCAAGTCGTCTTTATAGAGACACTTATTACAACTTGGATGGATAAACGACCTGAACCCCTAATTAAAAATTTATTTTACAAAAAAGCAACCAACTTAAAAAAAAAACACTAAAAAGTGAAAAATAACTTTAATTTCGGAAGTCGGTGTCGTTGGTTCCGCATTTTTGTTTTTTGACACCGGCTTCCGAAATTAAAGTTATTTTTCACTTTGTAGTGTTTTTTTTTTTTTTTTGAAGTCGGTTGTTTTTTTGTAAAAAAGGTTTTTTTTTCACTTTTTAGTTGTACCTACCAAATTCAATTAACACTAGTGCATTGAAAAATTGAAGACACGACTCGAAGAATCATCGAAATTCCCATAGAAACGCCGGAGATGCAGTACATTACTTCGTACGTAAGAATAATTACCTAATGTATTATATAAGTACTAAAACCTTCCTGAAAGTATGTAGATCACACTAATGAAAGAATTATCAAAATTGGTTCAGCAGTTTTTGAGATAATCGCGGACATACAAACATACATACATACGGGTCGAATAGTTGCAAAACTTCTGAAAAATTCTGAATAATTCCGGAATACTTCTGGGAAAGTTTCTTTAAATCAGAATTATTCAAAATGAATTTAATTTAGATTTTAAATTTTTTTTTCTTGAAAATCGTAATTTGCATCGCACGTCGATCGCCGCCGCGCTACCCATAGACTAATATATATAATATGAGACGCTACCCCTCTGTGCGCGCCCGACTGCACGAGGCACGAGTCGTGCGTGCAGGCGATGGCGGTGCGAGGTGCGGTAAGAGGGGAGATGCTCCCTGGAGAAAATTCCCCCCGCGAGAAAGATTCGTACCCCGCAATCGAATGTTTCCGCCGAATATTTCGCCCGAATAATTCAATGGGAAATATTCCCAAAGTTTCGGAATATTTCGGAATACTTCCGAAGTATTCGACGGGAATGATTCGGAATTTTTCCCGCCAGCATCTATAGGTCGAATACAGAACCTCCTGTTTTAAAGTCGGTTAAAAAAAAATAACTGGCGTTCCCTCACTTTTCTCTTAAATTCTCATTAATTAGAGTGACCGGATATATTTCCTGCAGTTCGCTTTAAATTTTCGTTTCTTAGCTAACTTTACTTTTCAAGTTAAGCTGCGTGTCTTTGCGAGATTTTGTTGAATAAAGCAGTGGTAGGAACATTTTTAATGAAAGTTATTTACACTGTGTTGTTGGTTTAGTATTTTCGCGGCTTCATTAGCAACGGCCGTCCACGGTTCATTCCCCGGATCCGGCAGTGTTATCTAAGGGTTTTATTAATAACTAGCTGCGCCCCGCCGTTTCACCCGCATAAGTGTCAATCCCGTGGGAGTATCGGGATAAAAAGTAGCCTATGTCCTTTCCCGGGACTCAAACTATCTCTATACCAAATTTCATCTAAATCGGTTCAGCGGTTTGAGCGTGAAGAAGTAACAAACATATAAACACACACACACACACACACTCACAAACTTTCGCCTGTATAATATTAGTGTGATAAACTAGCTGACCCGACGAATTCCGGGCAACTTTTCAAATATTTATTTCCCAAAAAACCTTTTCCGGACTTTTACGAATATTGAAAAAAATTAACCAAATCGTTCCAGCCGTTCTCAAGTGATGCGCTTACCAACGAACAAAATTATTCTAATTTCTTCTTTTCAAAACGTTTTAATACTTTTACTAAAACTTCATGTAGGTACTTAGAAAAATAACGATTTTATTTAATTATGCTTTGTAATCCAATCCTCATTGTATAAGTACTATGTAGTCGCACCATTTCGTGCGCACACGTCACAATATTTAAAGATGAAATTCAAATTTTTTCATCCTAAAGAAAAACAAATGTTGTCTGTGGTCCAGTCGTTGGCGCGGTCTCCTGACATCTGTCAATCATTGTACTTTTTTGTGCCGCGCACTGATCACGTTTTCGTATATAAAAGTTCAGAAAAGTTTTAACAAGATGGGAAAACAGAAGAAAACGAGACGATGGAATGTAGGAGCTGACCGTACGCCTGCGAGAACTGGAAAATCGCTTGAAAAAGCAAAGCGGAGCCGTCATCGAAACTCAGTTGTCGGCAATTGAAATCAAAGACTATTGAAATCATGCTCCCTATTAAAGGGATGCCGTTATACGCACAGCAGTCTCTAGAGTTTTCACTGTGAGGTCAACCATGAGAACGTAACTGTGCCGTATACTTACACAAGAACGATACCACATGAGCTACCACGCGATGCTAGCCGATGGTATAATATACGTTCAGTGTTCGGAGGATCTTTGGCCGACATAGGATGCCGTAATACACACAGCAGTCTCTAGTTTTCACTGTGAGGTCAACCATGAGAACGTAACTGTGCTGTATACTTACATAAGAACGACACCACATGAGCTATCACGCGATGGTAGCCGATGGTATATACGTTCAGTGTTCTGAGGATCTTTGGCCGTCTCTAAGTGTTCTCACGCGAGGTGAACCATGAGAACATTCAACTGTGCCATCAACTCCACACAGACTCACGAGAGGTTAGTCAATGTTCTATAATAATAATCCATTTATTTCAGGTTAAATCAAATAAAATCAGATATAAACCAGTCTATACGTCCAGTGTTAAAAACACATCCCTCCTGCATTCCTAGAGCTATCACGTGAGGTTAGCCATGGATTTAGATCTAAGCAGTCTGGGACCTAACTCTAATTAGTCTTCGTAGATGAGTACGGAGCCCTCTTCCATGGAAGACTACAGTTGGACTGTGTGTTATGTGACCGAAGCCAACGCAGCCGGATTGGGAATACCCATACTCAGTGCCGTTAATTATAATCTAATTCCAAAATACTTTATATTCTAGATGTTAATATACATACATAACACATAATCGGCCTATAATGTTCCCACTGCTGGGACACAGGCCTCCTCTCAGTGAGGGTGTTAATATTAGGTCCTTACATATGAAATTGGCGTTTTGTATGGAAGGAACAAAAAGTCGAATATTTTTTAATATAATATATTTAATTAATCAAAGTATGAAACATTGTTTTCAATGCACTTTTGCCATCTTATACACTTGGGAGCAAATAAATCGAGCCACTTCCTTTTTTCACGTATAATGGTTATTATTTTTGGTATTATGGAACGTATCAAATCGAAACATATATCGCCTAAGAGCTTATTTAATAATCTTTACAATGAGGGTAAATTATTGAATGATAACCTTATTTAATGATAAATTATTGGCTCTGAAAGAAAAACGGTAATTTTGATAGAAAATTGTCAGTCCAGAAAAAAACAATTAAAAACAAAATTATGGTATAAACTTATTCTTAATATCTTGTATTACCCCCCCTTGCCCTGATTTCGATAGATTTTCTGGACTGTTTTAACCCTACAATTTTCTATCAAAATTACCGTTTTTCTTTCAGAGCCAATAATTTATCACTAAATAAGGTTATCATTCAAAAATTTACCCTCATTGTAAAGATTATTAAATAAGCCCTTAGGCGATATATGTTTCGATTTGATACGTTCCATAATACCAAAAATAATAACCATTATACGTGCAAAAAAAGCAAGTGGCTCGATTTATTTGCTCCCAAGTGTAGGTAGTTCATTGATCCCTTTACTAAAAAAACCAGTCGGACGGGAATCAATAAAATCTTTGAAGGCGATTTGGACTGCCCCATCGGAGTTGAATTTTTTCCCTTGCAAAAAGTTATCCAAATTGCGAAAAAAATGGTAATCTGTTGGAGCAAGGTCCGGGGAGTACGGAGGATGTCTAAGACATTCCAATTCAAGCTCTTCTAATTTGGTAGCCGTCTGTTGCGCAGTGTGTGGTCTGGCGTTGTCGTGAAGCAGCAGTGGCGTGGAGCGATTGACCAGCCTTGGTTGTTTAGCCGCTAGCTTTTCCATCATGGTTTGTAATTGCTGACAATAGACATCAGCTGTAATAGTCTGGCCAGATTTGAGAAAACTGTAATGAACAATACCGGCACTAGTCCACCAAACGCTTACAAGTAACTTTTTTGGGGTTAATTTTCGCTTGGGGCAGGATTTGGCTGGCTGGCCAGGATCCAACCATTGCGCTGAGCGCTTCCGATTATCGTAAAGAATCCATTTTTCATCACAGGTAATGATTCGGTTTAAAATACCTTCATGGTTGTGCCGGTTCAGTAATGTAACGCAGCAGTCGACGCGCGTTTGCCGGTTTGCTTCAGTCAATTCGTGAGGTACCCACCTTTCAAGCTTTTTAATCTTCCCAATTTGCTTCAAGTGAATTAAAACAGTTTTATCACTAACATCGAAGCC
This sequence comes from Amphipoea oculea, assembly GCA_945859645.1. Taxonomy (NCBI): domain Eukaryota; kingdom Metazoa; phylum Arthropoda; class Insecta; order Lepidoptera; family Noctuidae; genus Amphipoea; species Amphipoea oculea. Next base: position 17,601,399 of record OX243885.1, on the reverse strand, counting down.
TGCAGCTAACTCGGACGTGGTTTGCGATGGGTCCGCTTCCACAATAGCCTTCAATTCTCCATTATCAACTTGGGTCTCAGGCCGTCCACGGGGCTTGTTCTGCAGGTCGAAATTTCCAGAACGAAAACATTGGAACCAAAAACGAACTGTGTTTTCTTTTGCAACATGACCGCCATACACATCATTCACCCTTCGAGTCGTTTCCGCAGCACTAGTGCCACGGCGGAACTCGTACTCGTAAATAATGCGATATTTTAAATTTTCCATTTTGTAAAATGAGTGACGCAAACAGAAAAAACAGAAGAAAAAAAACAAATGAATGACGGTCATCGAAGCACAAATACATGAGTAAATAGCTGTACAAATTTGAATTTGGAATTCCTTACCAAAGAGGAGAAATTCGTGATTAAAGTGGCCAGTACGAAAAACGCCAATTTCATATGTAAGGACCTAATATACAATTTAACTTATATAAGCTATGTTAGTACTTCAATTCTACTAAAATACAGCCGAAAGGAGGCTGAGAGTGGAACGATATACATACCCAACGTGAAGTCCTAAGTTCAAGTATTGAAAATCTACTTGTGAGATGCTGGGGTACAGTTAGCTACTTTACCTGTAGAACTGCATGGCAGTCTGGCCACACGGTGGTCAATTATGATAATGGACTAAATGTGGAGATGAAGTTAAACATTTAAAAGAAGTATGAAACATTCATAATTTGTAGCCTATTGAACCCACCAAAATTTAAAAAGGAAGGGTGACAGCAGTAAATGGAAGTGGAATCAAATGGGACCACACAATCAGGGGGCAGCGAACTACAGTGGCCGCACTATTACATTCATTGGGAAAAGTTCATAACAGTCTAATAGCCTCCCAAGCGTTTGTATAGTGCGGATCAAATTGAAACATTAAGTTACTGAGCTAGACTGAGTGTGACATTAATTTATCATGAAAATTGCAATAATCTGAGATCCTTAATCCTACCTAGCCATGAGGAAATTCAAGATTTGATGTGAGTAAACACCAATATCAAAATACCTATTCTACACACCAATTCAGAATAGCTATCTATAAGCTTCAAGATAAATCCAATGCCAACAACCGTTGCCAGAACCAGCATCATCACTAGCTCAGGTACAGACTGGTAGATTGCAATATTTCTCTGAAGTATGGTATTACTACTAATCCAACCATACCTGAGTGGATCAAGGGTTATAAACTACCTTTTACTGAGTTTCCAATTCAAACCTCTGAATAACAACTTCATTCAGAAAGAAAGCAATCTATCCCCATGGAATAATCTCTTACATTAGGTGCTATAGAAACATGTGCTCCTGTCAAATAAGTAATTTTATCTGGTATAATTGTACCAAAATCGCATGGTGCTTGGAGATACATATTAAATAAAAACTTAATATGTAGTATGTTACTAGGTATACAAGTTTTTTGCCTACAATACACATTGATTTAAAAAAATCATATCAATTATCTATATGAAAATATGTCAGGAGATATCCCCAGTTTCTATTTCAAGATATGTTATAAGTTATAACAGTTTACATGCCTCGTATTTGGACTTAGCACCGCTCCATATGTATTCACAAACATCATAAAGCCAGTTGTCTGTCACCGGAGGTCACTAGGGTTGCTTTTTGTCATACATCTTGACAATTATATTCTGTGCCCTGCCGATCCATATGCAGTGTTTAGAAAATATGTCTGATACTCAAACTGTGTTAAATATCTAGGATTTATTATTAAAACTGAAAAGAGTGCCCAGACAGTGCTGCCAATGTCTAGGATATTAGTTGGGTTCAGTCCAGTTTGCCATTTCACTTCCTCAGGAAAATATAGACTTTACCCTGTAGTCCATAAAGAATATTAAGTCTGAAATGAGATATAAATAATAGAGTGTGTCTAATTACTAGGTATTCTAGTAGCTGCATCTGTATATGAATATGGTTAACTTTATACCAAATTAGGTTAAAAATCACTGATTTACAAATACAACAGAACTAGAAACAAATTAAAAATCATTTCTTTGCAGAGATTGTTGGTTACCTTACATTTCAACAAACCACAATAGAATTAAACAATTTGATTTTGTTCTCGAAATATTGTCCCAAACTGACTGGGGTCTGGTATGTAATGATATCAACATCCACAGGCACTGGACAGTTAATGTTGAAAAGTTCCTTACCTTACCTTGAACTATTAGCAGCATTTATGGGGCTCAAAACATTTGCAAGCAAACTCAGTTACTGTGAGGACTTAGAAAAGATATCACAACGGCCATATCCTGTGTCAGTAAGATGGGTGGTACTCATTTTACTCATCTGAATAGCTTGACTTAACAATCTTGGCAACGGTGCAAGGAATGATAAATACGGGTTTATGCATTTTATATTAGTTCCAAAGAAAACAGTATGGGAAATTGAATCTAGGCTTCCTAACATAGAAATTAAATGGAAGTGATGTGCTATAGCCTACAAGTCAATTGTTGCTAAAAAAAAAAATAAAAAAAAAAATAAAAAAAATTGCAGCAACTTGTACAACTTTGAAACCCTACATAGGGACCTACTTCTAAGTAAAGATATACCTATGCAAGCAGGGGGGGGGGGGTGTGCTGTACTGGGCCAGCCCCCGATTGACCTGTTTACAATCAGGTCTAATACTAAATATCAACATATCATGGCTCCCTGATCCAAGTATGTTCTGTAGATCTATTCACTGTCAAATGGGATCTCGACACCCAATGCACAGGAGTCACTGTTTGCTGCCATATTATCAGGGACGCTTTCCTGATAGGAGAAAGACTGATCCCTCAATTAATATAGTGTTAGCTTTGCTCTAGATCAGTAGACTCTCTTCTGTTAGACACAAGACATTGACCCCTAGGCTCAGTCATGATAGTCATATAATTTTTACCACTAAGTTTAATGATGTACGATATCCTAATGGTATTGAGTGAGCTATATAATAATCAGCAAATTCTGTAGTTTTTGGCCGCCACATTGACACAAAAATGACAGAGCGACAAGGTTTCTCACGGATATATTTATATTAAGACCAAAGAATCCCAAATATGAAGTTAGTGGGACCCTAGTATCGTTTTGCATTATTTAACCGGCCAAGCACCGCGCGTCGCCTGTTGGCGACGAGACAATGGAAAATCAATTGTGTCTCATTAGCGGAGTTCGACAGATTAATTTATTTCCCAATCAAACCCTTGGTTTAGAAATTCTAACCAAACAATTAGTAACGATAATAGCTCTTGTAACTGCACACAAAATTCAAACCTGGTCACTCATTAGTACACTTCTTATAATGAGGACAATATTAACATAAAAATCCAGATATAATTAAAACCTGGTAGATCCGAACTCAACTTGATTCTACCATTTTTTAAAGATAATTTATCTTTCCGTACTGCCACAACCCCTAAATTGTCCTATCTAGATTTTACTAGGTAAGAGTATAAGACAAAATTGTAAATCATTAATTATAACTATAAGAAAGCCTTATGATGCAACCTCTACTGTAACCAATAATAGATGGATAAAACAAATTTCAAGTAAGAGTGGAATAGATATTATTATTTCTAAATTCACATATACAGACATGCCTCTACTTCAAAGGGCTCTGAAGAAGGTGTCATTATGCTGGTTGGACCACAAATTTCTCAACCCTTACTCGGTTTTATAAGAGACCTTTTTATTAGTGATTCTAAATGCTTTTGCACCAGCTGTGTGCTCTATAGAGTGGTTGTACATAGAACTTATTACATGTCAATGTTAATTGTCTGATTATAAGAAATTGATGTGTGCCATATGGGATTATTAATTAAACTAGTTGATTCAAAACTGATTATATTTCCAGAATCTAATAGTAATTAGAGAATTATAAATTAAGTTAGGTAACTATTTACCTTGATGGTACACTGATTCTTAATAGAAATGCATTACAATTAGTAAGTACCTAACAAACATAGAATAGCATGTTAAGTTACAATGTTCAATTATTGAACAATGCTCATTTTATGTACCTATGATGACCAACACAACTTTATTCTTTGAACATCTACATAGTACTTATACAATGAGGATTGGATTACGAAGCATAATTATACAGATCGGACTAACTTACCTAGTGACGTCCGATCCTTAATTATGTGAAGTAATCCAATCCTCATTGTATCCCAACCCTTCCCAGATAATCATCCTATACTTTAGGTATATTGGATTGCCTTATTAAACCCCTTCTAGAAGTTGTGTTGTGCTGTATGCCGGGACTATACGATGCCCATGTAGGTCATCGTGAAGTCCCGTTCTTATGCTTTGAAAGAATGATTGACAGATGTCAGGAGACCGCGCCAACGACTGGACCACAGACAACATTTATTTTTCTTTAGGATGAAAAAATTTGAATTTCATCTTTAAATATTGTGACGTGTGCGCACGAAATGGTGCGACTACATAGTACTTATACAATGAGGATTGGATTACTTCACATAATTAAGGATCGGACGTCACTAGGTAAGTTAGTCCGATCTGTATAATTCGGTCATATTCACTAATACTATTTATCTTCGTTGTGTGGACTAAGGGACCACAGTTTAGTTTTTATTATATATTTTTTTTATGTTTATGCTTTCTGCACCCTAATTGCGTAACACACTATCAATCGGAATCTGAATCATTTTGAAGCAAATTGCTAATCCATTGCTTCATAAGTTCGAAAAATTTGTCTGCTCAACACGTAAATAACGCAATGAATTTTGTTGAACTGTCAAAAAACCGATTCTGATTGATAATGAGAGCCATAATTATATAATCTTCGCAGGCGCGATTCTCTAAGGGAACGGTTTAAGGAAATTAACATCATGACGGTACCTTGTCAATATATCTATGAAAACATCATGTATGTAAGGAAAAATTTACATCTTTTTAGGAAAAGAGGTGAAAGACATAATTATAGTACTAGAAATAGGGACTTATTAGTTCAACCAGGTTTCAGACTAGCTAAAGTAGACTCATCTTTTATGGGGTACTGTTTAAAATGTTATAATAAAATTCCTCCCCACATTCTTCAACTGAATGAGACAAAATTCAAGTCTTGTATTAAACGCACACTATGCAGGCAGGCATACTATAAGTTAGGGGATTACATCGCGGATAAAAATGCCTGGCTCAATGCGGGTCTTGCTCCACAACCACAACTAATTGATTAACACTTGAAAATACTGTTGGAGCTGCTGAAGATTGTAAGTCTATCTTTGCATTGTATAAATTCAATCTCCTAGTATTGTATAATTTCATAACACATGTGTGAGTACTATGTACACACTATAAAGCTACCATTTACTGGGTACGTCTTTCATTGACTTGAATGTGCTCTGGCGGCTGAGAGTATGTCATGCTCACTCAAATGTCTCGCTGATGGTGGCGCATGTGTTGGATCATTTAGCTCCCTTCAAAATGGTTGAGCTGAATGGTGCTGATGCATGCGTCATGTTCGTGAACGGGCGCCGTCAGTAGGGACTGGTCATCTCTTTGCTGCCATGGCTTATTTTAATTTATTATTTGAATTGTTGTTTTTTCTCATCTTTTCATTATGGACGCTTTTAACGTTCTGCATCGTTCTCACATGTATAATTTTTAACATGAATGATGTAACCAAGACTTTGTAACCACATTATTTTGATTTAAAAGAGTGTCCATGGAGTTTCTTGGGGTTAGGGGGCAACTCGTCCACTTCGAAACTGGGCCCAGGGACCAGTTCCACCTTTCTAATTTTACTAGGGGTCAACTCGTCCCACTTCGAAACTGGGACCAGGGACCAGTTCCACCTTTCTAATTTTACTAGGGGTCAACTCGTCCCACCCAATTCCACCTAGGGGGCAACTGGGCCCACGTTAGTTTAGGTATTGAGACGATTGCACTACTGAATATTCTCTATGGGTTTGGTGGTCCCAATACAGTGAAACTGGCAGTAGCAAGGGGAAATAAAAAAATAACCGAAGGTTATTTTTGATCTCATTTGTTTTATGTAATCATAATTATCATGACTAATTTTTTATTCTATAATTAAAAAATATAGTTCATAACAAAACAAATCAAAAGTGCCTACACTTTTTTTTTTCTCAAAACCAAATAAAAAAAAACAAATGGCGTGATAAATCGTTCAAGTAGAAATCTTAGCAAATTAATTTCTCTATACAATAATAATAATTTATTTAATAAAACGTTTACAAAAGGTGTATATTTTGCCAAGAGTAGTAAAACCATACAATTATAGTGTCTAAAAATAAACTAAAGTTAAGATATGTTTTATTATAGCTGCAAGTAGTGATGGTTTGGAATTAGTATTAGGTAGCGACCCGCCCGAACTAGGTTTATTCAAACCTGTGTTTCAGGCCATCACTTTACATTTCAATTCAATTGGAGCGTTAATTTTTTAAACGAAACTGATATAAAAATAATTCATTAACAATTCTGAGAAAAAGCACATTGGTACATTAATACTAAGTCTATGTAAACATAACAAACGTTTTTACCATAGATATCCGAGAGATATGCCTTCACTGCATATTTGTTCAAGTTCAAGTGTCACATTTTCCCTACTCCGGAAACTCACACAAAAACAAAAGAAATAGATACGGTACACATGATCAAATTGGGCGGCTTTTTTGGCACACACACAAGAAAATAAGCGTAACACTTTTGTGCTATCTTATTACACATATGCTCAAAAGGGGCGGGCACTAGAAAGTATAGACACAGTCACTGAATGCACACATGCAACTCTAGCATCAACATCATCATCATCATCTCAGCGCTATGCATCACTAGTGGATTATTTGACATGGGTCCGTTGTTAGGCAATTTTCTTTTTTTTTTTTTTTTCAAAAATATTTCACTACGAGATATTTGTTATATTCTTAAATAATATAATTAGTACAGTGATTTCTTAATTATCGGTGGTAGGACACGCCACTTGTCTTAAGGTTTGTTGTGATTGTTCTATTTTTGCAAATAAGGACGGAACAATTCGGCATTTTGTAAAAATACGAAATGGCACCACACGCAAATGCATGCAATGTCATGATTAAGTAAGCGTTGGATTATTGTTTCTCATTGTAAATAACAGGTACTTGGTTTTATAATGTTAAGAGATTTTTATCAAACAGTAGAGCTGTTTTAAGTTTGTAAGAAGAAGTTATTTTAATTTTTTTAATTTTGGTTTTGAGAAAAAAGCGTTGGATTATTGTTTCTCATTGTAAATAACAGGTACTTGGTTTTATAATGTTAAGAGATTTTTATCAAACAATAGAGCTGTTTTGAGTTTGTAAGAAGTTGTTTTAATTTTTTTAATTTTGGTTTTGAGAAAACATAATGTGTAGGTGCTTTTGATTTGTTTTGTCATGAACGTTATCTTTTAATTATAGAATAAAAAATTAGTCATGATAATTATGATAACATAAAACGAATGAGAAAAACTAACCTTCGGTTATTTTTTTATTTCCATTTGCTACCGCCAGTATCACTTTATTGGGACCACCAAACCCCTAGAGAATATTCAGTAGTGCAATCGTCTCAATACCTAAACTAACGTGGGCCCAGTTGCCCCCTAGGTGGAATTGGGTGGGCCCAGATGCCCCCTAGGTGGAATTGGTCCCAGGTCTCAGTTTCGAAGTGGGACGAGTTGCCCCCTTAGGCCCATGGTCCCAGTTTTGAGGTGGGACGAGTCGACCCCTAGTAAAATTAGAAAGGTGGAACTGGTCCCTGGGCCCAGTTTTGAAGTGGACGAGTTGCCCCCTAACCCGTTTCTTGCCCGTTCTTCTCCATAGGTACCTACGCTTTGGAATGGGCAACTAGCTTCATTTTTTCTGACTGACTGACTTCTTGACAATTCAAAAGTGCCTGTAAATGGTTTAATTGAAATAAATGCTTTGAGTTTGAGTTTGAATGTGTTACGCAATTGCCCCGCTGCGCTGGTCTGTTATTTAGTACCTACATATCTTAACAAACTTTCCTAAATGTCTGTAATCACAAAACCTTCATTTTTAAGATACTCTCCGAGATCTAGCTGATGGCGTGAGAACCTTCAGGGTCACACTTTAAGGACTATAGTTAGTTTTTAATATATTTGTTTACAAATTCCCAGATTCGTTCTACAATTGTTTTTAGTCTACTACTAAATCCCAGGATTTTTAACAGCATTATTTGAACTTTTTACTTGAATAGATTTTTAGCACTAGTCCGGAATTTGGATTTGCGAAAAATACTTTCATATTCATTTGCTTAAACGTATAGAGATATGAGGAACAGGGTGTAAAGTTCACTCATACTCTATAGAAAAGGGAGGATCCTCCGACCAGACGGGTGTTGTATCTGGCGGGCAACTGCCCGATGATTCATGTCGGGCCGTTGTATCTATGCTAGTTGCGCGGTAAACTCTGCTTGCGAGATGCAGGATTTGCGCGACGTCAGTATGACGCGTTGTTCGCATGTGGCGTTGTAGATACCGCTACAAACGTACCTAACTGTCGAAATGTGGGTTTACCTACTATACAACACTGCCCAACTTTTTGCACGAAGCGTGATGGCTATGCAATTACACCAAATAAACCGTTTTTGATATATTATATTTATAGGTTAGGTATACCTACATAAATCGCCCATCGAGCGTCGCGCGTCGCAAGTACTTCCTAAATCTTCAGCGAAAGCAATAAACTGTAAACGCAACGATGTGTGATTTTATCTTCGTGTCGGAGCTATTGCAAGGTTGACAAAGAGGGTAGGCAATAAAGCTACGAGGTTATTCTGCAGACAATTCTGTTCTCTTGCAAGAATTTGTAGAATCTTAATCAAGCTTTTTTATTACCTGACTACGGCGAAGCAAAAAGGAGGGTTATGATTTTGACCGGTATGTATGTATGTATGTACGTTCATCTGTTCCCTCATAACTTCTTAACTTCTTGTCATAATTGGACAAATGAGGGTATCGTTGGAAGAGTCTTGATCGTCCGCTGGTTATAGGCTATGTGACATTACATTTAATTCAATATGGCGCCATCTAGCGGGCATAACACTCGATATAAAAAAAAAAATTAATCATGCTGTGTTGGGTATCAAATGAAAGGGCTCAATTAGCACAAATTCAAAAATATAAATATTACTGAAATAAGCTCCAATATAATTAAATAAATAAAAATAAACTTAAAAACTAAAACCCGACTACTGAAAAGGATGAAACAAGAAAGTACCTTCCCGTGGTCGCATGCTACCACAGCTTATAAGTATGTTAGTACAGCGGCATGCGACGAGTAGACGGGTGTTTTTTTTTACATGGAGCGACTGCCTATCTGACCTCCATAACCCAGTTACTGGGTAATACGGTGCAGGTAGGTTCAAAGTTCTTTTAATCAATGTCAGATTAACAACCCACGACAAACAACAGTTTGCGGTCTCCAGTCTCGTTGCAGACTCATTTGGGGAAAACACCGAACGAGATAATGAGCGGTCTCCCTTTCGTGAATAAGTTTCACTACAAACCTGTTGTTGTTTTACGAAATTATTTAATTGGATATGACTATGAAATTTCCTTTTGTTCCCAATAGTTTTTGGGGTCTAGTTTTGGAAGCTCTCTCTCTGAAGTAAATCATCATCATTCACGTTAGGTACGGAGTCTGTGCCTACAGAGTCATGCTCTTAGTCTTCGTTTTAACTTAGGTACAGTTAATTTTAATGTTTAGTTAAGCAAAGATTCGTGCAAAAACCACGAGAACCTAACCGACAAACTGCGAAGCAGTTTGGCAGGTGTAATATGAAAATAACTATAAAAAATTAAAAAAACATCGTTCTCCCGCCCTTATTCAAGTTATTCCATTCATATGCGTTTATTTGGGGTCAGAGCAACATTATTTTTCTTCCATATTTCTCTATTAGTCGACATCTCGTAGTCGCCCCATTTCTAGCTAATAGGTCATTATTATTTCTCACACATAAGGTACCTACTTATGTATAAATATAGAAGTTTTTTAAACAATAATAAAGCATCAAAACGACAGAACTGCTGATCATTGATACAATAAGTTGCATTCAAGTCTTTTCTGTAGCATCCGATTTTGGCGCGGTCGTAAATAAAGCCATTTTGGCATGACAATTTTACGAGCAGATTTGACGTCTTTAATTAACTTCGGTTTTTCCTATCTGTAAAATTACAGTTTCTTCTTACAAACATTGTCCATTTCTAAACAGTATTAGGAGCTGAAAACAAAAAAAAAATATTCAAATGTCAAATTCCGAATTTAGTCATTAAATATTCTCCCCGTAGGTAGCGCACTAAAAAGGTAGGTGCTTTACATTTACACAAAAGAAACAAAACGAGTTAAAAAACATCTCACTGGAGTAAGTCTTAATGCATTATGTATGAACGTGTTCGCGTAATTTTTCCATTGTGACCCAAATATGCCAGAAAAAAATACAGAAACTCTTTCGCAACTGTTGTGAAGAAAAGCGAAAGATTCTGGAACAGATCTTTGGTTTCCGATCATAGTAACGTCGGAGTGATTGCCCGGGTCAGTAACATAGCTCAAGGAATGTATTGGACGTTTAAAAATATAATTATGTAGATAGTACGAAAATCAAATATGAAAATACTTTTGCCATTCAGACAGCTATGAACCCAAAACACGTTGTTTTTGCAAAATACTAAGTACTAAATAAATGGAAATCAGAATTTAAAGAAATAAAACGCAATGAAAGCAAAAATTCTCTTATTGAGCTGAATGGATCGGTAGACTGCAAAATATTAAAGGAAAGTCTGGAAAATATTACGTTCATTGAAGACAATTTATATTCCCGAATATATCGATTTGTAATAAGTGGAAAACTCACCGAAAACAATCTAGCCACGATCCTTTTTCGACCGGACACCTTCGAAGAACAACCAATTTCGAGTTTACGCGCAAAATTAAGTGAAACCACTGTCAAAATTCTGTTAAATTCACTAGATTTTATTCATTTTATTATTTTCGGTGACGCGATCGCGGCTCGCGTGCGTATTGCGTGAGCCCTGGCACGGTACTGGCGAAATGGCGGGAATCCTGTCATGCGCCCTGGGAAATCGATGCCGAATACCCAAAATTCTTGCGTTATCTGTGGTCCCTTAAAAATTTTTCGCGTGTTCAGCTGTTTTTCCAAATTTTTTGTCACGTTACCTCTGTTTGCTTAAGGGATTAGGATTTGTTCAGCGAGGCAGATGGAATAAAACGATGATAAAAAATGCAAGCCATTCAGTTTAGTGCGGTGGAAATTTTTCACACTTCGCTGAAACTTTGATGAGGATTTTTTTTTATGGTATTGTTGCGAGTGCTTATCCCGTTCGGAATTTGTGAAACTGGTTTGGTTGAGAGTACGAGACTGATTCGGATTGCTGAAATACTTTCTGACATCTAGCAAGATACAGTTGGGAGCTGTGAAGATTTTTTTTTATTAATTAAGTACCGTACTTAGTTAACTTTGTGGTTGCTTTTTTGTAAACATGTGCCTTTCTGAACTGGAATAAATGTCAGTTTTTGCGATGGGTTCTCTTATTGCATTACGTAGATCAAGGATTTAAAACACGTAGTCCTTTGAACAAACGTCTATATTTATGTAAGATTGAATTTTGTTATGAATTTCTTCGAGACTTATTTTAATAGGCCATTCCATAGATTTATAATAACGTCCAGATGCCTAGTACGCGCTGTCAAAATGCTTCGAATTCAAAGACACCAAAATAGTGTCTTCGTTCGTTAGCCCCGCCCACAGGCCGCCATTACGCGACAGACGTTCAACGCGTGTACGTCAGAAAACGCTGTTAAATATAATTGAAAAAATGACGGTTTGTGCAGTGAAATCGTGTAAAAACTACACTCCAAAAAAAGACAAGGATACGAACATCACATTTCACAGATAAGTTTGCAATTTTATGATGAATTTCTACGTATTTCTTTGAAATTATTACGAAAACAAAATAAAAACAAAACGACGCCAGAATATTTGAGTATTGCCAAGGTAAGCCATGAAATATTTTTACCCTTTTTTTATGCTGCGATATTTTAATATTGTATAATGTTACGAAATCAACATTATTATTATCAACAAAATGATATCAATGGTTGCCAAGGGTATGAAATACTTTTACCATCTTTTTTAATACTACGATGTTATTGAGTCAACAAACGGATTTGGAGCGAAACAATATTTTATGATAAAATTAAATATTAGTATGATATTAAAAGTTTTTTGTTCATTCACACATGACGAAAACCTTGTTAAAAATAAAATTATAACAATCTTCAAAAACTATCATAAGAGTCAATCGGTATGAATGTAAAAGGCGGGTATCATTTTGTACACATATAATAACTATATAATTACCTAAGTGAATATGAATAAGAAAACTACACGAATTTTCCCACATTTTGGGGTAATCATTTTGCGCTGGTATTAGAAAACGTCACGCACACACCTGCAGAAACGATAATAATACACTTGCGGTGGGCGGTACCAACGCACACGCGTATCACTAAATGCATTCAATAAGAACGGTGCGTTTTGTACGGAACACTCAATCTGGACGTTATTATAAATCTATGGGCCATTCAGGTACCTACTCAAAAGTATTTAAACAACCTACCTAACTCAAATGTTCCTTTCTTTCCTACCCTTTGCCTCTGCACCACCCTTCTGGAAGTATAAGCGTGATGTTTTGTTTTTTTTTACATCTGTAAGTTCTCAAGTTTAGGTACTCACAGAAAAAAATACCTATACACGTAAAGAATAGGTTAAAAAAATAAATGCTTACAGAGAGTAGGTATACAATATGTCAAAGAAGCATAAAAAGTATCTTCTTTGGTGTTTTATGCTTCTTTCTGCACTTTGAAGGATTATTGTGATTTCTAAAAGTAAAATACCAGCCTATTATTGTCCTACTGCAGTGCAAAAGCCTCTTCTCATATACAGAAGGCACGACTATTGATCACCGCACTTGCTCAAGACGAGTTGGCGATATCAGGCTTATATTAACTGTAAGAGGCCGTCTCCACGAGCGAGAGAATCGCGGCGATATTATCGTCGTGCCACGTATTTCTATACACTCTCTTAGAACGTGTCTCCACACGGCGATATCATCGCGACGAAAATTTGATGGCACGGCAAGACTATCGCCGCGATTCTCTCGCTCGTGGAGACAGCCCCTTAGTCTTGTAAATACCGGTTTCCTCACGATGTTTTCCTTCACCGAAGTCATTTATGTCCAAGATGAACTCAGAAAGTAAGTACATATGAATTAAAAAGTCACATTGGTACTTGCCCGGATGGAGGATTGTATCGGAAAAGCTTTCTTCGTTTCACTGAGGCTCTGAGGCCATCCCAGACCAACCGCCAAAGGTGAGATTAGAGTTGTCGAAAAAACAGTACCCGTCACCAACTAACTTCGTCCAGCCCCAGGAGCACCCATCCTGCCTCCTGTGTACGTGACCTGCCACCCACACGTCACCTGCCACCCAGACGTAACCTGCCACCCGGATCTCACCTGCTACCACGACGTGACCTGCCACCCGGACGTGATCTGGCACCCGGATGTATCCTGCCACATACGTGTGACCTGCCATCCGCACGGGAACGCCACCCGGACGCGTCCTGCAGCAGCCTAATGGAAACCAATCAATCGACTGCGAACCCAAGTAGGCCGCTGCAAGCATAATCTTGCGAAGTGGTGGATTATTGACTCAACCAACGCCAGTCATCATCAGACGAAAGACGTCCACTGCTGGACATAGGTCTCTCCCAAGTACCTCCACTTCGACCGGTTTTGTGCTTCTCGCATCCAACGGGTTCCTGCGGCCTTCACAAGGTCGTCGGTCCACCTTGTGGGAGGCCTTCCAACGCTACGTCTACCAACACCAGTGCTCCTGACCAAACCATGTCCCATATGTTGCAGTGTCCAGTGTCCAGACACCTGCCCTTCTGAGGCCCTAAAAACCAGGACTGATGCCGCGATTGGCGTGGCCGCTTACTAGGCCCAAGTAACCTATATCCTATCTATAAATGATTTATTTTCTGTAAGTAGGTTTGTACAAACGCTTTTACACGTCAATCATATTTTTTTAAGCTAGATGAGGTCGGCGTTTCCTATCTGACTACTCTGAGAAGAAAGGCCGAAACAAACTCAGAGGTCACAGTCTCTTTTAAAGTCCAGACAAAATCTTCATGTGAAGACCATGTAGATTGGTGTCTGAAATGGTCTTTTGAGGAAAGAACCACACAGATTGAGCGGACCTGTCCAGTCAGTGCACGCATTTGTCAAAAATCGTGCAGCTCAACTCAGAATTTGAGGAGCTCAACGATTCGACGAACAATACTAAAGAAAGGACATTTGGGTAGGCCGCGTAAATTACTCAAACTATATCTTCTATAAGTACTAATAATAAAGCTGAAATATAATTGTTTGTTTGAACCCGCTAATCTCTGGAACTGCAAGTCGGATTTGACAAAATCTCTTTGCATGTGATAGCCCACTTCTTGAGTAAGGCTATAGGTTATTTAACATCACGCTATTGCTCATAGGAGCCAAGCAAAAAGAAGTCAGAAAGAACGCTAAGCGAAAACGAAGTAACAGCGCGGGCAGGTGATGCGATGCGACGGGTGGGTCGGGAGAACAAGAAACTTTACGCGAACGAAGTCGCGGGTAGAAGCTAGTACTTATACCATAATATTTTTTTTTATTTGCGCTATTGACCCGAAAAGAAGGCCTAATGATTATTTAAATAAAACTCTATATTGAAATCCATATTGTATTTATTTATTTATTGTTTAATATGCATACTCAGCTCACAGCGACTACTGCTCTAATGGAAGATATAACGTAGTACACATACTTAGTCTGCGCTGCACTTGAAAATAAACCAAAAAGTACCTCCATACAGTTCAATTTTCATCGCTATTAACTTTATGGCTGCCAAAACTATTGTCATTCTGAAATCGATCTTAAAAGATGCCTTTAAAGTTGACATTTACTTAACAATAATTTTCATTTTCATATTGGCTCAAGTAATATATTAACATAAAGGAAATTGCAACACCCCTTTTAATGCATTCAGCGGCTTATGAGTCCTATAGTTTTTGAGATCAACTAATAAAAAGTCTGACGTCAGCCTCAAGTTAAGCTAATAACGCCCTCTGTTGCTCTAAACTAAATTATTTGTAAATAAGACAAAATAAATCTTAGTATAAGGGATCCGTAAATATACAGATCAGCCAATATTCCACTAAAGAAAATTAATTCGCCAAAGCTAAAATAAATAAAATATTTTTTTTCTAAATATATATTTGGAAGATCATAAATAAATTCGAGACAAGTTCATTTAAATAAATAATTCATAAAACAACGTATTTTTGTCAGTTTTATTCTCATTCAAACTATTTTAAAATATTAAAATAAATAAAACTTTATTTCTCCTTACCCACGTAACTTCGTCAAAATACTATCTCCCTTTATCAAAATGTGTAACTATACCAAATGCAACGCAGACTATAACAATTTATATTGAATGAATTACAATTAAAACTATAATGCGATTACAATACAACAATATCAAGTGGCTAATACTTACGTCCCGAGACAAACACAAAACTTTCACCTTTCGGCCGCTAGATGGCGTTAAATGAAAGTCCGGCCGTCGAGAGAATTTGTTAGAAATTTCATAAAAACGAATACGCGTTTTGCGTATTTGATCTTTATTAGTTACTAAAATTGTCGACAGGTATCAGGAACGCATTGTCTCGACGGCCGGACTGCAGTCTTTTGTTTTTACTCTGCGATCAAAAGTCAAAGTTGATAGATATATTCTACACGTTCTGGCAAAATAATTAGCACACTACGTGGTAATCGGTGGGCAGTACACATCGGGCCGAAATTATTAGCCACTGAAAAACAAAAATGTCATCTCCCAGCCAAGATACATTTAAAATTATAATCTCATCTATTGTAACGACTATGATATAGTACATATATAACTATCTATACTATAAATGTTATTTATACGTAGTCACACTTAACATCTTCGGTTTACAAATTAAACGGGAATAACACTTAAACATTATCTAATTTTATATTACATTTCTTATAATCCAACAGATCCTTCGGTTTTCTACTAAATTTTTATCTATTCGATAAACAGATTTTTTTTACATGTACAAATAAATACTGTGTCTATAATTAAAACATTATTTACTACTATAGCTATGTATTTATACATACATACATAAACTCACACCTCCCTCCCATGGGGTAGGTATAAACTACAGAGCGCCACCTGCTAAGACTCCTTTTGCTTTGGTTACGTTCATATTATGTATGTATGTATGTATCTATGTATTTATTTAACTACGAAATTAAATTGTTCATGTAGTTTTATACAGAAAGAAAGGTAATTGTTGAAGTTTAGAGAGTATATAATATTGTTCGATAAATCTACTGATACATTGTGACGTCACACCGTGTGACGTGTATATTCGCCGCACGTTTTCGAGAACAAATTGTAAAGAGCTACGGAAAGTGTATGTTGTATGACAAAGAGTAAAAATCGAATAACAACGACCACTATTTAAAAATCCACGCAACAGTAAATGAAATTTACCCTGTTTAGAAGACATTGTATATCTTAAAAATTGTGTCCTCAGCCTTTTTAATGATATCATTTTGTTTTCAAATTTTTTTTCAAGGTTTTTGACAGATAATTATCGTTTGCAATGAGTGGAAAAACAAGTACTTTTTTTTACTAAGAAATAAACACAATAAAAAAATTAAAATTTGACTAAGACTTATAGAGAAAAATACATATTTAAAAAAAAAACTATATCTAGAAGTAACGATGTATCTTCTCAAAAAATCGCCGACGATATTATCTGTCAAAGTGTAATCACTAATTTGCTAAGGGATCTATGAAATACAGGGTTTTCAAACGAATGTTAACTTAAACGAATGGAAATAATGTCGAAATTAACTTCTACGTCAACGTTTGGGAGTTAGACGGATATTGGTGACGATTTTTATCTATTATGTTTTTCATACATAATTTATTCGCGCAAAATTATTTAGTTTTTTTTTTACATTTAGTAATATTTTATGTTTTTGGTAATTATGATTCTAAGGAACTATTAAGATTGGCATTTTCTATTTGAATAATAATTCTCTGATTTTCTGGTAATTATTAAATAAAAAAAATTATACATAACAAAATAATTTTGCGCGACTCACTAAACATCTTACACCTAAGGATGAATATATTTAATATATTAATTAAAAATCATCGAGATTGGAATTTAACGTTACAATTTAATAATTATCATTTAATATTATATTAATAGAATACACCTACACAGTAGGAAAGTTAAAGAAATGTTCATAAGTCTAATGTACCATAGGAATATTTATGTTGAAGTTGTTCTCACTGAAGATCACATCACACAATAGTCGAATTGAGAAATTATTTGCACCATTTATCCCAACAGAACTCATACGTGACAAGTGAAAAGTACAGTTCAATTCAAACTTTAAGACGGCTCTGAAGTGCGCTACTCATGGCTACTCGCTGTGCAGTACCCCCCCCCCTTCCCCCTCCCGCCGACACATGAATTTAAAACTGCGCAGCGACTCACTTCATGTTCCGATCCGCCATAATGTTTGAATCAGGCTTTAGCACATTCTAAAACAAAAGAGTGCTAATATTATTTTATTAATGCAAGCCTCGGATGACAGAGACCACAGAATGCTTACCGAATCCAAAATGATATCTGATATGGCACTGGGCTAGTTGGATAATGGCATGGCGGCATATATTATTTCAGTCACAAGTTAGGGATTTATAAACGTTGCTTAAAGTTAAGTGACGTATAAACGTCAAAAGGTATGGGTTAAGCAGTCGGTAATCAACGTTTATAAATAAATGGGTTTATGTTATCGTCAGTCGTTTTAGTTGTTTTGGAAGCTCAGGCAATCCTATATTAAATCTTCTAGAGTAATACTATTCCATGTGTGATCCTCAGTCAGAACATCCACAAGATATCAACCTTAACATATTACAATATTGGAGAATGTGTTCGAGACGAAATGAAATGCACAGTACAGTCATGTCTAAAAGTATGTATACACTTGGCAATTTTCAATTGCGATTTTTTCGTGAAATAACGAATGCAACGTTGAAATACGACACTTAACATAAACCTATGGGTTCGAAAATACTATTTTAGTAATAACATAAAATTTCATTCAAAACTAAAGGAGAAAATCGCGAAAAGCCAAGTGTATACATACTTTTAGACGTGACTGTACACCAAAAAAAAATCGCTTACATATCAAAACAGAACAGTATCTTCGGTAAACTTCACTCATCGGTAAAATACATACACTTACATACTACGCAATATTTTTAAATTTAACGCTTTCAAAAAACTTTTAAATCGAAGCTTTTAATATTCATTGTTTTAAAATCCCTTCCCGGATGCCTATGCGCATCGGCCTGAAGTGTACAGGAAAAAGGGACTGACGAGGCGTATTATTAGCCGATTGTTTTATATTTTAATATATTAATTAGGGAATATTTCAATATACACACATACACTAAGACATGGCACAGCCTGTCGACTATATCATCATAATATATCAGGCGAATATCGAAATAAAGAGTTACATATTTTTTTTATATATTTTTAATTCGGTATTTCACCGTGCAACCAGTTTTCTTACACAATAATATAATATTAAAAATCTACTTTTAAAATATACATTAATTTTAATAATAAAATTAGTTATTTTTGGCATTGAATCGTGGGGTTACACGATTTTCGAACGTATTTACATTTAGATAAGGGTGGGTCGACATCACTGACTCGAATTGACTCAAAAACTATCAATAAACATTTATGATGGACATAAACGAGGTTGATAAATGTCATAAATATATTAATCTAAGAGATGAAAGAATGATCATTACGTTTATACAAAACACAGAGTATTTAACAAATGGAGTGTTCACTGTGAAACGCGGTAAAGAGCGAAACGTTTGACGATCGGAAACAAAACTATTATGGTTTGCACTCCTGGTATATTCAGTTTTTTATTTTTTATTTTAACATATCGATGCATTGGGTAATTCAACAGCCTGGTGCCGTATTATGACGTAATGTAATTCCATCATGCTTCCAGTTCAAGAGAGAGACGGACCTATACATGAAAGATAGCACCATCCCTTTTTCGGATTAAAACCATGATGGCATTAATACTTCTTCATAATACGGCCCCTGCACTCCAATTGCGTAACACACTTTCGTTCACAGTCCGAAGGATTTTGAAGGAAATTCCTAATCCATTGCTTCATGCTCAAAAATCTTTTGCTCGACAGTGTAAATAACGCAATGAATGTCGAATTGTCCAAGTGAAAGACATTGCAATTGTTAGTGTGTTACGCAATTACCTCCCTGGATGCGTTTAGGGAAATTATTGTTTGTTAAAATAGTTATTTCTGTAAGCACCGGTTCGCACCGAATGTTCTCATTTTCTTAGTTTTATGTGTGGCTGTCGATTTGGCGTCTATTTAGGTATTTGGCAGTGTAATCGGAATAAAGTCTTTATTTAGGAGCGGATTTATTTTTATTAATTTTAAAAGCTGTTAACTGGTTTCTTAATCAAATGATTAAAAACAAAGCGCAGCTAATAATTATATTCGCATTTATTAAAGAAAAAAACTTGAAGGCAGTTTTCGTTCCGAATATACAATGTTGGTCATACCGGATCCAGAATTCCGCACACGGAAAAAAGTCAGTAATATTTTTCGCTTTGGGAGAACTTCAACTTATAATAATGAAACATCTTTACAAATAACACTTTGAACTTGCGATCTCATATGCGACATATTAACTTTAGAGGTACCTTCTTCAAACCGTGAACTTTCTACAAAGATATTATGAGATGACTTCATTCAATTTCATACATCATTAGGTTTTCGGTTCAAGCGCTCATTTCAAACAGACCGCTTTATTCAGCGCCCAAACTTCGCAATGGAGTTTATATTTTGTTTGAAACGAAAATGATCCGCTTTTGTCATGGGAAATTGTTCGAGAATATGACTGTTTATGATGACTTGATGATCGATTTTCCTATGATACCGATTTCTGTAATGCATAATACGATTTATTGGGTTTAAAATTCCCGTAGTGATGTACAGTTTCGACATAAACGTCAATTCGGATTAAAGTACGAACATAGCTCTAATATCGATGTAATTGTTTCGATATAATAAACTTAAGACACTATCGATATCGATAAATTTACAAACGCTATGAGCTATGATGGAATGAGATCGGACTTCGGAGCAACATTGCCGCTTTAAACATAATGTAATGAAATCGTCCACGAAACATGAAAAAGTAAGTTTTAATACCATAGTGATAGTGAGATCAAATACTCGTAATACATGGTTTAGAAAGAGAACCGCTAGATCATTAATGATTTTACTAATATTTTCTAACAATAACTCACAATTTAAAAGAGTGTCCATGGAGTTTCTTGCCCGTTCTTTTCCATAGGAGCCTACTACGCTTAGGAATGGGCAACTAGCTTCAACTTTCTGACTAACTGACCG
The DNA here is from genome assembly GCA_945859645.1 of Amphipoea oculea. Lineage (NCBI taxonomy): Eukaryota > Metazoa > Arthropoda > Insecta > Lepidoptera > Noctuidae > Amphipoea > Amphipoea oculea. The sequence continues at coordinate 17,580,704 of OX243885.1, read as the reverse complement.
ACAATTTGATAATTCAAAACTGCCTGTAAATGGTTTAAATTTTTAAATGGTTGTAGTTTCGAGTTTGACTCTAGCTAGTATTAAGCATCCAACCTCTTTATAAATGTAAGTGGGTATGCGTTAGTGAATAAAACTCGATAGGTGTAAACTTGTGAATTATTGATTCTAAAGCAAAACACAAGTCAGAGTCTCCACCTATTTTAATAGAGCGATCGATTTTAAACCATAGTGTAAAGGTATAAAATTGATTTTCTTTTGTAGTCCTCGTAGTACATTTGGTTTCAGCAAAATCAGCCTGTGACGAAGGTAGCCGAAGAAACTTCTGAGTCGTGTTGAAATGTGACCTCATTGATGTGACCTAATTGTTCTCTTTCTATTGAAATAAAGGGACCTAACCATGGTTCAAGACATGTTCAAAAACATGTTCATTTCAGTTAATAATTTCTGTGATGACATTGTTTTAACAAATGACAAGACTATGGTAATATTAAATGACGTTTGTTATCGATACATATCGTCTGAACCTATAATAGTGATGTGCCCTAGTTAAAAATAAGTTATCGATGAATTTATTAACATCGAAGGGAGTGTGTCGGTTGTTTGCACAATTGCTTGAAAAGATGGCAATTATATTGCATTCACAGTCACAAGATATTTTAAGTTTAAGATCATCTTTTTACCTACACGAAGTAGTTAATATGAAAGCTATACACGTTAATTTTCATAGAGTTTGGAAGTAAGAAACATCTGCCATTGGCCAATCGATATCATGGCGCCAAAAAACTTCTTCCTGACTGGCTACTCATAGCGAATTTTCTTTAGTAAGTATATTTCAGTACCGACTACTTCGTGATAAATTCATACAATCTTTCAAACATTTACAAATCATGGAAGAAATATTCAAATATACTTGAAACAGGAAATATCAGAATAATGTCAGTTAAATTTACTTTTACGTCTATTTCCACATAGATTTAACGAGAAAATTGATTATATTATACAAACGGAATTATCATAATATTTGAAACCCAACTGAATAAGCTGACTAATCCACCCTAAGAAATAATTTTGTAATGGTATCAATGTGTAGTTTGTAACTATCTGTACTAAATACGCAGATCGAACAAATAATTGTTAAAAATATTACACAACAATGACTTTATTTCATTCAAAATAAAATGTGATTCTTGTATGACAAAGTATTTGTTTGTAACTACGTATACGTACAGATTAATTTAAACAATGTAGATACTTGATTAAGTATAATATTATTTAACTTATGCAACCACATTACTTGCAATGCTCGTTTACATGTTATTTGGCAGTAAATAGGGATACCTTATAATCAACACTTTCACACTCCAATGACACATGGAAATTGCAGACACACGCAGATGGCAGTACTATCGTAAAACACTATCAAAGAACCAATAAAATTACACAAAATAATAACATGATATTTTCGAATGAACGAGAATTTCAAATACAGGTAAACCAGAAAAGATATGCGCTTCGGTAATCTTCGGGTTTCCGAATTAGTACGAACGTTGCGCCACAGAGTAACCGCGAAGAGAGGAAAAGCTTCTAAGATTTGTGCTACCAGGCTTTGTCTAGTGCACCTACCATGGTTGTGACAGCTTTATATTAGATCTCGTAATCGCACGTTCGTTTTTTCGAAAACAGACGATGATTGCCGAAGCGCATACTTTTGCTGGGAGATCTGTATACATTTTCAATCAAGTATCTATACCCCACACATTGACCCCAAACTCAAAGACAAAACACAACCGACTCCCCTCCATTACTTTAAAAAAACTCGTGCACCTTGCGAAATACCGAGAGCACTCTTCATTTCTTGGCCTTCACCGTCACGTAGGCGGGCTCGGGGCCGCGCAGTAACAGCGGCAGGCGCCGCGCCTGAGCCGCGTGCTGCGCCTGCGCCGCGTGTTGCGCCGCGTACTGCGCCTGCGCCGGCGCGGCGTACTGTGTCTGCGCCGGCGCCGGCGCCGCGTACCCCGCGTACTGCGCGGGCGCGGGGGCCGCGTCTCATGTCTGCAAGGCCGAGTTGATCTCGCGGTGGATCGTGCTCTGTGGATATAAGAATGTGGGTTTATACTTCGGGCACGAGAGAGCCAATATTCACACCAAAGTAACTTTTGTGTTTGCAAGTGTAAGGGCTGGGCCACACGATGCGGTGCGGCTGCGGCGTGCTATATACAAATATCCGTGGTGTGTCACACGGTGCGGCCGGGATCGTACCGCACGTACAGCGTACATTAACTGGGCGAGTAGAGGCGGAAAGTGTGCACTGGACTGGCGAGATTGTACTCATCATACATCATACATATAGCACTGTTCGCTCATACGCCGAACTCGTTGCGGTGGGCAACAACGAATACAAAAAGTTATGCTATCATGTTGCAAAATGTTACCCTACAAAAAGTAACATAGATGTAGATGCACCTAATTATATCAAGTCGAATCAGCAAGACACAGACTAGTCAGATCAACGAATCATGTTAAAGCGTCAAATAACGCCAATTCGGAGACTCATCTGTTTATTTGACTGCGTAAAAGTGAGCTACATTAATTAATTTTATTATTTATAATTGTTTTAACATACAAGTGACAATGGTCTCAAATATGTTAATAACAATATTTCTTAACAACTTTGTTAGTAAACTGAACCTATCACTGCTATACATCGCGAAATTTTAATCACCGCTTTCCTCTTAAGGGGTCATTGTACTCATCAGTATGAACAACTTTTACAATGGGACCAAACCTGAAATCGTGAAAAAAAACTCAGCTGTTCTCTACATTTATGTTCGCATAACTCGTCAAAATGTAGGGAACAGCTGATTTTTTTTCGCGATTTCAGGTTTGGTCCCATAGTAAAAGTTGTTCATAATGATGAGTACAATGACCCCTTAATAGGAAAACGGTGATTAAAATTTTACGGTGTATGAGATGAATGAATGAGAATCCCTGATACAAGCTCAACACCGATGTGGAAAGTTTGCAGCAATTCATTGATAGTCTACCGCCGTGCTGTGCCAGAAATTGGTGATCATTATATTGACACGCTGTTTTTCACTTCATCAATTAATAATTTTTCTTTTGACATTTCTAACTTCATAAATCTCTTCTTCTAAAGTCAAAGACCTCTCTGAAATTACACTAGTAATATTTTCCTCTAGTCTTGTCCAACATTTGCTAGAACTTTATATGAAACTAGCTTTTGCCCGCGGCTTCGCTCGCGTTAAGTTCGGGGTAACACGGTTCCCCTTTCCTGACACAAATTTCCATCCCCTATTTTAACGGCTGGGGGAAGATTTCCAAAAAAAATAAGGCAGGTATTTTTCGTTGGTAACAAAGAATCTGTGTACCGATTTTTAGCTTCCTACCTTGAAAATTGCGAAAAGTCCCATATAAAATTTCACCCCCTCTTTTGATGGTTGGGGGCAGATAAGGCGGACAAACAAACAGACACACACACTTTCACATTTATAATATTAGTATGGATAGTATGCTCACCAGCTCATCAAGTTGCCTTGCCAGTTGATCATTGAGCGCCTGTATGACCTGCCGCTGACCATCTTGAGCAGCCAGGGCCAACTCCAGCTGGCTTTGAGCGAGTTTAGCCTCTGCGTCCTGCGGATTAAAGATGAAAGTTGTTTGATAAATTGGTGTCGGTTACGATGTGTTGTTTTGCTAGCAGAACTGACAATAAAAGGCCACGTCACAAAAGAGCAGAGCAAAAAACAAATTAGGTCAAGCAGAAACTTAGGAATACTCATTTTATTTCAGGAGCACGTGTCAATTTGGACCTTATGTCAATGAGCATAACAGTCACAAACGCGGGCACGTATTTGCACTGTCGTGAAGCCACATTAGAATAATATTTTTCCTTTAACTCTGCCCAAAATTCTAGCTTTTGATTGTCTTACATTTTTAACTAGATGAAGTCATCACTTTTTTATAAAAGTAATCTTTTGAAACATTAGTTTTTAATTACAGACTACAAAAGTATATGAATATTAAAGACTCAATGAGTAATTTCAAAAACGAGTACGCCATTCTCTGACTAGATACAAAAAATTGGAAGAGAAAAAGTAATTAGGATTTAACGAAACCCAAGCACAGTACTAGACTGAAATTATGCCAAGAATCAACAGTTAAGAGGAAACGCGGTCACGTGGTCGTTGGCATTCATTCCTTACTAACATATTCATCTGTGTTCTCCTTAATGATACTACCCAAATATGTTTAACGATATAATGTAGGTATATCTACCACTGCCATGGCCCTATGTATTGTTTAAAAAATATATACAAGGTGGATTTTTGAGACTGGGCAGTAAGGTTCTAAACAGACCAACTGCATTTGAAGTGCATGCCAGCTGCAACATCGCAAATTGGATGCAGTTGACATAACTAAGTTTCGATGCAGTAGGCATCGAAACTGCAATGTTGCAGCTGAAATGCAGTTCGTCTATTTAGACCTTTAGGGTGGGTACCTTTGTCTTTATAGTTACAGAAAAACGGTCTTAGGAGACAGTCCCTATTTTTTTTTTGAGAAATATCGATCCCCATTCACAGATTTTGAAAAAAAAAAGTACAGTCAACCAGAAAATGTACCATTTTCACAAAAAACTTTTCTTGATGCCTATCGATCTTGTTTCTTACAAGGATCAAAAAAACTCTATCGGACCAACTGAGGTTTGAGTACTATAAAAGTCAGAATTTGCAAAAACTTTTCTTATACATTAACCAGGGAGAAAAAACAGGAATACGTATGGAATGAACGCAAGCGACCACGTGACCACGTTTCCTCTAAATAAGAGAGAATGAGTACAGATAGAACAGCAATAAGGATTTAAATTAAAATAAAAGAAAGAAAGGAAATATAAATCGAGTTTATTTGTTAGTATAAAGTTAACATAATAAAAAATACATAACGGCTATAAATTATTTATTTATTATTTACAAACATGCATTAAAATAAATGAATTAAATAGGTAAACAAATAGTTATGGTAAGTATAGTTACTTTAATAAATTAAAACTTTCAAGATAGGAAATAAAATAGAAGGTAATAAAAAGTGTACAGGGTGAAATTGAATTCATGGCATCCTTTTAAAGGGTCATTGTAATCATCATTATGAACAACTTTAACTATGGGACTAAACCTGAAATCGCGAAAAAAAAAATCACCTCTTACCTAAATTTTGACGAGTTGTGAACATAAATGCAAGGAACAGCTGATTTTTTTTTCGCGATTTTTGTTTAGTCCCGTAGTAAAAGTTGTTCGTAATGATGAGTACAATGACCCCTTAAAAGGTTGCCCATGAATTTAATTTCACCTTGTATAAGGCGTTATAAACAGTAGCAATGGTTGGGTTTTTATAAATGTGTTTTTTTTTTCTTCTTAAATCACTAACTACAAATACAAAACTATTCCCTTTTATAAACACTAAGATACAACGAAACATGGAGTAGTGAAAGAATGGAGATTAATCAGCAAAAATGGAGGTTATGAAGATATTAAGCAAACTAGATTACCCTGCTACAAATGAATTTACCAGAAACCAACCGAGCGCTTCGATAAATTTTGATAGTTAGATGCATACATAACTGTAAAAGTTCACTTTGAAACTCACTCAAGTGACCACACACAATTTGAATGCGAACTCAATCGTTCTTTTTTTTCAAATAAATCACTTCTCGACATCATTCAAATTTCGAATTAACCTTTAAAGGCAGGGGCGTGCATTGGTTTTCAGAATAGGTAGGCACTAGGCCGGGTCTAGCCTAGGCAAATGCGGCCACTAATCAGAAAAAAAGTGAGGTCAAAAGTGTGGTTATTTGAGTAGGCATGGCACTTAAGGGTGATAAATTGCGAAGGTCGAACGTCATGGTATTACGCGTGAGACGTACGTATTTTTAATTTTGTCGTATTAACTTGAACGAGTAAAGACCAATGACAATGTGCGAATAGTACGGGAGCCGAGTAGGCCGTCAGGCGACTGCCTACTGCCGCGCGTGTTTGTATGAAGATTTTGTTTTTTGTTAGGTAAGTATGATAATTTAGTGAGTTTCTTAATTGTGGGGCACACACACTAAAATGTAATTGACAGGCTTATGTTGATATATCGAGGTAGGCACTGCTTATATGCCTATATGCAATGCACGCCACTGTTTAAAGGATACTCCATTCGTTCACTAATCCATGTGACGCCTACCCGGTGACGTCAGACGGCCGAGCCCGTGTAATAAAGGTTGTAACTATGACCCACCTGCTCGCTCTTCTTCGACTTGGTGATCTGCGCCAGTTCCTCATTCTTCTGTGCAAGCTCTGCCTCTAGTTGGGCGACGCGCTGACGAAGCTGTTCTACTTCGTTGGCTTCGGCGCCTGAAACGAGATGAAAACATGATGGTTCATTGAGAAATTATAGTCAAGGGAAACAGAAGTCATTATAAAAGTAGAGGAAGACCAGAGAAACGATGGATAGATTGTGTGCAACATGATATTGCTTGAAGGACGGTGAACCAGTAGTCATAAACCCTAGCTAAAAAGAAGGGTCATACGTAATCTGTATGACATGCCTTAACTACCTACAAACGGGGTGAATAGGGATGCAGGGGTGAATTGGGACGAAACTTTAAAATGGATTTTAGCGTTGAAATAATACAGTTGTTTGCCGACAAGGGCACTTAATCGTTAATTATAATACAGTGAACACATTAGAGTCCTTTTGGCAACAAACTGTATTATTTAAATCGCTTTTAAAGTTTCGTCCCGATTCACCCCTGCATCCCTATTCGCCCCGTTTGACGGTACATGACATATTTAGTAATCATGTGTAACTCCGGTCATACGAATCGAAACCTATGTTATTTTGTTTATGTCTTGTTTATTCCTTTATAGTTAGCGTTTTTGTCGTAGTTGGGTTTTAGTTTCGTACTTTCTTTTTTTTCTATTGGCCGCTATTACTTCGTCAAGAGGACATGCTATGCCGATTCTGAATAAATTGGGATCCTTAAGGACAGCTTAAATTCATAAACTTTTTTGGCTGATTTCGGTGATATGACGTAGGATGCTTTCTGGAGTTCTTATGTTACCAATGGCGGTGACTGTACGAGTTCCAAGGTCAAACCATTTCTTCGTTGCGCTTATCAGGATTTTATCCACTACCCCGCACTGGGCCCGCGTGGTGGATTACGGCCCCCATTCTCACTGAGAGGAGGCCTGTGTCCCGTCAGTGGGAACATTATAGGCTGATTATGTTGTCAGGATTTCATGGTAGGTCTATTGGTAGACCAAGTCTACATCTACCCTACCTTTACCAGCGTAGTGCCTGGCGCGGGCCACCTCCTCGCGGTACTGGTGCAGCTGTCGCTTCCACTCGTCCACGTTGGCAGTGCTCTCCTGGAGGGCGGCCGTCAGGCGCAGGTTGTTGCTCTTCAGGGTCGCGAGCTCGACTTCCCATTTCTTTGCGTTTGCTGAGCTGTGGGCGGGAGAAAGGAAATGCTACTTAGAATATTTTTTTAAGTACATACGTCATCAATTCATCATCCATTGTGAGCCAATGTAATAATATGGTTTTTATTAATCCTACTAATAATATAAACGCGAAAGTTTGTGAAGATGGATGTTTGTTACTCTTTCACGCAAAAACTACTCAACGGATTTTGATGAAACTTTACAGTAATACAGCTTATACATTAGAATAACACATAGGATACTTTTTATTCTGATATTCCCACGGGATCTACACTTATGCGGGATAAACCGCGGGGCGCTGCTAGTACAGCAATAATGCCTGATATTGAAATAATAAGGCTGAGAATCATAAGATATTGGAGGTCAAAAGTTACAAATGATAGTCCCTACAGAACTTTCTATTGTTCCAAGTACCCAGCATAAGTCTACACATACAGACGCCAGCACATCAAACTACCCTAAATTGTCAAATTTTCCCAATCAACTTTGAACCTTATGTTTTAGCGATAAAGTCGAAAATCTATTAAATTTTGACAGATTGTAGTAGCTTGATGTACTCACGTCTGTACTTAAACTCAAGGCCTTTATCCCACGGGGTTAAGCAGGGACTATAGAACTTTACCTGCTACGATCGATAGGTATTTACTATTTACCCGCAACCAGCGTGCGTGTATAACCAACCGATCTACTCTGTAAAAATCTCACCATGAAAACTTAGGTGAAGTGAGCTGTCAATAATGTCAATCCCTAGCGTCTTGGAGGAACAACGATGAGGTCTTTACGGAATAAAACGGCTGATGGAAAAACGCAGACGAAGACAAAAGAATAAAATAAAACTATTGTTTTATTATAAGAATTTGTGATTCTAAACTACAGTAATACGTAAGCAGTGTGACCATAAGATCAATAATTAAAGCCAAGCAAACAAAATCAGTGATAGATGGCATAGAAAAGGTTTTGAATTTGACCGAGTATCATCAAACGTCAGAGTCAATGTTGACGATACCTGAACCAAAACTATTCATGAGTGTCTTTGTTTTCATATTGTTGTGAACACAACAAGTCATTTATTTGAGCTCTTTAAGTTTCGAGTTTGAGCTCCTTAAGTTCTGAGTATGAGCTCCTTAAATCTGTCGAGCTCCGCTAATGAGACACAATTGATTTTCTATTGTTTCGTCGCGCGGTGCTTGACCGGTTAAGTTCTGAATTTGAGCTCCTTAAGTTCTGAGTTTAAGCTACACGATTACTGACAATTAATGCTTGTACTGACTGGACTGGTCCACTCAAATTTGTGTGGTTATTTGCTCAAAAGACCACTTCAGACACTAATCTACTACTCTCACATGATCTGACCAAGGTTATGTCTGGGCTTTAAAAGAGACTTTGACACCTAGCTTATATTTATTTTTATCTGACGTGTAAAAGCAATTCCGATACCCCATTTACAGAATAAACAATTCCATTTCATTTGAGGAATTTATGGCTGACATTAACTTCGTGAATCTGTAATTCAATAGTGGTGAGAAAATGCGCCCTTAGTGCAAAAATACGTGTCGTCCAATTCTTTTCCGCGAGATGGGTCGTTAATCTTTGTTGTGGGCGCTCAAATGTTTTTCTCGTTAGTGGGAGTTTCGTGAGATATATATTGCGTGCTAGGTACTAGACAAAATCTTACGAGATCGAAACGTAGTTTATACATTTGAAATATACACTTCAGTACCTAATGTTGTTTGCAGTTAATAGTCATCGTGTAATAAGTACTTACTAAGTGAATTTCGGAACGTTTTCAATTTTGGCATATTGTTTTTTACCTCGTTGGTCTGTAGCGGTATCTACAACGCCACATGCGAACAACGCGTCATACTGACGTCACGCAAATCCTGCATCTCGCAAGCAGAGTTTACCGCGCAACTAGCATAGATACAACAGCCCGACATGAATCATTGAGCAGTTGTCCACCAGACACAACACCCGGCTGGTCGGAGGATCCTCCCTTTTCTATAGAGTATGAGTGAACTTTACACCCTGTTCCTCATATCTCTATAGTTTATACGTCGTAAGCGCAACTGCTGGGCAAAAGATCCTGGGTTCAATTTCCAGGTCGGGCAAAGTGTTATTGGATTTTTCAATCACGAATTTCTCAGTAGCAGTCCGGAGTCTAGATTTGTGCCCAGTTGAGGGCAATAGTCTCGCCCCCTATTACATGGGACTTAAACATAACTTGCGAAATGTGAGTGTACTATAGGTACACCTCTGCCTGACCCTTCGGGGATTACAGGCGTGATGTTTTGTTATATTATTACTCTATGCTGAATCTGGAGAAAGAGTCACTTCTGTATTGACATAATTTTATTGCTGTCGTAAAAAAAAAGGGATAAGCTTTTTACTACATGTGTTTTGCGACGTCTACCGACCCGTATCTACTGGGCGCGCGTGGTGGATTATGGCCCACTTCCTCTCACAGAGAGGAGGCCTGTGTCCCAACAGTGTGAACGTTATATGCTGATTATGCTTAGCTTTTTACTTGCTTAATACAGAGTACTACTAAGCCTCATTTTAAATAGCTTCAAAACTGCGGTAAAAAGTTCGAAAGGTTGAATAGAAAATAAGCAAAAGCATTCTACATAAAAAATGCCAAACTGTTACAATTTGAACAAAATCAAAAGTCATTTATTCAAACTAGGCTGACGATCAGCACTTTTCGAACGTCAAATTTGCAAAAGACAGTCCCCCAAAACGCCCGCCCTTCACCACTTCCTAGTGCTTTCGCTGGGGAGAAGTGGCGAAACAGACTCCCCAGCAGCACAGCTGCTGAACATAGCTTAATGTTGAAAAAACGGCAAAATTCCATAATCTGGTTTATATAAAAACTAGCTTCTACCCGCGATTTCGTCCGCTGTAATTTCACCCTCCCCCCATTCATCCTCTTCGGGGTGAAATTTCGAAAAACCCTTTCTAAGTGGATACCTACTCTTCACAAAGAACACACCCTCCAAACATGTATCTAGGACCAGCGGTTTAGGCTGTGCGTCGCAGTCAGTTAGGACTTGGAATTTTGATAAAATATTCATAATTCTAATTAAGTTCTATGTCAGCCGGATATTAATTAATGGATACCGGACATTCGTTGACAATTTCGGATATAATTCATTAGTTTAGGCCGCAGTTATGACTGAATTAATGGTTTACACGGGTATATTTAAGTTTCTGCGAACCAAAAATCAATCTTGCTAGCGTTTTCCCAACTATGTTGGGGTCGGTATCCAGTCTAACCGGATGCAGCTGAATACCACTATTTCACATGGATCGACTGCCTATCTGACCTTCACAGCCCAGTTACTGGGTAATAGGATAGCCCTTGGTAAGACTGGTAGCAATGATACAAATAACTGTCTAATTCGCGAAAAGTCGAAGTTCCTAATATTTTTTTCCTAATTTAACTTCACCATTGCATAAAAAACCTTTCCAACTTTCATCGGCATAGTGCCAATAGTCTCCAAGTAAAATGGCTGTGTCGCATCCGTTCAGACGGCCATGACGAAACTATAAATAAAAATCAAAAGTCATTTATTTAAACTAGGCTGAGAATCAGCAGTTTTTGAACTTCAAAATTATACAAGACAGTCCCCCAAAATGCCCGCCCTTCACCACTTCGTGTGCTTTAGCTGGGAAAAAGTAGTGGCGCAACAAACTGTTCAGTAGCACAGCTGTCTGTTCATTATAAGACTGAGTTTTCACCAGAGAAGTACGAGGATGGTCAGCGAGGGATGTGTATGAAACAAACCAATAACATCGCTTCATTCTCATAGCTTGAACTAAGTTGGCGTTGATGTAGGTTAGGTTCACACACAGCCCTCGCTACGCATCCTCGCTTATCTCTGGTGGAAACGCAGCCTTAAGGTTCCGTTTTGCCAGTCGGCTATGGGACCCTAAAAAACAGTTGACAATCTGTCACAATCTCAACACAGTTCTAGAAGCGTTTCGCTCAATATAAATCAGCTTGTGCGAAAACGAATCAACAATTCTTTCAGAATGTGTTAACATACTTGTAACAACTTCAATACGCAATACCGACGCGTATCTAGAAATCGTAAGTACCAATAAATACTATACTTATTATTACTCATAAATAATAATGAAGCCAATAAATCTGCCTAGACTTTTCCTAACTACGTTGGGGACGATTACCAGCCCAACCGGATGCAGTTGAATACATGTATGTCACATGGAGCGACTGCCTACATGACCTCTACAACCCAGTTACTGTGTAAAACGGTACCTCTTGGCAAGACTTGTTTTGTCAGACCCGTGACGACTGTCAAAGATCTACAAATGACAGCCGGGCATAACAGCTTAACGTGGTTTCCGAGGCTCGGAGGGGTCTCCGTATATAAAGATTGTCACCCATCCACGGAAATGCTGCGGCAATCGCAGCTTTACCTTCGAAGCATCGGCAATTATTTAGCAATCCGGTCAAGCAGAACGTCGGACGGACGTTAAATTAATATAGAGTTAAAAAACGCAATCTCATGTAACTTTCGACGGAATATTGCACGCTATTGCCTGATGTGGTTGGAGAAAGCATGTGAGTTTATGACATAAGTAAGTTGACGGTAAAATAATATAGCAGAGTCAGACCCAAGGATACAGAGGAGAGACTGAAAGACAACGAGTCGACAACTCCAGAAATATTGTATTAGGCAATTTTGAATTTTATGTTAAGAAAAAAAACCGGCCAAGTGCGAGTCGGACTCGCGCACCGAGGGTTCCGTATAAAAATTTAAGGTTTTCGTAATTTTTCCTTTATTTGTGCTATAAAAGATTGCTTCATGCCAAATTTCAAGATTCTAGGTCGACTGGAAGTACCCTTTAGGTTTTGATTCCCTTGCGAGTAGTTGCGAGTTTGAAAATATGCGGCTTAAATTGCCGTTTCTTTTGATTGCTTTGACATAGAAGTTTGATTTTGTTACAGCTTAAAGGTATTATAGACCTGAGTATTTGATATTAATTTCAATTTAATACCTCTACGCGTTCATGAGAAAAGAAGTAGTAACTTTAAAATTTTCAAAAATATGTATTATTATATTATGTAACTAAAAATTTACGGTTTTCGCAATTTTTCCTTTATCTGTACTATAAGATGTTACTTCGTACCAAATTTCAAGATTCTAAGTTCACGGGAAGTACCCTGTAGGTTTTGATTCCCGTGCGAGTTTCGAAAATTTGCGGAAATTTGCGGCATAAACGGCTGTATCTTTTGATTGCGTTGGCTTAGAAGTTTGATTTTTTCACAGCTTCAAGGGACAGTAGACCTGAGTAATTGATATAAATTTCAGCTTCATACCTCCACGCGTTCCTGAGAAAAAGGGTCTTGACAGACGGACGGACGGACAGACGGACAACAAAGTGATCCTATAAGGGTTCCGTTTTTTCCTTTTGAGGTACGGAACCCTAAAAAGTAAATATGGGTACTTACCTACCTTGACATTAAATTTTGACATGAAATGAAATTGACATTGATTCGTAATAAAATTGAATTTGCATGCATGAGTTAATTTAACAATTATGTACTCAAATACTTATAAATTGCATTGTAATAAAGTTGTCATTGTAATTTAATACTAATGATTGAATGGCTTTTAATAATATTAATCATTTGTACTTATTTCAATATTGGCAAAACATAGTGCACTACCGAATATTTAAGATCTTTGTATATAATCACCTATGTTTGAAAAATAAATTATTCTATTCTATTCTATACCTGCCTTTATTGCAAACAATTCAAAATGTGCCAATTGCCTAACACATAAGTATTTCTAGAGTCGTCGACTAAATAAATTAACTTCGTGCGAGTCGCCTATAGGAAACATAATATTAAAAGTAACGATTCACACGTTTCGTGCGAATCGATTAATAAGCCGAAGCGTTTGTCCAATTTCATTTCACCACAACACTTTCAAGGGCACTATACGGCTATAGCCGTCATAACAATAAAATTTCTATTGTGTCTCGTTCGCCGCATCGGAAACCTGTTAAGGGGGATGCGCTAACGTAGCCCGCGAAATTCAAATTTTATTAGGTTTTTGTGTTTACGTACAATACAACCCTACGTTCATATAATCCTAAAGAATGACTCATCATCTGCCTAGCCTTTTCCCAACTATGTTGGGGTCGGCTTCCAGTCTAACCGGGTGCAGCTGAATACCAGTATTTTACATGGAGCGACTGCTTATCTAAACCATTAAACCATTCCCATCATCAACCATCTGACCCCCACAATACAGTTATTGGGTAATACGATACCCCTTCGTAAGACTGGTTGTCAGAATTTCGGGCTTCTCTGACGATCCGTAACGACTGTCAAAGATCCACGAGTGACAGCCGGGACCAACGGCTTAACGTGCTTTCCGAGGCACGGAGGGGTCTTGGTATGTAAAGATGGTCACCCATCCACAGACCAACCGCGGTAAGCGTAGCTTAACCTGATCGATCGACCCGTGCGGCTGTTATAACTTAGCCACAAGAATGACTATTTGATGAAATATAAATCGCTAGGATTATAATGAACTTGTATTAATGATTAAAATCATTCTTTAAATACATACTTGTTATGGTTGCGAAACATAACAAGTTTTCTTTTTTTTTTTTTTGACGTTCAAAAGTGCCTTTTATGTGCCTATTTGAAATAAATGCTTTGACTTTGACATATTTTGTTCAACATATCGCTCATGTGGAGAAACATCGAAGTAACTGCTACTTTTTTTAAGTCTTTGCTTTCCTAACGTAATGCTTTGTGATATTTAACTATTTTTTGGGAAAAAATACATTTACGTCGTTGTGTCTCCAAATGAGCGATAAAACCTGACATACAAATTGCAAAAAATGTAAAAAAAATTGAATTTCGCGGGTTACCTTGGCTCTCCCCTTAAAGCATTAGTTTCGGTCAGCATGGTCAACATAACACAACACGTAACGTAAACTTCAGATAAGGTGATTTATTCACCAAGAAACTTAATCAGATAATTGACGCCAATGTATTTTATGTATTGTGTAATTCTGGTAATAAGCCAAACCAGCCATTTAGTAAGGTGCTATAAACGTATGACAAAAACTATGAAAACTATGTTTTCCCACGTAAGTCCCTTTATACACGCCACGTTACGCTTTGGCGGGTTTCATTACGGTACCTACGGCAGAAACGGCGCCGTAGAAAAAACGTGTCCGTCAAAAAGCTTGCATAGTGTTCCATAAAACTGACGAACCGTGCCTACACACGGTGTATAAACCGCGCCGTAGAAAAAACGTGTCTGTGACCAAACTTCCATAGTGACCCAAACAAAACTGACGACCGTGCCTAGCCTACACAGTACACACGGCGAAAAAACCGTAGTTTTTCATGGCAAAAACCAAACGTGCAAAGTACAAAGTGCCTAAAAATTACTTCAGACATCAATCCCTTAATGTATTGCAATATCTGCAAAGCATACTCAAATAAATCATTTGAAAAAGCTCCAAAATAAAAATAAAACAAACTATTCTCTCTTGCTCCTGAAGTTTTTTTGTTGTTGTATATTTTGGCACTTAACCAAAGTTGCATTACAAAGTTCCCGAGGCTTTATTTGCTTGAGAGTTTGCGACGAACTTAACCCAAGTATGCACTTCTAGATTAAACTGAAGTTTACACAGAATAAAACACTTCGTTTAAACGAGACAGCGCTTACGTCCAGGTTACACGAGGCTAGGATAGCAAGCTAGTACTAGTAAGCTAGCAAGCTAGTCACTCTAGCCTCGTGTATCAAAACTATCCTCATTTTTAGGATAATATGCTAGTGTGCTAATTTAATACTCGTAGAATGGTGTTCTTCCTATTGATTAATGGGCTTTTGATTGATATTTCATGAAATAGTCATTCAATAGGATTATGAAGGTTGTATTGATGATTTTAATGATTATAATTCTGCGAAGTCATATTTTTAACCGACGAAAAAACGGAGAAGGTTCTCAAGTCGACGCGTACCTATATATTTTTTATGTATGATCTCGCATAACTTTTTACAGAGCAATCCGATTTTGATAATTCTTTTTTACTCTCGCGAATCATATTTTTTTATTCAAAATTCAACATAATATTGACCTGCGATTTGCAAAAAAACGTAAGAAAATTTGAATTTTGCGGGCTATCGTGACGCTTCCCCCTTAACAGCTCTAGCATGTGCTAATCCAGGATAGTAACCTAGCATTGTAGTAGTAGCCGCAGCAGTAGTATTCTAGCTTGAAAACCTAGCCTAGTGTAACCAGGGCATCATACGAGGTCACTAACCGGCAAGAAATATAATCATTTCATTGTCATGCAAAAACAATGGATACAATATTATTTGCAAGTGATATACATACATATGCATCTTGTTTTATCAATCAGTCTAATAACACGCACATTTTTCAAATACATACATCGACAGCTGAAAACTGCTCACTATCCATTTCTCGATACTTCTTACGTTCCTAAAAACTAACTATGACCACACGACTGAAGTGAAACTTCAAACGTATTTGGCTATGAGAGGAAGAGAGAAAGAAAAAACCGAGTGTGCTTATGACCACACAACTGAAGTGAAACTTCAAACGTATGTGGCTATGAGAGGAAGAGAGAAAGAGCATGTGCGCGCGCACTGCTTACTCTAACTTATATCCCCCACTCAACTCCCGTTCGCCTCGCCCGATCACACTTTTCGTAACGCTTACGTTACGCGTTCGCCAGCTTACTCCCCAAGTCAAGCGTGCGTAAAAAAGTTTCACTTCAAAAAGTGCGCGCGCACTGCTTTCTCTTGTTTATATCCCCCACTCAACTCCCGTTCGCCTCACCCGATCACACTTTTCGTAACGCTTACGTCACGCGTTCGCCAGCTTACTCCCCAAGTCAAGCGTGCGTAAAGAGGTTTCAGTTCAAAAAAAAAAACAATCTGCCTAGCCTTCTCAACTACGTTGGTGTCGGCTTCCAGTATAACCGGATGCAGCTGAATACCAGTATTTTACATGAAGAGACTGTCTATCTGATCTCCACAACCCAGTTCCTGGTTAACACGATACCACTTGTTAAGACTGCTTGTCAGATTTTTGGGCTTCTGACTACCCGTAACGACTGTCAAAGATCTACGAATGTCAGCCGGGATCAACGGCTTAACGTGCTTTCCGAGACTCGGGGTCACCGATTTGTAATGAATGGTCACCCATTCACGAACCGCGGCAAACGTAACATAACCTTCGATCGAGCTACTAACTAAACCGCCAATGTATTCGAAACATCTTTGGTACCCAATAATGGCGTATCATCGTGGTATCGGTATTTTCACACGCAGCGTCAATCTCGCACCACTTTCGATCATAAAGCACACTTATTGCGCAATAGTGCGGTGACGCGGTATCGATTATGCATGCATGGCCATCTCGACTAAGCGCCTTTACGGTTACATCACTAGTCTTTACGCAGTAAAAATGCATAACATGTTATGTTTCATTAGTTCTGCGGCTTATGCGTGTCATTTAATAAATGTCGTATTTTTCCGCTTTACCTTTAAACTGATGTTTGATATGATATCAACTTATAACTATTTTTAAAGTATAAGTGCATGTTTTCAACTGAAAAACTGATGTATTTTCAGCTGAAAACATGGACAAAGCCGTCCTCAGAAATCCATAATGATTGATTCCGTGAGTTTAACATTAACACAACCCATTCCATCAATTTCCACTCCAAAAATTATTCACCCATAAAAATTAAAGTTACCCAGCGTAACAACATTGAAGTGAAAAGAGTTACAAATATTTTTCTTAATAAATAATATCTTCACAATTGCGCAGAACCTCTCATCATAATAAAAATACGCGAAGCTTTTCAGAGCAAATCTATCGCAATCAATAACATTCCATTATTATTAGACAATAAACTCCACTGTTGCTCGACACGCTTCCTGAAAGTAATATTACATCATGTGCACTGACTGCACTCGATGTACATAACTGTATTATAATAATAATTGAGCCTATTTATTTATTGCTTAACGTGCAAGCGTAGCGTGGAGATTTGTCACTGTGGAAGGAAATTACAGAAGTATAACTTTTGATTGTTCTCGAAATTCATTCGCAGAGACATTGTGTTGCGTATGTAGCGTGCCGCTTTAATGGCGACATTAATTTAACACTTGCGTTTTCGTTTTATAAAAAATATTTTAATTTCATTAAACGTTATTATTTATTTACAATGCTCTAAAATAGCATATTGGAGCAATCTGTACTTAAACAACTGTAGCGCAGGGGTCATTCATTTGCCGGGGTTACGGATCATAAAATCGCAACAATGGAATTAAAACGTGCAAAGATGATACAGCGTGCTTTTTGGCCATGATCACCAGTGAGTTCGAGCTCGCGACTAATTCCACCTTACGACAATTTTATACGTCAATAATTTTAAACTAGATGGCGCCGACATTTTCTAGCTGACTGATCCCTGAGAAGAGTCGAAACAAACTCAAGAGGTCATGGTATCTTTTAAAGTCTAAACATTATATTGGGATTTTACGTGAGCCTATCAATGCAGGACCATGTCTGGAAGTGCCTTTTGAAGAAAGAGCGATCGCAGCTTTTGTGTTGACCTGACCCAACAGACGGCTAAAAATAGAATATATTAAGTCCCTTATAATAAATTCTGGACAAAAATGACCGCGAAAGACTAAGAGAATGAAAAAGGGGCAAACCAGTACTGAAACATTGAAAAAGCCCATCAGCAAAAAGAAACTACGTGCGTAAACTTGTAGGCAAAGCAATTAAATCGAAAGCAACCATGTTTCATAAGGGTTGTTCGAAAGAGTTACCGTGGCCCTGGCACTGGCAACTGAAGGAAAACGGGTGGGTTTTAGTCAGTAAAAGTCTGACACGCCCTCCTACTCCGCCCAGCATCCCAATTGCGTAACACACTATCAATCGGAATCGGAATCATTTTGAAGCAAATTGCTAATCCATTACTTCATAAGTTCGAAAAATTTGTCTGCTCTACACGTAAATAACGCAATGAATGTTATTGAACAGTCAAAATGAAACCGATTCCGATTGATAAATGTGTTACGCAATTGCCCCGCAGAACGGGAGAAGTTATTTGATAATTTCCAACCAAAAAAAAAAAGGCAGCACTTACACAAATTGATCAAAAGAACGACTAGAAGAAGTAGTGTTGTTTTGGCAATCAATTTGATTAAAAGCAATCCCAATTTCGAAGGTAGAGTCGACCAGTAATCGCACTTTCTTTAGCACAAAACTACATTCCTGTTACCCTGATTTAAAAGGAGAAATCCCAAGGAATAATTTTCCAGCGTTCAAAACTTCATATATCACCTACTATTACCGATAGCGAAAGAAATCTCTAAATTAGGACCATGTAAAAATTACCTAAAATAGTCTTAATGTAGGTCATTCGACTCAAACAAATAACATCATGTTATACAATTTGAAAACACTGAAGTAGTAAGCTTTTGATAATAAGTCACCCGAACTCACTCCCGGTTTCTGACTTGAGAATTTGAAAGTGAAATACCAAGAATTTTTTTTTTTTTTGCAAAATTCATGCGGTTTTTTATTACAAGGAACAATCACTTTAATTAATGCTAAAATAGAGTTTGATAAGTTCTCCACTTCAACGAGAACAGCCGCTTGCCCTTCAGTGGGACAGTAATATAATAATAAAATTATTTATTTATTTCAGGTAAATAACACCAGACAAACATAAAATCAAATACAACACAATAAAATTAGCTAAAATTCAAATAAAATAAAATCAACACAAATCAAAAATGGACACAAATAATAATACAATAATAGGCTGGTATTATTATGATATGCCTTGTCTAGAACCACCCTTGAACTACTGTGTTCCCTGTACAGTGGCGCACCGGTCTACTAGATCTAATTTTCCGCCCATACCATTAGCGAGCGTGAAGATCGTACGATTTCCCAGCGCATCGGTCTGCATCGGTACGAATCGCGTGCGTTATGTAAAAACTCTGTGATCAATTACTATGTGGGACAATGAGAGTAATAAATTATCTGTAAATATATATTATTATGGAGAGGTTGTAACGTAATCAGCCTATGTTCCCACTGCTGGGACACAGGCCTCTCTGTGAGAGGCAGTGAGCCATAATCCACCACGCGGGCTCAGTGCAGATTGGTGGATGCCACATGTCTTCGAATGTTTGGTTCTAGGACATGCCGGTTCCCTAACGATGTTTTCCTTCACCGTTTTTGAGAGCAGTGGTGATGAAATTAAATACACAAAGTAAAGTGCCGGGGTTGGGCTCGAACTCACGACCTACAACTCGTAAGTCAGGGCCGATACCATGCGGGATTGTCCGAAAGGGTTACCGCTAACCCGGAACATAAAGGGCTAAGGAAGGAACACGGATGGGTAAGAGTCAGTAAGAGTCTGACACTCCCTTCCGCTCCACCCAGAGCGGGAGGGGTCATTTGATGATTTCCCATCCATAAAAAAAGGGCCGATACCATGGGCCACCATTGCTCCGGGTTGGGTCGTAAGCGTAATATGAAATTAGTCGCGTTCGGAATGCATAGTTGTAGCGGCAGGTCACCTAATTATCTAGTCATGAGTGTTCTACAGGTCGACATAACCATTGCTACACTGATACACAAATGTGAAAATTCACAAGTGACGGAGAATACTTGCAAAACACGTACCTAATACTTTTCTTTTTCATATTTGCATGCAAATGATTGTGGATAACATGTAGGGGACAATCCTTATGTGTAAAATTCGCAAAGAAATCATAATATTAAGCTAAATACATACGCACATTAACTGGTGACCTTTTCCAATGGGGATAGGCAGAATTTGTAAAACGCCAAATGCATCGGTACTCAAAAAAGTATAAATAAAGATCCCAGCACATTAACTATATACTTCTATACTAATATTATAAAGAGGTAAAGTATGTATGGGTAATCTTCGGAAGTACTGATCCGATTCCGATTTTTTTTTTTTACAAAAGGAAACCTACAGTATTGCCAAGTGTCATATCTTTTATGATAAATCAAGAAATTTCACGTGGACGAAGTCGTGTGTAGAAGTTAGTCTAGTCATAATAAAAACAGAAAGAAACAAAAAATACTTTGCAAAACACTACAACACCGCGGTGTAATTTGATCGTATATCGAAAATCCGCACTACCATCGCCTCAAAAGCTTCGTGTATGAACAAAATCAGCAGTTTTGCGGCAAAGAAAAAAATGCCCATACAGCAAGCTTGCCGGATTAATTACAAGGCTGGCTAAGCGATGCTAAATTAATCATTTGTCCTGAACATTGGAAGCAGGCCAACTTTTTATGTGAAGCTACCCAGAACTTGCATTTTCGTAAAGTTGGTTCTTTTTTTTAATTCGATTAATGTGGGTTAAAAAGGATTCATTCATTGTAAATGGTATTTATTTCTATATTGAGCTCCTCAAGTTCTTAGTTGGACTACACGATTACTGACGAATGCTTGCACTGATTGGACTGGTTCAATCAAATCTGTGTGGTTTTGATGACTTGAACTACAGTCATTATTTTACTGCGGAATGCCCGTGTCTATCTTGTTGGTGCAAATCTTCACTCTTTTGCACTAGTTAAGAAAGTAGATAAAGAATCAACATAATAAGAAACTAAGATTCTGTGTTTGAATGCCTCGTTTGTCCAGTGGTCGCAAGCGCTACTGCTGAGCATGAGCTCCTGGGTTCGATTCCCGAGTCAGGCAAAGCTTTATTGGGTTTTTCTATCTAGAATTTCTATAGCAGCTCGGAGTCTGGATTTGTGCCCGGTAGACTTGCCCCCCTGTTACATGGGACTTAAAACATAACTACCGAAATGTCGGTGAACGTATAGGTACACGTCTGCCCAACCCTTCTGGGAATACAGGCATGTTTTTTTGTTATGTACAGACGCCAGCACATCAAGCAACTACAATCTGTCAAACTGTTTTAATAGATTTTCAACTTTATCACTAAAGCGTTAGGTCCAAGGTTGATTGGAAAAATTTTACAGTTTCGGGTAGCTTGATGTGCTGGCGTCTGTACGATCAACTTTAGTCTGTAACACACCTCAGATTGTTGAAAGAGTGAACCAGTCTATACTCCAGATTTAGTGCTGACAATAAAAACGACAGCAGTTCATTTGAATAAATAAACAACCAAACACAACAATTGGCAAAATTATATTGACTCACTTGCAGAAAATAACAATTTACTGTACGAAGTAAAAGCAAAATAACCGCTGAGAATGAAAAACTAAACAAAGAAAAGAAAAAAACGCAACAAAGCGGAAAATGGAAGGGAAACTAATTCGGTCCAATTATTCGACTATAAATTATTATCAAGTCAGTGGAATATGTTTACACTACAAATCGGTCGATGTGTAGGAATAGATAGTAATATAATTACCGAGCTAAAATGTGTAGAACGTAGTGGAATAATGTACGCAATATAGAACTAGGAAGTGACCAGTCGAATGAGGTTGAAACATACGGGATCTGTAGGTTGGAACGTGCACGCACAATATAAATCTGCCTACCCTTTTCCCTACTATACAGGGTGTCCCTGGAAGTATGGATCAAATCGAATAGGGGCGTGGGCAAGGTCATTTCCAAACTTTTTAACCCTGAAAATGTCAGTGAATTTTTTACGGTTCAAAAGTTATGACCGATTTTTATTTTATTTTTTTTCAATCACTTCGCATAGTGCTCAAAGAAAATAATCATAAAAAAATACTATCAGGGCTATCTAAAAAAATAATTAATAGCCCTGGTAGTTTTTTTTTAAGATTTTTTAAAACGATTCGATTTCTCTCCTCTTTTTTTAGTTTTTTTTTTGCTAAAACATTTGGAAATGACCTTGCCCACGCCCCTATTCGATTTGATCCATATTTCCAGGGACACCCTGTATACTATCTTCGAGTGTAACAAGATGCAGCTGAATACCAGTATTTTACATGGAGCGACTGCCTATCCCACAACCCAGTTACCTACTGGCTAACAAAATACCTCTTGGTATGACCGGTTGTCCGACTTTTGGGCTTCTGACTACCCGTAACGACTGTTTGCGAATGACAGCCAACGGTGTAACGTACTGTCCAAGGCACGGAGGGGTCTCGATATATTACGCATCTACGAACCGGCCGGGGCAAGCGTAGTTTAACCTTTCGATCTATCCGTGCGGCTGTTATTATTATGCCAAATTTCATCGAAATACGTTCAACCACTAGTTGTCTGGCATTTTCGCTGAACTGGGCCTTTTTGGCGCAGCCGTGAGGCACACTTTCCTGCTAGTTTCTGACATCGGACTTTACACTTTTTATTTTATTTTTAATGATGTATGTGTATCTAGTGTATTGTGTATCTTTTAGTCTGTGCTAAATAACTGTATTTATTTTCTTTCTTTAGACAATATACTTATAAGTTCTACTCAACGGAGCTTTAACATCAAAAGTCATTTATTCAAACAAGGCTGAGAATCAGCACTTTTTGAACGTCAACATTACATAAGACATTCACGATACATGGATCAGCTATTAAATAACATTACAAACTGTCAATTTCCGTTCCCGCACCAACCGCTTCACCGTATTCACGCTTCCACACAAGTTGGTCGATAACCGTATACGCACTGAAATCGCTCGGTCAACGTTTCCGGCACGCTAATAAAATGAAGTTATTATCATCAATCTTGTTCCTCTTTACGGAATTAGTCGACGGTGAAATATGATCTTGTGCACTTCCGTCGTGGAAGAGAATTGAGTGAATTAAATAATTAGCGGCGAATGAAGAAACTGAGAGTGAGGGAATTATTGTATGGTGTTTGGCTTTTACTTTCTTATATTTCATATCATAGCAGTGGTGGCCCAGTGGTAATGGCCGCGACTTACGAGTTATACAGGGTTACGTGCAATTCGACGTATATCCATGAGGTGACGAAAGGGGGGCCAAAATGCAACAAATTGAACCGTGTGGCCGAAATTCAATAGTTTTCGAGATATTTGAATTTTAAGGGTTTCTCGATATAATTCCAAATTAAAAAAAAATTGAATGGGTACCATTAAAAAATTATATTGTAGCTGGCACTTCAATTAAGCTATGAACATAATTAAAAGTACTTACTTAATTCAACAAACTAATTAAAATGATGAGCGATTTAAGAATAATATCTTACCAATATTTTCGTTTTACGCTTTGAATTTCGGCCATACATAGGTATAGGGGGTTAAATTTTTTGCATTGTGGCCCCCTATCAGCTCCTGACGAATATACGTCGAATTACAAGTAAGCCTGTAGAACCCAGCCAGGCGCTTTAATTGGTGTAAATAATTTCTTTACCACTGTTCTCAAAACAGTTCCCAGCTTCATTTGCTGTCATCATCAGGTAACCGAAAATGGCTCATTTTCGACTCGGAAGCCTGTCGAATGATTGTGAATTGTTTTGCTGACAACCCAGTGAAAGTCAATTCAGTCCGTTTTATTTTTTCTCAAAGAAACCCAAACATTGGGTAAATACTGGATTTGACTGATCAGAGAATAATATCTCAGAAATCAACCACAAAAGTAGGTACTTAAACAAAAGATTTTCGTAACTAAATCCTTCAGAAATCCCAATCTATCTTCCACCCTGACCTGCTAAGACAACAAAATAGCCATCGTTTACGAGCAACACAGACAGATAAACATTCGGTTATGACAGGTACTGCATAGAAGGACAAGGAAGGAAAACGCTCGGATTTCGTAAATACCACTGAATAATAATGTTACGCGACGCTGTTGTGTTCACAACCCCTGGCTTGTTTCTTGTATGTCAGGGGTTAAGAGGAGACGCGGTCACGTGGTCGTTGCTTTCATACCATATGTTATTTATTATGTTATTTATAGAAAAAAAAAATACATGCCATAAGTACGTTTATTTATTTAATACATTATGCACACAAATGTACAGAGGCATTAGGCAGTTTCTACCAGTCAAGCTTTGGGTAATGCAGAGACAAACAGTAGTAGGTGCAGTTATGAAAATTGTGGAATAAATATTTTAAATTGCAAAGATTCGCAAAAACCTATTAAAACTATAAAGTCAAAGTCAAAGTCAAAGTCAAAGCATTTATTTCAAATAGGCACATAAAAGGCACTTTTGAACGTCAAAACGTCAGTATAAATATATGTACCTAAATATATACAAATAAGTAAGCACAAATAAATACTAAAAGCAAATAAGAATATTACCGTATACTTACATTATATAATCGTTAAAAAAATATTTGGACTAGCATCATTAAGTAAGGAGAAAACAGGAATACGTTGATATGGAATGAACGCCAACGACCAAGTGATCGCGTTTCCTCTAAACTACACTCGCGAGCAAAAGTATGGAATCACTTACTTGGAATTGATTCCGCGCGATCTTGAGTACTTAATAACTAGTTAAGAATAATAAAAATGGTACCATTTTAAAGGTTTAACTGTTAACTTTAAATTGATACCAAATTCATTCAAATCACGCTATTATTTAAGAAGCTATCTCGGATTACGTGAAGAAGTAAGGAAAAAGATATGTTTCAATTGTTTGATACGTCGCGAGTTGCGGCCTATTGACCCGCTATAAAAGCACGTGTTATCGGATTTTCTTTATCAGCCGGCTTTCACACGTTGACAGGTACACATCTCCGCTACTTTTGACCCTTGAACTTGGAAGACAGTGGATACAACACCTACAGAAGCATCACAAATCGTCGCCCTATTGCAAGAAGTGCACAGCTCCACATAAGCCAGTCCTGTGTTTCGAAAGTTTATAAACGCTTTCGGGAGACTAGTGGCTTTATCCCAGACCAAGATCTGGACGGCGCCGGTGCACATCGGAGAGGGATGACCGTTTTATTGTCTCAACTTCTCTCCGAAATCGACATTTGGCTGGTGTCGACATCCAATAGGAGCTCCGAAATGTTCGTGGGGTAGCTGCCAGCGAGTGGACAGTTCGTCGAAGACTTAAGCAAGCTAATTTGACTCCAAAAAGGCCTGCCACAGGCCCGAAACTGACGGCAGGTCACCCACAAGCACGCCTTCAATTTGCTCACTCCCATCTTGATTGGGAGGTTGAGCAAAGGAAGCGAGTCCTGTTCTCCGACGAATGCAGAATGTGTTTGCACGATAGCGACCGAAGGGGTTAGGTCTACAGGCGGCCTGGGCAGTGATTTACGCAGTGCTTTTTCGCTGAAACAGTGGCTTATGGGGGCGGTTCTTGTATGATGTGGGCCGGTATTTCCTTCGACGGTAAAACGGAGCTTGTTTTCGTGCCTGGCGGGGGAAGAGGAGGCGGTCTAACTTCAGACCGCTACATTTCCAATATTCTGCTGGAACATGTCGTTCCTTATGCGGGATATATCGGTGATGACTTCCTCCTTATGCACGATATCGCTCGTTGTCACACTTCCTGTGCCACAACTGAATACCTCGAAGAAGTCGGTATCGCCACATTAGACTGGCCAGCGCTCAGCCCGGACTTGAATACCATTGAGCACGTGTGGGATGAACTGAAGAGGAGGGTTCGTTCCAGAAATCCTGCTCCTTCAAGTGTGAATGAGCTAAAATCGGCTTTGATAGAGGAGTGGGAAGGTATTCCGCAAGAATCGATTCAGAAGCTGATTAGGTCAATGAAGAACCGTCTTCGAGCAGTTATTAGGGCGAGGGGAGGGAACACAAAATATTGAAACTTAATTTTAAGGCCAAATAAATTTTTTATATATAATGTTTGTTGTTTTCTTCATTTATTATTTTTCCATTATCCTTATGTTTTCCTAACTCCTTCACTTAATCCGGGATAGCTCCTTAAATACTGGTGTGATTTAAATGAATTTGGTATCAATTTAAAGATTACAGTTAAACCTTTAAAATGGTACCATTTTTATTATTCTTAACTAGTTATTAAGTACTCAAGATCACGAGGAATCAATTCCAAGTAAGTGATTCCATACTTTTGCTCGCGAGTGTAGATACAGGATTGATGAGCTCCATTTAATGATTCAAGGTAGAGAGGATAGATGAGGTAAGAGAAAAAACAAGTGTTTTTGTCCCGGAAAACCAAAATTATTTACGTGACCAATCCGCGAGGAAATTGTCGCTATATATCATGACTTCATGAGTAAGAGACAAAATTAAAACATTTCGTTTTAATGGACACTGTTTGAAAAGGAGAGCAGTGGCGGCCTAGTGGTAACGACCCCGACTTACAAGTCGTAGGTCGTGAGTTCACCCAAGCAGGCGCTTTACTTTGTGTAAATAATTCCATCACCACTGCTCTCAAAACTGTCAAGGAAAACATCATGAAGAAACTGGCATGTCCTAGAACCAAAAATTCGAAGACATGTGACATATACCAACCCGCACTGGGCCCGCGTGATAGATTACAGCTCACTCCCTTTCGAATAGAGGAGGCCTGTGTCCCAGAAGTGGGAAAATTATAGGCTGATTATGCTTCGAAGGGGGAAATAATTGTGACAAAGAGAAAGAAATGTATCACTCTTTTGAAACCTTGTTTTCGCGTTTTCTGGCATCATTATTTTAGCCAAAAGACGTCCACTGCTGGACATGACCTCCCCAAAGCGTCGCCGCATAGACCGGGCCTGTGCTTCTCGCATCCAATCAACGTCATAAAAATGACGCATCGTTAAAACTTGAGCAGCATTAAAACAAAAAAAAAAACATACAGAAAAAACATCCAATTTGCAACGAAACTGATGAAAAGTTATATAAAGTTAAGTAAACCGCAAATAATATGCATGAAGCTAGTTGCATTCCAATTTCGAATTTTTCAATCATACGCTTGCAAACTGTCATTTGATTGGCTCATATTGCAGAGGTGGGACACTCGACATACATGTTTTGTACCCCTGCTCCATTCAGCTGTGAAACAAATATTTGTGAGGCCTATATTGATTTCAGAATATCAATGGATGCGGTCTGTGTGTGTATTGACGATGAAAACATCGGAAACCTTATATGGAAAATGAAATACGAATAAACGAATTGGGTTTTCGTAGTGGTATCCAATGTTTTTGTGAAATAAATTGTGTGTAGAGATAATAAATGAAGCAAAATGAATGTTTCTGAAAACAGGGCATGTAATAATATCGACCCAATAACGTAAAATTCTACTCTTGGTAGATGTAAAAAATGGTACTGAAAGAGTATGACCATAATCACTTTTTAGTAATTAATCCGGCGATTGACAAAAAGATTGGAAGGAATATTGTATTAGCCCGAAGTTTATTTTTGTCACGTTGTTTTTGGCGGGTGGGGCTAGTATCTAAATGATAATAGCCGCATGGGTCGATCCAAGGTTAAGCTACGCTTGCATAGATAGGCTTAGGTGACCATCCATTACAAATTAAGACCGCTACGTGCTCCGAAAAGCACGTTAAGCTGTTGGTCCCGGCCTCCCGGCTGTCATTTGTAGATCTTTGACAGTCGTTACGGGTAACTACCCGTCAAGCCCAAATGTCTGACAACCAGTCTCACTAAGGGGTAGGTATCATGTTACCCATTAGCTGATTGTGATTTAGTGATTGGATTTTGTAGGTCAGATAGGCAGTCGCTCCTTGTAAAATACTGGTATTCCGGTTACACTGAAATCCGACCCTGACACAGTTGGGAAAAGCCTAGGCAGATTGATTATTTTTGTTGTTTTTGGGTGGCCAAAAAGCAGGCGGCTTATCCTAGAGACGAAGCTTAAAACAGCTCATGTGCCACGAAACGAACACGTGTGTCACGAAAGACTAGTAAGGTAGTTAATGTATCCAACAAACTACACAATACATCATTCGCTTCTGATCGAGAGACGTGTAGTGTTGCTACGGATCGGACGATCAACATAGTGTAACACGAGAATGATGTAGCAGTACTCATGTAAGCTATCGACCATGACGAGGTATTGATACTCGAGAATTTATAACGATCACTGTGTGTTCTACGATTATCTTGGACATTACTCTCAGCGGTGAAGGAAAACATCGTGAGAAAACCTGGACTTATAGTTAATATAAATCGCCAACAAGCCTTGAGCAAGATCGGTGAAGGAAAAAATCGTGAGAAAACCTGGACTTATAGACTTATAGTTAATATAAATCGCCAACAAGCCTTGAGCAAGCGTGGTGATCAATGCTCCAGCCTACTCTGTATGAGAAGTTTTACTGTGTGGTCGAATAAAGATCACTTCTCACGAGATTTTGATAATGTTTCATCGCTGGTGCGTTATTACCGAAGACAAAGCTGATGTATCTCGTGTGCCTATACCAATTATACTAGAACACAGTACTGGTGATTGCTGGGGCTAGAAATAGGCCATGGTGTTGTTGAGTTAAGCGAACTTCATTATATACTAAAGCTAGATGACATCTTCTGCTGAATGGCGGACAGGCCCATAGACAGTCTAGCCAAGGAAACAACAAGTTGACGAAGATACTGGGGACGTGGGTTCAAAGTTTAAAAATCAGTGAATAATATTAAATGCCACTGATGCCGCAATTAACGTGGCCACCTACTAGGTTCAAAATATATAAAAAAACGAGTGAGAGTACCATCGATACGAAAAGAAGAAGTGAGTATTGACTGACACTAGTAATTAAAACAGAACAGGTCGCAGAAAGGAATCGTGATACACCTTCCACCACTGGAAGTCGAAACACGGTTGCTTCCCCTATGATGGAAATCCCAGCAAGGAAATTCTACGAACATATCGTGTTCGAAGACGTCAACGTCGCCACATATGAAACTGACTACCTAATTAACGTACGAACAATACTAAATGAACAATTGCAAATGATAGTCACCGATAATTACGACATTAAAACTGATATACACAGTGGTGTGAGACACGCGATAGATTGAAACTGTATCAGTTGTAATGTTAATATTGTTGGTGGTGATATATTTGATGATATAACTAGAAAGAAGGTGATTATTGTGACGATGGCTGATAAGGTGTCTACAAAAAGATTTATGTTGCGCTGATGCCAAATTAATTGGCATAAGGGCGCAGCAGGAGAAGGATGAAGATGATAATTTAGATTAAGCATTAAAGGTTGGTCGACAGGTAACTGGTACCTACTTAGATGCAAGTTAATTCGCGAATAATACAAGTTATAAAAGTGACATGGTATACCTCCGTGTTTCCGAGACGACGTTAAAGCATTGGTCGAAAATGTCATATGAATAACAATGTTACATTGTTAGATGCTGTCGAGGACTTCGGTTAGTCTAAGAGCATATACGGATATCAGTGCATATTTGTTTAGTAAACTCGACGACGTAACTAATGCCGCCGTACAAATAGCAAAGATTTGGTTGCAAAGGTCAGAAAGCCTTTCATTAATTTTCTAGCTGAAAAAAATATTACAAATAGGTACTGACAACGGAGCTAAGATGATCCGAGATGTCTGCCTACCGAATAATTCTACAACTATTCTCAAATTCAAATAAGAAAGCCTTTTGGTGATTTTATAACAGATAGACATTAACTAAGCTCCGACAAACGAGCTAAGACGCTCCGAGATGTCTACCTACCGAATAATTTTACAGCCATACTCAAATTCACGTAACCCGACCATGACAATTACAACGGAGCTCTTCGTAGAAATCGGCTCTGTTCCGTACGCACAGAAAGACAAGTCATGTTGTTATTACATCAATTTGAGGCCGTACGTCAACATCTATAAATGTGTGTAATGAGATCGTTATTACAAAAATGTGGGTTAACAGGGATCGATGAAGCAATACTTATATTATTTTTATTTCCGTATGGTATCTGTGTTGGCATAAGCTCCAATAACTCTTTCAGTATGTTGAAAACGGAGCGCGTGGTAGGGGCTCGTGGATAAAAAGTAATCGCCGCACGGGTCGATCGAAGGTTAAGCTACGCTTTCCGCGGTCAGTTCGTGGATGGGTGACCATCCATTAGCACCATCCAAAGCACGTTAAGCCGTTGGTCCCGGCTGTCATTCGTTTGTCTTTGACAGTTAGGTAGTCGGTAGCCCAAAAGTCTGACAACCAGTCTTACCAAGGGGTATCGTGTTATCCAGTGACTGGGTTGTGGAGTTTAGATAAGCAGTCGCTCCATGTAAAATACTGGTATTCAGCTGCACTCGGCTAGACTGGCAGCCGATCTCAACATAGTTGGGAAAAGGCTACGCAGATTAATTGATGTTGAAAACGGAGGACGGTGGGTAAATTGGCTAGGCTGATGTCAAACATGCTTTAGGCAATGCTGTTTACCATGAAAAGATTTGCTTTATCGTCAGTCTTATGTGCACCTATAACGAGGTAAACAGCAAGATAATGGTCAAGTGCAAAGCACAACAACAAAAAAACTGTTGTCGTATCTCTACCAGAGACATCAATGCATCATAAAATTAATATTTATGAAACCTATGACCGCATTCTATTAGCTAACCTGAAATAACACAAATTTTTATGCAGATGCCAAAAACATTAACATACATTTGTGAAATGTAAATGCAGAAGTACTAAAACTTAATAGTGTCGGAGATAATACTTCAATAAATATGTAAATGATACATTTGTACATGCCCGGGCTTTCTGCGGGGAACGAAACGCCGCGCGCCGGTTTGGCAAACCCAAAGAGACCGTAGCGAGATAGGTGACAGGTTATCTAAACAAGGTGAGTTTCTGAGCGAAAATCTACAGTATGAAAACATAGAAAATGCTCCAATTTTCTATAACTAAATATAGCTTAGTGGTTTAGTAGTTGTAGATCATAAGTTAAATTCATCTATTTAATAAAAAAATTAAGTTACTGATAGACAACGCACAGCGTAAACCACTAGGTTTAGAAGCATAGAGTTCCTTATACAAGGAAAGCAAGAAGTGGGAAGATGTATGTCCAACCTGGTAAACTTCTACCTTGACGGAACGGCAGAAGGGTGTGATTGCGGAGCTATGTCACAAACCATGCTCCACCTCCTATCCTGCCCTCTGTGTCCCAAAATATGCAGTCAAAGTGAGCTCTGTGCTGCCACCGACAACGGCGTGGAAGTGACAAAGTTTTGGGAAAACAAGATTTAACCTTTCGTATGCGGCGAACGTAGATCTACACGAGACACAATGGCTTTTTAATTGTGTCTGTAATTACGGCATTCAACCGGTTAAAATACAGTCGTGCCAACGACACGACGAAAAAACGGTGTGAGCCACAAAAATGCCAACATCTTCAATAGCGACTTCTATAAACCACCCAAGAAACTTTGGTTACATCCTACGAACAACTCCTATCATAGTCCATTTATCAGTGCATAAGGAGTTACAATAACCAAACCAATAATAATATGTTGTGAGAATATTTTTATTTAAATGAATGTCCCTGGAGTGTCTTGGACAACTAGTAGTTTCTGACTGACCGAACCCTTTACCCTGTAATTGGTTTAATTTAAATAAATGCTTCGAGTTGAGTTTGTGTTATCTTCATCAGAAAAATAACACAATCATACCACCAAACAAGCATATTTTCAGCCGGATTTCAAAACGCAAACAAATTAATTCTGCTACGTTGAATCGACCAATAAACAGCGTTTATGAATTCACAATTTATTCAGCTTAACGGAAAGCCAGTGCTCCTGAATTAAGCAAAGCATTAACAGGACAAAAGCCAGCCATGTTTATTTTAAATCTTAAGAGCTTCCGGTATTATAAGCTGGATATTTTGAAAGGAATTGCATTTTCGTACTGCAGTGGACAGGTTGATATGCAAAAGCAATTTAAAGGATTAAATGGGCTAGTGGAGACGACGCTATGAGGCAGTGTATGTCCATTGCGATACAGATTCTTATTGGTGAGAGGTCCTCCAAAAACTCAAAAAATTCAACTGCTTATGAACGTAGACAAAGCGTAAAAGAAAGGGGTTCTGCGTGAGAAACTCTCCTTAGAAAAAGGCATGAGTTTATGTTATTTAATTATGTAGATGAATTAACTTCTTCAACGATCTGATAAGGTTTGCTGGGTCAATATGGCCAGACATCGCACAAGACAGAGGTTTGGAAGGAAAAAGTCTTAAGCCGTAAGGTCAGCGCAGATAGATCGGAGCGCAGCGGAGAGGATTTTATGAACGCACTTGAAAATAAACTTTAAAATGATTACAATAAAGTCGCGCGGGGATTCCCGCGTATCTTCGAGGACGCGCGAGCATTTTTTGTCAGGTTCAAGAATTTATGCACTTTATTGTAATAATTTTAAAGTTTATTTTCAAGTGCGTTAATAAAATCCTCTCTGCTACGCTCCGTTCTGTCTGCGCTGACCCGTAGAAACGGGATTTGTCGACGGAAGAATAGACAAAATGACAGATTGTAGAAATATTTGTACGCATTCTACGCGTCTAAGCATGGCATGTGTAATTTTGGCTATTGTTCAGTGGACAAAACGTCGTCATGCTACGCGTGCAACAGACGGATATAATATACGCTAAAAAAAACTTCTTCAATGATGTGATTCCTAAGCCTTAAAGAGTCGTGAAATATTTTTGGGATCAGGAAAGTTTGAACAGTAAGCACGGAGTTTTTGATAACCATAATGTTGCAACTTTCCGGAAGTTGCTAAACATTAGTGAAATAAAAATCTTGTTACTAAATCAGAAAGTTTGATTAGAAACTTCCGTTAAGTGCATTAGTTTTGGTAAAGGATACTGTGATAAGCGTATTTTGAAGCTCATAGCACATAGTTTTGAGATAATAATAATAAGTATTTATTAGCACAATACAAGTTTGGCACATATTAATACACATACCTAATAGCCACTAGGGGACTGAGAAATTAACAAATAGTGTACAAGGAATGGATAAAGTACAGTCAATACAGAAATTGAGCCCTGACTCCTAAACTAGGAAGATCCTGTATCTTAGGAGGCAGTGAGATATCAGAACAATAACGCTCATTACCAACAAACTAACGTTTACTGCTAAACAAGATAGGCAGAATCTACCGAACGTCACCTGCTATACGTCGCGCAACGAGTTTGAGCGTTGACCTTGAAAAAAAAAAAACAAGCGAAACGAACCCTTATTACTAAGGCATAAGGGTTTGTGGCGTCTGTTTTCTTCAAGGTCAGCGCTCATAACTCGTTGCGCGACGTATACGATCCTTACATACTCCTTTTGCTTCGTTTACGTTCATACATGTAAAGGCCAAAATCTAATCGTAATCTCATCTCACCGACAATAAGTGTCAAAAACTTGTAAAAAAATGTAGGGAAATCAGATAGAGGTATTTTTGGCAGATTGGGCCTGAGATCAGACTTAAACGTTCTTAGAATTACGAGAATTGCCCCTCAGGTGATAAACGCAGTAACCGCAGTACTCGTGGTCATAAACGCACGCCGGTTGCGAGTACTAAGCACCTGCGGGGCAATTGCGTAATCAATCGGAATCGGTTTCATTTTGACAATTCAGCAACATTCATTGCGATATTTACGTGTTGAGCAGACAAATTTTTCGAGGTTATGAAGCAATGGATTAGCAATTCGCTTCGAAATGATTCTGATTCCGATTGATAGTGTGTTACGCAATTAGGGTGCTGAACTTTCTGAAGAACATCACCAATTAGGTTACTATTTATGTCCTTCTAGAACGTCTCCCGGCGTCTCCACTCACGTCTGCCTAGTAAATTAATCGTCTTTCCAATACCTTTCGTTAATCGTCTTTCATTCATCCTCTTAACATTGCCAAACCATCTACGCATACTCTTGCCGCGTCCACTCGCATTCAACTCACACCTACCTTGTAAATACGTAGTCGCTTTTCATTCATCATCCCAAGATGACCAAACCATTTGAGCATATTCTTGCTCGCGTCCACATCCGGCGCTTCCGAGTGGCGGTGGAGCTAGTCGTCTTTCATTCATCCTCTCAACATTGCCAAACTGTCTAAGCATGCTCTTGCTCTCTTGTTGCTAAACAAGAGTCAGCAAGTTCTAATTAAATACTAATTGAGTATTTAATTAGAACTTGCTGCCTCTTGTTCTCTTCTTTGAGCACCTCACCGAACATGAATTACATTTTCGCACAAAGCTCCAATCAAGGGCTTTTAATCTAGAAGTTCTAACAGAAAACCAATTACAGTTTTGTTTGAGGCCTAGACCAAGAAACTTTACATTATTTTTTTTTTTCATATAGACCTATAGGATTTATTTATGAGGCACCCGTAATAGTAGATTGTACAACTAAGGCATAAAAGAAGCTATTTTACCCCGAGACGTTTATATCCACCCGAGCCGCAGGCGAGGGTGGATAGTTAAGTCGAGGGGTAAAATGGCTCGTTTATGCCTGAGTTATACACTCTGCTTTTCACTTCGATTGCGAGAAAATGAAACAGGCATAAAATATACAGTACATAATTAATCAAAAATGTTGCATCCATAGCTAATTCCCGCCACCACAGATAATACAGCCACGAAACTTTTTAAAAGTTTTTTTTTTTAATTTTCTACATTTGTCATTCAACTTGGGTACTTCTGCCAAAAAATGAAAACGTTTCTTTGCCTTTTTAAATAATAAACGACAACTATTTTACCTGATTTTATTAAATTAACGATAGTAAACACGGAAGTGGTATAAATTAAAGAAAATGAAATAAATCACGACTTTAATCTGCGAAGTTTTATTGTGCGTGTGGCTGTTGGGCCTGATTACTTTAGTCTTAGAAAAAAATTTTACTTTATGCACTAGAACATAAAAAGCGATTTTATGTCGCCTAAGCACAACATAAAGACGGACTTTTAGAGCATGAGAAGTGAAAATTAATTTATTCTACTAAGAGAAAACCTAATTGGGTGCTTAATAATAAAAGCTTTGTAACAGAAATGTATGTTTTAATAAAAGCGATGTCTCCGTCAGAAACATTTTCATATTAATTCAGATTGTTACAGTTGTAAGTTTGTAACGGCAATCATGGCATTTGATTTAACCGGTCAAGCAGCGCGGTTCGCCGATCGGCGACGAAACAATAGAAAATCAATTGTGTCTCATTAGCGGAGCTTGACAGATTAAACAGCTTTTTATTACTTTATTTATCATTCACATAGATTATTTTATATTTTGTGAACGCGAGAACGTTGTAGGCCTTGTAAACTGTAGATTTGTAGACCATTTTATATTTTGTTTGTACTTGTTGACAGGTCTACATTGTCCTCCCATGCCTGTTCACAATGCAAAACACTGTAAAGCCAATAGTAACCGATGCGTTTCTCGCCGGCTCTTGTCCATAAGAAAAGACCAATTGGAACCGAGCACCTAGCTTCTGACGTTTCATAAGTGCCCATGTTGGTTTATGTGAAAAAAAATATTTTGATTCGATTTGATGAGAAAAGCGTTACAAGTTTCATGTCAAAACGAGACCGTGCGGTGTTTTCAATGTAAATATCTTTCAAAAGATTACTAAAACAAATCCAAAGTTCAAGGTTAGACATTTCATAAAGTGGCAGATTAATGTAAAGACAATGTTGGGTTATGCCTGGAATGGCAGTAGCTTTTCGTAAACGAGCTAGCATGTTTAAATCATTTATCGTTTAGCTCAGTCCCGCCCTATTCCCGGGACAATACGATTTCGATTAGGCTTCGGTTACCGTATATTCTCAAGCCGAAATCGAGACTCCCCTCTAGCGTCTAGAAAATGTATTAGGCGGCTTTGCCCGCGTGGAGGCCGGAAATCATCCCACGGTAACGTACTACCGGAATAAAAAGTATCCTACGGCCAACGTAAGCCAAGTCATGATGTATTCGTGTGCCAAATTGCATCCACATCCGTAGCCGTTAAGGCGTGAAAAGGTAACAGATTAACAGTGTTACTTTCGCATTTATAATATTAAATATGGATTTTATAAGCCACATAATGAGTGTAATATGTAGTGACGTCATTCGAATCTTGCGGCACCGAAGTTTAACCCCTAAGTTTTTGAAGAAAGCGGTGCTGACATATTTTTTTTTACATAACCTATACCGTCCCTTTGCTGGGCAAAGGCCTCCCAAGTCCTTCCACTTTATTGACACCGTACATAAACCACTATTATTTTGATAACAGCCGTAGTTTTGCTACCAAACAACGATCCTGTTTTCTTAGGAAACTCTCACTTTAAACCAGCTCCAGGTTCGAAACGTTCCTCTGGGAAAACAACAGAACATGACATGACATCAACACGACATGTAACTTCAATCATCGGCTCAAAACATCACACCGTGTAACACCCATCCCCTCTCACCATCCTCACCGACCACCAGCTGGGGATGGTCATCAAGAATGCGTGCTATAAGTTGCCGGCAGCACAGAGCCGGTTACATTTGTACGCAACACATCGAGTCACACAGTTTACACGTTAAAATGGATTACAAACTTGTGAGTAACGTTCAATGGTGGTGGTGATTTTATTTTTAAAATTGTTTGCAAAAGTGTGTGTGGTGTGCATTTGTTTTTCAAGATGGCGGATTTTTGACGGTGTGAAAGTGAGTCTGTCGGTTTGTTTGGTACGTTTTTGTGGCTAAATTGTTGTGAGGGCTTTTGATTATACTTGGCAGGAATGTAGACTGTTACCAAGAGAAAGATATAGGGTATTTTGAACAATCGATACGCGGGTTTATAATCGATTTTTGAGTGTGTATGCAAATCTATCATAATGCCTATTCATGCAATAACAACTTGCAGAAAACCTCGCGTAACTTTCGAAGCTTTCTTCATTCATGACTTTAGCGGAATGTATATTTCTAGTAATTTTGAAGTAGTTTGTGGTCTCGTGGCTATGTGTTTGTCAAACTGAAAAAGGTTTCATTTATAAACGTTACTTAAAGTTTACGTTAAAGGAAGGTTTATGTTGTTATGGAACGCAAATCAAAATCAAGTCATTTAAGTATTCAAATTAGGCTGAGAATCAGCACTTTTAAAACACTTTTCGCGGCTTGAGCTTGTGCAGCTCGCGACATAAAAGGTCTACCTATGAAAAAAAATTAACCGATGTTTTTGGCTCTTATGGTTGGTGCGTGCACCTTTGCTATTATTTTAATGGAAGTGCATTGATTTTTAGACGTTTTATAGAAATTCAGGGGACGGGACTTGATGAACTCTTGAAAGGTTCAACGTAATTTTAAGCAACATTTATAGTAATAAACCCCAAAATCTATAACATATACCTTTTTTTTTTGTTTTCTGGGGGGAAACCTTCAAAAGGCACCCGACCTCCGGGGAGGGAGGTCGGGGAGTGTGGGATTTTTACCTCACTAAAACCACCCCGGTGATCACCATCAGCACATAGGGGCGGTCCCGGTTCCTCTTAAAAGACCAAATCCGGAACCTCCCCGTGCAACGCCTGTAAGGCACATCCCTGCGGCCCTGGGGAGACTGTAAAGGGATAATAGTTTTCCAACTTATTCAATTTAACGTCATCTAAAGTAGATCACATAATCAATATTATGCAAGAATCTAACTAAATTATGACCGCTTCATCTAAATTGCATATCATTAAACATAACTGTTTCAAACTCAATCTAATATTACGAAGATGTGACGCAAGAGTTTCCCTGTTTCCGTGATCGAAGCAGAAACAAATAATTATATTTAAGTTGTAACTAATAACTGTATATTGCAGTACTTAGTGACGCTCCAGCGGAGGGCGTGCCTCGTTTTGTGAGAAAATTACTGGTTTTCACGCGAAATTGATGGTAAAGTATGAATAGTGAAATTTACTACTTTCCGTAAGTTACATTAGAACTTTTTTTAAGTATACTTTTTTATTTACTTAGACATTATTTACATAATTTAAAAAGCTAACAGTCTTAAAATAATAACAATAAGATGTAGGTATATAAAAAAGGAGGGGAAATAATCAAAGGGCATCAAAAAATTCGCCCGCATCGCTGTCAATAGGAAACGCGCCCAAAAGGCTGGCGGCATTGCCACGTTGTATGGCAATGCTGCCAAACGTTTTGTTTTGGAAGTCATACAACTAAGCTAAAGTTTTTTTTTATTGCAAGCATTGCTATTTCTAATATTTTTTTTGCTAGTTTGAGATCAAAAGGGTATCCTGCTCAACAAGAAGCAAATCAGGAACAACAAAATTTTTTATTTAATAAGTGTCCGTGGAGTTTCTTGCCCGTTCTTCTCCATAGGTTACTACTTTGCTTTGGAATGGACAACTAGCTTCATCTTTCTGTTTAACCGACTCCTTGACAATTCAAAAAAAAGTGCCTGTAAATGGTTTAATTGAAATAAATGACTGGAGTTTGAGACCTAAAGGTTTTGAAATGTTATAAGTGCGTGCGTGTTGTAACACCTACCTTCATGAACAACTGATACAATCACAGTCTTCATCATCACCATCCTAGCCTTGTCCCAACTAGTTGGGGTCGGGTTCCAGTCTAACCGGATGCCGCTGAGTACCAGTATTCTACACGGAGCGTCTGACTTCCACAACCCACTTACTGGGCCTTCCCCCCCCCCCCCATTCCCGCCGCGTATCCCTTGGTAAGACTGGTTGTCAGACTTTCGGGCTTCTGATGACCCGTACCGGCTGTCAAAGATCCTTGAATGACAGCCGGGGCCAATTGCTTAAAGTGCTTTCCGAGGCACGGAGCGGTCTTGGTATGCAAAGATGGTCACCCATCCACGGACCAACCGCGGCAAGCGTAGCTTAACCTGATTGGTCGACCCGTGCGGCTGTTATTATTTAGCCACAATCACAGTAATCTACTTAATTCTTATTAAAATCTTCCCTAACACCATAAATCAATAGCAGCTACCCTAAAAGCTACTAACTCGATTATAAATAAGACAAAGATTAATTATACCATAGACAAGATTTCCTGGAAACTCCAAGCAGTTTCTTGTTCATCCCAGTGTCTAGTATCTATGATTAAGACTCAACCTAGGAAGAAAATAAAACAATGACATCTAAGACAATATTGTCCATTTGCTAGCCTAGCTTTTAACCTATTTTTCTTTGATTAACTTCCAATTTCCGCAAGGTAGTTTTCTTTCATTTCCGAGCTTGAGAAACCGTTATTTACTCGAATAAAAATGTATTTTTATTTCTTCTCTAGCTGAACGGACAGCCGTTATCCGGTACAAAAAGTTAATACAAAAATCCCATGACAAAAAGGAGTTTATGCGAATTTGAAAAGATTTCCGGGAAACTTTTCAATTATTTTTTAATGAAAACCTAATTCGGACTATTACGAAAATTTTTAAACAAAAAGTTCCCAAACTGGTCCAGCAGTTCTCAAGTGATGCGGTTCCAACGAACAGAATTTAATTTTTATTTATGTTTTATAGGTACAGTTTATCCAAGTACCTAACGGCAGGGAAACCTATTATTAACCATACAATATTGTAATTAAAACACATACTCTATAATTCTACTATTTGTACCGCTGTTGGTTACCTAAATAAAGATAATAAAAAATTAAATTAAATTTATATAAGTAGATATATCCTATAATGTTCCCACTGCTAAGAAACACGCCTCCTCTCGAGGGAGTGAGCCATAACCCATCATACGGACCCAGTGCGGGTTGGTCTTCGAGATATAAATAGATGAAGTAATCGACATTTAAGGCTTGTAGGTAGGTAGGTAATAGAATTACTCTACATTTGCTTGGTTTCTTACACAAATCTTGGGGGAATAATCTACTTAATAGGTACCTATCTCGAGTGTCTGTGCAAGAATATTATTAATACTGTGATTGAAGGTCGGTCAAGTAGCTTTTAAGACATACGTGCACTAAACATATTCATTCGTAATTCAACGGAAACAGAGAATCCTCTCATGCCTTGGAAAGCACGTAAAGCCTGTGGTCCTACGCCAGAAGGCCAATTCTCGTAATTTAAAACGTTCAAAATCTAGTCGCAGTCTCATCTCGGCGACAAACAAATGTCAAAAACTTGTCAAAATGTAGGGAAATTAGAGGTGTTTTTAACAGATTGAGACTGAGATCAGACTGTGAATTATTTTAAAATTACGAGAATTGGCCCTCTGATCTCTCTCCGGTCGTCTCGGATTGCCGTCCCATCAGTCTATGAGAGTGAGGAAAGAGAGAAGCCCATCTGTGTCTACGCACACAATTGTACACTAAAATATCTCCTGCGTCCAAAGGCTAGTCTCCGATGATATTGGCTGTCATGACCGAAATTCTGTCCGGAGGACTACTACATATCTAACTTTCTCTCTTTCTAACGCCCTATTTTGGGATTCCGAAGTTATCGATATTCTTTCTGGGTTCTCCCAATATCCGTTACTCATCAAGTCCTGGTAACTAGGTATTGCCAACAAGTGTCAGCAGCGCCACTATAAATCGCGAAACTGCACTACCGACCACCGTCCGTCCTTCCTGAACGCCTTCCGTCATTTTTACATTAATTCAATGAGCGCTAATTTGCGCATATTTTCATACCGTTCAGTAGGCTCATTAATGTCGCTTCAATCATATTGATTCCTTCCTTACTTGTAATGTTGGTTAGTAAACTATCCTTGTATAAGACGAACTTTTTTATAACTTCCGAGAAGACAAACATCAAGCCTGTTATCCACGAAGGGTAACACAGAGGTGTACCTATGCTAGTAGCGACCCATATTTTGCTAGCCATATTTAAGCCCCATGTAATAGGGGGCGAGCCAATTGTTATCAACCGTGCACAATTCTTGACTCCGGGTTACTACTGAGAAATTCCTGATTCCTAATGGAAAAAAACCAATAACATTTTGCCCGACCTGGGAATCAAACTCAGGACCTCATGCTCAGCAGTAGCACTTGCGACCACTAGACCAGCGAGACTGTCAGTGAAGATAGAATATCTTCTTAAAGGGTCGAGTGTTAAGGTGAATGGGTAGTAGTAGCCCGCGAAATTCAATTTTTCTTACGTTTTTTGCAATTTTCAGGTCAGTGTCAGGTTTTATCTTGATGAAAATTTGATTCGCGACTATAACAGGTACGTATTCACAGAATTATAATCATCAGAATCATTAATACATCTTTCTAAGTTAGATTTCTACCATCAACACTTTTCCATACGAGATTTGTTCTTAACGGTAGAAATCTAACTTAGAAAGATGTATTAATGATTCTAACTATTATAATTCTGTAAATACGTACCTGTTATTGTCGCGAATCATATTTTGATCAAGATACAACCTGACACTGACCTGAAAATTGCAAAAAACGTAAAAAAAATTGAATTTCGCGGGCTACAACTACCCATTCACCTTAACATCTGCACGTTTGGATACTGTATTTTAGGTTAGACAATAGTAAATATAATTTCTCACACATCATTTTTTACCACTGGTCAGTTACAACTAAAGTTTAGGAAGATTGAAAGACATGCCAGATTTTTTAACACAAAACTAGGATGAAGTTGATTAATAACCTTCCTTTTGGGCTTCGCCGCAGTCGGGTAAAAACAATTCCAATTTTGGAAACCGGAAACTCTTGTGGGATTTTTCTGATAGATAAGAGGTTTTTCTCACATGATTCTATCATCCAACACTTTGCTTAATCAATGCCCCTAATCAAAACATAAGACGCGTCACCAGTCTATGACGTAGGCTCAAGACAAAGCATAGGTCGACACATAAACACAACATCACGCTTGTGATCCCCGAAGGGTTAGGCAGAGGTATGCCTATACTGCCCTGATAAGCCGAAAAGCGCTAACTCAATCAGAGTAAGTTTTGAGAAAAACGACTTTTTGTGAATGGATTTTTCCCACCTTCAAACGGGGGTTAAAACTTCTTAGTGGTTTATTTTAATGTTTTAAATTAGATATCGCTATTTGGCTTATACCATTAGATGCGAAATTATTCTAGCTATTGAATGGTATAAAAAAACTAAAAGGGCGTATATCAGAGATAGCGCCTTTCGGCTTACACTATTTGCGCTGTAGCATGGTGCGGGTGACAGTTTCAGTAACATTTCGTTTCACTCTTGAAAGTTGCCGCGATTTACAATTTATGACTTAGTATTTCAGTTGTACCACATTCGTAATATATTAAATAATTAATAACTGAAGTAAATTAAATTAAACCCAACCAGAATGTTCTAATCAAGAAATAAAATCAAATTGAATGAAAAATTAAGCAAAGTGTTATGCGTATAACGTAACGCCATAGACGTATTTAGTGATGGGATGTACTGCTACGATGGATAGTCGATATTTTTTATAATAAAAAACGTATATTGTGCGTAGGTCAATTTTTATTTTTAAAAGGTCTAATTATACAACAGAACATTCATAGGGTAAGGTTGCTTAAAAGGTTGCTAAAAAAAAATACATGTTATTCGTCTAAACCCATATCAGAGTCAGGAACATCTGAATTGTCACTCAATTCATCATCTGAATCTGTGACGGATATTATTAACGATGACTCAATTATGTTGTCAATATGTATGTCACGATCCCAATCAGACATAATGTCCCTTTTTGTTTTATTCACGACCTTCGACCAGTCTTCAGGTTGAACATTGTTGATGGCCTCTTGTAATAGGGCCAACATCTTATTTGCCGTAAATGGCGGCGAAGTATTATTTCTT
Organism: Amphipoea oculea; assembly: GCA_945859645.1. NCBI lineage: Eukaryota > Metazoa > Arthropoda > Insecta > Lepidoptera > Noctuidae > Amphipoea > Amphipoea oculea. The sequence goes on along the minus strand of OX243885.1, from coordinate 17,537,563 downwards.
GCGGCGTAACCTAAAAATAAACGAACTTATAAAAAAAAGTATTCAAATAATCATCAATCAGCCTAATCTAGTATCTGGTAATGTTTTTAAACTAGGTACATGCTACGATCGGAAAGCTGATTTTTTTATAAAGCTTCAAAATGGGAATTGAAATTAAAAGCATACCTTTTATTTGGGCCCAAATCAGCTCAATAGCGTTATACTGGCAATGGTAGGGTGGTAGTCGAAGGACCTGGTGGCCTTTTTCTTTTGCCATCTCGTCCAGAGCATAGGTAGGAGTTGGTGGCTTATGGCGTCGGACTAAGGCAATAAGCTCCGTCTTTAACATTTTTATATCTGCTGTAACTCCGTTTTCACTCAGCCACTTCACCAACTCGCTTTTGCGGTTGGATTGGTTTGGGGGTTTATTAACTTGCACCGAATGGTAGGGTGCGTTGTCCATTATTATGGTCATAGGCTCTTTTAAATTGTTTAATAGACCTATGAACCAATCTTTAAATTTTTCGTAATTCATCTCCTCATGATACTCCGTAGTTTTTTTTGACTTAAAAGCCAGCAAACAATCAGGGACGAATCCACTTGCTGTACCTGCGTGACAAATAATAAGGCGTTCGCCTTTGCCTTCCGGCACTTTGGTACACGATTGTGCCGTATCGTCGGTCCAACTTTTACCCACTGTGTGGTTGGCGTTTAGCCACGTTTCATCCAAAAAGACAACTTTGCTCCAATCACTTATGTTTTTGGCCTTCCTTAAAAATCTACATCTTGCTAGGGCAATGTCAGTCCTCTCCATAATAATCTTTCTTTTGTTAACTTTTTTGTAAACAAAGCCAATATCTTTTATAACTTGCCGTAGCGAAGTAATACCTCCTTTGAACAAGTCAGCTTCTTTTAATGATTTTAGAAGCTTGAGCAATGTGGGTAGCTCCATTCTTCTATAATAATCATAAATATGATTTCTAATAGCAACCTTAGCAAAATCATCCAAATCTGTGATTGGCTTCACCTTGGTCCGCTTTTTGTTGGGTGTCGATAATTTATTTTCAAACATCCCATCTTGGCCAATTTCAAGAGAAACAGTATTGCGGCCAATATCAAGAGCTTCGGCTACTCGTTCTACAATATGATTCAATGGTAACAACGGTCCATTATTTTGTTGTTCTCTTTCAAAGTAGTCTCGGAGGCGAACAACAAGCTCCCTGGCCTGACTACCCAAAACAGTTTTTTTTGTATGCTTAGGCATGGTAATAACAACAAACTCAACAAACTTATAACAAATAACAATTTAACAAAAATGAAAACAAACAATGAAATCGTAATACGTGTCACATTAAGTCACAATATAACGCGCTTGCACTCGTACTCGCACTCACAGCATCGCACGGGTAAACAACATGGCCGCCGCGCCGATGCACCATAGAGCAAAAATGTTGTCACGAAAAAAAAAACATAAACCCGATTTTGATTATTTTATATAAGTACAAAGATAATTATGTAGCCATAAAACATTTATATTGACAAGTTTATACACGTAGCACACACGTAGTTACACTGCACAACTGAATAATACACTAATTTTCATAACAATATTAAAGAGAACTAGATTCACGCTGCGAGTATCGTTAGCGATAAAAATGAATTGCATAACCTCACATCCCTAGTCATGTGGTACTGACAAATGTCAACGTCATACGGGCAACTGTCACCCGCACCATGCTACAGCGCAAATAGTGTAGCAGGGCAGTATAGTACACCCAGATTTCGCCATTTGTACCTAAGTCCCATATTATAGTACAAGGCGAGCCAACTACCAACACTACCACAGGTCTCTCACCCCAATATCAACACATCTACATTCTTCTCTTACACAGATTCACAATCTCAAGAAAAGTAAAAGGATACAGATCGCTCTAGTAGCGTCGACATCTGCATCTCATCTACAATGTACGTAAGTGAAAATATCGCGTGTGTGAACGGTACTGATACACCACTGGCACGCGATGGCACGTGGTCGTTATACCAGTCAGATTTGTCCAGAGGAGTGAGCAGAGATAATAGTAAGTCATCCACTGCTAAACATAGATAGATAAAACATTTACTCAGTGCACACAAGAGATAGCACAACAAACCAAAGCACATTTATTATTATATTATTTTATTGCTAAATGAGCCCGCTCTTGACCCCGATCACGCCTGATGGAAAGCGATGGATGGGGACCTATGATGGAACGAGCGTGCCCAGAAGATGCCTGTTCACTCTTGATTTAAAGGCAGACGGGTTAAATGTGGGAGGGAAGGAATAATAATTTAGAAATTTTGACAGTTATTTCATACAAAAACTATCAAACGTCAATTTTATTCCTCGAAGAAAAGTTAACTGGCGATGGAAAAATCAGCCCTTAAAGAAATAAAGTGACACTATGACGTACTTTAAATCAAATGACGAACAAAGTGCGGTGTGCGTCTCAAGATTGCACCTAATGGGAGTCCAGCTCAGCATGTGTCAGGCAAATATACTTATATACCTGACGCTGATATTTTGCTGAATAGTGACATACGAACATCGAGCAGACGTGATAAATTGATCGAGACGAGACACATCGATCCTCTGGAGTGGTTGTCACATGGGCCCAGTTTTATTCAAGAGACATATTGCCATACGTACTTTTATTACTAATGGAGTATTTTGAATGAAAGTAGGAAGAGAACAGACTTTCGGAATGTATAGTATATCCATCATTAAATATTGTGTTAAACTTGTCAAACTTTTCAATAAGTTTGAGGAGTCATCTAAACTAATAACGGATGCAAAATGCGCAATATTCATTGGGGAGCTATATCCCCATTGGTCATGTCGATTAGTGTCATGACCCAGTTTTATGTTACAAAACTATATCTCTACTAACAGTAATAATAGGCATAGCTCGCCCATAGTTATTGGTAACCAGTCCACTTTAGTCACCCAAACCCATAGTCCAAAATTGTGTTTTTCCATATCCTGCAATAGTCCTAAACCAACCGGGGTTTATCATTGGGTGCACTTGCATAGTGCATACAGGGACAATCGTCGGTTGGTGCCGCATTTAATTAAAATTTTCTAAGGGGCCTCTGTGAGTTGGATTCGGCCCCTCGTAAGCCTTCCAAAGGACCCCATGCTCCCGAAATATGTAAAACAAAAAAAAAAATCTGAAGAGCTTGTTTGTTTTTGTTTGTTTGAAAAGTGAAGTTTGCCATTTCGATCGAAATGGTTGGATCTTGAGCTAAATTTATGCTAACAGTTCGCGCATCGTTGATCACACATACCATCAAAGACCGTCAATATTTCTTGGTATCTACGTCGAAAACGCAACACAAAACGTACAAAGTGCAAGGGAAACATCCGCAAATAGCGTGGTAATCGGTAATTGTGACAGCTGAACAAAAAATATCGCATGACCAACGAACGAAGAAGGAACAGATTAGCAAGTCATAATATGACCGAGTTCTAATGAATTTATTGGATATCCGTATCCTACTTATAATATTAGGTCCTTACATATGAAATTGGCGTTTTTCGTACTGGCCACTTTAATCACGAATTTCTCCTCTTTGGTAAGGAATTCCAAATTCAAATTTGTACAGCTATTTACTCATGTATTTGTGCTTCGATGACCGTCATTCATTTGTTTTTTTTCTTCTGTTTTTTCTGTTTGCGTCACTCATTTTACAAAATGGAAAATTTAAAATATCGCATTATTTACGAGTACGAGTTCCGCCGTGGCACTAGTGCTGCGGAAACGACTCGAAGGGTGAATGATGTGTATGGCGGTCATGTTGCAAAAGAAAACACAGTTCGTTTTTGGTTCCAACGTTTTCGTTCTGGAAATTTCGACCTGCAGAACAAGCCCCGTGGACGGCCTGAGACCCAAGTTGATAATGGAGAATTGAAGGCTATTGTGGAAGCGGACCCATCGCAAACCACGTCCGAGTTAGCTGCAGGCTTCGATGTTAGTGATAAAACTGTTTTAATTCACTTGAAGCAAATTGGGAAGATTAAAAAGCTCCACGCCACTGCTGCTTCACGACAACGCCAGACCACACACTGCGCAACAGACGGCTACCAAATTAGAAGAGCTTGAATTGGAATGTCTTAGACATCCTCCGTACTCCCCGGACCTTGCTCCAACAGATTACCATTTTTTTCGCAATTTGGATAACTTTTTGCAAGGGAAAAAATTCAACTCCGATGGGGCAGTCCAAATCGCCTTCAAAGATTTTATTGATTCCCGTCCGACTGGTTTTTTTAGTAAAGGGATCAATGAACTACCTATAAGATGGCAAAAGTGCATTGAAAACAATGGTTCATACTTTGATTAATTAAATATATTATATTAAAAAATATTCGACTTTTTGTTCCTTCCATACAAAACGCCAATTTCATATGTAAGGACCTAATATAAACGCAAAAGTTTGTGAGGATAAAAGGATGTTTGTTACTCTTTCACGCAAAAATTACTGAACGGATTTGGATGAAATTTGGCACACAGATAGTAAAGTTTATAACCAGGATTAACACATAAGCTACTTTTAATCCCGACATTCCCACGGGATCGAAACGTATGCGGGTGAAATCCCGGGGCGCTGCTAGTATTGTTATAAATCTGGAGTTTGAGATGAAAGAAAAGTAAATAAAATAAATAGGGGTTTTGGCATAACCCTCGAACGGATGAACGGAAAGGTAATGCGACAATGCATATTTAACGAATTTTGTGGAAATTTAATCTGCCATTTTATGTGGCAAATGTCAAGTTAAAGAGAAACTTGCGAATCCATGCAAGGCTTTTTGTTTTAAAGTCTATTGGAGACACTGTTTTTCAAAGTTGAAGAATCACGCCCAATACAATTGTTGATAATATTTTTTCCACATAGAAATCTACTGTTTGGAACGGACATCTACTCGTATCTTCGTTCGTCTGCCTAACTAACATCTGCAAATATGTATAGTTTGCTTCGATCAATAAATAGTTTGATTGAAACCAATGCTCTAAATTTGATGACGGAAGCCTTCCGTATAGACTACTCTTCAAAGGCCAACATTCATGGCTGCTGCATTGTTTCAATACATTGATAAATCGTCTTACTCAAAGGGGACTGGATGTTATAGTAATACCCATCGACCCGCGTTGACCAGATTACCTTTGAGGCTGTGAGCCATTGATACAACGGCACATAGTTCCGTGAAACTGACGCAATATGACAATACTGGGAAAGATCGATGTTACTGCACAGAACTCTCACATAACATATCATCATGCCTACATTCCCTGAAGGTTAGACTGAGGTGCAATGTATATTTACATTATGTTTAGGTCCCCTGTAATAGGGGGCTAGCTTTGCCAAAATAGGGGTCAATCGCTTTGAAGAAACCAGTATTTGGATAAAATCCATACTAATATTATAAATTCGAAAGTAACTCTGTCTGTCTATATGTTACCTTTTCACGCCTAAACCAGTGAACCGATTCGATGAAATTTGGTATAGAGATAGTTTGAGTCCCGGGAATGGACATAGGATAGTTTTATCCCGATATTCCTACGGGATCGAAACTTACGCGGGTGAAACCGCGGGGCGCAGCTAGTAAAATATAAATTGTATACTAAATTGACGATCATTCAGATGTGCCTAACCCGTAAAGGCGGTAAATTGGTACTTACTGTGAAGTGTTGTGAGCAAGCACAGATCAAGTAATATAAACAGGAAACGGAGGGATAATTCTCGTAATTTTAAGAACGTTCACAGTCTGATCTCAGTCTCAATCTGTCAAAACTACCTCTGATTTCCTTGACATTTTCGACAAGTTTGTGACATTGATTGTCGCTGAAATGAGATTGCGACTAGATTATGAACGTTTTTAATTACGAGAATTGGCCTTCAGTTCAGTCGTTCAGATACCGGGGGAGCGGTAAATGCTTATGCGAATCCCGCACCCCCGGCCATAGGTAGAGGTGGAACACCGCGGTGGTTTTAGCCGGTAAGAGTCCGGCATGCCCCTCTGTCATCCCCACAATAGAGGAAGTCCATGAGGATTTCCACCGGAAAACAAAAAGGCTGTTACTGAAAAATGCTAAATCTCCCATTTCTTTTAAACACATTTTTGTGCGCAGTAGTCTTGGTTTTTCATCGTAAAATATCAAATCAATTCAGTAACTAGTACTTAACTGTCTATCTATCTGCCTGTAACATCCCACTGTTGGGCAAAGTTTCCTAGATATATCGATTAGGTACTTTTTATTTTTTTTTCAGTCAACAATGGAGATAAGTATGCAAGATCGTCGAAGTTTAGTAAGAAACCGATAGTCGTTGTCGACTGAAATTTAATTTGATAAATGATCTGTTAGTTTTCTATTAATAAAATTAAATTTTATTCGAGAACATCCATTAGTTTCTTACTAAACTTCAACTATGTCTGACGATCCTGCATATTTTATCTCTTTTGTTCCACCATAAAAATCACAGATAAAAATGTAGAAAACTTTACAAGGGGGTGACACAATGAGCGGTATTATCGATAAAAGTGATCTTTTAAAGAAAACCTTAAAAGATTTGATTCCCAAACTGCACCGTATTCCGCTGATCTCCATTAATTAAACTAGTCCAATGTTTTTTACTACAAGAAAATATCCATCCTCATTTTATTTTACACATGTAAATCTTCCACCTCATTTGAAAGGGTAAAGCTATTCTTAGCGAAAAAATCACAAGCCATCGATGTGAACTGACCGTAATAACCACGCGCTAAGGGAAAGCGCGATGCTTAGCGTGCTAATTAGCGACAATGACTCGCGCATAACGGTCTAACATACAAATAACGAACGCTTTCGATGACGTATTGTCTAACTTGTCATTGATTACGCTATTAAGTTTGCGTTATGTTATTGTTCAGAGAGCTTTCTCGAACGTGAATATGTAATATGTAATGATTTTGAGTTTGAACTTATGGGGTAACGATGAAACGGCAAGTTTCTATTTTGTTTATTTGCATAGTCATTAATTATAGTTATTGTGACAAAAACTGAAAAGAGTAGGCACGTTTAGATGGTTTGGTCATGTTGAAAGGATGATGAAGGGAGACTATCAAAAGGCAGGAGGGGAGGCCCTAGAAGGACATATCACAACTTATTGGTGATGTTCTTCAGGTCATGGTCAGGTGCGTAGTCCTCGTAACCGGTGTGCGTGTGAGTACTACGCTACTACTATTAAAAACGTTCAAAAGCTAGTCGCAATCTCATCTCAGCGACAATCAATGTCAAAAATGTAGGGAAATTCGAGGTATTTTTGACAGATTGAGTCTGAGATCAGACTGTGAACGTTCTTAAAATTACGAGAATTGCCCCTTTGACCGGAATAACTTTGCAATACTGAAGCTTCCCATTAGTAAAACAGTTTTCGGAATCGGATCAGCAGTTTCGAATATTACACCCTACATACAAACTCATAAACTGAGTTTTTGAGACTGAGATCACACTGTGAACGTTCTTCAAATTACGAGAATTGACCTTCAGGTTGTTGTTAGGTTGCGGTTGTCAGAGATAAAATTAAAATTATAATTTATTCAATTTAGGCTGAGAATCAGCACATTTCGAACGTCAAAATTACAAAAAACAGTCCCCCAAAACGCCCGCCTTTCACCACTTCCTAGTGCGGAAGAAGAAGTGGCGCAACAAACTACCCAGCAGCACAAAACTACTGTAAACGGACCGTAGATGCAATATCCCAATTTCCAGCCTGACGTTTCCTACACCTATTGTAAGTCTATGAACGCACATAATCTATTTCGATACAGCCATCTCATGTCTCAGAGGCTTTTATTGGCTCTCACATCGAGTTCCTAACAGAAACTTTGTGAAATGTATTCTGGGAACAAAAATATAACATAGAAAAGCTTGTCGACCTCGCGGAAAAATTGCGAATTATAACAGTAAAAAATTCGTTAGCTTTTAAAGACAAAATTGAAAAAAATTAGGTCGGCGGTTTAATTTTGTTATTAACTTTGTAATTGACATAGCTTTTTGATTTTTATTTAGGAATCAAAACATCTTTGAACAGAGAGAGGTGGAAAGGGAGTAGGGAGGCCTTTGCCCTGCAGTGGGACGTCACAGGCTAAAAATAAATCAAAACAAGTTAACAGTTTTCTCATGATAATCAACGAATCGTTAATATCTACGAGTATCAGTCTCGTTGGTATATTGGTCGCAAACGCTACTGTTGACCTTATGGTGAATGGGTAGTTGTAGCCCGCGAAATTCAATTTTTCTTACGTTTTTTGCAATTTTCAGGTCAGTGTCAGGTTGTATCTTGATCAAAATATGATTTGCGACTATAATAGACATGTATTTACAGAATTATAGTCATTAGAATCATTAATATATCTCTTTAAGTTAGATTTCTACCATCAACACTTTTCCATACGAGATTTGTTCTTAACGGTAGAAATCTAACTTAGAAAGATGTATTAATGATTCTAATTATTATAATTCTGTAAATACGTACTTACCTGTTATTGTCGCGAATCATATTTTGATCAAGATACAACCTGACACTGACCTGAAAATTGCAAAAAACGTAAGAAAAATTGAATTTCGCGGGCTACAACTACCCATTCACCTTAAGGTTCTTGGCTCGATTCCCGGGTCGGGCAAAGCGATATTGAGTTTTCCATCTGGAATTTATCAGTAGCAGCCCGGAGTCTGGATTTGTGCCCAGTTGATGGCAATAGTCTCGCCCCTTATTACATGGGACTTAAACATAACTGGCGTACTGTGGGTTTACTGTAGGTACACCTCTGCCTCACCCTTCGGGGATCACAGGCGTTGATATCGTATGCCTTATGAATAGTTAATATTTTAACAAGAGAATCGATAAACCAGCAACGATGTCGTTAACCGCAAGTTACATAAGCTACTAAACGTTCAATAACAGTTAAACTTAGTTTAAGTTAGACAAGCGTCAGTTCTAGTTTCGAGATTATTCTAGAGCGTTCGTTTCACTTCGCCACTCGCTAGGTGACTTGTTAGGCTCTAGGAGTCTAGGCGCTAAGCAAGAAACTGTCAGTGCGAACGTAGCCTTAGCCTTTCTCAGCCTTGTACCACCTTGTACAGCTAAATCTCGGTAAAGCCTACCCATATTTTATTTCAGTCGGGACATGAACGGTTAGTACAGATAAAGTCATATATCCTTCAACCCCTTTTATGAATATCTGTTCGACCGTACGTGGGTGATGGATTAACCAATACGTAAACATCGTAAAACCTTTCGCTTCGACACTTTCGGGATATATTTTAGGTGATTTTGGGCATCTGCGACATTGGCTTAACATAACACGTTGTAACTCTATTAAGAAACGTAATTTTTATATTGCTTGGCTCAGTGATTTCATTCATCCTGCCCTTAGGTATCCAAATTTATTTGAGGTCGGCGCAACATGGTTTTTTCTTCCATACTTCTCTATTAGTTGTCATCTCAGTAGTTTCCCTTCCCTTACCTTCCCTTTCTAGCCATATCATCTGCCACACAGTCCGTCCATCATTTCTTGAGTCTTCACCTACTTCTATACAGGGTGAAATTGAAAACATGCGACAAATTTAAATGGGAGATTGTACTCATCATTATGAATAACTTTTACTATGGGATCAATCCTGAAATCGCGAAAAAAAAATCAGCTGTTCCCTCCATTTATGTTCGCATAACTCGTCAAAATTTAGAGAACGGCTGATTTTTTTTTTGCAGATTTGGTCCCATAGTAAAAGTTGTTCATAATGATGAGTACGATCTCCCATTTCGATTTGTCGCACGTTTTCAATTTCAACCGGTAGTCCACATTCATACTCAACACTTTCTCCACGACATCAGCTACACAGGGTACCTAATCATAATACATATTCTAACTATTTAACAATATAATTCATTATTTTGCTTGGCCCATTGATTTCTTTCCCTAAATTATTTATTTTACGTATATCAAATATCTAATTTCCTGTCATTGATCACCGGATTCTGAAAGCTTGATATAATTTAATCTACCGGCAACAGTTCCTTGTAATCGTTTGATTGGTAATTAAAAAAAAAACATACATTTTACGGCGTAGTTACTACACTTTTCTATAAAATAGGGCGTTACAGAATCTTGTGCTAAAACCAGGGTTACAGGTTGCGCGGTCGATCTCCCTTTTTTTTTATGGATGGGAAATCATCAAATGACCCCTCCCTCTCTGAGTGGGGCGGAAGGGAGTGTCAGACTCTTACTGACTATAACCCATCCGTGTTCCTTCCTTAGCCCTTTATGTTCCGGGGTAGCGGTAACCTTTTCGGACAATCCCGCACCCCGGCAGGCTTCGGCCCTGGCAGGCCCCTTCCTTTTTGCTGACATCTCTACGAGGTGCGCGTGGAACACGTACACGCCGTCCGGCACGGGCCTGGTCCTGATCGGACGGTGAGCTACCCATTACTCTCAGTCCGCAGGCCCGCGCCTACGGTGGCCGGGAGTCGTCACGCGGCTCCCGACGCCCGGAGCGTCTCCCGCGGCGGCTGGGACGTGAGGCTCTCTCCCTCAGCCATCCCGCCACCTCCTTCGCTAGCATGCCTGCTTCGCAGAAGGAGGTCGGTCGATCTCCCTGTCACACAGTTTATAACGATCTTGCATAAAACAGAAGGCGAATAGAAGACAATCAATTCCTACATCTCTCGTAACGAAGCGAGACCATTACAGTTAAAACTAATTTCAGTCTAAAACCTAGGTGAAACTAATTTCAGTCAGGAATAGCCCATTGCTCGGTAACATAGTGGCTGTAAACTCCAAAGTTTATTGCTGTAGCCTATCTATTGTGCAGCGCCGACATATTAATGAGACCATCTCACTCACGTGTATGTATAACAGACCTACCGTTAACATACAGGGTGAAATTCAATTCATGGGCATCCTTTTAAGGGGTCATTGTAATCATCATTATGAACAACTTTTACTATGGGACTAAAACTAAAATCGCGAAAAAAAATCAGCTCTTCAGTTATCACACTAATATTATAAAGGCGAAAGTTTGTGAGTGTGTGTGTGTGTTTATATGTTTGTTACTTCTTCACGCCTAAACCACTGAACCGATTTAGATGAAATTTGGTATAGAGATAGTTGGAGTCCCGGAAAAGGACATAGGATAGTTTTTATCCCGATATTCCCACAGGATCGACATTTGCGCGGGTGAAACCGCGGGGCGCAGCTAGTGTGAGCATAAATGCAAGGAACAGCTGATTTTTTTTTCGCGATTTTAGGTTTAGTCCCATAGTAAAAGTTGTTCATAATGATGAGTACAATGACCCCTTAAAGAGGATGCCCATGAATTTAATTTCAACCTGTAATGGTATAGTTTTGAGCTAGTATCAAAATGGGTTAACTTATAGATAGTGCGAAATATGGGTGAGGTAAAGGTGGTTAAACCATATATTTAGCCGTTTTTCAATCATTGAACGTAGGTGGAAAATACAAAAGACTATGTGCTTAGATCTTTACGTCTTTCTATTTGAAACCGGCGCACCCATTTTCCTCGAACAATCAATCTGCCTAGCCTTTTCCTAACTACGTTTGGGTCGGCTTCCAGTCTAACCGGATGCAGCTGAACACCAGTATTTTACATGGAGCGACTGTCTATGTGACCTCTAATACGTTACCCCCTGGTAAGACTGGTTATCAGACTTTTGAACTTCTGACTACCCGTAACGACAGTCAAAGATCTACAAATAACAACCGGGACCAACGGCTTAACATGCTTTCCAAAGCACGGAGGAGTCTCGAATGTAATGAATGGTAACCCATCCACGAACCAACCGCGGCAAGCATAGCTAAACCTGCGGTCGCCCCGTGTGCCTGTTATCATGTCTCCTCGAACGAACTATACAATTTATGTTAAGAGCTACCGGCATTGTTTACCCGATTATTTTGACGCTATACCCGGGTAATGCGTTTGGCGTTCAGACAACAAGGCCGAAGATTATTGAGTTGTTATTACAGCTTAATAAAATTATAGCAGATTTTTGGTGAATCACGAACAAGATGAAGTTTTGATTGATTTTGTTGAGAAGCAGCTGATAGACGGACTAAGGAGTAATTGGGTGGATTTTCGTTATTTATCATCATTTCATCATTCATCGTACAAATTTTTTTTTGGTCCTTCGGTCCTGAGTGCGTAGATTGTTACAATGTATTTACTTACATTGAAAATATAGTATATTGGTAGGTATTCGTTTGTTATTTCGTTTGACACAATATATGTTGGGATGTGACACGTGCCGCGGTTGTGGTGCGGTGCCGTATTATAAATAATATAATATTAATAACACCTGTAAATGATGATAAATAACGAAAATCTACCCAATTGGAGTGAGATCCCAGCATTATTCTTAATCAAATCAAGAGTGGACAGGCATCTTCTGGGCACGCTCGTTCCATCATAGACCTCATCTATCGCTTTCCATCAGGCGTGATCGAGGTCAAGAGCGGGCCAATATAACAATAATAAAAAAATTAAGTTACTATGTACTTATAAAGGAAAAGATACTCAAGTTGCCATTAAAGGCTAGTGAATTAATAAATGCCCATATTTTTATTTTTTTATTTTACATGACACCTACACAGCTTCTTAATTCTATGCAAGCTGCCTTCATGGCCAAAGACATAAAACTCTGTTGTTTTGTCCTTTCGTGTGCTTATAACTGGAGAGGAGTATGTTATCTGGCTAGGTTTTGGCAATCATAATGCGTATAAGTTACGTCAGCGGTGAACCCTAAACACTACTAGTCTGGATGTAAAACCCGAAACTTCACTTTATCATTGAACAAGTTTGGTTTTATAGAGGTAAGAGGAACAGGGTGTAAAATTCACTCATCCTCCATAGAAAAGAGAGGATCCTCCGACCAGACGGGTGTCGTGTCTGGTGGGAAACTGCCCGACGATTGCCGTCGGGCCATTGTATACAGGGTGAAATTGAATTCATGGGCATCCTTTTAGGGGGTCATTGTAATCATCATTATGAACAACTTTTACTATGGGACGAAACCTGAAATCGCGAAAAAAAATCAGCTCTTCCCTACATTTTGACGAGTTATGTAACCATAAATGCAAGGAACAGCTGATTTTTTTTGAAGTGAAACTTCTTTAGGCGCGCTTGACTTGGGAAGTAAACTGGCGAATGCGTTACGAAAACGTGTGATCGGGCGAGTAGGGAAGGTACGTATTTATGCGACCGGGTTTTTTTTTACACCAGGTATTTGCTTCCAAGTACGCACACCAGGTACCGACTCAAAATACTTGCAAGACTATAAAGTATCTTATACGGCTACTCGGTCAAATACGTAGGTACTCAACCGCGTTAGTTTTCGCAAATGCGATCATGCTCCTTATCAGTAAGAGTCTACTTAATTTCGTATGCAAGTATTTTTGAAGTGAAACTTCTTTACGCGCGCTTGACTTGGGAAGTAAACTGGCGAACGCGTTACGAAAAGTGTGATCGTTCGAGGTGAACGGGAGTTGAGTGGGGGATATAAGCAAGAGAAAGCAGTGCGCGCGCACATTTTCTTTCTCTCTTCCTCTCATAGCCAAATACGTTTGAAGTTTCACTTCAGTCGTGTGGTCATAAGCACACTCGGTTTTTTTTTTACCCATAGTTTTGACCCATAGTAAAAGTTGTTCATAATGATGAGTACAATGACCCCTTAAAAGGATGCCCATGAATTTAATTTCATCCTGTATATGCTAGTTGCGCGGTAAACTCTTCTTGCGCGATGCAGGATTTTGCGTGACGTCAGTATGATGTGTAGTTGGCATAGGGCGATGTAGATGCCGCCACAATTTAGTTTGAATATCGAACAAGCCAAAAATCCCCATGTTGTAAGAATTTTCGTCTCATTTCCAAATCGTTCTCTATGAGCCACCTGTCCACAGCCCTATCTACTCCGTCGTGATAACAACGCTTTCACATACGTTTCACAGCGCGCGCACCCGATAGACATGCTATTTTGCTTACGGGTAGAAATCCTCTATATCTGATATAGTATGTTGCAGTGACTTGCACAATTTCACCTCACTTGGAAAAATATTAATGAAAGACGTGGTTAAAAGAAATGTAAAGATAAAAGGGAGTGGAAACGCCGCGAGAGGACGCCCTAGAAGGACATAATTATATAGTGACCTTATTGGCGATGCCCTTATGATCCTTTGTGCTCACTAGTTCCTTTAGCAGTTCCTTTGAAGGAACTAGGTCAGGTGCGTGGTACTTGCAACCAGTGTGTACGTATCGTAAACGAAGCAAAAGGAGTATGTAAGGATCGTAGCCAGTGGCTTTCTGTAGTTTCTGCTTGCCCCCATGGGAAAAAAGCGTAGGTTAATGCATGTGTGTATGGATGTAATCTGCGTTCGCGATTAATTTTCCCAAAGTGTAAACAAATATGAGTTTATGGAAAAATAACTTTAATTCCTACACAATAAAGTTCAGTTTACTCTACAACTTCAAATATTTTTATAACTTTTTCAATTGTGCTAGCCACTTTGAAATCAACTTAATTACCGTTGAAATAAAGTTGATATTTGTTTAACTTGAAATAATATTAATTTTCAGTTTACTCTACAACTTCAAATATTTTTATAACTTTTTCAATTGTGCTAGCCACTTTGAAATCAACTTAATTACCGTTGAAATAAAGTTGATATTTGTTTAACTTGAAATAATATTAATTTGAAACATAAGTTTGAATAGACATTAGGAATAATATTTCCCATCGGCAAACTGTCAAACTTCCATACAAACTTTCCTCCTTCCAAAATGCTCACCTTCGTTACAAAACTTGAGCAAAATTTCATGCTTCTAAACCTAGCGGTTTAAGCAGTGCGTTGTCTGTCAGGGAATGAATGAATTTTAAGGTTTTTATTAAGTAAAATCACGCCAAAAGAAAACCAGTCTTCGCTGTTTCATCCGAAAATTCTCTGTTCCTTCCAGAGAGCCCTACCCCTCCTTCTCGTGGTCGCATCAGTGGTCGCGCAGTTCGGCGAAGAATATGGCGGCTACGAGAACTACCACAAGGCGCCGGTACAGTTGCACCAACACCATCAGAGCCTGGACGATCACCATGGAGAGGACTACGAATTGGATTACCATGTAAGTCATCATCAGTCTTAATTAATTTGGGGTCGGCATAACATGTCTTTCTCTTCTATAGTTCTTTACTATTCGTCATCTCGGCAGTGACCCCCCTCTCTTGCAATATCATCTATCACACAGTCCATCCATCGTTTCTTTGGTCTTCCTCTACTCTAAAAGCCATTATGGATGGATGGGTTACAATGTAAGTAACGGCTGAAAACCACTAAACCAAAGATTCGATGACACGGGACGTCCACCAACCCTAGGCCCGCGGATTGGTTCAGAACCAACGCCCACTTACAGAGAGGTGGCCTTGGTCCCGGTAGTGGGTACATTATTGAAGGCAGAAACTACAGAACCCCAAGTGCTATGATTCTCAAATACTGTTTTTACTCAATCCACATTCATGCATCGTTCATTTGAACCATTTTAATTTCTGTACGCATTCCTTTCTCAATGGCCTAATTACTGTTCTTTCCAGGCGCATCCTAAGTACTCGTTCGACTACTCGGTCAAGGACCCCCACACTGGTGACCAGAAGGAGCATTGGGAGACCAGAGACGGTGACAAGGTCAAAGGTAAGCACCAGACTTTTTATAACTTCTTTTTTCGTGCCAGTTTGAGCTGAAGGCTTGAGTAGCAAGGTTAGGGCGTCCTAAAGGTCGTGGATACTATTACAAGCAACCGCCGAGTTTAGATACTTTGCAGGGTCACCATGAAAGCAATAAATGCCATAATTAGACCACTATCTTATTGGTGCAGACATTTCAGTGCAAAAGATTTTCTCTAGACATAGCAAAACTATAAGAATAATAATTGATCTTTAACCTTTAGGCTAAGGTTTTGTAGCCAGGATGAGAGGCGACAGTCATAGATAACTAAACAATTTTTTAAGTATTTCAATTACTGAAAACACTTTCATCATACATCATATTTTTTGTATAAAAGCACCAAGTTTAATAGTAAATGATGATAGGCTAATGTGATTACCATAAGTAGAAGCCACCGCCTCTGACTAACTCAATAAAAATGAGCAATAAATTATATGAATCACTACTTAACATGCTGGTCGGGAAGCTCATACTACTGTACGCCACTAATTGCATATTGTTTCGCTATGGCGATCAATTACACACATACATAAACGACTTAACGACTATTTTATGGTTTGAACTTGTTAACACAATACATAACTATGCATACGTAATTATTTAAATTAACTGTGTAGTAAGTATTTAATTCACTGACAGACTTCGCCCTAAGCCTAAGCCGAGCGATGGGCCCAGAAGCAAAAAATTAAAACGAAAGTGAGCACTAAGGGAGGATTTTTAAAAAATAGACCCCCAATAGGGGTTACATAGGGATAGAATTTTTTTATGGACGTTCGTAATTTATGCCGATGGGAAATCCCTTTGGGCACACAGCTTATAACTTAATAAATGATGGTCAAATAAGGTTATAAGTATCGATGGTTATAGTTTCTATAATATTATGACAAGCGTCGTTGTTTCTTCTTTTAGCTAGACCATAGAGATTTCTAGAAGGAAAATCTGTTGTTTCATACAAAAGTGCAATACCAACACGGTCAAAATTCGTGAAAGTGCAGATTTTTTTTTTAATAACCGACGAAAAATTTCAATGGAATATGAAATGTAGACGGATCTTTGATATGTTACCATGAATTTAGCTCATGAGTCCAGACCCCCAAAAGTAGAAAAAAGAGCTGTTTAGAAGATCAAAATGTATAGAACCGCAGTTTTTTTTTTTTTGAAGTGAAAACTTCCGTAACGGCGTTGTACACTTTTTTTGTAATGGGTAAAAAAATGTTAAACTCGCGTTAGGACATCGCGTCAGGACACGTGACCTGATCGAAAATTCGTAAGACGGATGGAGAGTAGACAGCCGGCGCGGCGTAGGAGAGGAAGTATCCCCCTCTCTTTCTACGGCGCGGCGAAAATGTATGCCTGCTGTTTCGTTTAGGCGGCGCAGGGCGTTTGCGCGAATGTTCGTATGTGTTTATGTTACAGCGTGCTACGCGCATCCATGGATGGTGACAGCTGATGGCTCGACCGTCTGTGTAGTGGCCACACTGCTGTGTATTCGTAAAATTCTTGTATATAAAGTGTTTAAAATATGGAAATTGAACAAAGTGCACCTATTAATGAAAAATATAAAAAATGCACAACGTTAATATTCAAGTTTTCACTTCTGCCGGCACTCCCGAAATGCAACCCGTCTTTTTTTTTTGTAACCGTCAAAAATTTCTACGGTTGTGGGTCTGAAATCATACTACTGAATTCAAGGTGACAGTTTGCGCGATGATTTCCCTTACAACCTGTACACAGCACCCCTACCGGATGCTTGAAGGAAATAGGGGCGGCGGCAGTGCAGATTATTTTAAAATTGTATTTTATTATTCGATCAGAAAGACAGGAAATTGTATGCAAAACATTTTATGACTTGCGGGAAAAATAGGTCACTCCCTTTCTGAGTTTATAAAGTTACGCGCAATCATAGTTGCGGTGTCACGGAGTTCTAACAGTGTACTCATGGTCAGGGTGAATTTCAATATTTAATATAATAATTCATTCATTCCCCAACAATGATGAGACAGACAGCTCTTGAACGCGGATTAGATGTGTTGATCCACAAGATCAAAAATGCACCCACTTGACACAGTCCACTGGCACGTCTGCCACAATAGAATCATATATACCCCCTATAGCCGGGTACTGCCCCCTAAGATACAGGCCTAGCCTAGTTTAGGGGACAGGGTTGGACCTATTGTATTTATCTACCTAATGCTAAATTAAGATCTTTAATCTATACAGGGTGACTGGAAATTAGTGGCGGAGCCGTTAAGGGGAGGTAGTCTAGGGTTTTTCCGACAGATATCACTATGAGACCTACCGTCCTTACTTAACCCTTTCCAAGATATTCCTACTTAAAGAGATAGTAATAAATCCTAAAAAAAAGTGATTTTGGCCTACTTTTTTTTGTTTTGCAACAAAGATATTCTAAATAAGTAATATTAATTGTAAAATTTCCGCTACTGTCATTATTTTATGCAAAAACTGCTAAACAAAAAGTAGGAATATCTTGGAAAGGGTTAAGTAAGGACGGTAGGTCTCATAGTGATATCTGTCGGAATAACCCTAGACTACCTCCCCTTAACGGCTCCGCCACTAATTTCCAGTCACCCTGTATATAGTGCAATGTACAGACGCCAGCACATCAAGCTTTTTTTTTTTTTTTATTTGATATGGGCTTGCTCTTGACTCTAGCCTAGGTCAAAGGTGACAGAGACAAAGTCTACGATGGAGCGAGCTTACCCAGAAGAAGCCTGTTCACTCTCACTTTAAAGAGATTCGGGTTGTAGCTACCCGAAACTGTCAAATTTTCCCAATCAACTTTGAACCTTATATTTTGCGCGATAAAGTTGAAAATCTATGAAAGAAATTTGACAGATTATTAAGTAGCTTGATGTGCTGGCTTCTGTACTTGAAATTTGTGGTAATAAACTATTTATTATTATTATTTATCCCGTTAATAAAAATGTTATTATGAAACCAGCCCTAAGTCTCAAACGCAAATCAATTTCCTGTCATCTAATACTCATGCTGCCATTTTTAATATTGTAGCAAGACTGAGGGCTGAATTTCACCAAGTCAGATATCTATTATCCGTGGAATAAAATTGACGTCTGTCAGTTCCAGTATGGAAAGACTATCAAAAATTCTAAATTTATTCCTAATATAAGACTTGTTCTAGGTATAAAAGTTTAGTGACACTAATCCCTAAGAAAGACGTCAAAGTCAAAGCATTTATTTCATATAGGCACATAAAAGACACTTTTGAACGTCAAAAAGTATATTGTCATTTGAGAATTCGGAAGATAAAGACTGACGAAAACTGTTGAAAATATCTGCTTTTTCCCCAACATCACTCTCTTGCCCATTTTATTCGGGGTCGGCGCAGGTTGCCTTCTTTTTCCATACTTCTTCTTACTCTATTAGTCATCATCTCTGCAGTCACCCCCTTTCTACCCCATATCACCTTTAATAGTCCAACCAATCGTTTCTTTGGTCTTTTTAGGGTTCCGTACCCAAAGGGTAAAAACGGGATTCTATTACTAAGACTCCATTGTCCATCTGTCTGTCACCAGGCTGTATCTCATGAACCGTGATAGCTAGACAGTTGAATTTTTTACAGATGGTGTATTTCTGTTGCCGCTATAACAAAAAATGCTAAAAAAAAATATTTAAGGGAGGTTCCCATACAAAAACGTGATTTTTTGCCGTTATTTGCTCGATATTAATAACGGCAACAGGTAGACGCTTGAAATATTCACAGAATATCTAGTTGTGTATTTGTTGTGTATAAATAATTAAATTAAAATAAAATAAATATTTAAGGGGGGTTCCCATACAACAAACGTGATTTTTTTATATGTGTAGTGTTAAATATTGTACGGTGGTACGGAACCCTTTGTGTGTGAGTCCGACTCGCACTTGGCCGGTTTTTCTATAATAATATAACTAAACCTCCATTCCTTGCAGGCACCTACACCCTCGTCGAGACAGACGGAACAAAACGTGTAGTGGAATACGAAGCGGACGACAAGAACGGCTTCAACGCCGTCGTGCACAAGATCGGTACGCCGAAACACCATGAGGAGTACGAAAAACCGACGCACGAGTACGAAGCGAAGCCGGCGCACGAGCCCGTGCATTATCAGCACGACTTCGGTCATTTTGATGAGGGGTTCGTGCCGATCGCTGGGGGGTATGAACATTAAACGATAAATTGGTCTGCTGCAGGTAAATTTGTAAGAATGTATGAATGTTGATTTTTCTGAACTGATGCTCAGTTGTTTTAAATTTTTTGATGATTGGTTTCGTTGAAGGCTCGCCCCCTATTACATGGGACTTGAACATAACTGGCCAAATGTGGGTGTGCCTAGTTTGCCTTCTATGGGTACACCTCTGCCTAACTCCGGAAAAAACAGGCGTGTTGTCATGGTGTTTTGTTTTTAAAGGCAGTATATTGAGGGTGGTTTTTTCTCTAAACCACCGTTTCCATGAGTGACAAATGACACGGGAAGTTAGGAAACTGTACTTAGACATTTTCATCGCCGAAGTCTCTAAGGATATATTGGCCTACCGTGGTCAAAACATATGGAAGCATAAAAGTTGCAAATGTAGTCGAAACAGGTGGACGGCCAAAAAAATAGTTAATTATGCTTCCAAAAATCTCTTCTAGCATTCGGATTATTCGAAACATTTATGTACCAAAATAATTGCCCTACATATTCGCGAAGGCAAACCTGAATTTTAGTAACATACATTCATACACGATTTCAGGAATTTACCTGTAGCTCATTAAGGACATGTTACATCTTGTTTTCAAAGCTAATATGGCCCTTGAGTACCCTTAATATGGTTCTAAATGCAGTGACGGACTGAAAAACAATTCTATTGTAATCCAAATAGCTTTGCAATATCAAAACTAAGGTTTTTAAATGCTTTAATATAGCTCTATCAATAAGTTAGATTATTCCGTTAAGCTTTTTTTAAAAATTATCTGAATTAAAACTGACTAAAACTACTAAAATACATTACTGGATTTGTGTGAGGGTGATTTCGAAAGTTTAAACTAACAAGGCAATGTATTAGAGACTTATTCGAATAAGAATTGGATTACAAAAATGTGCTCAATGTATAAATGACTGCGTATTAGACATGTAATTTTTACGCAACTTTCAAAAAAGATTCTCGTCTTTAACAAAAAGTTACTTAACTTTAACACAAAGTTACGCGACTTTAACAAAAAGTTACGCGACTTTAACAATAAGTTACACGTCTTTTACGCATATCAATTTACACGGACAAAATAACGTGTGATATTCGTAGCATATCTACTCATTAAGAATATAATTATTTTGTAGTGTGTTGTAATGAGTGGCTATTGAATTACAATTATTATTTATTAGTGACGTAGAAAGGAGTTACGTTTCGTTATAGTTAAGGTCTGACTGTGTATTGTTCTGTTTTGTAGTTTTAAGTGTTGTACAAAACTCTTGCAATTGAATAAAACTTTTATTGTTGTAAATAATGTTCATTATTTGTTTACTTTCCAGTAAATTATTCTTTAACACAAATCGATCGCTTAAAATGAATAAATACATTACGGCGGTTTAAAAAAAATGTCTGTAAGCCAGGAGAAGTGAGGCGTGTAAGCATAAAATATAACATGTAATCCATAAATTAAAAACAAAAAAAAAATCTTACCTCTTGTTTGAGAAAGGTGCGAAAAGCAAGCTGAATCCTACGAAACTGTAGTTTACCGCAGTGCTCTAAATAAGCTGCTCAACAAAAAACGCAGAAAACAAAAACCCAAAAACAAAATATGCTAGAACGTCATCATCAAAGTGGCTAAGCGTCGGATTGGCAACAAAAAGTCGGGCAACTATCGCGCTACTGTTGCGCAACTTACCTTTGTGCGAGAGCGAGCTTGAGCCTGTCATTTTCATAGCGCAGTTGTTGTTCGATGGACTCGGGCGGCGGCGGGTCCAGCACGGCGGGCGGCCCGCCGCCGGCCAGCGAGCCGCGCGGCGCTCGCCCCACTGTCGCGTACCCACTTTCCATTCTAAACAGGGCCTACTATCACTATCTGTCACGCAACTGCTGCGCTACTTTTATTAATTAAAGAATGGCAAAATAAACGACGGTCCACCTATGTGACTATCGACATCTGCAATATCAGAGACTTAGCAGTAACGTGGTCATTGAGACAAAGCTGAAATGTCTCAAGTGCCTGTAATTACACGAGCATTAGCACCTTCTTCAAACTGGAACACAACAACGCTGTATGGCAACAGTGATAGATAAGGTACTCCGAACAAGTTTCTTCACAAAGAGTTGTACTACAGACCCGCAACTGTCACAGCTGTGGCGCAACTTTGTCACAACTGTGGCGCAACTGTTGAGCAACTGTCGCGCAACTGTTACGTATCTGTAGAGCAACAGACGAAAAAAGTTCGAGCAACCGTCAATATCGGGTAACTGTGTGGCAACATACCTCTGTGCGAGCGCGAGCTTGAGCCTGTCATTCTCGTAGCGCAGCTGTTGCTCGGAGGTGTCCGGGGGGGGAGGGTCGATGACGGCGGGCGCGCCGGCCGACGCCAGCGGCCCGCGCGGCGCGCGACCCACTGTTGCGTAGCCACCCTAGAGGAACAACAATGCATTAGTATAATAATCATTTTGCACAGCTGTAATTAATTACTATCTAGAAGAGATAAATAGCACTCCGTTCACAGTTCATTAGCGACGTTCTTAATGTTAAGAAAAGTGGAGAATAGGTTCATGAGGAAACTGACTAGCTCGTAATAGATCGAAAAATAGGAAGGAAGACAGGACGTCCACCAAACCGCACTGTGCCCTGCGTGGTGGATTACGGCCCATCCCTTGTTCAGAGAGGAGGCCTGTTTCCCAGCATTGGGAACAATATTAGCGGTAAATGCATAATCCTTACAACTTGGGAGCGGCCTATGTCCAGCAGTGAGCTACAATAACCAGAGTCAATTGATTGAACGGACGAACGTATTACTCAACTGTTTGACATTGTACATTCAAAGTTAATCGTGATACTTATCGTTTTTTCTTGTTATTAATTGTGTCTGTACGGAAACAGAATATTAGTAAAATAAAAAGCCATTAAAAAGTTATAAGCCAACAAAGATTCGCTTTTCTTGCTAATTTTAACGTAACTTTGGGTGTAAATAAGTAATAAAAGAAGTGTAAAATCTTCAAAACAAAGTCGGTACCGAAAAAGCTCAATTAACGAAGTTTTCAATAAAGTTTATTTTTAATTGATTTATGCAGTGTTTTTTTTTTATAAAACTCGATTTTCCAAAGGGCTTTTCGTATATTTTTACGCGCGTTTTAGTTCGGAACGGTGTTTGTGTGCGTGCAAACTAGACGTGCGTGTAAACTAGCGTGTAACTGCTCATCACTAATACTATCTCTATCGGACACGATGCCAGGTGAGACAGCGTGCTTGGTGGCCATGCCCACCAGCAAGTTCGAGCTCGCGACTAGTTCCGCCTTAATGTCAAAAACTGGTGAAAATGGAATTTTTTCATGGCGGCCGTTATATAACGGAATCAAATTCCCAGGAAACCAAGCTTGCAAATGTAATACAATTTCATTCTAATTCAATTTCTTTAACATCATCCGCAATAAATGCCAAGGTTCACAAACTGCATTTAGCTTCCACTGCTATTGTGCCAGTCAAGGATATAACATTGACAATTTAAAGCAATTGTCACTTCCTGAGTTAGTGCATGACTCAGTTGATAGTCAAGTATTTCACAATACAGAGATGTGCAGTTCATGTGTGTTAACATAGACATTTTGGCGACATTTTGATTCTACGTTGATATTTCTCAGTAGCAGCAGCCCGGAGTCTGGATATGTACCCGGTTGATGGCAATCAAACTCATTTATTTCAAATAAACCATGTACAAGCACTTTTGAATTGTCAAAATTAAATAGTTGGTCAGTTAGTCAGAAAGTTGAAGCTAGTTGCCCATTCCAAAATGTAGATCTCTATGGAGAAGAACGGGCAAGAAACTCCATGGACACTCTTTTAAATCAAGATATTACAAAATCCTGGGTACATTATTCTTGTTGCTTCTACATATATGTGAGAACAATGTAGAAAAGACACACAAATGAAGAAACAATTCGAAAAATAAGATTAGAAATAAGCCTTGGCAGTTAACAGATGACCATTCTTAACCGACGGCGCCCGTTCACGAACATGACGCATGGATCAGCACCATCCAGCTCAACCATTTTGTAGGGAACCGAATGATCCAACACACGCGCCACCATCAGTGAGACATTTAAGTGAGCATTGGCAATAGCAATAGCATGGCAATAGGCTCGCCCCCTATTACATGGGGCTTAAACATAACTGGCTACATGAGTGTGTACAGTCAGCATCAAAAGTCGATTAACACTATCATTTTTACATGTTATTAAATTGACAACAACTTTTTTCAATAAACTGATTTTTAGCTTTTCACATAATAGACAAGAGTATATATTCTAAAAAAATTTCTTCTGCTGCAATTTTGAACAAATATTTTGCTCAATAACTAAGATTAAAAAAACTGAAGTGTTAATCAACTTTTGATGCTGACCGTACTACTTATAGGTACACTTCTGTCTAACCCTTAAAGAAATACAGGCGTGGAATCTAGCTCAACAAAAATTGTATAACATAACATAATCAGCAAATAATGTTCCCACTGCTGGGACACAGGCCTCCTCCCAGTGAGAGGGAGTGGGCCGTAATCCACCACGCGAGCCCAGTGTGGGTTGGCAGATGTCACATGTCTTCGAAAATTGTATAGCTTGCCTCGAAATGAAATCGATATTCATTTCGAGGCAAGCTATACAATTTTCGATCAATGTGTAACTGCATTAATGCACATTGATGAAAGTGGTTTGTTCGGAATCGTTTACCGAATCGATTTTTGTCATATTTTATACACCGTGTTCTTCACGTTATCCATAAACTTTGTCGAACGCTTCTATAGCTTTTACAAATTAAATCTAACAAAGGAAGTAGTACTTTAAACGACTTCGTTACAAAGATATTTTGTAATTTAATTTAATGAAATTTAATTTAGCTATGCAGTAAAAAAGGCTTAATTTTGACAAGTTTGAGCCCGCCAAATCTTATGAATAAAAATACGTCGTTGCCAATTCGAATAAAGAGGCATGCATATCGGTTGATTTACATCAAGGTATCTAGTTTGTATGAAAATTAACAAAAAATAAGAATTCATTAATGTATGAACATCTGGTCGAAGATTATCTATTTCGTCGGGAACACGCTGTATAGGTAATTATCTTTTTAAAATATTTACCAAATCATTGACGTGTAAAAGTGTCTTATAAGATCTACAGTTCACAAACATAAATCATTTCATTTCATATCACTCGCACAGGCATTCTCGCCGCTCGACCTGCGAGAAACTGTTTGTGTAAATGAGCCTTTACTGTTTTAGGGTCATTTTCAGATTCACAAAAGAGTAACTTTGGGTTTTTGGCTAAACCTACATTTTCTATAGACCTATCCATATTAATAATGACTTTAGTTTTATGGTAAAAGTAGCTGTACGGAACCCGAAAGGTCCGGAAGCGGGAAGGTCCTGACCCGGAACTCTGTGAATAGACTATAGAGCATTATCCGTGTAATTGAGGGTAGTTTTATCGTACCTGTAATGTGGAGGACACTGAATGGGCTCTCTGGTGTACCGCCATATCCTCGGGCTCCGGTTTGGGCTGTAACAAAATACATGTATGTGAACAAACGATTTTAAAGAACAAAAACGAAATATAAACTAGTTTTTAAAGGGTGTTATGTGGTTTTTGCAACTTTAATATCTCAGTAGCAGCCCGAAGTCTGGATTTGTGCCCGGTTGATGACAATAGGCTTGCCGCCTATTACATGGGACTTAAACACAACTGTAGAAATGTGGGTGCACTATAGGTACACCTCTGTGTAACCGTTCCTGGATTACAGGCGTGATGTTATGTCCATTTATAAACTACTTTTTAAAGGGATGTTGTATACCGAAGTTCAAACCAAGAGTGAACAGGCATCTTCTGGGCACGCTCGTTCCATCATAGACCTCATCTATCGCTTTCCATCAGGCGTGATCGGGGTCAATAGCGCGCCAATATAGCAATAAAAAAAAATAAACTTAAGTTCGAAGAATATTTTGCAATGATGCATTCAATTATACAAAAAAAAACGCGTTGGTTATCCTGCTGCAAGTAATTGCATTGCATTGATTATATTTTTTTTTTTTTACATCGCAATATATGCTATTTCCGTTCTGTTGAGTATTGCGACTTGAGGATAACTTTATCAGCCAACAGAGAACTGGCACTAAAGTAGCATTTAAAGGGAATGAGCACAATAAAATCAGAGATGAGGAAAATTATATACAAACAATAAATGGGACAATGTGAGCTGATAAAGAAAAAACAATATTGGGCTTGCGAACGTGCCATGCAGCTGAATACCAGTATTTTACATGGAGCGACTGCCAATCTGAACTCCACAAACCGGTTACTGGGTAACACTATTCACCGGTCAAGCGGCGCGGTTCGCCGATCGGCGACGAAACAATTGAAAATCAATTGTGTCTCATTAGCGGAGCTTGACAGATTAAAGAAAAAAAAAAAGTTAGAAGTCTGACAACCAGCACCCTAATTGCGTAACACACTATCAATCGGAATCATTTTGAAGGAAATTGCTAATCCATTGCTTCATAAGTTCGAAAAATGTGTCACTCAATAGCCACTCTATAGTCTATTTCATCATTGAAATTTTCTTTTGGAATTTTTTTTTTTGCTCCGGCTTATCTCCTGTCGTAAATTCACCCTTCGCCACTGGTCTGCTCAACACGTAAATAACGCAATGAATGTTGTTGAACTGTCAAAATGAAACCGATTCCGATTGATACAGTGTTACGCAATTGCCCCACTGTATCGACTGTTAAAGATTTATGAATGACAGCTCAGACTAACGGCTTAACGTGATTTCCGAGGCACGGAGGGGTCTCTGTATGTAAAGATGGTCACCTATTTGTCCTACTACCATACTTCTCTATTATTGTACCTTTACTACAGCTTACCAAAGCCTGTGCCGGCGACACAGCAGGCGGCGGTTCATCCCCCCCTGTCGCTCTGCCCGCCAGTAGAGGGCTAGCGGTGGCGCTGGCAACGGGCGTGGCAGCGCCACTGTTGCCGTTGGTGACTGACTTGCCACCGGTAGCCCCGCATTGCTGCGCTTGGATTGCTTCTTTAACTTCTTGGAATTTTTCTATGAACTGGAAGAGAATTTGGGTGTTAAAATACATGCTTAAACTCACGCCTAGTTCCCATGGGGGTAAGTAGAAACTACAGAACGCCACCTGCTACGATCTTTACGTATTCCTTTTGCCTCGTTTACGTTCATACATTTGGTCATACACGCACGCCGGTTGCGAGTACTACGCACCTGACCTTTGTGAAGAACACCACCAATAAGGTCACTTATAAGTTCTAGGGCGTCCCCTTCCGGCGTTAAATAAAAAATATATGTATACTTAGTTATTTATTATAGGTACCTAATCGATCTTATGATCTTCTATGCCTCGGCCAAAGCTATCCATACTAATATTATGAATGCGAAAGTGTGTCTGTCTGTTACCTCTCATCCATAAAAAAAAACCGCTCACTAATAAACGTTGTATAGCGTCTGTATAGTTACACAACGCTTTGTCTTCTTCTTTCAAAAGTCAAATTACTGACGACTGAAAGAGAGAAATCGGTGTGTAACTATTCATCCATACTAATTACTATATTATTATTATCAAATAACAATATTACTAATCCATCCTAATATTATAAATTCGAAAGTAACTCTGTCTGTCTGTTTGTATGTTACCTTTTCACGCTTAAACCGCTGAACCGTTTTAGATGAAATTTGGTTTAGAAATAGTTTGAGTCCCGGGAAAGGACATAGAATAGTTTTTATCCCGATATACCCACGGGAAACTTATGCGGGTGAAACTGCGGGGCCCTTGCTAGTATCAGAATAGTTCATACCCAAGTGAAGATTGCCCAAGCAGCAAAGTTTTTAGCAAAATAAACTGCCAAGGGTAAAACAGCACCCCAATTACGCACTTTCTATTACAATCTGATAGATTTTGAAGGAAATTCCTAATCCATTGGTTCACAACGTCGGCTCGACAACGTGACAATGCTGTCGAATTGCAAACTGAAAGACATTACAATTGTTAATGTGTTACGCAATTACCCCACAGGACGCAATTAAGCACTGTTCCTTATGAAGGCTCTATATACACCCCAAAGGAATCCGATAATTATGCCAAAGAACCATTAAGACCCCTGAAGTCCAGTTACGGACTTTTTGAAAGTTCTCAAGTACAAGTACGTATACCTTGCCGTAAATATGAACATCGAGTTTTGAGGGCATCGTCTTCAATCATGTGGGGATGATAGAACTGTGTGAGCGAGAGAGAGTGTGTGTGAAAGAGAGAAAGAGGAAATATGAAGATAGCAGTGTGCAGGTTGCTGAGTAACGACGTTTTTCGCGTTTGATTTCCCACAGTGCTACAGGGATCCTTTGATGTCTGATTGACATTAACAAGGTTGTTGGTAAACATTTGTGACAAGAAATTGTCACAGAAATTTTATTGACAAAACAAGATGGCGACACCTCTTTGTCATAGGAGTAACAGACAGTGCGCTGTGCAGGGCCTGCATGGAGGACGACGAGACAGCGGCACATGTGCTTCTAAACTGCCCAGTAATCGCCACGTACAGGGCAAAGTACTTCGGTAACCCAGGTACCCTACGTGAGACGGTCAGTAACATCAAGGCGTTGCTGGCCTTCCTCGAGGAGCTGGGGTGGATCGAGTAATCGATTTTCCCACCCGTACGCAAAATACGCGCATTGACGTGGAGTTGCGGACAGCCGGAAACTCAAAGTCAAAGTCAGCATTTATTTCAAATAGGCACATAAAAGGCACTTTTAAACGTCAAAAGTTACCTTAAAATAGAATTGATTCTAGTCGCCCATTCCAAAAGGTAGTTTTCGTATGGAGAAGAATGGGCAAGAAACTCCAACGTTACTCTTGCCCGTTATTTCACTAGCCCGTATTACCTAACAAGATGGCGGCGTAGGTTCCGATTTTAGTCACGCGCTTTAAAAACCATGTAGCGTCATCATCATCATCATCATCCACAGCGCGACTTCACCCACTGCTGGGCATAGGCTTCTCTTTTCTTATGTCAATCCCCACGCCCCTGTGGTTCATCCAGGTATTGCCCGCGATGGCAACAATGTTGTCCGCCCGTCTCGCCGCCGGACGACCGACATCTCGTCTTCCAGTCCTTAAGACGCCACTCGTTCACAGCCTTACTCCACCTGTCATCACTACCCCTTATCAGGTGCCCTGCCCTACTATACTTGAGTTCCATAATACGTTGTACCTGTGTAAAAATTTTGATGAGTCATATCAGCGGCTTACCTTGCCAAGCTCTGGTTCCGAAGCGAACCCGAGTCCGTACACAGTGTTAGCTCTGACGTCGCTCCACTGGCCGAACTTCTGCGACGTCTTCGTGAAGGTCATGTTTGCCGTTATCGTGCTGTTTATCACCGCCTGCAAAGAGATTGGGTGTTAGTTTGCTGGTTCATAATGAAATGTATACTTCTGTAAGTAGATCTTCAGAGACACGTTTCCAAGTCAACTTTGGTCAATGTTTTATAACGAGACTAGCTTCTGCCCGCGACTTCGTCCACGTGAAATTTCACCTTCCCCCCATTCACCCTCTTAGGGGCGGAATTTCGAAAAACCCTTTCTTAGTGGATACCTACTCTTCACCAAAGAACACACCCTCCGAATTTCATGTCTTTAGGACCAACGATTTAGACTGTGCGTTGATATATCAACCAGGACTTTGAATTTTATAAAATATAGATGGCGCCGGATATGGTCGCGTTTGCGATTCCCGAAGGACAGAGTACCTATAGACTAAAGTACCGAAAGTCTGACAACCAGTCTTCCCAAGGGGTATTGTATTACCCAGTCACTGGATTGTGGAGGTCAGATAGGCAGTCGCACCATGTAAAATACTGGTATACGTGCTTTCTGACGTACTTCCAAACGGCTTATTCCCAGGAGCTCAGAATCTATTGTTCTCCAAACAATTTCACTCCATACATTGATTCCCAAGAGCTCCATAATTTTATTAAAATATTAAAATACCTACTAAAATTGTTTCCATTGCTTTTTTAATTTGGAGTTTAGTTTAGTATTGAAAAGGCGACCACAAAAGTAGCGATAATTATATGTGAGGACGATAAGTACCGGTGTGTCCTCCTGTTGATAGCATTGCAACATACCGGGATCATATATCCGCCTAACAGGAGTGACGATTCTCGCAATGTCAATCAATACTCGTATGATGCGACTGTTTGTCCCCGTTAATGGAGGATCGTGTTCACAATAGTAAAATTTCAACTTGATGTGATCGGAGCGGGTGATCCAGTGTGCAGTTTCACTAATTAAAGCTTGTGTCAAAATTGCAGAATTAACTCTTTGCAATAACCTACCAACGTAGCCAAGCCCAAAAATTTCCATGAGGTGTCGTGGTGCCAGTGATTGGGTTGTGAAGGTCTGGACTGGTATTCAGTTGCATCCGGTAAGACTGGAAACCGACTCCGAGATATTTGGGAAAAGACTACGCAGATGATGAATTAACCTACCAACAACGAAAATTGATGTATGTTGAAGTTGACCGGGAGTCTTTGAAGAACCGGGTAAACTCTGTTCTCGAGGGAAAATAAATTTACTGTAGATAATAAACATATCATCACGCGTGTATTCTCCGAAGGGCTGGGCAGGGGTGTACCTATAGTGAAGACGCCAGCACATCAAGCTACCCGAAACTGACAAATTTTCCCAATCAACCTTAAACCTTTTGCTGTAGCGATAAAGTTGAAAATCTATTAAAGAAACTTGACAGATAATATTATTGATTTGTTTTTGAGAGATTTTGGTAGCTTGATGTGCTGGCGTCTTTACATGAAGTACATCCACATTTCGCCAGTTATGTTTAAGTCATCAACCGAGCACTAATCCATACTCCAGGCTGCTAATGAGAAATTCTAGATGGAAAAATCTAATAACACATTGCCCGACCCGAAAATCGAAGCCAGGACCTCATGCTCAGCAGTAGCGCTTGCAAAGTCGAAGTCAAATCATTTATTTCAAAAAGGCACATAAATATAAAATTCAAAGTCCTGACTGACTGACTGATATATCAACGCACAGCCTAAACCGCTGGTCCTAGAGACATGAAATTTGGAGGGTGGGCCAAATTTCATGAAAAAAATAATTTCTAAATTCCACCCTAAGAGGGTGAATGGGGGGGAGGGTGAAATTTCATGCGGACGAAGTCGCGGGCAGAAGCTAGTAGGCACATAAAAGGCAATTTTGAACGTCAAAAATTACCTTAAAATAGAATTGATTCTAGTCGCCCCTTCCAAAAGGTAGTTTTCGTATGGAGAAGAATGGGCGAGAAACTCTACCGTCACTCTTTTAAAATGTTTTACAATATTTTGCATGGGTACATTAATTATACAAATAATATTATATATTGCGATTACTAGATCAACCAGGCAGTCCTGTAGATTATAACAATACCTATGTAATCTATGAATATTTCCTAGTCCAAGCCCCATCTGCAAGATGCATCTCAAATCAAACAGATGCCCGTCGAAAACTTCGACAATCTTATTCACAACTTGCATTGAATTTATAACACGCAAATACATAAGATGTTCTTCTCTTACCAACAAAATATGTAGATATGTATTTGCAAGCTTCAAACTGCTTCAAAGTTGGAATTTATTAAAGTAAGGGGAACTTCGATTAGAAAACTTTATACGTTTCGACGTTTTAAAGTCACGTACTAAGATACTGTCGCGAGCTCTTGAATTGGTAATATGTAAAGTTTTAAGACAATGCGTACAGTCACGTCTATAAGTATGTATACACTTGGCTTTATTCAAAGGCGAATTTCTCCTTTATTTTTGAATGAATTTTTATGTTCTTACGAACATAGTATTTTCGAACCCATACGTTTATGTTAAGTGTTGTATTTCAACGTTGCATTCGTTATTTCACGAAAAAATCGCAATTGAAAATTGCCAAGTGTTGACATATTGGTGCTCGTGACTGTACAGTAGGAGTTTTAATCTCGTCCCAAAATGCTATGTACTTATTTCTTTGACATCCCAGCAGTTGAAAAGAGAGATACTTTAGTATTCTTCAATTTCGCCGTAAGTATAATAAAGAAAGAATACTGCGACTACTCGTTGGTCTGGTGGTCGTAAGCGCAACTGTTCCGTTCTCCCCTGTCAACCATCACGCTATCATTCACTCCCTTTTCTTTGACATCCTGACAGACAATATAATCCCATATTCACCCCAAACGAATATCAAAGACGTACAC
This sequence comes from Amphipoea oculea, assembly GCA_945859645.1. Classification (NCBI taxonomy): domain Eukaryota; kingdom Metazoa; phylum Arthropoda; class Insecta; order Lepidoptera; family Noctuidae; genus Amphipoea; species Amphipoea oculea. Next base: position 17,505,291 of record OX243885.1, on the reverse strand, counting down.
GAAACCAGAGGACCGAAAAGTAAAAAAAAATTCGTACAAAGTCTCCTTAACGATGTTCCCTGCATCGTCAATTCTATTTGACAAACAAACGTATAGTATATCCCGTTTCCGAACCGAAACCTGCCCCAATTAAACCTTTGTTGATAACAACTGGCAGAACGCCGACGTTTCCGCGAACACAATTTAATTTAGCTGTCCATTCCGTGTAGCAAAATTGGCCTTTGAGCTACACGATAGTGTGGTCACAAATTTAGAGGAGCATCATAACACACCCCGGACACTCCATACAACGCTCGCAAAATAATTACCTACTACTACTACATTAAAAAATTACGTTTGTATACGTATGAATGTGTGCGTGAGGTACTTGTGTTTGCGAGCGCTCTTGTTAAAGGACTGCGACGAATACGCCGACGTGCGGGGTGAGGTGCGGTAACTGATGTTAGTGCGGGGAAGGTAGTGGCCTTTCTGTACGTAGTACTTTAAGTATTCTGTGATCATACAGAGCAGTTGTAAGTTCGAACCCAGGCAGGCGCTTTCATCATCATCATCATCATTTCAGCCGAAAGACGTCCACTGCTGGACATAGACAGGCGCTTTACTTTGTGTAAATTATTTCATCACCACTGCTCTCAAAAATGGTGAAGAAAAACATCGTGAGGAAACAAGCATGTCAAAGAACAAAAAAAATCTAAGACATGTGACATCTCTCTCACAGAGAGGAGGCCTGTGTCCCACCAGTGGGAACATTGTAAGCTGATTATGCTCATACTAAATCATTATGGAATCGAAACCAACGCTTCGTAATTATTCCGGGGAAATATTAAACCGATCGTCTAAAAACTTATTGTCATTCTAATGCTGGACACATTTTTTTAAATTAATGAACCTCTATAAACTTATTGCGCTTTTAATGATGCACACTTTTTTCAATAACTGAGCCGCTTTTTAACTTTCTGGCCTTTTTTCTCACAACTAAGCTAATACCCACACCAAACGGGTTAGGTTAGGTTGGAACTGTAACCAACCGCGCTACACCAAGTTGGTCGCAGTTAGTATTTTTAGGACCCCAAGATAAGAATTATTAGAGTTCACAAAAAGAGACGCATTCATTATATATTAGAGTGTTCAATAATATTATTCGGAAAGCGAAACAGGAATTAATTGAGGTTCGGTGAAATACATGCCATTAGTAAACCAAATATAAGAGGAAATCGAGAGCACGGCTAATTGCTCGTTGATATATGTATAAAGACTCTCCTCCATAGACGCGTTACTATCGGGCGATAATATCGGATGCGTCATAGTGATATCTGTTTTCAATACATTTTGTATAAGGACGGCCAATAAGTTACACACTGCTGCGATAATAACGACGCAATAGAAGTCGGACGCTTGCGTTCCTCCGTCCTGCGATATTCCAATATTAGTTCTTAGAACATTTTGTATTAGGACGCATACGATCTTAGACACACCTGCCTTAGGGCTCCCACACATAAACACGATACGACGTCGCGTCGTGCTACGACGTTTTAACGTTTGAATGAAAAGTTACTACAATCATATACCATCATATTCGTCGTAGCACGACGCGACGTCGTATCGTGTTTATGTATTGGAATCCTTAATAACGTAGTATCGTGTAGTGCGGGCGGGGAGCATGCGGGTTACACGCACACGGAAGAAATATCGGACGATAAAAACGCTGCTGTGTGGCAAGGAATCGGGACGCATTATAACGCATCCGATATTATCGACTGATAATAACGCGCCTGTGGGGGAGAGCCTTAAATTGTTATTGAAACCGCAGCATACGATCCGTCAGATTTCAATACGGCTCGTCAAACTGGTCGTTTGATTTGTATAAAGCAGTCGGGAATTCGGGATGTTTGTCATAAAATATGAAACGCGACGTTGTCAATATACGTTCGCTTTTGTCTTTTCGAGACGATCAATCGATTCGTATCGGTTCGATTCGTTTCTCTGCGTGATCGGATCAGAAATGAAGAGATCCACAGGAGAACCAAGGTAACCGACATAGCCCGAAGAATTGCCAAACATAAGTGGCAGTGGGCAGGGCACATTGCTCGCAGAAAGGAGCTCGGTTCTGGAGCCAGCTCGGTTCTGGAGTGGCGACCGCGTACCGGAAGACGTAGCGTTGGAAGGCCTCCCACAAGGTGGACCGACGACCTTGTGAAGGCCGTAGGAACTCGTTGGATGCGAGAAGCACAAAACCGGTCGAAGTGGAGGTGCTTGGGGGAGGCCTATGTCCAGCAGTAGACGTCTTTCGGCTGAAATGATGATGATGATGAATCGATTCGTATAGGGCGGAATATTTGAATGCATAAGAGAATTTTGGAACTATCAAATAAATCTCAACTAACATCGAAATTAAAAAAGTGTTTTTTTTTAAACAGTATAATATGAGCCGACTATGGGTTTTGGCAATCCTTGACTAGCTTTAGTGACTAAACTATTGGATATGTTTGATTGAATTTTCATATGCAGACTGGGAACGTTATTACATACATGCAATTTAATTTACTGACGTATCTTTCGTCTCCACCTTGTATTGCGTATATCGAAGTCTTTCCGAACGCAGTATTAGCATAATCAGCCTATTGTGTTCCCACTGTTGGGACACAGGACTTCTCTCTGTGAGAGGGAGTGGCTTATAATCCACCAAGCGAGCCCAGTGCGGGTTGGTCTTGGTAGAAGTCACGTCTTTGAAGTTTTTGGTTGTAGGACATACCGGTTTCCTCACGATGTTTTCCTTCACCATTTTGTGAGCAGCGATGATGAAATTAAATACACAAACTAAGTGCCTGCCTGGGTTAGAACTCACGACCTAAGTCGAATGCAGTATTGTAAGCTTACAATTAATTTCAGTTACCGATCGGATCGTTCTCATCATCGCAATTAGTTTCATGATTAGCTCATTGAAATGCAAGACTTGTCTCACAATTCGTTCAAGATGCGTAGCAAATCGGATTCCTGCGAGGCAATTGTGTAATACACTAACTGCAGGAGGAATGGTATTTTGACAGTTCAACAACATTGTAATATAAAAGCTTCATTAATATCAAAAAAGTAGTTATAAAGCCTTAGCGAAATATAGACACAGCCGGGCGATTTAATTTTATACTATGTAGAGAACACCCCGAAAACTAGGTACTACGAAACCTTCATTATATACCCGTTGATACGCAAGGCGGAGTTGTAAACAGTTGTTCGGGATTTCGGTTAAATCCGTACACCCGGAATGCGGGCGCTTCCAAAACGAGGGATATTTACTCTGTCGCGTCGTGTTGGAGAATACTGAGGGCCAATTACTACTCAAGACGCAATGGCCCAAAACTCATCGTTTTGCTACATTTGTTTTTCAAAATGTCTACTAAAGCATTAGACACAAAGTCTTCGAATTAAACCGAGTCGCAAAAGATGTAACGTCTATTTTGAGGATTACCAATGTGCTTGTATCTATATTTGAATTAAGAATTTGAAATTATTTTCAAGTTATGGAACAACAATCTGAATGTTCCATTGCAACCAAAAACTTATTAGAATCTTTTTGTCACAAATGGTCACTCAAAAACTTTTTAACAAAAAAAAAACCGACTTCCAAAAAAATACTACAAAGTGAAAAATAACTTTAATTTCGGAAGTCGGTGTCTTTGGATCTGTATTTTAGTTTTTTGCCACCGACTTCCGAAATTAAAGTTATTTTTCACTTTGTAGTATTTTTTTGGAAGTCGGTTTTTTTTTTTGTTAAAAAGTTTTTATTTCACGCTTTTTAGTGGGTCTGCTTATAATTTATCTCAGTTACAATAGCCTAGTGTCAACTTTCTCATCGCCTTTTACAAAATATTGCTTTTACCGATGCAGGGAAGTTAATTGTTGAAGAGTTCTCCTGGTCCACCATCAGCTCCATATCACCATTCACATTGTGACGAGCATAAATTGCTTAGCAACCATGTTAAAGTATCGAATCGCAACCCGTGAAATAGTATGGAGATATTATTGTTGCGCGCCACAATTGATGGCGACATTAGCTACCACTAGCGCCATCTAGTATCGAGTAGCAGAACTTATAATTATTCGGGTCCCTTCTAGAAACTTCGATGATAGAACTTTCCAGAACTATCGACGTCTGGTCCGTCGGGTTCGGTATGTACTCGAACATTCTAGATGTTTCTACGGTAGAAGGTTCTGGAACTATCCGAGGCCTATATAAGGCCGGTGTGCCTGCGAGCCGGCATTCAGTGTTGGATAAGCGATACAAGCGAAAACGTCGAAGCGATCTTCAAGTGCGACTTTCAAGTGATCTTGTAGTGCGATTGTGTTTTATTGTTAGTGTGTTAAAGTTGTAGTTGCTGTTTTTAATTAAAGTGTCTATTTTTGGTTTTTAAATCGGCAGTTTTTATTGTCACGAACCCCAAGCTCGTAACAATTGGTGTCAGAAGCAAGGATTATGCCGATTTTACCGAAGGACGACACGGAGGGTATCCGTACCCGGAGTCAACGCCAGCAAGAAACAGATCAGAGGCGATTCGGTGGAGCAGCGCCACAGACGTCGGAGGGACAACTACCGATCACGGAGGCCGGCCCGTCCACAGCTGCTCCAGCATCATCAGCACCAGATTTTGCTGCTCTAATGATGATGCTGCAGGAACAGGCCCGCCGTCAAGAGGAACAGTCTCGCCGTCAGGAGGAACAGGCCCGCCGACAGGAGGAACAGGCTCGTCGGTTGGAACAACAGCTCCAGCGGGACAAGGAAGAGCAGATGCTCCTTCTGAAGGACCTTCACGCTACCTTCGGGAAAGACATGAAGGAGATGAAGGATAAGGTTGCTCAACACGACAACCGCCTGTTGGAAGCTGAAACCCGAATCGACCAAGTGAATAATCGGGTAGACAACGTGATGGCTGATGTGAAGGAAACCGCGATGGCTGACGTGAAGAAAACCGTAATGGCTGACGTGAAGAAAACGCTGGATTACCTTAAACTTGAGGACGGAATCGCAGCTCCCGTAGCTACAACACCTTCGCTACGTGGATTTAAAGTGCCACCGTTCGACGGAACTTCTTCCTGGTCAGCCTACAAAATTCAGTTTGAGGCTGTCATGAAGGCGAACGGGTGGAATAAGAGTCAGGCCATGACTGCCCTCACCCTAGGCCTGCGCGATCAGGCCTTAACTGTGCTGGAAGCTCTTGGAAAGGAAGTGACTTACGAGCAGCTCCTTGAGGCATTGGAGGCTCGGTATGGCGACGCTCATCTGGAACACGTGTTTCGTGCGCAGCTCAAGGATCGCGTGCAACGCAATAATGAAAACCTGCAGCAGTGGGCCCTTGAAGTTGAGAAGCTGGTTCGGAAAGCATACCAGTCTGTACCTGCGCTTATTGATGGGAACCTGGTGCAGGTATTTATCGACGGCATCCGTGACCTTGAAGTTAGAGCTGCTGTGAGGCTCGGTCACCACGGGACCCTTAAGGACGCCTTGGCCCATGCACTGGAGGTGGAAGCTGTGCGGCAGGATCATCGTTCCCATCGCGTCAGGGAGGTTGCAGCGGCTACAGTTCGCGACCGCAACAAAGGATACAGCCCTAGGTGCTATGGCTGTGGGGAAAGGGGCCACCTTCGATCTAGTTGCCCTAAGCGAACTGAAGAAAGAGAAGACCGAGCTCCAGAGGGTAGTGCGGCTAACAGCACCGCCCAGCACCAGCAGCAGGGAAACGAGTAATAGCCAGGACTGCGGGGCGGGTGCTGGCTGATGCTCAAAGAGCCCCAAGGATTTCGATCACTCAAACCCATGACGGGAACAGCTTAATCATCAAGGGCGAGGTCAACGGAACGCCGTGTAAGCTGACTATAGATACTGGAGCCTCTCGTACGGTCGTCAGTTCCCAACTTATAAGTCGGTTCCTTGGGGACTCCGCATACAACCGAGAACGCATTAATTTGGTAACAGCCACCGGTCAGCGTATACCCGTCCATGGAGAGAAGAAGATGGAGTTGAAGCTAGGCAACAGAATCTACCTGCATAATGTCATCGTGGCTGATATAATGGACGATTGCATCTTGGGCCTTGACTTTATGAGGAAGAATTATTGCGAGATTGACGTCAAGCACACCTTGCTTGACGTCAATCTCGCAATAATTCTTTTTGAAATGTGGACAAGAGGAACTTTTTATGGAAGGGGCATTACCAGGGAATGTGTACAGCCTTAAAAAGATTGTTCTTCCGCCGAGATCAGAAACGATTGTGCCGGTTAGTCTTCCTCGGAATCCTGGGCAAACTAATCGTTGTGTACTCGTGGAAAGGGTAGACAATGACCTTCCATGGAAAGTGGCACGAACTTTGGTCAGAGCCACCGACATCTCAGGGGTACGTGTGCTGAACCTTTGTGATCAGGAACAGATTATAGAAAAAGGCACACTAGTTGGTACTTGCGAGGAAGTGGATTGGTTACGTCGATGCCAATATCTATCGACTGGGACCCTCAGCAAGGATGCACAAACGAAAGTGTCCACACTTTTAGAAGACTGCCGCAGCGCTCTGTCCCAAAATGAAATGGTCAAGGCGAAGAAGATGTTACTCAAGTACGCCGGTGTTTTCTCGTCAAACGATGCTGACATTGGGAAGACTGGCTTAGTTCAACACAAAATAAACACAGGAGAAGAATTGCCTATCCGTCAGCGGCCAAGGAGATTGCCGGTAGCACGTGAAAAGGAAGTGGAAACCATGATCGAAGGAATGGTGAAGGATGGTGTTATTGAACCTTCATCTAGTCCATGGTGTTCACCTGTAGTGCTGGTAAGGAAGAAGGACGGCAGCATGCGGTTTTGTGTTGACTATCGTCGTCTGAACGACGTTACGAAGAAGGACAGCTATCCTTTGCCAAGAATTGATGACACGCTGGACATGCTTACTGGAGTAAAGTGGTTTAGCACTCTAGACCTGAAAAGTGGCTACTGGCAAGTTGAAATTGATCCCAAGGACAAGGAGAAAACTGCATTCTCGACAGGAAAGGGTCTTTGGCAATTTAAAGTTATGCCGTTTGGATTGTGCAATGCTCCGGCAACGTTTGAAAGACTGATGGAACTTGTACTTACCGGGCTAATTGGCGATGCCTGTCTGGTCTACTTGGATGACATCATCATCGTAGGCCGCACGTTTGAAGAACATCTTCAAAACCTGGAACGCGTGCTCATGAAGATCCAGAGTGCCAACCTCAAGTTAAGTCCGAAGAAGTGTTCACTATTCAAACGACAAGTTAGCTTTTTGGGATATGTAGTGTCGGAAGAAGGTATCCGCACGGATCCAGAGAAAATCGCCGCTGTCAAGGATTGGCCAGTTCCAAAAGACAAGACCCAGGTCAGAGCATTTTTGGGTTTGTGCTCTTATTATCGGCGATTTGTTAAGAACTTTGCGGATATAGCCAAACCCCTGCACAAGCTAACCGAGGAGAAGCGACATTTCTGCTGGGATGAAAGTTGCAACATCGCATTCCAAGAGTTAAAGGACCGACTGTGCAAAACACCTATTTTGGGGTACCCTGATGCAGGCAAGGAATTTATAGTTGACACAGACGCAAGTGACATAGGACTTGGTGGTGTATTGTCTCAACGGAATGGTGATCAAGAGGTTGTAATAGCGTACTTCAGCAAGTCGTTGTCAAAGCCGGAAAGGAACTATTGTGTCACGAGACGGGAATTGCTTGCTGTGGTAAAGTCATTGCAGCATTTTAGCAAATATCTTCTGGGGCGGAAATTCCACTTACGAACTGACCATGCTGCACTGAAATGGCTGTTGCAGTTCAAAAATCCAGAAGGTCAAGTTGCGAGATGGATTGAACTACTGCAGGAATACGACTTCGTGGTCGAACATCGCAGCGGAAAATCTCATGGCAACGCGGATGCATTGTCAAGAAGACCTTGTCCTGAAGACTGCAAGCATTGTACTAGGCAAGAAAGTAAAGAAGTCGTACCTGTGAGGATGCTCAAGACAGACCTCAGCAACGAGTGGAAGGAAACCCTACAACGTGCCCAGCAGGAAGATTCAGACCTCAAGCCGATTCTCGAGTGGATAAAGGCCGGTGCACCTAAGCCCACGTGGAGCGACGTCTCAGCGATGAGTTCGATCACAAAAAGCTATTGGGCCCAATGGGACAGCTTGGTGATTCAGGAAGGAGTCCTGTGCCGTAAATGGGAAAATGCTCGAGGAGACAGCTGTCATTTTCAAATGGTTGTCCCTAAAGCTAAAGTACCTGATGTTCTACAGCTGTACCATAATGGTTGTTCAGGAGGTCATCTGGGAGTAAAACGGACTCTACTGAAGATACGAGAACGGTTTTACTGGGTCCACTGTCGGGACGATGTCGAGGACTGGTGTCGGAAATGTACAAGTTGTGCAGCTGTAAAGGGACCTCAGACTCGTAGTAGAGGTGCATTGAAATTGTACAATGTTGGTGCACCATGGGAGAGGATAGCCCTAGATGTTGCGGGACCGTTTCCGGAAAGTGATAGTGGTAACAAGTATTTCATGGTTGTAATGGATTACTTCACTAAGTGGCCGGAAGTCTTCGCCATACCAAATCAAGAAGCTTCGACAGTCGCAGATAAACTAGTCCATGAAGTCTTCTGCCGTTTTGGAGTACCTTTAGAGATTCACAGTGATCAGGGAAGGAATTTTGAGTCCCAAATATTCCAGGAAACTTGCCGAGTAATGGGTACACATAAAACGAGAACAACTTCTTACCACCCACAGTCGGATGGAATGGTAGAACGATTTAATCAGACATTGGAGAGATACCTGGCAAAAGTTGTGGAAAATCGGCAACGAGATTGGGACAAGCACATACAATACAACCGTTTTTGTTGTCATATCGAAGTGCTGTTCACGAAAGTACATCGGTGACACCAGCTTTCGCAAACTTTGGAAGGGAGTTACGGCTGCCTGCAGACCTGATCACTGGAATACCGCCTGATGCCCCACGCAGTATAACCGATTATGCGAATGACTTGCGGAACAAAATGAATGACATCAATGAGCACGTCAGACAATCGGGCCAGCAAATGTCTGAGAAGATGAAAACCCGTTATGACCGCAAAATGAACAATAAAGGGTTCGACGAAGGATCACTGGTGTGGTTGCACAATCCAGTCCGCAGCAAAGGGAAATCTCCTAAGCTTCAAGCTAAATGGGACGGACCGTACCGGATTGTGACAAAGATCAATGACGTAACCTACCGGATACAGAAAGGTGCAAGAGGTACTCCTAAGATCGTCCATGTGGATCGACTGGCGCGTTATTATGGGGCCAATAATGCTCGGGACGAGCATGTCTTAGGAGGGGGCAGTGTTGCGCGCCACAATTGATGGCGACATTAGCTACCACTAGCGCCATCTAGTATCGAGTAGCAGAACTTATAATTATTCGGGTCCCTTCTAGAAACTTCGATGATAGAACTTTCCAGAACTATCGACGTCTGGTCCGTCGGGTTCGGTATGTACTCGAACATTCTAGATGTTTCTACGGTAGAAGGTTCTGGAACTATCCGAGGCCTATATAAGGCCGGTGTGCCTGCGAGCCGGCATTCAGTGTTGGATAAGCGATACAAGCGAAAACGTCGAAGCGATCTTCAAGTGCGACTTTCAAGTGATCTTGTAGTGCGATTGTGTTTTATTGTTAGTGTGTTAAAGTTGTAGTTGCTGTTTTTAATTAAAGTGTCTATTTTTGGTTTTTAAATCGGCAGTTTTTATTGTCACGAACCCCAAGCTCGTAACATTATTGAGTAGTTCCGGTGGCCATCTGTGGTCTTCATCATCAGTTCCACTTCACCAAATGGTGCTTTCCGAGAGCAAATGCACGAGTGTTACTATAAATAATTTTGAAAGAATTTTCTTTTAACTCCAAGCCGTTGAGGAGTTGTACCTTCCATCATCAGCTCATCCACCTGAGATGATGATTATCAGATGCAAATACTTAAACAGCTTTAGAAAATATATGAAAATGGTACTATGTGCCTATAAAATTTGAAGGTTGCCCTCGATTTCCCTGGGATCCCATCATCAGATCCTGACCTGATGATCATGCAACCACTTGGGAAGTATACCCTTTCAAACAAAAGAAAAAATTTCCAAATCGGTCCAGGCGTCTTCGAGAAATCGGGGAACATACATAAAAAAAAAAAAAAAAGATTCCGACGAATTGAGAACCTCCTCCTTTTTTTGAAGTCGGTTAAAAATCAACTTAAAATACATTGCACTAAAGTAGATAACTGATTAAGGGGCGATGGAATGTAAACTATCTGAGATTATGAACAGTGCTATAGTCATTATTCATACCAAGATTGAAAAAGTCTGATCTACACCGAAATTCGTCCTTTAGGTGGGACTCCGTGGGGCAGCGTAATCTACGCGACTCAATTTCAGCGGCTTAAATTATGCTCTTCTGGCTCTTTACCAAGGGTTATCGTGTTCACCCATTGTCTAGGTTGTGAAGGTCAGATAGGCAGTCGCTCCATATAAAATACTAGTATTCAGCTGCATCCGATTAGACGGTAAACCGACCCCAAAATAATTGGGAAAAGACTCGGCAGATGATGTTGACTCTGACGGCACGCCTTTCTTAAGAAAGCTAAACTTTACAGTTGCGGTAATGATGTGCTGTATAGGAATTAGGAACAAACTCACACATACCTTAGTCCCTTCAACGCTGATGATGCGGTAGAGGTTCCTCGAGGAGTCATAGAAGAAGGAGACCGACACGGCGGCCGAACTGGCAGACATCCATGACCGCTTGGTCTTCGGGTCTATGTGGAACACGTGGGCCTTGCACGTGAATATCGGCTGCTCACTGTCAACAAAAAACATGGTTTTTAGAAGATAGTTAAAGTAAACTTTTAGGTCTACGCATTGTGGCGTAGAATGGCCTGCCAGGGCTACAAGCGCAAAAACGTTTCGCCTAAGACCACGGGCGCGGAAACTAGGGTAGCAGTAGTCTAAAGGAACAACCCGTTCTCTTAATTTCCACACTCCCACTACGGCATAGGACTCAGCCTTATTCTGATGACAAACGCCCAAACCTATCTGCATACATAAAACTACGGCACTCGTAATTCGCATCATTGCTGTAAGCACTATTGGTCAACGCCCGTCAACGCACCTTTGCTTTACGTTTGATATTGCCATTCCATAGTTTCGAAGCGTTATATTTAGCTTTACAAATTTACAGATACTTTCGATTATGCTCTTTGCGTATGAGGCTATGAATGAGAATGGTTGTATGAGGAGAGGCTAGAGGAAGTCCAAAGAAACGATGGATGGACTGTGTGAAAGATGATATGGTTACAGAGGGGTGACTACTGAGACGACGATTAATAGTGAAGTAGGTATTGAAGAAAAATACATGTTACGGCGACCCCAAATAAAATGCCCTTTCAAATAACAGAATAAATACCAGGAGGCCAATTCTCGTAATGTAAAACGTTCAAAATCTAGTCGCAATCTCATCTCGGCGACAAAAACTTGTCAAAATGTAGGGAAACTAGAGGTATTTTTGACAGATTGAGACAGATCAGACTGTGAACGTTCTTAAAATTACGAAAATTGCCCCTCTGGACTGAAAGAGCTTGTTGGTATACTGTATCAAATAATATTTTATATGATTTCGAATCAGCTTGGCTGTTATGATAGCACTTTCATAATTTATCCATCCCAAGCGCAGTGGCGGTCTTTGGCAAAAATAATATGGGTCAGCCCCACCCACCGCTGAAATGAACCATCTCTCACCACCAAGTTTGTTTAAAATTATAAATAACCGCTCCCGGATTCGAGCAAACAAAGATTCAAGGATTCAGAGCTTGGAGAAAATAATAAATATTATATATTTATAGTGTAAACATCAGTTGGGGAGCCCTCAAGTTTTGTATGAGTACTCGAGTGGAAGTTATGTTATTAATATCAACAATCTGAATAGGTTTACGCAAGTAAATGGCTTTCAGTATTTATAATCGGGTTCGGGCTAGTAGCTAAATGATAACAGCCGCACGGGTCGATCGAAGGCTAGGCTACGCTTGCCTCGGTCAGTTCGTGGATGGGTGAGTATCCATTACATGTCGAGACCCCCTACGTGTCTTGGAAAGGACGATTTGTAGATCTTTGGCAATCGTAATAACGGGTAGTCAGAACCCACAAGGCAGGGTAGTTGATAGGAACCAAGGGGCATCGTGTCGTGTTACCTACTGGGCAACATGATGTCAAAGTCTTTGGCTTTGACTAAGATGTGGAGGTCAAATAGGCAGTCGCTCCGTGTAAAATACTGGTATTCAGCTGAATCCGGTTAGACTTCTTGACAATTCAAAAGTGCCTGTAAATTGTTTAATTGAAATAAATGCTTTGAGTTTGAGTTTTGACTGGAAGCAGACCCTAACATAGTTGGGAAAAGGCCAGGCAGATTGATTTCATTTAAAAATTCTTAGAATACAATGTGGCGAAATGACCAACCGAATTGGATCGATAAATTTTTGGAACGACGGCGACATCGAGCGTTCAATGGCTGTCTATTCTGTACTCATCGAGACAGTTCAGAACCTTTGAGAGGACGTTTAACTGTCAGTTCTTTGTCACACGAACAAACATCTATGACAGTGCGTCGGGAAATCGAGATTTTGACAATCCTAACTTAATATTATAAATGCGAAAGTAAGTTTGTTTGTTACCTACCATTTCACGCATAAACCACTGAACCAATCATCCTGAAATTTTGCATATACGTTGTCAGGTGTACAGAAACGGACATAGGGTACCTTTCATCCCGAAAAAAAAGTACTGTTCCCGAGGAAAACAACAATAAGATTATTATGATAATAGATGGCGCCACGTGTCTATTGAACTTTGTCACATTACTTATTTAATTCTGAGGCGGTACGAAGTTCGACGGGTCAGCTAGTATTGACATATATGGATATCGAGATCCAAATTGCAATTGACTTGCCTGTTTGCACCCTATTACACGACTAGCGAAACGTAGGTATACAATTACAGTTGCACCGCTGCTTACCCTTTGCGGGCCTTACAGGCGTGAACCTCGTTAATTGGGTCGCGGAAATCGGATGTAGTCACTCCAAGTTGAATGCTAAGCTGCATCTAGTTAGACTGAAATCCAATCCCAGCATAATTAGGCCAAGGTTGATATGCAAAATTGATATCCAGCTTTGGATTGGCAAAATAACAAACATGATATCAACATTTCGTGTAGTTAAACCAAAAGAAACAAGAGTTTAAATAAGTTAATTTGGTATTCGCAAAAACGTGTTCGGTCCTCAAAATTAGGGTCAATGTCACATATTGTCGTGCAGGTGTTGAGGTAGAATTGTTTAAAAGAAACGAGTACCTACACTATACAAAATGTTTTGTATATGAATAAAGTCTGGCAAGACCAAAACGTGAACAAATTGAAGCGTGTCTGATTCTAATGATGTCAGACGGTCGAAAAGAATCCAGAATGAAAATATTTGCAAGAATCTAACGAAAGTCAGGCTATAGTTATATTATCTAAAACATCATTGAACACGGGCGATTAACTTCTCACAATAATATTGCAGAGCTCAAAAAAAAACATGAATTTATTCCTTCTACCACGTATAAAAGGGCAAAAGAAGTCAAAACTTACTTTTCTACATCAAAATATTCAATTTCAAAACTCATTGTAACCACTTTAACGAAATCACAAAACGACACTACGACCACTAATCATGAACACACCTTGGGAATGCTAGAATTGCTTCGAAAGCTACAACGTCCAAACCAATTTTCACTGTGAAGTAGAAGAAAATAAGGCTTGTAATGGCATAGCAGTATGTTCTGATAAATCGATAATATACTAAGAGAGATATGACATAAATGACGGATTGATAAGATAAGCAACAGAAATGTTCAGTTTTGGACAGTTTGACGTTTTTATGTGTCTAATCACATAAGTTTGAGGTTATCGCGAAAGTTTCTGGTGCCATTTCTTTTGTGAAGCTGTAAAGCTAGCCATATATCTTTCAATTTACTGCCGTAAGTGCTATTGGGGTTATCTTGCTCTCTGGAGACAGAACAAGATGTGAAGAATCAAGGTAGGACAGTTAATTGAACGCAGATTCAAGACTCCATACATCCATTCAGAAATGAATTACGCCTTTTCCTTAGACCAAATAAAAAGAAAAACCTCTCGCTATTTGACCATAAACATATTTGAACCGTCGATAATTTCAGTTCGTGCCACTGCCAAATAACGTTAATTGGGTAGAAGATATGGCTTGGTTCTCGCCTGGCCTACTTGTGAAACATCTCTTTTTTTTTACAATTATCATCATCATATTTTTTTTCTTTTCTTCCAAACTTCTCTACTTAATTTATCTTTCTTCTATAGGTACTTCTCTATTAGTCGTCATCTCGGTAGTCACCCCCTTTCTAGCGATATCATTTTTCACACAGTCTATCCATCGTTTCTTTGTCCTTTATATGCTCTTATTCAGCCAGCCATCAAATTCCATATTCAAGACTGTCCCCACGAACTTATACACTTTTCCGAAGTGACATCTAAAAGGCTCAACCGTGAACGTTACCAACTTAAACAACGCACAATTCAAAGAAAACAAACCAACTTAAACAACGCACCAGTTCAAAGAAAACAAACTTTTCGAAATCCAATTCTGAACTCGTGTAACCTTTGCAACAACGTTAATACCTTTTAAAGGTCATATAATTCATAGAACATTCGTCCACATAGTTCCTCTATGTGACAGTGCGATACCGTTCGCAAGGGGACCGCTAAACTAAGAATGATGACCCCAAACTTACAATGACACATCGTTTGTTCAACTTTTGGTCTAGACTAGCTCGTGAATATAATCTGTAGTATTATGAAACTTTCAGTCCGTAAGCGTCTTCACTTGAAGTTTGAGAATCATTCGTCCATATTCTTCTTTGTAAAGAGGTTTGGAAATTCTCGAGAATTTCTTCGTCCAGTGTCAAAATTGCCAGATTTTTTGTGTTATTTATTCTTCTAAGCGTTTATTTGAGAACAATTTCTTGGGAAAAGGTTCGATATATTTGCACTGTTTCTCATACACATACGGATCATTGTTTATCATGCACTTGAAGGGATCTCAGACGAAATAGAAAGGTTTTGTTGATATTTTACGTTTTTTTTTTCTGAACAAAGGCGTAAACAAGGAGAAAATTACTTTTAAAGATTTTCCGAGAATATAAAAACGAATTTTGCAGCATTCAAATGTTACTTTATTGACAGCAAAGCATCACCAATTACAAAGAAGTGTTTGATCAAGATGCTTTATCAAAGTCAATTCAATTATGACTTTTTCCGAACCTGCCATCGACAGAATAAACATGCTTTCTCGTAATGTGACATTCCCAGAAGCGGCTCCGCCTTTCTATTAATATTACACTGTGACCAGGTCAGGCATTTCTGAAGCTTATAGATTCTACGAAGTAAAATCAATATAGCCGTTGGAGGAGTAGGGTGGAAAATTTATCGGTAATTTTCAGAGTAAGTTGTGTAACTACATAGCAACGTGATTGGGGATGACACGTTGCTACACTTTCTTTGACAGGCGTTGCGCCGTAATTTCAGTTCGACAGTTCGATCTTTTCAATTGCTATCCTACAACTTATGATCTTAAAATTGTAATGGCCCCTTTACATTCTATCATTACATTATGCTGTGCAAATATTAAATTTTCTCTTGTGCAATGCTATTATTTTAATTAAATAAAAAATATCCTACTTTATCGTAATGTATTTGGGATGCCATTTTTGCTGACGGCTTTAGGATATTTTCGTGTTTATTAACTTTAAGTATAGTAGGACTCCATAACTGGGTTGTGGAGGTCAGGAAGGCTGTCGCTCCATGTAAAATGCAGCTACACCCGTTTAGACTGGAAGCCGACCCCGAGATAGTTGGGAAAAGGCTAGGCAGATGATTAATTTTAAGTAAATACTATCAACCTTCCCAAGATCGAACACTAGGCAGACTCAGATGCCCTTGTGAATACTAGCCGCCGGAAGAACAGAGGTCGTCGTATTTGGTTTTAACTGACAAAGTTTTCGGGTTTTGAACTTGTGAACAGCGTTTAGAGGACTCCTTCGGTAACATTGATTGGTGTTAGATTCGGCTGGGAAGCGTATCGAACAGTTGTGAATATCTATGCTGGTCGTCAGGCAAACTCGCTTTTCGTTTCGTTTCGTGACCTTGGCCACCATTCAGTCAAATCGGCCATCTCCTTGTCTAGCTAAATGTATTGCCCAACACTTCTTTAGTCGTTTCGCCCGTCACCGACGTTGTAGACTTTCGTCTGACGATAGATTTCAGTGTTACGAACTTGTCTAGCTTAGATTTATACGGAGTAAGGCACGCACCGTGATCTTTTGTGCCCACGCAGCTAAATACCACACAGTAAAACCCAAGGACATTGACATTGCATGGAAAAAGCTAATTTGAAACAAAACACAGCCTTTCTGCTGAATGAACGAGATTACGCAAGTTATATGATCACAAAAATGTGGAACACATTCCCACGTGAGTCATATTCATAGATAAGAGAACAATTAAAAAGATAAACAACGTAAGTACATGTGCTCAGGTAATTAACATTGCTTTGCATACATTTGATTATGTAGGGTACAGAATAGTTACAGAAGTTCCACTGAATCAGAGCACAGTGAGAAGTCACGTTGTACCTACGAAGTTACGAATAGAGGCAAAGTTACTGCAGAAGTGGATTCAATCGATGTTTGAGATATTATTCAGGCTGGCTAGTTAGATGGATGAGCCACTATTTCTCTGTGCAATGTGGGTCACCTTCATCGTTCTAGTGTATCTATTTAATAGATTATGTAAACACTGTCTCATTCACACAAGGGTGACGTATCTGCTGTCACTAATATCATCTGTCAGTCACCACGAATGGGGGAGCAGGTAAAAAGTGAAGAAGACCTGCATGAGCCAGAGTAGTGATATAGTTAATTTAAGTATATATGCAATGGGGAGAGATAGGATTCTACAATCATAATCATCATATCAGCCCAAAAGACGTTGACAGGTGGATGATTACCCCTAACATAGTCGCAACGACCGGTCGCCGACGAATCGTGGGCTGCCCGTATCCATCGGATTCTCCCATTTTCCACGACCTTCACTAGGTGCCTACTGGTCAAGTAATTATAAACACCTGACTAGATTTACAATTGAATCCCGCTAACCCCAGTTATCGTGAGGTAGATGAACATTAGAACTAGGACTAGCTCTGTTTAACCTAAACTTTTACGCACACACTTCTTAGCGTGTCAATAGCGATCTAAATGGACATGGCCCAGAATTCAGCTACGTGTTTGGCGCCAACAGTAGCGTCCATCAATTCCTGTAACGTGCACATGACAGGACACACAGGACACGATAATAAGTGTCCATGCACTAAACTGCATCTGAACGCGGCACACTCGTTAAAATGTAGGCATAGTATTTGTTTTTATCAACGGTGTGGCACCCACTGCATTCTGCGGTACGACAACCGCATGGGAGCGTGGGAAAATGCCCCAATTTGAGATTGGTTCATGAAAAATTATTAACGTCAGGTTTCAATTTGCGTAGCCTTTTTCCAACTGTGCTGGGGTCGGCTTCCGACTTAACCAGATGCTGCCGAATACCAGTTTTTGACATCGACCGTCCCATCTTACCCACAACCCAGTTACTGGATAACACGATGCCCATTGGTCGGACAACAAAGATCTACAAATGACAGCCGGTACCAACGGCTTAACGTGCTTTCCGAGACACGGTGGTGTTTCGATATATAGATAGTCATCCCATCCACGAACCGACCGCGGCAGTTATCATTTAGCCACGAACCCTTCCTGATTGGACGATTGACGTATATTCACGTTGCGAATTACCGCGCAAACGTAAAGTAAGCCTTCTGCATACTATACTTATTTGTGATGTACATATTAGTTACAAAGGTCAGTTCAATAAACGCTAGAGATAACAGTGTTTGATTACAAAGTGTTTGTTTACATTGTAAATACGTTTTGTAACCATATAGGTAGTGGTAGGTATGCGGCGTCATGGCGGCGTGTATGCCATTTTGCCCGGAGACCACGTTGTTTTCTTTGGAATTAGAGTACTCCATCTCCTTTTGAGTAGCGAGAAATAACTACACACCCACTTATGTGTATGACAAAGAGATTGTTGAGCAATATTAAACAGGCAGCAAGCTTTTAGACTAGCAAAGTCAAAATCAAATTATTTACTTCAAATAGGCACTTTTGAATGTCAAAATTTACAGGAAAATACATAAGTAATTCATTCTATTTGCCCCTTCCAAAAGGGTAGTTTCGCATGGAGAAGAATAGGCTAAAAACTCCACAGTTAGGCAGCGTTTCCACTAGAGATGAGCGAGGATGTGAAGCGAGAGATGTGTGTAAAACCAACCAATACCAACGCTAACTTAGTTCAAGCTATAAAAATGAAGCGATGTTATTGGCTGGTTTCACACGCATCCCTCGCTACGCATCCTCGCTCATCTCTGGTGGAAACGCAGCCTAAGGCCCGGACTCCAGTGAAGCGGAGCTAGGCGGAGCGGAGCGGAGACGTGCAGGAATCGACCAATCACAATGGTTGAAATCCTCATCGCGTCACTCGTCTCGTCTGTGATTGGACGATTCCTGCACGTCTCCGCTCCGCTCCGCACAGCTCCGCTTCAGTGGAGTCCGGGCCTTAGTCTTTTAGGATGTTTTACAATATTTTGTATAAGTACATTTATTATATGTGAAGACCATGTACCTAGAATAAAATTACTATAAGACCACAATAGGTAAGCAAAATTAAGGGTCACTGTTTAGCTAGGCACCATCTACCCTTTAAGGCACAATGTTATGTTTCTTTGAGAATGTAATGAAAATAAAAATTTATGAGTATCATTAATCCTTCAGTTAAAAAGGATAAACTAGCAAGTTGATCTAGATGAAAATAGTTACAAAACTGCTTGTTGTAACAAGTCCAGAGAAACTGGTTACTTAATGTTCTTGTCCCGCTGCATTTAGATGTTGATAGCTGTCTTTTTAAAAAAAAAAAAAAAAAAGAGCAGTGGTGGCCCAGTAGTATCGGCCGCGACTTACGAGTTGTAGGTCGTAGGTTCAAACCCAGACAGGCGCTTTACTTTGTGTAAATTATTTCATCACCACTGCTCTCAAAACGGTGAAGGAAAACATCGTGAGGAAACCGGCATGTCCTAGAACTAAAAATTCAAAGACATGTGACATCTACCAACCCGCACTGGGCCCGCGTGGTGGATTACGGCCCACTCCCTCTCACAGAGAGGAGGCCTGTGTCCCAGCAGTGGGAACATTATAGGCTGATGATGATGAGCCGTCTTTTTTTTTAATATCCATGGTTATGGTCTGTGGTTCTTATTTTCATAATAACATAACATCACGCCTGTCTTCCTTTAAGGGTTGGGTAGTGGTGTACCTATAGTAAACCCACATTTCGCGATGTTTATGCCCCATATATTAGGAGGCCAGCCTATTTCCATCAACCAGGCATGAATCCAAACTCCGGGCTGCTACTGAGAAATTCCAAATGGAAAAACTCAATAACACTTTGTTAGACCCAGGAATTGAACCCAGGACTTCACGCTAAGCAGTAGCACACCATAATTCATCATTTCTTTTGCAAAAACCAAATATTTTATGCATCTGGATTTCAAAATACAACTAAAAACTAAGATATTTTATTTTAGATTAGATTTATATTTATTTTGAAAAGAAAGAAACTAGGTTAAGGATATCATTTGCATTGGTGCCCCAGTGAAGTAAGCATTGATACGTAAAGCAGACATAACAAAATCATTAATCGATTTTTGCCCAGTGGTGGGACGTTACGGGCTGAATAGATAAATAGACTGACTGTTACTGTTCAAACGAAAACTACCTTTTGGAATAGGGGACTAGAATCAATTTAAGATAATTTTTGACGTTCAAAAGTGCCTTTTATGTGCCTATTTGAAATAAATGCTTTGACTTTGACTTTGTTACATATTTTTAAAAAAGCAAACATATATTTTGAGGAAGCCATTTTTCATCATTCAGCACGTATCCCAATTTATTTCTCCGCCTGCCCAGCCTTTTTCCAACTACGTTAGGGTTCGCTATCAATCTAACCAGATGCAGCTGAATATTTATTTGCCACTATATTGAAGGCATGTCCTAGAACGAAAAATTTGAAGACTTGTGACAGCCACCAACCCGCACTGGGCCCATGTGGTGGATTACAGCCCACTCTCCCTCTCACAGAGAGACCTGTTTCATAGCAGTGGGACCATAATAGGCGGATTATACAATGCTTTTCCTATATTGAATGACATACTTCTTGTGAAATAGACCCGTCCATCAAATTATATCTGATCTTATCTCTCACAAGATTATTTAAGACATGTCACATCGTAAAACTGTTGTTACCACTTCAAAGTGGGTGACAAGTGTTGGCTCATACATAAACATGAAATAAAAGAGGCATTCTGTGTAATGTGTGTGAATTTCACACAGTGTAAACAATACATTGTAAGAGTACAAATTGATTACAACTGGAACGTACACATGTTTGTTATTTGTTAGTACTATAAAGCATGCATTAAGCAGCTTCTTTTTTATGTTATTAGATCTCGTATTTCTTTATTGCATGAAGATTATCTTTGAGAGTTTCCGAGATATTTATCAATGATATCATTATCAATGTGTTATCTCTTTTAGGTGGATAAAAGAATTTATCTTGTTCAAAGGCAGAGTAATCATTGATTTCTAGAATATCTGAAACTTTGTTATATTTTTATTGAAGCAGGCTTGACAAATATAATTGAGAATTTACAAAACAATTTTTTATTACAAAAATATGTAATGCATTTGTTTTGTTTTTCTTAAACTATGTAAATAAAGTAGTGTTAAAAATCGTTAGCGTAAGTAGTAATTATTTTAAGAGTTCGGCGAAAGATTCACGAGCGCATGTACCAGGCGAGCATGCAGCTTAAAGAGATCATTCAACTATGAAATATGTTCGATATATAAATAGGCTAAGACCGCACGACCTTAACGTCGAGGTAAAAGCACTCTATCGTATGCAATCGATGTGCAATTGCCCGTTAAAGCGTAAATGGAGTACGACACAGGCGATAATTCGTTTTACTCGCAATCATTTTCCTCACTTTGGAATATTTATGAACTGTTAATTTTTGTTTACCGACAAAAATAATTCGAATGTTAAACCGGGAGTCCTTCGAAGGAAAACCTAAAATATCCCTTCGCATTGGCAAAATGCATCCCCTCCCTAAAAATAATAAGGTGTCCGTGAAACCGAATTTTCTCAATTTCGCAGACAAGGTTGCTGAAGAACTGTATTGAAATAAATACTGGAAATAATATAGAATAAAACTTACCCCATTGTTTCTTTTCCTGCTGTCATTTAAACACAATAATTTTAGAAAATATTTTACTTCATAATTTTCAATTTTTCACTCGCGAACTGTCACAAGCGGCGATCTGCCATAAACTAAAGATTAATCAGAATGTTGCCATTTCACTGAAAAAAATAAAAAAATATTGTCTACTTCTCAAGGAAATCTGTTTTTATTTTATTTCTCAATCCATTTCTGAATTTGATTTCATTGAAAAATTAAAACAAAAAAGCTTTAGAGCTATGAATACCATGAAATAAATAATTAATGGCTTACTTTACGGTAGTTCTGACATCTGTTGGAACAGATCTAAATGAATGAAACTACTACCCGACGCAAGAGAGCGCTTTTCGATTACTACAGCTATTTGCCGATAGATGACACTGCCTTAAATATTTATGTAATCGCAAAGGTTTGATTACTACATCAAAATTTTATTCATCAAATCAAAATGCAATATAGCTAAAAATAAAAACTTTTATTCATTACTATACTTACCTATTTAGGCTATTTAATTTTATTATTCGTGTTTCCAAACATTGATACATTTCTGGCTGATGGTCTGTAACGTGATGAATGCAATTAATTTTCTAGTCACAAGTAGATGGGGGAAACCTTTGCCCAGTAGTGGGACAACAAAGGTTAAAAAATAGGGTCGTCACTGCTGAATTGTGTAAGGTGGATTCGGGTAATTACGAAAGGATTTTTGAAGAGTTGGCGGCATGTTTATATTTTAACTAACACTCAGAATTGGTAGAACTAATGGTGCTAATTTACGTCGCTTTATTTACTTGAATATACAGCCTAACGCTCTATTTCAAAGACTTTTATAAATATCCTTGATATTTATAGATACAAGTGTTTAAAAATCCTAATTACTTTTACTTTGTACAGGTACAATTCCGAAGTATGTTCGGGTAATTCTGAATGACAGTTAAAAGTGGATTTTATTTAGTTTGCGCATAGAAAACATATTTCTTTTTCGTTCACATTTACCCTCAAAAAGAAATATTTCTCGATTTTGACCTCTCAGTAGCCTAAACATAAATATACGATATTTGTATTTCGGAATTACCCTACAAGTTGTCTACGGTAGTCAAACTTTTAGTAAGTAGGTACACCATTTGAACAAGTATAAAGAAGTATGAAATAAAAGTAAAAATTAAAAATAATAAAGTTTAATCAAAATGAAATGATAATGGCAATAAACAGTCATTTATTTTTCGAAGATTTCAGTATCTCATTCGGTCGTTTCGTCATTTTTATTCGGACAAAAGTAGTCGGAAAGTTAGTATTTTAGCCACTTTCGGCAGTAGATTTAATATTTTGAGTAAGGACAATTCTTATTTTACTGTCGGAGCTTTTATTACTATCCATTGCTTATATCTTCTTGTGTGTACCGGGGTGTTTTCTTTTTTATATATTTATTAGGCATGATCCTGAAACAATCAAAAAAGTAATTAAGACTTGCAAGTATTTATGTTACTTTATCTTTTACTTTACCTATGAATTGTAAACCTCCTTTTTTTTCTTTGGTTAAAAAAAAAAAACAATTTAAAAAATAAATTGCCTATCACATCAAACAAATCCTTTCATTTAACAAGTAGACAGTTTAAAATACGTTAGTGCACATTGCAAAGTTGTACCTGAAAAACCAATTAAAAACAAAAATTTAAACTGTTCATAAATAAGGAACTTAAAGATTTAGAGCCACTGACCATTTCTTTGTAAAATCAATATCGGGCAATTCCGAATGGTTTATAATTCAGAATTACCCGAGTCGACTAATTCCGATAAAAACAAAAAACCTTGAGCTAGCGTGTCCTAAATCTACCCAACAGTGCACTAAAACGAAAATCTATCGAATTAAATAACAACCAGTTAAATAACTTACCAGATTTCTTAATTATAGATCTTCGGGTAAATCCGATAAACCAAAAAAGCGCGCGAAATAACACTCGTTCACAAAAAGGTCGTTAACACACCAACACTCGCTCACAGCGCCTTGAGCCAATGAAGGGCGGGGGTGGATTAAGATGGCTGCTAGGTGAATGTTGCTAGAGTAAAAAATATTGCCGCGTTTTCGAGAAATTTGTAATTATTGGAATATCCCGATTTTCGGAGTTAGCCGAATGCACCTTATACCTAACAAGACTTTTTTTTACAAAAAAATCATTTTCACGATATATCGGAAGAAGCCAAAAAAAGATACCTACCTACCTAGTCGAATAATAATTGTGTGTGGAATGATATGAAAGAAAAGGGAGTGAATGATAAATAGCACGACGGTATACAGGGGATAATGGAAGAAGAAATAGGTTGCGCTGACCCTAAGTAACATGGGAAAAGAGCGGGAAGATGATAATAAGGAATAATTTTCGGAAAGCAGGAGTCAAACCTGCAGCACAGAAAGTCACAGCTAACCATTGATCCAACAACCACATATATAAGTAGATAGACCTAGATAACGCAAGTATCACGAACTGTATGAAAACCAAGCGTGCCATTTTTTGACTACCTACTATGACGTCACAAGCACTATTGATGGGAAAATCAAATCGATTCAAAGCGGCACCCGTCTTGCCCCACCCCCGGGGCCTAGCGCTAGCTCTCGCGCTACCCAGCCAGCAGTACCTACTCAGGACTGAGCTAGAAAGTGGCCGCTTACGATTTTTGTACGTAAGCTGGGCACGCGAAGTAATTGCTTTTGCGTTATATTTAGGTGTATCTATATCTGTGGCTCCAACAGTGCCATTCCAACCATCAAATTGAAATGCAGTCTGAGTCATAGCTAATGCAAATAGACATTGCATAGGAAAGCGCCAGTCTTCCGGTTATCTACACCACGAAATTAGATGTTATTTATTGTTTTATTTTATTGTTCTACGTTAAATTTTATTACTAGCGCTTTAGTCGCGACTTTGTCCGCGCAGATTTTGAACCTTCCTATACAAACTTAAGAAGATCGCGGGAAAGACTAGCAGGGCAATTGCGTAACACATTATCAATCGGAATCGGTTTCATTTTGACAGTTCAACAACATTCATTGCGTTATTTACGTGTTGAGCAGACAAATTTTTCGAACTTATGAAGCAATAGATAAGCAATTGGCTTCGAAATGATTCTGATTCCGATTGATAGTGTTTTAGGGTGCTGGATGAGATTCGCACAGACCAGGGAAGCATGGCATGATAATTATGGCTTATACGAGTACTCAACAAGCCAATTAAGATGATGATGATACAAGCTTCAATACTTAGTTCAATTTCTGTGGTCTCCTTTAACACATTGAATGCCAACTAGGAATATTACGTAGCTGGTAATAATGGCAGATGCCGACTACGTATTATTACGTAGGTCTTCCCTATAGATTATTATTTTAGTAATCTGTGTTATTCGACCTCCTTGAATGGACGTTTTTATATTATACTCTTTGGCATCTCAAATAAAAAACGACTTAAAAAAGTAGCATTCAATGTGGAGTGCTCCTTTAATAACTTATGTTGCACATTATTTTTAACCGTCTTAAAAAAAGGAGGAGGTTCTCAATTCGACTCTAGGTATGTTTTTTTTTGTGTGTTTGTTTGTTACGCGATATCTCCGGTACTTAATTGTAAATCGATTTCAAAAATTATTTTTTTAATGGATAGGGTAGGTAGGTATGCCTCAGGGGTGGTCCCATATTTTATTAACGTTGCTTGGGTAGTTTTTGAGTTAGCTTAATTGTGTCGTGTATTTCTTTTGTAGGAGATCCTAAATGTATCCTGGGTTCGATTCTCGTGATTGAGTTTTTCTATGAGGAATTTCTCAGTTGTGCCCGGATTTGTGCCCGGTGCATGACAGGTGCTTTAGGTACACCTGTGCCAGACCCTCCAGGGATAACAAGCATGTTATGTTCTAATTTTAATGTAGGGATGCCTATGTTCTTCATCAGTGTTCCAGGTATCTCTTTGCCAAACAACAACACCAGTTCAGCGGTTTAGGCGTGAAAACGTAACAGACAGACAAATAGGTAGGTAC
This sequence comes from Amphipoea oculea, assembly GCA_945859645.1. NCBI lineage: Eukaryota > Metazoa > Arthropoda > Insecta > Lepidoptera > Noctuidae > Amphipoea > Amphipoea oculea. Next base: position 17,479,756 of record OX243885.1, on the reverse strand, counting down.
CTACGTGCAATTTCTTATTTGAAATATTAAAGTATGGATAGTTTTGTGGTTTCAGTACCTAACTAGGTTCAATTATAGTAACTGTCTTACGATAGTTTGCCTAGTGCCCATTGTTCAACTATGTCTATTAGTTTACGTAAATTTTACCATAGGCTGCTGAAATCTGGTTCTATTTTCTTTTTTTGCCGTGAATTTTCTTTCAACAACTCTGCATAATGTTAATTCCTAGGACTTAATTAAGTAATCGACTGACGATAGACACATAGGATTAGGACTCATCACACACTGCCCTGCGATACGTCACGCAGTGTAAGTCTACCTATAAAGATGAAGGGGGATAATTGCTTGTTTAGATTAACTTGGGAAAAGCCTAAGGGCCGGTTGTTTCAAATGGTTGATTAACGTAACATACGTATGTCAAATAATAATGAGTAGGTACACAATCCCCATTTCGTAAATCTGAATATTTTATCTCTGCCCTGTTTATACATATCTACTTACTTGAAATATGCAAGTTCGCTCACAAACTTGTACCATTGTAATGGTGCCCAAGACACGGGCTGTGCCTAGTTTGGGACCAACAATACCTCGATATTGTAATTTTGAAATATGAAATAAACGATTTTACTTTTACTTTACTACTTTAAACACAAAGACTTCTACATTAAACGAGAAGACATACAAACAAGATACACACTCCGACACAAATCACGACTCAACATACCAACATCCCGCTTAAAAATACACTCAAGAAGCCCTCTAGTTATGTCAATAAAAATTTACAATATGTTACCCGAATATATATTATAAGAACAGAAAAAAAAAACTCCATCTATTCACAAACAAATTAAAATTGCTATTAATAAGCAAGTGTTATTGTACTGTCAACTAATATTTAAACGATAAATCCTTGAAACACATACGTAAATAAGCAAAATGGTAAAGTATTATTATTATAAGTTAATTATTTTGTTTAGAATAAGTTAGATTATACTCGTAAGATACCTACGTAAATGATAAGTCCTCTTCTCCAAATATCTTTCTTTTGCTGTGCCCGACAGACAGGGTCCATGATTGTTTCTTTTGGCAAATATTTACCACCTAAGCCTACATTGTGGAATGCAATAAAGAATTGAGTATTGAGTAATTGTTCGACGTAAATTATATTTATATGAGTTTGTTTTCACGAAATCGCCGCCGGCCGCGTCGCAGTCTCCTTTAGTGTAGCCGTCCAACTCATAGAGTAAAGTAGGTAACTAAAATGGGTTCAACTCCGTTCAGTAGTTTTTGCGGAAAGAAGTAACAAACATACAAACACACAAACTTTCGCCTTTTTAAGGTTGATGAAATTAGAGTATTTAGTCGTACAAGGAGCGACAATATTTTTAGAAGTATCTTAGTAAGTACTTACATACGTATGTAATGTATTGCTACTTTCTTAACAATGTAATAGGTAACTGAATTGCTTGGTAAATAAGTACCTACCTACCTACATAAAAAGTTTTGTCTTTCGCTCAGACATTAAAAAAAAACGTTCGTTACATAAATGCAAAGTTATGTCAATCAGAACAACTTGTCTATTCCGATTAAAAATAAAAACAACTCTTTTTTATCTGTACTTTATCAATCGAGAGATCGAGAATTTATTCTGAGCGCTTATCTTTATTGAATAATTTCTTGCAAAGCCAATTTGTAAGATTATCATATAACTTTTGTGATCAAATAAACAAAAATATAACGTTTATTGACATCGTAATGTAATGAGTCACCAAAATCAATAATAATTGTGGCTAGCAGAATAAAATTATTTAGCCTGTCATAACAATATCAATAAATATAGGTTTCATAATAATATAAATAATTTATGAGTTCTAGAAATTATCTTAATTCGAGATAAACAAACCACTATTATTCAAATGTATCTACATTTACAACGGTTACGTCTTAATACTCTCGTGTTACAGGAGGGGTTCGTGGCTAATTAATAATAAAAAACAAAGGCCGAACTCAAGGTTAAGCAAACATTGCTGAGGTCGGTCTGTGGATGGGTGCCCATCCATTACATACCGAGACCTATTTGTATTTTGGAAAGCACGTTAAGCAGTTGGTCCGGGCTGTCATTCGTAGATCTATGACAGTAGTCACAGCCTCACGGGTAGTCTGAAAGTCTGACAGCCAGTCTTACCAAGGGGTATCGTGTTATCCATGCAAAATACTGGTATTCAGCTGCATCCGGTTAGACTGGAAGCCGACCCTAATATCGCTGGGAAAAGGCTCTGCATTTAATTTTTGACATACTGCGTTAATTCCAACCTAACTTCCGCTTTTAAAACCAAAAAAATAGTCTATTGACTTAATTACTTACAAAATTTTTATCTGGCAACACCATCTCCAGAGCTACAAACTATCCGTCCCTTTGTTCAGAGAGTGAAAGTAAAGTTATGTAAAAATTGTAGCAATCGTTACTTGCATGTTATCCGTTAAGGCGACGCGCGGTCGGCCATTTTGTTTTTATTTTTGTTTATGTAAATTGCGAGATGAAAGCTTAGTAATTGGTATCTAGGTATAATTAGACTCATAATAATTGTGGGCGTCATAGCTAGTGAGGGTAGGTAGATAGGTATGTGTGTTTAAAAGTAACTCTCTAAAGCTTAAGTAGATACTTATTTCGGAAAATAATCTTTTAAGTTTCATTCTCCTAAGGCTGGCCATATGCGTCCGGTTTCTTGATTCGGAAATCAGATTCGGAGACCCTGAATGCACGCATTTCATACAAAATCTTCTCTTTAGCGCACACGTTCTTATATTTTCCGTTCGAAAACCCTGACTGAAAATATAAGAACGTGTGCGCTAAAAAGAAGATTTTGTATAAAATGTGTGTATTCAGGGTCTCCGAATCTGAATTTCTGATTCGGAAACCGGACGTTTGCGGCCAGCCTAAATAGAAGATATTATTTTCTTAGTCATTTCAATAATTGTAAAAACTTTGTGCAAACGTAGAAATTCTACTAAGGGCTGATTTTTCCTATGCCAGATAATTTGCTCCGAGGAATAATTTTGTATTTTTGACAGTACTTCCGTACAAAATGTGTCAGACGTCAATTTTATTCCACGAATAAAAATTATCTGTTGATTGAAAAATCAGCCCTAATATACATAATAGGTATATGTAACTGCACAAAAATTTTCCTTGAACTGTATTTAATTTCCAATCGGAAATAATAAATTATGTTCTATTTGATAGCATAGATTACAGAGTTTATGGTTTTGGTGTAGGTAGGTACCTACCTAACCATTAATTAAGTAAGAGCAAACTTAAAATGATTGCCGAGTCCCAAAGTTCAGCAGGGAACTTCAAAAGCCCATGTAAATTAATTGGAAAAGTCCTAATTATCCGTGTTAAACTTGATTTGGTACACAAACATCAATCTGCCTAGACTTTCCCAACTATGTTGGGTCAGCTTCCAATCTAACCGGATGCAGCTGAATAGCATAGAGCAACTGCCTATCTGACCTGTATAACCCAGTTTCTGGGTAACACGATGCGGTACACGTTCGTGTGTAGGTAGGTATGTATGTATGTGTGTGTACGTTCATACACACACATAATCACATAACTTAGGTACTTAACCTACCGCCTAAACAAATAAAACTCCCAAAGATTATCACTTCGCCTTAACCAGTAAAAGATCGATATAAATAATGTGACCGAATTATGTGTCAGAAAAAAAAACCCGCAACGGCAGTGGTTCCGCTTAAACAGTTCAATGAACCCTGACGTAACAGAGTTAATGTTTAATTAACACTAAAAAACAAACAGGTACTTGATCGATATGTAGATGTAATAGCTATTTGATTAAACAAAAGTGGTAAAGAGTTTATGAAGCATGATGATTATGGCAATATGGCTCTTAGAACTGCAGTTGATAAGGTGGCTCGTGTCTAGCATTGAAAGAAAAAAGAAAATACGTTTATTTGCGGCAAAATATGACGCAAGGAAAATAAACAAAAATACAGAAAAACAAGTTGGGGTAAAATATGCGTCACATCCACGCAAAACAGACATCGCTCTACATAATGTTAAGACCCTATGCGAGACACAGCGCGAACGCTAGTTTTCAGCAGAACAACCACGCTTGCTTGCGTATGTGTAGACCAGGGATGCACAGACTTATTGAGACCATGGGCCACTTGGGCAAATGATGAACTAATGGTGGGCCACCAGCACAAATTAAAAACATAAAAATATTCAAAAATTTAATTTAAAAAAATTACATAGAAGTATACTAGTTTGAAGCGTGGCACTGCATTGTGCTTACAATCTTTTTAACATTTGGCTTTTTAATTTTTAACCTCGGCAATATTTTTCCTTCAAATGTACCTACCTATATTTTTGCTTGCGGCGGGCCGCAGTCTGTGCATCCCTTGTGTAGACTGTCAAAGATTCGGCATCAAGAACTTAAATTGTCACCAAAGCGAGCCAAGAGATTGAAACTGCCTGACTCATTTTGTTGGTGGATAAAATAAAAACAATAATCTTTCAAGTCAATTCGACAAATTGACTAGATAGACTCAATCGATATTTTAAACTCATTAGATGCGCTATCGCATGGGGAGTGCTGAACAATGTTTCTGATTTGCAGAAATTGACACTGATGAATGAACTGTAACTGAGTGAATAAAAACTTACAACGGATTCGATTCAAACTTTAAATCTCTCTGGTTTATTGTTTTGCGAAAACAATTCATTTTTTTTTATAAAATACTTATAATAGATATTATAATGTTTTTCTTATAATGTTGCAAGTCCATTAAATATTTTGTTTTATGAACACCTTTTTTCTCACAGACCATTCCATTCCACGAGAACAGCTGTCCAAAAATCCCAACATTTTATCTCTGCTTATTAATTTAATTCACTCCTTTATCTGTATCCTTCAATACCGTTTGAGAGCGTTTACGACGACGTACGGCATTTCATACAAACTTTCAAGCCCTTGTTTTTCGAAATGAATCAACCGATTTTAAGCAAGTGCTCATTGGAATGGACTACACATTTCCATTCATTGACGACGTCATAATCGCATCGGAAAGTGAAGAAGGACTACTAACTAAACTAACTAGTTTGCTTGTATTGTCCCATTGCTAAACATTGCTACAGTTACAGTTTCTAGCGGATAGATTTCAGGCTTCAGCGCTCTAACTAGACGTGTCAAATTATTGTTATTCCTGCCAGTAACCACGTAAACATGATGTCAATACCATTACATCTTCAAGATATCATACAATCATCAGCTTCGTTCATAACATACTAATTTCACTTCCCATACGTTATCCTGCGCGCGGCCTTCCGATCTTTTCCTATTGCCAACATATGCCAACCTTGGTGCTCCGTAGTTGATATTACAATGTTGTCCTCTTAATGAGCCGCATAGTAAGATGGTACGTATAAGGGCAATCTGCGTGAGGAAGTGTGATATCAGAGGTAATGCCTAACGCTTATGTGGAAAGGCCTTATTGAAGTGAAAACTTCTTTAGCGGCATTGCGCACTTTTTTGTAATGGGTAAAAAATGTTAAACTCGCGTCAGGACATCGCGTCAGGACACGTGACCGTCAGGAGAAAATTAGTAAGACGGATGGAGTACTACTACTACTAACTACTAAGTATCCCCCTCTCTTTCTACGGCGGCGCCAAATGAACGGATGGATGGATGGATGAACGGATGGATGGACAGCTGATGGCTCGACCGTCTGTGTCCGTCTGCTGTGTATTCGTAAAATTCGTGTATATTCAAGTTTTCACTTCTGCCGGCACTCCCGGAGTGCAACCCGTCTTTTTTTTTATATACATACATAACTCACGCTTTCTTCCCATGGGGGTCCAGGGAGAAACTACAGGACGCCACTTGCTACAATCCTACATACTCCTTTTGCTTCTTTGACGTTCATATATTACTAGCTGCGCCCCGCTGTTTCACCCGCACAAGTCTCGATCCCGTGGGAATATCGGGATAAAAAGTATCCTATGTCCTTTCCCAGGACTCAAACTATCTTTATACCAAATTCATCTAAATCGGTTCAGCGGTTTAGGCGTGAAAAGGTAACATACAGACAGACAGACAGATAGACAGACAGAGTTACTTTCGAATTTATAATATTAGTATGGATGGTGTTAAAACATTAACCCGACAAACTATAAGAGGTGCTTTAGTTAGACCATCGAACTGAACAACTTTCACTATGGGACCAGCTCCAAAATCACGAAAAAAAATCAAGTTTAATACCTACTTGACCAAAATGTATGAAACAGCAGATTTTTTTTTGTGAATTCAGAGTTGGTCCCATAGTAAAAGTTGTTCAGTTCAATGGTCTAAAGCACCTCTTAAAGTTTGTCGGGTTAATTTTTTAACACTTTGTATAGCCATATACGCACGCCGGTCGCGAGTACGCATCTGAAGAGCATCACCAATAAGGTCATTAGTCCTAGACTCCTAGGGCGTCCTCTCCCGGCGTTTCCATTCACATCTGTCTTGTTATTCGCCTTTCATTCATCCTCTCCATCTTTCTAATCATCCTCTTTACAAATGCCACTACATCTTCTTCTTATACCCATAACCCATGACAAGAATAATATGGCTAGAAAGAGTAGCCCTTGGAGTGCCCTTTCTAGCCATATCATCTTTCATCATCGAGATGACACTAATAGAGAAGTATGGAAGAAAAATACACGTTGCAAGGGCAGGAGCATGATGAACTCCAAGGAAATGACCAATAATTTATTGAAGTTGGAGACTAAAGCCTTACGTGTCTGTAATTACACCGTTATCCCTGCTATTCAAACCGGAACTCGGTAATGTTGCTTGGCGGCTGATAAGAGTATGGTGGTTTTACTTTCTCAGACTAAGACTTTCCACACAACACGTTATTTACGATTTGTGCGCGGTTGATGGTAAAAGGATCGCCCCCATTACATGGGACTTAAACATAACTGGCAAAATGTGGGTGTACAATAGGTACACCTCTGCCTAACCCTTGAGGATTACAGAGCAGATAGACCATGATCATGTTTTGATCTATCTGTGTGCCCATCAAAATCCGTTCAGCCGTTTTAGCGTAAAAGCGAATCAAACAAACTTTCGCATTTATAATATTAGTCAGGATGACACTTGGCAATACCTTCCCATTAGTGAAACAATTTTCGGAATCACACCAACAGTTCCGAAGATTAACCCTACATACTAACTCACTTCTACCATAATATTAGTATATAGATATCAAACTTCTGACCATCAAAATTAACCAACCGTGGCTTGACGTAAAAAGCCTTCACCTAAACATAGAAATTATATACATATTAGGAAGTCGACCATTCAATAATATTACTATATCCGCTTATGGAAGCCGTAGATAAATTCGTCGTCATACAGTTGTAAATAATGACCTACATCTAATAGCATTACGTGTCCGAATCTGAAGTAAAGTGGCTTTCTCTTAGAATTATACTTCAAATTGTCAATAGTTTTGTGTATCCGATTTGCTTGTAACTTAGGTCATTTTTGTCCAACTTCTTGAGTGTTGAAGACTGCTACCATATTATGAGTATCATCATCTCCCTGCCCTTGTCTTATGTTACTTCGGGTCGGCGCAACACGTTTCCTTCTTCCATTCTCCCCTGCCAACCATCACGCTCGCTATCATTCACTCCCTTCTCTTTCATATCATTCCTCACACAATACATCCATCTTTTCTTTGGCCTTACTCTCCCTCTTCATCCATAAACATTTATATTCATCACTACTTTAGTCACGTTTCCTCCTTGGAACCATAATTATGATTAGGTACACATATTTGCCAGAATTCCTACATTCAATAGCAACCGTGCTCCTCAAAAAGTTTGCTGCCTTAATTATTAATAGGTCTTGTCCTTTGTACAAGTACGTCGTAGCCTCCTTTCTCCTTATTTTTTCTTGGCCCTTGTTTTTTGCCAGCCATCATCATCTATAGGCACAGCTCGACTTCGCCCATTGCTGAACATAGGCCTTTCTTTGCTTCTGCCAATCTCTACCCTCCCGTGACAGTATATTATATCTGTTTTTGAAAATTTGTATTCAAAACCTTCTCATAATGCACACTCTTTGATTTCATTATTATTCGCTAGCAAGTTTGCACTTAAATCATACCTAAGTACTTCCTCTACTACTATACATTAATTACAAATAAAAACCTAACATATCTCCTACCTATTAATTAATGGAAACTTCCTATTAATATCAAAACGTAATTACAGACATCCTAACCTCGGAATATCGAAAAAATATCTCACTGACAACAATAAAAACTTTATTCAAGTAGTATTTGACTGACAAAAGATGGCGGCCATCTCGGGAGCTTCATTAGCAATATTGTAAGAGATATCAATGACATGCATATACTAATAATAAAACTAAAGAGTTGGTTTGTCTGTTTGAACGCATTAATCTCTGGAACTACCAGTTGAAATTCAAAAATTATTTTTCATTTGATAGCCCGATTCTTGAGGAAGGTTTTAAGTTGTTTAACATCACGCTACGACCCTTAGGAACCGCCCAAAAGGAAAAAATCAGAAAGAACGCTAAGCGAAAACAATATAAAAATTCGGATAGGCGATGTAATGCGACGCGATGGGTCAGGGCCGAGGAAGTTTTATAAAAATATGGCTTTGTGTATCTTACGACGCGAACGAAGTCGCAGGCAGAAGCTAGTTAGCAATATTATAAGAGTTATATTAAACTGCCAGTTCAGGCATGTGGCGAGGGGTCAAGGTGACCAGGTCAGGGTTACTGCGAGGTTGGAACTGAGGAAATAAGTGAAAGAGTTTAATCGAAGTGTTAAATATGCCGTGTAATTTATTGAGGTGTCAAATCTATGGTTTTTTGTTGGCCATTGATTTAATCTTGAGAGGTTTGATGATTTTCATGATCGAGAAGAGGAAGGAAATAATTTGTTTTTTATAAATAAATTACTGAGCAATCCAGGAAAGATTTTTATTTATGGAGGACATTTTGTATGATTTATTCGTAAAATACATGCAATGGATGGATGAATGAGAGTGGTCCCAGGATCAATATAGTGGCACGCCACTCATCATTATCATAAACATCTGCCTAGCCTTTTCCCAACTATTGGGGTGGCACCGGTAACTGAAAAATTGTTTGGAAATCGTCTGTCATGAATACGGAGGAATGAGGAAAATGTCGTGAGGAGAGTTTTGAGTATGAATGTCGATGGCTATAAAAGTAGGGGAAGACCAAAGAAACGATGGATGGACTGTGTGAATGATGATATGGTTAGAAAGGGGGTGACTACAGAGATGACGACTAATAGAGAAGCATGGAAAAAACAGGCAGGAGAATGATGATTTTGGGGTCCGCTTCTAGTCTAACCGAATACAGTATTTAACATAGAGCGACTGCTTATCTGACTTCCACAACCCAGTTACTGGGTAATACTATAACCCTTGATAAGACTGGTTGTCAGACTTTCCGGCTTCTGACTATCCGTAACGATTGTCAAAGATCTACAAATGGCAGCCGGGATCAACGGTTTAACGACGCAACTCATTGCACATTATTGTAAAGGCCTATGTTCAGCCGTGGATTGCTACAGTATACGCTGATGTTGATACAATAGAAGTGAAAGCTTTTCGAGAACGTAAACAGGTACTTATAATAGAATTGAATCGTCTAGGTAAGCCTCACGTACCACAGGTACAACAGTATTTCCTATCTACTAAACGGCATTGCTTTGTTCCGGTTTGAATTGGAAAATTACTTGAAGAACATAAACATTCTATCACATTTGTAATCCCCGAAGGGTTAGGTACACCACCTCTATAATAACACCAATTTTATTTCGCCAGTTATGTTTAAGTCTCATGTAATAGGGGGCGAGCCTACTGCCATCAACTGGCCACAAAAGCAGACGGCTACTACGGAGAAATTCCTGATGGAACACTTTGGTCGATCTAGGAATAGAATAGAAACCAGGACAACATGCTCAGCAGTAGCACTTGCGACCACCAGACCAACGAGGCAATTACTAAAAGAAGGAACCTTAAAACGCATCGATTGGCTTCTTAAAGGCGTTTACAAAAGTCCCATTGTCATTGTTGTTGTTGATAGTAAACCCATTTCCATATAATCACCGAACTCTTTGGAAAATACCTTTAAAAAAGAAGTACCTACATCACTAATGAAAGTAATCCGAAACCTTCCAAAATACTTTGAACCTAATCTTGCACAGCCTATGAGTATCACGTAACGATGATTCTCATCTTAACGTTGACGTAGGAACAAGAATTTATACTTAAGAACCGGTATTCTTTTATTTTTAGAATATTTAAATAGGAAGACTACTAATAGCAAGTCGATATATTTATAAATAGACTAATACTACAAATATCAAATCGATTTTGTATCAGCCATGCATCTATCATCATTCTCCTCCAGTTAATTTGGGGGTCTTCTTCTTCCATACTTCTCTATCAGTCGTCATCTCAGTAGTCACCCCCTTTCTAACCATATCATCGTTCACACAGTCCATCAATCGTTTCTAAGGTCTTCCCTTTCTCTTATAACCATCCACGTAATGGCAATATCAAACGTACTAAGAATAGGTGCGTTGACGGGCATTGACCAATATTGCTTAAAGCAACGATGCGAATTATGAGTGCCACAGTGTGCACTCTGGCTAGGTATAGGCGTAAGTCATCAGTGTAAGGCTGCGTCCTGTGCAGCCATCTATATGCGACTTAAAACATATTGTTAATCCGTCTATTAATAGTCGTTATATATGTAAGACCAAAGCTAGTCAAGAGATGCACACCATATTAGATTCTATTGTATCGACATCTCAAGTAAAAAGGTCGCCAGCGCATAGTCATCGAAGGTGATTTAATGCTGTGTGCAGACCTGCGTAAATACTACCTTAACACAGACTATTGCTTTACGAAAACAAAGATGACGCGCATGATTTCAACAAAACTCTCAAGGTCAAAGTAGCTACAGAAAAATACTGCTACAGAACAAGACAAAACTGTTCTGTTCGTCATTATTATCTTTATTCTCTTATATCCTCATATATTTGTAATCATTGCATTGACGTGGAGTTGCGGACACCAGCCCGTATTACATATATTTGTAATCGCCGCCAGCACGTCTTTTCTTTGAGATGCATCTCCATTAGTCGCCAATTCGCTATGCCAGAGTTCACTTTCTTCCTAGCCATTTCATTTTTTCTAAGCCTCTTTTAACACTTCTCATATAAGCTACTCATTTATTCATATGTCCATTCCGTAGCAATCGGCTACTCTTCAGCATTGTTGTCATAGGCGCTACTTGTAAACTCCCTCTTCTCATTCCAAGTTCACCACAAATCGGTTTCGTCTCTCGCTCTGGTACATATACCAGAAAAGAAACCGATTTGTGGTGAGCTTGTACCCCGACTAATATTTTACGCTTGTAATAGGCATACAGATGGTCATACGCCACGCCATAATAGTCACCTGTTACCCTCGATGGACTTTTACGAGCTAACAGTAATGATAGTTTACGTTTAAACTAAACATTTTTACGACTTCGCTACGTTATGTTATAACAGTCTTTGGTTTTCCGTATAGGATAGTGTCAGTGATGGTACAAGGTAAGGGTTTTGTCAAACACTATATCTGTCAATAAATCTGCGTACTCTTTTCCCATGTCAGCTTGCAGTCTAACCGGATCCAGCTGAACACCAGTATTTTACATGGAGGGACTACATACCTGACCTTCACAATCCAGTTACTGGGTAATATTGGATACCCTTTGCTAAGAGTGGTTCTCCGACTTTCGGGCTTCTGACTACCCGTAACAACTATCAAAGATCTACAAACGACAGCCGGGACCAACGGCTTGGTGTGCTCCGAGGCACGGAGGGGTCTCGATATGTAATGGATAGTCACCCATCCACGAACTCACCGCGGCAGATTGACCCGTTAAAAAGCTCGCAATGATGAAACTAACGAATTTACATATCTTAATACCTCATTCATCGGTCCATCTAGCTGGAAGGTGTCTACGCTCTTAAAAAGGTAGCTGGAACAGGCTGGATGCGGAAGGCGGAGGATCGGGTGTTGAGGCGCAGTTTGGGAGAGATGATTATGCGGTATAGTATAGAGGTATGAGGGACAGGGTGTAAATTTCACTCAACCTCCATAGAAAAGGGAGGATCCTCCGACCAGACGGGTGTTGTGTCTGGCGGGCAACTGCCCAATGTTTCATGTCGGGCCGTTGTATGTATGCTAGTTACACAGTAAACTCTGCTTGCGAGATGCAGGATTTGCTTGACGTCAGTATGACGCGTTGTTCGCATGTGGCGTTGTGGATACCGCTACATAAGTAGTCAAAATTTTGCGAGAACCACAGAGTGAATGCCCCTTTCTATATTATTTAAATGCTGCAGCTTGATAAATATTCATTATATTGTCAACTGCTTCGTAGTAAATTAATTAAACTACTACTGACTAATTCAATAAATTAATGAAACTCTTCGTTCATTCACAGCGATCCGTCTGATTAATCGTTGTGTATCGTGTCACTGAGTCAACGGTCACACAAATTATCCTGAATACATAAATACTATGATATCTGCATTCACTTAAAGATGGCCGCTATTTGAATAATTTGTTTGAGTTATGATGACGCAATGTATAGTAGTAATATAATTCTCAGGCTTGAAAATCAACTGCAATCATTATCATGAGGTTTAAGGATGTTATCAAAACCAGTCGAACAGTTCAGAACAGTAGTTAGCAATACAAGTTCCAAGTCCTCAAGTTTTGTGTTTAGCTACCTGCCGTGGTATCTGATGATGGAGCCAGGAGGTGGATAGTGGAACTCTTCAGTGGCTACTAGTAAAACCCTCGAGTTTGGGCTCATATGATTTGTTTTGACGAGCCCAATAGATTGGGTAAGCGTGTTTTTTAATTTACATACAATAAAAACACGTTCTCGCACGGCGGGTTTTCCGCGTCCCGTCACTTGGCGCGTTGTAGTTTGATCCGCCTTACATTGTCATTATTTTTAGGTACTGGTGTTTAAAACCCTTATAGGTATAAGTTTTGTAACGTATTCACCATCAACGTAACGTCATACTATTATATATTCTGTGGTACCGTTTAACATTATCTTTCGTCACCAACTAAAGTTAATTGAATATTGAGCAATCTGCCAGGTGCCCATAGTCCAAATAAAAGTAATTTTTATCTACTATGTGTCCATTAAAGAAGTACAATACGGTACATTAACAATAAGTTTAATGTAAATGCACTGTTACGTAATAATGTCTCGTAAAACTCGCTCAGCACATGTTATATAATGAGATCCATTGTAAACTATAGGACTGCCTCAGAAACTGTGGCTTCTTTTGTTTTCATGAACTTGACCCTAATGGTTGTCACCATTACCACAGTCTCAGCAGTTTGCAGGAGACGATTCGGGATGTTCATTTAACTACCTTCGATAGAAATAAGAATTGAATAATTTAGAAGCATTTTTTCAATGTTGTAAATGTAAGAACCATGAATCCGTTTATTATGATTTTTTGATATTGACTTGAAAGAGCATGGCAGTTGAGAATGTGTCATGCTCACTTAAATGTCTCACTGATGGTGGCGCGTGTGTTGGATCATTCGGTTCCCTACAAATGGTTGAGCTGGATGGTGCTGATCCATGCGTCATGTTCGTGAACGGACGCCGTCGGTTGAGACTGGTCATCTCTTGACTGCCAAGGCTTATTTTTAATCTTATTTTTTGTATTGTTTCTTCATTTGTGTGTTTTTTTTTACATTGTTCTCACATATAGAAGCAACAAGAATAATGTACCCAGGATTTTGTAATATCTTGATTTAAAAGAGTGTCCATGGAGTTTCTTGCCCGTTCTTCTCCATAGAGATCTACGCTTTGAAATGGGCAACTAGCTTCAACTTTCTGACTAACTAACCGACTACTTAATTTTGACAATCCAAAAGTGCCTGTAATGGTTTAATTGAAATAAATGCTTTGAGTTTGAGTTTAAGGCATGATGAAAAAAGCTTGATGGCGCAACAAATGGCGCCGCCTCGTTTTGTTACGAAGCTTCTGGCTGGAAACAATGAAAAGGTTGGATAAAAGTGACACTGGCAGGTGACAGTCACTCTAGCAGAGCGCCGCATCGATGGTGATGCGGCGGATTCTAGCTGGGTGGCTGTTTTCTGATGACACAACATAATCAGCCTATAATGTTCCCATTGCTGAGACACAGGCCTCCTCTCAGTGAGAGGGAGTGGGCCGTAATCCACCACGCTGGCCCAGTGCGGGTTGGCAGATGTCACCTTAGGCATCTTCTGGGCACGCTCGTTCCATCATAGACCTCATCCATCGCTTTCCATCAGGCGTGATCGAGGTCAAGAGCGTGCCCATCCAGCAATAAAAAAAATTTTTTTTAAAATCACGTTTTCGAATTTTGGGATTTTTTTTTTTTTTGGAATGATATTATTGGAATTGTTGTTTGCTTTTTTTTTCTGATGACACGTCTACGACGAATTGCTGTATTCCCGCACGATCCTGTTGATATTGAAACTGCTGAACCTAAAGGCTATCCTTTGTCGTCGATAAGCGAGATGGTTTGCAAAAGGCGGATTATTTAACGATTTTGATTATTATTTAACAACCAAAACAAATATACTGACCATCTCAGAAACCATTTGAACAATTGAATTTCATTCTTCTTTGGAATGCACTGCCTCTTGATATCAGGACGGCCACCAGTCGGTCCGCAGTCGGTCGGTTGGTTCCAAAACAAATAGCGTAGAGTCATCTCAACATCTCTCTCCCTTGAATTTGTATGTATATATATTACAGTAAATAGTATGTGTGTGTGTATAACCTATTTATGTATTTGTGTACCTAGTTTTAATAGTTTTTTTTATCATTGTTCCTTTCAAGCAAAGCACTTGCCATCTAATCTTTTCACCACCCTTGGTTGACTGGTAGAGAATGCCTAAAGCATTAAGTCCGCCTTTGTACCTTTTTGTACGAAAAGCTTAAATAAATAAATAAATATACACCAAAAGTCCACACGTTCGGAGACCGGTTCCACTTTGTTTACCAACAAGCTGTTCGCACGAGGCAGCTGATTCATCATTATTTAACACTAATTGATTACGCTTTACTACTAGTTACAACAAGCTTCGTCATCTATGAACGTTTACTTGTGCTACAACCGGTCACCGTTTTATGGTTCGGTAGATATTTTCAGTTGACATAACAGGCTATTTATGTTTTGGCTTCAAGTTTCATCCAGTATCCATGGAGAGCTTTATGCTTTCCATTTTATTTCCCTAAGTTGAACGGTGTAGTCAAAAGGATAAGCTGTTGATAAGGTCCATCTTTCTGCAACACACTGCGAACTAACCATTTTGACAATACATATTTTAAGATTGGTATGCAGGGTTATTGTAAAAACATCAACAACACTTCTTAAGAGGTCATTGTACTCATCATTATGAACAACTTTTACTATGGGACCAAACCTGAAAACGCGAAAAAAAATCAGCTGTTCCCTACATTTTGACGAGTTATACGAACATACGAGTAAATGTAGGGAACAGCAGATTTTTTTTTTAACTATGTTGGGGTCGGCTTCCAGTCTAACCGGATGCAGCTGAATACCAGTATTTTACATGGAGCGACTGCCTATCTGACCTCCACAACCCAGTTACTGGGTAATACGATACCCCTTCTGGTAAGACTGCTTGTCAGACTTTCGGGCTTCTGACTACCTGTAACGACTATCAAAGAAAGATCCACGAATGACAGCCGGGATCAACGGCTTAACGTGCTTTCCGAAGCTAGGAGGGGTCTCGATATGTACTGACGGTCACCCATCCACAGGTCAACCGCGGCAGGCGTAGCTTAACCTGATCGATCGACCTGTGCGGCTATTATTGTTTAGCCACGGGCCCTTAAAAAAAAATCATTAAATCATATTGTACCAAAACTGATCATATCTGTCGAGTTTTGCTAGCTTATTTAAATTTGACCCTGTAATATGTTTTCAACAATTAAAAACACGAGGTGCCAATAAAAAACTCTTGCGCAGCCCTATAAATAGTACAGCTATTCGCAACAAAGTACTATATTTTGTTTACAGATTCCTATCTCAATAAATATTAACCTTGGTCATGTTTTCATCCGTATTATGTTTGTTTTATTATTATTATTTAACTAATGTATAATTTTGTGTTGACTATAATGTTTTTAACTATTTTTTTTCTGCTTTGTTCCGGGTTTAAAAACCGGCCTATAGCGGGTCCTGTTGAAGGAACTTGTGGATGCTACTGAGAGCAGTGGTGGCCAAGTGGTAGGTCGTATAGGTTCAAACCCAGACAGGCGCTTTACTTTGTGTAAATTATTTCATCACCACTGTTCTCAAAACGGTGAAGGAAAACATCGGGAGGAAACCGGCATGTCCTAGAACCAAAAATTCGAAGATATGTGACATCTGCCAACCCGCACTGGGCCCGCGTGGTGGATTACGGCCCATTCCCTGTCACCGAGAGGAGGCCTGTGTCCCAGCAGTGGGAACATTATAGGCTGATTATGTTATGTGATGTTACTTACAATGCAATCTTAACTAAAGCCTGTCCTGACATAATTGTGATAGAAGAAGAAATGGTCTGAAGATTGAAGAACTATTCTTGGATTGAAGAAAATCTCGTCACATAGGTCATCATCATCATCTGTCTAACCGGATTATGCTACAGTGCGGCCAGTGCAAGCATTTGTCAGTAATCGTGCAACTCAACTCAGAACTTAGGAGCTCAACGTTAGCCCCAACATCGTACTCGCAATGATTGCGGGGAAAAAAAAAAACCTTTTATATTTTGTATGCCTATGGCGGAGCACAGCTCGGAGCTTATTAATTTTTTTGTAATATCTACTGTGTATGTACCCTGTGTTCACGAAATAAATGAATTTGAATTTTGAAGGCTGGACTGCCCCTTCGTCCGGCATTGTTCCAGCAGACATGTTGCTATACCAGTATCGGAGAGAAGGTATTGATTTTATTGTTTTGATTATATATTTATTTTAATTTGATTTTATTTTGATTCCTTTGGTTTACATTTAATTTACTTAATTTACTTATACTGCCCATTGCTGTTGAGACCATGGGTGCTTGGGGCACTGAGGTCAGGAAGCTCATGAGTGAGATAGGGCACAAGCTTCGTGTAAATACGGGTGACTCCCACCCCGGCTCGTTCTTGGTGCAAAGGTTAGCCATTGATATTCAACGTGGCAATGCAGCAAGTGTTTTGGGCACCTTTGCGCCGGGAACAGTTAGGGGCGGGTTATTTGGGCACCTTTGCGCCGGGAACAGTTAGAGGCGGGTTATTTGGGCACCTTTGCGCCGGGAACAGTTAGGGGCGGGTTATTTGGGCACCTTTGCGCCGGGAACAGTTAGAGGCGGGTTATTTGGGCACCTTTGCGCCGGGAACAGTTAGGGGCGGGTTATTTGGGCACCTTTGCGCCGGGAACAGTTAGGGGCGGGTTATTTGGGCACCTTTGCGCCGGGAACAGTTAGGGGCGGGTTATTTGACTAATTTAGACGTGTTGTTGGAAAACTATTTTAACTTGACACATTATGAAATAAACTTGCCGTGTGTGTGCTTTAGATTTTGATTTACTTATATTGATTTAATTTCATTAAAATTTATTTGATTTGCTCTTATTTGGTTTTTATCTGATTTGATTTATTTATTATGTTTTCTATTAATCTATGTGTGGCAATGGGTGTTAATTACCTGAAATAAATAAATTTATATCCGTTAGGCCTATGCCACCCACAAGAAACAGGCCTATTAGCCTCCCTACTGCTAATTATAAAAATAAACATTTAATTATCACTACAAGATTCATGTCAATGTCGCCTGCAGCGCTGCTTATGCCGCTTTTGTAATAAGATTAATGGTTGCAAATGTATGGCCCATTGAGGAGACTCCTACGCAGACAATGAAATTAGGCTGCGTGTACGAATTGTTTTTAAACTGTGTCAATGTGTGTGAGTAGGACGAAAATATGGTTAGTTCGTACTGTAGTAAGTCGGAAAGGTTCCGTAGTCTATTTATCTTGTGTTTACGTCAATATTTCACGCAATATTGACTCTTAAATTAAATATGTATAAGTAAGTAAAAATCAAGCTTGTAAGAGAATACAGGGTGAGATTGAATTCATGGGCATCCTTTTAAGGGGTTATTGTAATCATCATTACGAACAACTTTTACTATGGGACCAAACCCGAAATCGCGAAAAAAAAATCAGCTCTTCCCTACATTTTGATGAGTTACGTGAACATAAATGCAAGGAACAGCTGATTTTTTTTTCGCGATTTTAGGTTTAGTCCCATAGTAAAAGTAGTAGTAAAAGTACAATCTTACCTCTTTGGTGAAATGTTACATCCTGTATACTGCTTATAATAAAGGTTTGTCACGGCAGATCATGTTTTATTTTCCCTTACCTTCACTAGATGAGTGATATTTAAATTTATTCAGACTCTGATATAATTATCAAGGTGTGGAATAGCAAACTCAATTCAATGCATGGTAAAGGTTCAAACACATATGCTACCAAAATAATAAAAAAAAACATTAGAACCTTTTATTACAAACTGACTGCGCCCCGCGGTTTCACAAGATAAGTCTTGATCCCGTAAACATATCAGGATAAAAGTATTATATGTCCTAATCCAGTTTATGGTCTACACTTGTGCCAAATTTCATCCAAATCGGTACCGCCGTTTTAGCGTGAAAGCGTATCAAACAAATATACAAAAAATCAAATCATTTCTTTATAAAATACTAGCTACGCCCCGCGGATTCACCCGCATAGGTGTCGATCCCGTGGGAATATCGGGATAAAAACTATCCTATGTCCTTCCCTGGGACTCAAACTATCTATATACCAAATTTCATCTTAATCGGTTCAGTGGTTTAGGTGTGAAAAGGTAACATACAGACAGACAGACAGACAGAAAGAGTTACATTCGAATTTATAAAATTATAGTATGGATAGTATGGATTAATTTAGATAAGGGTTTCACACAGATCGACCGACAAATATCAGTTGATATCACAGACACCATACCTATACAATTTTCAAAGGTTAAATCAAATCGGTGGTCTGGTAGCCAGTTTCATAATAGTTACTGATGCTATGATAGTTTGATATTTAGAAACAGGTATTCATTTAATTTTGCAAGCATCCATTAACTAATCCCTGCTCAGTTATACTTACACTCACGTCTTCTTCCCATGGGGTTAGGCAGAAACAACAGAATCCCATCTGCTACGATCCTTATATACTACTTTTGTTTCGTTTAGGTTCATACATCTGGTCATACACGCACGCCAGTTGCGAGTACTACGCACCTGACCTTTCTGAAGAACGTCACCAAAAAGGTTGAGCTGATGGGATTATTCCACTTTGCCCCACCGGCCGCCCCACTGGTGGGGCAAAGTGGAATGTCAAAAATTGTGCAGTGGAATCTGCCCCACTAAATCGAAATAGTGGGGCAGATTCCACTGCTTTAAAATCCTGTTGGATTCTGCCCCACTAGGGTTGGCGCCTTAGAATAAACGTACAAACATTTTTGCTCAGTTAATACTTGTTAATAAAATTTTCCCACAAAAGTATTTCTGTACTTTTTCTTCGATGGAACCCTAATCTGCTCCACATAGCTTCAATAACGCATCGGCCCGTAACGATTATCTAATAAACCAATAACGGTTATAAAATAACTGCTAACAAAAACTAGATCGCTTCTCTAAGTAGGAACTGTAATTAAACCTACAAGTAGTTATTTATTACAACATATCGTTGGTCTAGTTATCGCAAGCGCCACTGCTGAGCATGAGGTCCTAGGTTCGATTTCCGGGTCGGGCAATGTTGTAGCGGTACCTATAACGCCACATGCGAACAACGCGTCATACTGACGTCACGCAAATCCTGCATCTCGCAAGCAGAGTTTACCGCGCAACTAGCATAGATACAACGGCCCGCCATGAATCATCGGGCGTTTGCCCGCCAGACACAATACCCGTCTGGTCGGAGCATCCTCCCTTTTCATATAGAGTATGAGTGATCTTTACACCCTGTTCCTCATACCTCTATATTGTGTACGTATGTCCATAATGGAATTTCTCAATAACAGCCCGGAGTCTGAATTTGTGCCCAGTTGATGGCAATAGGCTCGCCCCCTATTCATCATTTGCCTAGACTTATCCCAACTATGTTAGGGTCAGCTTCAAGACTAACCAGATGCCGCTGAATACCGGTATTTTACATGGAGCGACTGCCTATCTGACATCCACAACCCAATTACTAGGTAATACGTTACTCCTTTGTCAAACTGGTTGTTTACAATGACAGCCGGGACCAACGGCTTAACGTGCTTTCCGAGGCACGGAGGGGCTCTGTATGTAAAGATGGTCACCCATCCACAGACCAACTGCGGCAAGTGTAGCTTAACCTGATCGATCGATCTGTGTGGCTGTTATTATTTAGCTACGAGTCCTAGACTCGCCCCCTATTACGTGTAACTTATAAACATAATATACAGGGTGTTACGGAAAGGGTACATCAATACAAACGGGTTGAAGAGTGTATTTGGTCTCGAATCTCTGTACAAAATTTCAGCTCGAAAGCAGTAACTTTGAAAATGCTTAATATATTTTTATTTCGATAGTTTATTAAATTGAAATCATAACAAACGTGTCACCGCACTACGAGGGTCATCATCCATTATCTGTAGTGTGTCTGTGCGTCTAGTACACGCACATCCCGCCACCGCGCGCCATTGCAACGCCGTGATGTCTAAATAAAAAAAATATTAAGCATTTTCAAAGTTGCTTTTGAGCTGAAATTTTGTACAGAGATTCTAGACCAGATACACTCTTCAACCCGTTTGTATTGTATTACCCTTTCCGTAACACCCTGTATAACTGGGGAAAAGTCCTACTTTTATAGATACACCTCTGCTTAACCCTTTGGAAAATACATAGCAGGCGCGATGTTACGTTATGTTATTTTTAACTTAAATTGTTCTAATTGAGGAAGCTTTGTTCATGACCATTTTTTATCTAGGTAGGTACCTAAGTACAGACGCCAGCACATCAAGCTACTACAATCTGACAAATTTGCTTTAATAGATTTTCAACTTTATCGCTAAAGGTTAGGGTTCAAAGTAGATTGGGAAAATTTGACAGTTACAGGTACCTTAATGTGCTGGCGTCTGTAATTTATCTTTTCAAAATGTGGTTTTATAAAAACCATAAAAACAAATGATTAATAAAAACCTACTGTTTTTGTATCATTTGTTTCAGATCGTGGGAATTTTAACGGTAATTATGGCGATTCTGGGCGTCTTCTCTCGTGTCAGATAGAGCTGAAGCTGAAGTAAAAGGACTGATCAGCAAAGTTGCCCAGGGTGTGCGTGTGGGTGTGTTCTGAAAATCGTTGACTGAAATCGTTGAGCTCCTTCAGTTCCAAGTTGAGCTGCACGATTACCGACAAATGTGTTCACAGTCTGGACAGGTCTACTTAAATCTGTGTGGTTCTTTCCTTAAAATACCACTTAGAAAGAAAGAAAGAAAAAGTATTTATTCGTCTCGTATAGGAAGATCACAAACTAAACTAAACACGGTAAAAAAAAATCCAGTCCAAAAGAAAAAAGTAATAAAAAGTAAAATGAACAGAAAGTCCTATACGAGGCCAAAAGGCTCCTCATTCAAATTTCAGACACTAATCTACATGGTCCTCACATGATCTGACCAAGATTATGTCTGGACTTTAAAAGAGATTGTGAGTTTGTTACGGTGTTTCTTCTCGGGGTAGTCGGATAGGAAACACCCGCGGGGCAATTGTGTAACACATTATCAATCGGAATCGGTTTCATTTTGACAGTTCCACAACATTCATTGTGTTATTTACGTGTCGAGCAGAATTTTTTATCGAACTTATGAAACAATGGATTAGCAATTTGCTTCAAAGTGATTCAAAATTCCGATTGATAGTGTGTTACGCAATCAGGGTGCCAAAATCATCTAGTTTGAAACACAACAGTCTATTGCAGTCCACTACTGGACATAGGCCTCTCCCAGACTGCGCCACAGCACCCTGTCCTCCGCCATCCGCATCCAGTCTACCCCAGCCACCTTCTTTAGGTTGTCCGTCCATCTAGCTGGGGGGCGTCCCACACTACGCTTGCCGATACGCGGTCTCCACTCCAGGACTCGTCTGCTCCACCAGCCACCGGTCCTTCGACAGACATGGCCAGCCCACTGCCACTACATTTTGCTTACTCTAGAAGCTAGGGTCCTGCGTTTCTAAATTTGCCAAAGATGTAAACAACAATGGCCGCTCGAAATAATAAATTCGATATACAAGAACATTTATTTGTTTTCGTCTAGTTAGCTCTGAGAATCTCCAAGCTAACTAGACGAAAACAAACATTACTTAAAATAAATATTCTTAATTACATATCGACTTTATTCAATTTCGAGCGACCAATTGTTGTTTACATCTTTGGCAAATTTAGAAACGCCGGACGGCCGGACTAGGTATAATAAAATGTCGGTTACTCCGGTTCTTTTACGGATAACTTCATTCCTGATCTTATCCTATAAAGAATCTCCGAGCCCAACAAACCTACACCTACTTACAGAAATAAAATCATTTATCATCGTCATTAGCAGAAGAGCATTACTGTCAACGTAAGTTTAGTATACGCTATACTAGTAGAGCCCCGCGGTTTCACCCGCATAAGTTTCCCGTATTAATATCGGGATAAAAACTATCCCATGTCCTTTCCTGGGACTTAAACTATCTCTATACCAAATTTCATCTAAATCGATTCAGCGATTTAAGCGTGAAGCGGTAAAAGACAGACAGACGGACACACTTTCGCATTTATAATAAACTCAAACTCAAACTCAAAGCATTTATTTCAATTAAACCATTTACAGGCACTTTTGAATTGTCAAGAAGTCAGTCAGTCAGAAAAAATGAAGCTAGTTGCCCATTCCAAAGCGTAGGTACCTATGGAGAAGAACGGGCAAGAAACTCCATGGACACTCTTTTAAATCAAAATAATGTGGTTACAAAGTCTTGGTTACATCATTCATGTTAAAAATTATACATGTGAGAACGATGCAGAACGTTATAAAACGTCCATAATGAAAAGATGAGAAAAAACAACAATTCAAATAATAAATTAAAATAAGCCATGGCAGCAAAGAGATGACCAGTCCCTACTGACGGCGCCCGTTCACGAACATGACGCATGCATCAGCACCATTCAGCTCAACCATTTTGAAGGGAGCTAAATGATCCAACACATGCGCCACCATCAGCGAGACATTTGAGTGAGCAATAATGTATGTAAAACCGCTTAGTATACACCAACCATGCGGGCAAATGAACGTGGTCTAGTAAGTTGAGCATAAGCACAAGTATTTCAAGTTACAGACTGCTGAACAGTTCAATTGATTACTTATCGTTAACCAATTTAACCCATTGTTAATCTAATTGAGTTAACTACTGGTTAATTTACCAGCTTTTTGTGTTCCACTGTTCTTGCACGAAGATATTATGACACTGAAAACAGTGTATTACACCCATTACATAATTTGCTAATAACACAATATTTAGTTCAATCAAGCAAGAACCTTTATGAAAGAATAAAATTAAATCTAACATCTTTTTTTATAAATATATAAAAATCGTTTAAGTTACACCATTTATAACTCAAGAACGGCTGGACTGATTTTAATTATCTTTGATTCGATGGATTTTTGTCCGCCCCGAATAGCAGAAGAACTATTAAAACTTGAGAAAAATTCACGAAAAAAATAATAATGAAGATAATTCATTTGCTCATACATTTTGTATGGAATGGGTTTTTTGATGGTATCTCGAGAACGTATTAACTTATTTCGATACTGATTTGAGGCGGTACGAAGTTCATCAGTCAGCTAGTTTTGTTATAAATTAGTGCAGTAGGTGCTTACCTATTTGACTTAAGAAATAATTCGAGAATCACACTAATATTATAAAGGCGAAAGTTTGTGAGTGTGTGTTTATATGTTTGTTACTTCTTCACGCTCAAACGGCTGGACCAATTTTGATGAAATTCTGTATGGAGGTAGCTGACACCCTGGATTAACATATAGGCTACTTTTTATCCCGATATTCCTACGGGATCAAAACTTATGCGGGTGAAACCGCGGCGCGCAGCTAGTTAACTATAAATAAATGTAATAACACCGACTTGAAAAACTCAAACAAAAAGTAAATTCTCCCAGAAACTCAGTATGTAGATCAAAGCAACGAGAACGTAATTGGTTTACGTAAGAAACATAATCGTTATGCAGTCCGTAACGATTGGAAACAAGCGCAGGCGCAGGCGGAGGCGACTCTCTGCATGTGGGTTATCTTAACTAGCATATAGATAGGTGTAATTATGGTTGTACAAATTATTTTTTCAATGATGGTGCGATACTGCCTCGTTGGTTTAGTGGTCGCAAACGAATGCTCAGCTTAGAGAGCAAACAAACTAACAACAAGCTAATTTATGAGTGCCATTTAGCCCTGGAGAGTCTATCGACTTTCAATCGAATTACCCTCCAGTGGATCAAAGGGCATAGTGGATCCTTGGGCAATGATGCTGCAGATGAACTTGCGAAGAGAGGCTCTGACATGAAGGTGCTAGGCCCGTACCCACTTCTCCCTCTGCCTTTCTCACAATGTCGTGCATGGATTCGCCAAAGATCGACCGAACTCCATAACAACAGATGGTCACGGGTAACAGACTGTAGACAGTCAAAATTGGCTTTACCAATGATACACCCGCGATTAACTAAAAAAAAAAACCGAGTGTGCTTATGACCACACGACTGAAGTGAAACTTCAAACGTATTTGGCTATGAGAGGAAGAGAGAAAGAAAATGTGCGCGCGCACTGCTTTCTCTTGCTTATATCCCCCACTCAACTCCCGTTCGATTCGCCCGTAGCCCTTAGACATGGGTCGTACTTGCAAAATCGAGTACCAGGGCTTCCAAGTACGTCCAACTTAAGAAACCGGGGCCTAAAACCAGGGCTCGAGATACTTTCAAGTATTTTCTATCTGCATCGAAAACTGATCCATAACTTCATACAAATAAGAAGTACAATCGCGTAATCAAACAAAAGCCCTGTTGGAAGTAAAAAGTACTTGCATAGGAAATTGATCCGTGAATTCCTATAAATAAGGAGCATAATCGCGTTTACAAATAAATACTTTTACAAACCATTAAAGTAAAAATACTTGCATACGAAATTGTTCCGTAGACTCTTACCACACCTCGGACACTCCATACAACGCTCGCAAAATAATTACCTATTACTACTACATAAACAAATGACGTTTGTATACGTGCAAATGTGTGCGTGAAATCTAGTAGCGTAAAAAAAAATGGCGCGGAAAGCAATTTGTGTCGGGGAACCGAACGACGTCGGCGGCGGCGCTGCCCGAACGTGTGCATTATTATGAAGTGACCATGGTATAACAATACATGGTATTCTCTTCCCGTGACAGCTGGGTCACGTGATTGGCCCGGTAATACGTCATCAGTTGCGAAGCGGTTCTCAAACTTTTTTAGTGGGGAAAAGATAAAAATAATACCCGGCCCTTGAGTAGTTTACAGAAATTAATTGGAAACAAGCTGATGATGGTTTCTATTTGAACTATGCTATATATTTTAGATGAGCCCTTTTGGGCTTTTGAGGCCTTTTGGCCAGAGCCGTTAAACCTTATTATTTTGAAAAAAGAAACTATCTAGCAAGCTACGTCAACATCACTTGAAAAAAAATACATCTGACTTGGCTGTATGAGCCAAGATCACTTTGCCTGTCCTTAATCAGGACTAAAACAAACAAAAAATCACTACAAAACAAATGTAAAAAAGTCTGAAATGAAATAATATGTAGTAAGGTACACAACGGCTATACATCAAGCTATACATTTCCAGTTTTCGCTGACCTCGCATTGTATAGGTTTTCCGTACAATTAGAAGTCAGCTTATAGCGGTTATGTATAGCTTGATGTCAGTGGCGGATTTACCAATAGGCTGAGTAGGCTGGAGCCTAGGGCGGCAGATTTTAGGGGCGGCAAATTTGGAGCTAACATTTTTTTCAAATGTCTTACTGAAATTAAAATGATTAATATTTATATACCAACTATGTTTTTTTGGAAAGAATAAACAAAGCGAATGCTCAAATTCAGGCTTCTACCGTAGATTTTATCACAGTTGCCGATCTTTACAAGTTCAAGTTCAGGTCTTTCTTTGCAAGTTTTTCGTAGCTGATGAACGAGAACATTTTAATCATTTTGAAGAAAAGGCGAAGCAGTATACAAAAGACATGGGATATTATTGTAGAGGTCGATAGGGGCGGCAAAATTTGAATAGCCTACTGGCGGCAAATGTGTAAATCCGCCTCTGCTTTATGTGTAGCCGTGAGTAGGTACATATCTGTTCTTATTGTTGTTTTTGGTCTACAATATTGAAGCCACGCATTTGCTATTATCTCTTCTTTGGGAAAAGAAAAAAAACCTTATTACACCGCCTTTTTTACTTCTGTTTTTACAGTTTAGTATGGAACAATTAACCATTTTTTTTCTTGCGTATCTTTCAAAGGTTACCAGTGCACTGGTTTCCTTTTCACAGTGAACAATGTTTGGGAACCACAGTATTTTGCTTACCGAGCGAAACAACGCTATAGGTATGAGCGACACGACGATAGCGATGAAATGGTGAGCTGACAGTATGACACTTGTCAATTCGATGTGTGGCCATGTGTGTAATTGAATTACCTTAGCAAAATGCATTTTTTAACTTAACAAAGCAATTATGAAGTAATAATTCAATAGTTTAATCAATTTAAAACTAAATAGATGAATCACACGAGTTACTAAATAGTTAAGCTAGTTAGTAATTTATTTTATTTTTATTAAATAAATGAGAAAGTCCCTAAATTTACTGAAAAGGACAATCAATGGCAACACTTATCGTGACGTAGACGAAGGCCATCGTGGGAAGAGAATACCAGGCGAAGTATATAATTGTACCATGGAAGTGACCATGTAGTTCAATTGTTTATTTATATAGTCGGGTTCGTAATGAAACAAAAACACTAAAATAGTTTAGTTTAAATGACTTATCTGTAAATAATCGGTTATTAAATCGCATGTTATTAAAAATGCGAAATCTTACAAACAGTATATGTAAATACGAATTCGGAAAAGCATCACAATATCCAACCATCGTGATTAAAACTCAAATAAAACTTTTAAATCGCATAATTGTGTGTCAGCAATACAGCGCTGCGGTTCGCGAGCGCCCTTGCTAAAGAGTCGGCGACGAATACCTCGAAGTGCGGGGTGAGGTGCGGTATCTGATTAAATCTGATATGAGGGCGAGGTAGGGAGTGTCCTTTCTGTACGTAGTACTATTAAGTATTCTGTGCTCTTACTGATAAGGAGTATGATCGCATTTGCGAAAACAAACGCGGTTTGTTGAACTATTTGAGTACCTACGTACTCGAGCGTTGAGGCACGACGGAGCGAGATACTTTCAAGTATTTTCTATCTGCATAGAAAACTGATCTATAACTTCATACAGATAAGAAATACAATCGCGTATTCAAAAGCCCCGTTGGAAGTAAAACTACTTGCATAGGAAATTGATCAATGACTTCGAATAAATAAGGAGCAAAATCGCGTTTACAAATAAATACTTGCAAACTTTTAAAGTAAAAAAAACTTTTTAAGAAAAAAAAAACCGACTTCCAAAAAAAACTTTACTAAGTGAAAAATAACTTTAATTTCGGAAGTCGGTGTCTTTGGATCTTTAGTTTAGTTTTTTGCCACCGACTTCCGAAATTAAAGTTATTTTTCACTTTGTAGTGTTTTTTTGGAAGTCGGTTTTTTTTTCATAAAAAGTTTTTATTTCACGCTTTTTAGTGGGTCTGCTTATAATTTATCTAAGTTACAATAGCTTAGTGCTCATCGCCTTTTACAAACAAATTATTGCTTTTCTCGATGCAGGAAAGTTAATTTTTGAGGAGTTCTCCAGGTCCATCATCAGCTCCATATATCACCATTCACATTGTGACGAGCATAAATTGCTTAGCAACCATATTAAAGTAATCGAATCGCACCCGTGAAATACTTAGATATTATTGAGTAGTTCCGGTGGCCATCTGTGGTCTTCATCATCAGTTCTACTTCACCAAATGGTGCTTTCCGAGAAGAAGTGCACGAGTTACTTTAAAAAATACCCAAATCGCTATAGGTGTTCCTATAATATTTGAAGAGTTCCTTCGATTTCTCCAGGATCCCATCATCAAATCCTGACCTGATGTTTTTAGACTAAATGCTGATAATCCTGGCTGCAGCATCAGGCCAGACTTATGTCAACATTGCACTGAACTTAAAATTTAGTCCTGTTTAAAATGAGCCCAAACACGACTACGGTGCTGTTATTTCAAGGTTTGTACTTTTTCTGATTCTCCTGGCTTCAGCATCAGGTCTCTATGTACTTCGGTGTTCCTCATTAACAGTACGTTTATCCACACATCGAGCCCTTTTCAATGAGCCTAAACACGATATATCTGCTGTTAGTTGTCGAGGAGTTAGGTACTCTGCAGACTATACTGACTGCAGCATCAGGTCATGACTTGATGATCATGAGACCAAATGTGGCCAATGCCCTATCAAACATCAAAACAATTTACTAAAACAGTTCTTGCCTGTTTGAGTAACTTCTTACTGTTAAGGAGTTGTACCTTCCATCATCAGCCCAGCTACCTGAGATGGTGACAACCATACGCAAATAAACAAGATACTTCATAAAATATGCGAAAAACAATAAGTGAGCCTATAAAATTTGAGGGTTGCCCTCGATTTTTCTAAGATCCCATCATCAGATCCTAACTTGGTGACAATGGGACCACCTCAGAACTATCTACTTTCGAACAAAAAAAGAATTTTGAAAATCCGTCGACAATTGGCGGAGTATTCGATGAACAAACATACAAAAAAAACATACAAACAGCCGAACATAGTACGTCCTCCTTTTTGTGAAGTCGGTAAAAATATGCGAAAAACAATAAGTGAGCCTATAAAATTTTGAGGGTTGCCCTCGATTTCTCTAAGATCCCATCATCAGATCCTAACTTGGTGACAATGGGACCACCTCAGAACTATCTACTTTCGAACAAAAAAAGAATTTTGAAAATCCGTCGACAATGGGCGGAATATTCGATGAACAACCATACAAAAAAAATATACAAACAGCCGAACATACCTAGTACCTCCTCCTTTTGAAGTCGGTAAAAAATACTTTCATACGAAATTGTTCCAAAAGGAGCATGATCGCATTTGCGAAAACTAACGCGGTTGAGTACCTACGTATTTGAGCGAGTAGCCGTATAAGATACTTAATAGTCTTGCATGTATCTTGAGTCGGTACCTGGTGTGCGTACTTGGAAGCAAATACCTGGTGTAAAAACCCGGTCGCATATTTATGCGACCGGGACCGGGTTTTTACACCAGGTATTTCCAGCCATTTTTTACGTACCTTCCCTACTCGCGATCACACGTTTTCGTAACGCATTCGCCAGTTTACTCCCCAAGTCAAGCGCGCCTAAAGAAGTTTCACTTCAAAAACTTCTTAGCCTAAGTAGAAATAACCTCAGAATAATAATAGGTACAATTACGGGCCACAACCGTCTTAACAAACACCTTTTTAATATGGGCGCCACAGACAGCCCCCTTTGCAGGGGCTGCCTTGACGCCGAGGAATCAGCCGCCCACGTCATCCTGGAATGCGAGGCTGTGGCTTCTCAACGCGAAAAAATCCTCGGAACAGTGAGGACGCTCCGTGAAGCCTGCGAAGCTCCCAGGAAGCTTCTGTGCTTCTGGACGAAGCTAGGCTGGCTCTGTTAGCCAGAATCCCTACGCACAACGGACCAAATGGGAGTCTAAGTGCGGAAAAGGGAGCCCCGTCATCATCATCATCATCATCACGACTGCTCAGCGTTGGGTCCCGGGTTCAATTTTTAGATCGAGCAAACTATTCCTTTGTGGATTCTAAAAAGGAAAAATGGTCGCCCTTTATTTCAGTCATACTGGTACTTGGTAATGTCAGTGTAATATATTTATATACAGGGTGGCAGGAACACGGACGCGCAACCTGTTATCATGGATTCAATACATGATTCTGAGCCGTTGAAAATTTCCGTTCGTTAAAAAAAAATTGCCGTTCCATACATTTTGACAGCGTACTTTTCTATGAAACAGCAAATTTTTATTAATACCTACGAAATAATTTAACGCTATTTGTTCTACCGTGATGTTAAAAAAGTTTAAAATCATGTGTACCTACTCATCATTATGAACATTTTTTACTATGGGAACAAACCTGAAATCGTGAAAAAAGAATCAGCTGTTCCCTACATTAGGTACGAGTTATCACACTAATATTATAAAGGCGAAAGTTTGTGAGTGTGTGTGTTTATATGTTCGTTACTTTTTCACGCTCAAATGGCTGGACTAATTTTGATGAAATTTGGTATAGAATAGCTTGAGTCCCGGGAAAGGACATAGGGTACTTTTTATCCCGATATTCCCACGGGATCGAGACTTATGCGGGTAAAACCGCGGGGCGCAGCTAGTGTGAACATAAATGTAGTAGTCTCATAAGTAGTAATGTAGGGAACAGCTGATTTTTTTTTCGTGATTTCAGATTTGGTACCATAGTAAAAGTTGTTCATAATGATAAGAACAATCTCCCTTTCCATTTGACGTATGTTTTCAGTTTCACCCTGTATAATTATACAGGTCTGCCTATCCCTTTGGGGAATTATTACGCCCATGATGTTTTGTAATATTGTAAGATGTAGCTTCTTGGTACGGTCAGCATCAAAAGTTGATTAACACTTCAGTTTTTTTAATCTTACTTATTGAGCAAAATATTTGTTCAAAATTGCGACAGAAGAAATTTTTTTAGAGTGATCTCTTGTCTATTATGTGAAAAGCTAAAAATCAGTTTATTGAAAAAAGATGTAAAAATGATAGTGTTAATCGACTTTTGATGCTGACTGTACCAAGGTAACAACCTGCACAGTTCTTAACACCACCAAGGTCAAGAAACTATACCTCGGCTTCTAAAAATAATAATCAGCAAAAACTCGGACTTGTTCGGTTTCCCTACTAACGATTACATGTGTGAAGAATTCCGACTATCATCCGTGTTAAAGGTCATTGTCATGAGAACTTCACGATTGTGCAAATAGCGCAGTAAATCGGATGACGGCAAGTAAGGGCTCGTACACATATAGGTCCGTTTTTACTAGATCCGTTTAAACGGATCAGAATTGGCCGGAGTGACATGATTACTGAATCCAGAATACTGTTTTGTGTGTGAACTCGCTCATACAACTACATACGCCATCAAATAACGGACCTGTAAAACGGATCGCTATGTATACGAGCCCTTAGAAAAACACATACTATGCAGAAACTCACGCCTTCTTTCCAAGGGGGTAAGTAGAAACTACCGCACGTCACCTGCTACGATCCTTACATACTCCTTTTGCTTCGTTTACCTAAAGTCCGACCGCGCTAAATTTGCCAAAGATGTAAACAACAATGGCCGCTCGAAATTGCATAAAATCGATAAGTAAGAATATTTATTTTAAATAATGTTTGTTTTAAATAATAACTAAAGTGGAATTGGGCAGGCCACATCTGCCGCATATCGCAACAGAATTGGGCAAAAGTAGCCACTGACTGGGTTCCGAACAACAGGAATCGGCGACGCGGTAGGCCCAGAAAGAGATGGCGTGACGAATTGTGCGCCTACCTAAAGGATTGGCCAGATGTAGCAAGAGACAGGAGAATGTGGAAAGACGGAAGGGAGGCCTTTGCCCTGAAGTGGGACATAACAGGCTCATAATAATAATAATAATTTGTTTTCGTCTAAATCTCCGAGCTAACTAGATTTTATTCAATTCCGAGCGGCCATTGTTGTTTACATCTTTGGCAAATTTGGCGAGGTCGAACCTTACGTTCATACATCTGGTCATACACGCACGCTGGTTGCGAGGACTACGCACCTGACCTTTCTGAAGAACATCACCAATAAGGTTACTACTTATAATTATGTCCTACTAGGACGTTCTTGGATTCCAGTCGAGTTGAAAAGCTCGTACTAATTTTGCAAACTCAGTTCCATTTGATGTTGTTTTTTTCATTCAATTCATTCATTTGGTTTCTTAATTATCTTAACTAGTTAGGTAGACACAATTCTTATTTATTTAATTACTCGTTAATTTAGTATTCTTCTCAAGGAAGTATACATGCGAAACCCTGGCGGCCCTTGAAGCAAAAGGAAGTATTTACCTAGTCGCTACACAACGTAAATAAGCATAATTGTACGAACATCAACAGGAAGGTAAAACTGTTATAAAATAAATCAATCAACACTTCTCTTATTAACTCCGGCAAATCTTTTACACAAATATCAAAATAACTGACGTTAATAGCCGTTATTATCTCAGCTATCGTTTTAATTTGCATAACTTTAAACGTTATTAATATTGAATCGATCGACTCAGATATTCTCGTCAACTTCACCTGTTGCAACACTAGCTGTCAGCGTGAGAATCAATCAGTCAAGGCAAACGGATCATGAGCCAACTTTCCACGACGAAGGTCAATTAAAACAAGCAAGTTTCTCCAAAAATCTTATAATTATATCTTTAAAATAAATCATCTCAACTTTAATTACATTATACAGAGGTTGTGTGACTTTAAATTAATTTGACAGCGCACCAAATCTATTAATACGTATAATAAGCATTTAGAAACTATTTTGTTCGGATTCAGCGCGAAGGTTCCATCAAAAAGTCACAACGTCACTTAAAATAAAAAGCGAAATAGTTGTGCCGTTACAAGCATGTAACGTTCCTCTGCTCAATAAAAAAATAAATTAAAAAAAAAACGCACAAGAAAGTAGTGGGTTGCGCAACCCGCTATCTACATAATCATCACAATGAACTTACATCGACAAGACTTAACTAAAAACGACAGTTAACATGAAATGGCGACTGACTTAAGTTAAAAATGACTTACCTACCTAATTGTAAAAAAAAAAGAAAAAAAAAAGTTTGCCATAGCGCGTCGCGGCTCTTACCAGCCGGAGTAAGAGAGGCTGTTACTTTTACAGGAAATCGTTCGCAGTTAGAATGTGTGCAATTACATTATGTAATACATTCTACAACTGTACGCGCTCTGTTACTCCGAGTTGAGACGATGTTGCACCGCGGGCGAGGCGGAGATAGCGCTCCACACAGCTGATACGTCGGTCTGCACTCGCCTTACACAGCGGAGAATGTTCTGAGTATCTCACTTCGCAAAGCGGTCAGACAAGCTAGAATTACTCGCTTCGGTGCAGTGCAACGTCGCCTTTACACACATCTGTCTGGTCTGAACATATTGTATCGCTCTCAGAGTCTACAATCGCCTGAATGTCGATTTTGCGTGTTCATTTTGTGCCCACAACTCTGACATAACTCGAAATGAAAACTCGACCGCGACGCGCGCGCATTCGCAATAAATTACGCGATTCATAAATACAATGTACTAATAAATTACATGTTTAAGTGATTTACGAAACTAGACACAGCGTTCCGTGGCTTAAAACTAAATGAGCATGATCACATTGTTCAAGAAGGTAACTCAGTTTGTTCTGGAAGGAAAACTATCGCGGAACACACACGACGCTTCCTCGTGCGAAATAGATTAAAAAACCAGCGGCCAGAACGTGAAAGGCGGTTATCCAACGTGATTAGAAAGGTGTCACGGTTGGCGGGCGCTTTCTAGCGCGAGTAGAGTGCGAGGTCCGAGATGCGGCGTTGTCGGGCGGCGGCGTGGAAGCCGCGCGTGCCGTCCGGCACCAGCGGCGCGCGCGGCTCGAAGCGCGGCGCACAGGACAGCCGGCGCCCGCCGCACTCCGGCCCGGACACCGAGCAGCCGGACAGCCGGCGCGACAGCCAGCCGTCCGCGCTGCCGGCGCTGCCCGTGCTGGCCTGCGACGTCCGCCGGCTGCTGCTGCAGTAGAACGACACGCCCGAGTCCGAGCTGTGTGAACACGTCGATTGACGCCGCGGCAACCAAGTCTGGATCTCAGGAGACCGCGGCGCGAAGAAACCACTTGAATTCCTTCTATAGAACGGCGTCCCGTATCTGTAGTCGTATTCAGGCTCGGAGCCACTGCAGCAGGACGAGTACTCGCATTCATGACGCCTCGGTGGCGCTCGACGGATGGGTGCCTTCCTCTTAGGCTCCCTAGGAACTCCGTTCAACTCATACACTCGCATTCCATCATCTTCAGGGGTCTGTAATCGCAGCGCTTCTCTCGCAGACTCAGACTCAGTGAACTCAACTAACGCACACACACAATTAACCAAACTAGGGTTCTTGTTGAGGAACTGGCGCACGTCTGCGGGCACAGGGTTGCCGGGTCGGAGCACCCTGACGAGGGCGATCTCGCCGCAGCCTGCGAACAGTCGCGACACATTCTCTACGGACGGCCGGTCGATGGGCATCCTCACAGCCACCACGGTCCTGGACGGAGTCGTCTCATCGTACGCGGGGAGCGGCTCGATCCTGCGCAATTTAGTTCCTAATTCATTAATTTCTAACTTGGTGGACCGCTTGAGTGCTTCGGCGACCACCCTCCAGTCCTTCGTCAAGTGCTTCACGCGCTTGAAGCTGGAAATCAGCTTCAGTGACACGTACCCCTCCTTGTTTCTTCGGACGTGTTTCAGCAGGAAGGCGTCCTTCGTGATGTTGGCGTCTGAGAAGTAGAACTCAACTTGTGACACGATCCTGTGCGCTAGCTCATCGTCCGGGGGTGTGTAGGGAGGTTCCTGTGCATCAGGCGCGACTTCGCAGCCGGAGTCCTTGCCGCCGCCGGAGCCGGTATCAGAGGCACTATCGGAGAGGTCGGCATGGTCGTCGGTGGACGGGCGGCGGTCGGAGGCGATGCCCTCGTCCTCAGGCAATCCGTGGCTGGGAGGGGTCGCTCCCTCCATGTCGGTAACTGGCACACTAGACACACTATTGCATTACAGGCGACGTTGCTCGCTCGGAGGCGCGGAGTGACTGCGGGCGCGCGGCGCAGACAACACTCTTTTATAAGATCGGGGGGATGTGCCGGTAAGAGGCGAAGCATTCGGAAACGATACGAGATGACATTGCCAGACTAAGCGACGCTATATAGTGCACGTACATATGTTTTAATGAGGGATATTATGGAAAGAGGTTAGGTGTTGTATCTATTAATGTTAGGCTGGAACACACGCAAGTTTATCACTGTTTGGGAGTGCCGCACGCGAACGACGCACGCCAGTGTGTTACGGCATAAAAATTGGCATTCTAATTCTGTAGATAATTGTTCCCAATTATTGCTGATGCGTTTGCACGAGTTGTAATATATTCGATAATTATATTTTGCCCGCTTTGTGGAAATCGCGAAGTTGTATCGTTGTATGATGTGATCGTAAATGATGCGTACGAGCAAGGTCTCCAGTGAACATGTTTCGTTAAATAACTTAAAGATACGTTTAACTTTAAACGATCTTGTTTTGTTTTAGCACATAATTAACATTGTTTTTATTACTTTGTTTTATTATTCAATTGAATTCAGGTTGATGACCTTCAGTTTGCGGAAATTGAATAATATGGGACACACTGTGTTCATGTATTATTGTTGGAATGTCGGTAGATAAAAGAGTTTTACGTTTTCAGACAGAAAGTGAATACTAAACATTGCTGCAGTTACAGTTTCTAGCGGCTAGATTTCAGGCTTCAGCGCTCTAACTAGACGTGTCAAATTATTTTATTTGAAGACGTATTCATTTCGTGCCTTTCTGGCTGATTCCTCGCGACATCTTTAAGTTTGGTTATAAACGTCAATCTTTCGATAATAGTTTGATGCAAGAACACAATTCGGTAACGTTGACATTTATTTAACCACTAGCTGCGCCCCGCGATTCCACCCGCGTAAATGTCGATCACGTAGAAATATCGGGATGAAAAGTAGCCTATATGTTAATCCAGGGTGTCAGTTACATCCATACAAAATTTTATCAAAATTGGTCCAGCCGTTTGAGCGTGAAGAAGTAACAAACATATAAACAAACACACACAAACTTTCGCCTTTATAATATTAGTGTGATTTGTTGTATTATATTCCTCTAAACAGAGAGAAGTGGAAAGAGAGAAGGGAGGCCTTTGCCCTGCAGTGGGAAAACACAGGCTTTTAATAATTAACCATTTATGTATCCTTACATAGTATAAAACAAAGTCGCCGAAATGTATGTACGCGCATAACTTCTGAATGACTGCACCAAATTGGATAATTCTTTTTTTGTTGTGTTCGGTATTGCCAGGACAAAATCTGTATAAAAGATAATTTCGAAAATTCACCCGTACGAAGCTGGGGCAGGCCGCTAGTACCTACATAGTTACATACAATACTTACATATAAGTATATAAAGAGAAAAGAACATGAGAACAGGTACAAAGGTGATGTTTATTTCTAAAGAAATCTCTTCCAGCATGCCTGCTTTAGGAAAATAGATAGAGAGATGTAGACAGCGTGCGTAAGAGTAAAAAAGAAAATTGAAACTTTTTCCAAAAAAAAAAAACAACCGACTTCCAAAAAAATCACTATAAAGTGAAAAATAACTTTAAAGGCATTAAGTCGGGGTACACTACAATAATACGAAAAACTTTATTCCGAAAGTAACAAATACGAATTTCAAAATACCGATTTTTATAATTCCGAATGGTTCAAAATTCCTTTTATAACAACTCCGATTTATCATTCATCCTATTTTAATAATTCCGAAATTACAATATCCCTAACGTTTATAATTACTATTCTCAAAATACCGAGTTTCTATAGATCGAATAACAAAAAGTCCGACTTAATGATAATTCGAAACATCAAAAATACGAATTCCGATTATCAAAATACCTATTAATTATAATTCCGAAATAATAACGCTTAGTAAAACTGAATAGCAAGACAAATAAACACATATTTCCAATTGTAAGAATATAGATGGCACAAAACCAACAATAGAGCCCCTATTTCTGTGTAAAGGGTTTAAAGTAACCTAACCAAACCGAACCTCGGGGTGCCCTTCGCTTGTTCTTGCATCCTATGTCGACGGAGCCCCGCTTCGCGGGGCCCCTATTTCTGTGTAAAGGGTTTAAAGTAACCTAACCAAACCGAACCTCGGGGTGCCCTTCGCTCGCTCTTGCCTCCTACGTCGTCTATTACGTTCGTTGAGTTCGGGTGCGGTAACGGTAACAGAAATAATTCGGAGTATTGAAAATCGGAATGTCGTTTTTCGGACCGAGAACCCATCGAGCATTTGATTCTTCGAATATATGAAAATCGGAAAACAAGCAAGTCGCATTTATGACTTTCGGTAAAATAAATTACGTGATTTTTAATAATAGACATTATGATTCTTAGGTATTATGAAATTCGGACTTTTGAAAATCGGAACATCGAAATTCGGAGTAAAATATTTCGGAGTATTTGGGTGTTCCCATTAAGTCCGCCTTTGTACCTTTTTGTGCGAAAAGTTTAAATAAATAAATAATAATAAATGAATAAATATCGGAAGTCGGTGCCGTTCCGACTTCCGAAATTAAAGTTATTTAGACTTGACATTAATATCGATATTTCTTTATTACGGGTAAGTTTTATATGAAGTATTTAAACAAAGGCCCTTCGAAATAAATTCTCTAAGTGATGGCTAACACCGCATCATACCACCTGCCCATAACCACTGCCTAGTGCTTTCGCTGGGAAGAAGAAGTGGCGCAACAAACTCTCCAGCAGCACAAATAAATTATCAGCGATAATACAAAATGTATAACAAACAGCTGTAGTACTAATTTATAACAACAAACATGCATATAGAACATAGATTGATTGAATGATTACACAACTTTAATTATATTTACTGAATGGACAGCTTAAAATATTAAAACTATCTATACTTCTATTCTATACTAATATTGCAAAGAGGTAAAAATTTGTTTGTTTGTTTTTTTTGTAGGGGGTAATCTCTGGAGCTACTAGTTGGATTTGAAAAATTCTTTTCGCATTTGATAGCCCAATTCTTGAGGAAGGCTTATAGGCCATTTAACATCACGCTTTGACCCTTTTTTATGGATGGGAAATCATCAAATGACGCCTCCCGCTCTGGGTGGAGCGGAAGGGAGTATCAGACTCTTACTGACTAAAACCCATCCGTGTTCCTTCCTTAGCCCTTTATGTTCCGGGGTAGCGGTAACCATTTCGGACAATCCCGCACCCCCGGCAGGCTTCGGCCCTGCCAGGCTCCTTCCTTTTTGCTGACATCTCTTTGAGGCGCGCGTAGAACACGTACGCGCCGTCCGGCGCGAGGCTGGTCCTGATCGGACGGTGAGCTACCCACGCTATGACCCTTAGGAGACGAGATAAAGAGTCACATAGAACGCTAAGCGAAAACGAAGTTATAGCGCGGGCAGGTGGTGCGAATAATCCGATGGGTCGGGGGAACCAGAAATGTCAAGTCACTATCACATAATTAATTTATATGACGTCATGGTTTAATTTTTAATTCTTTTACCTATTGTATAGTAATTTTATTTTATGTGCATCGTCTTATGTTCCAAGCGGGGGTGCGGCGAATGTACAAGTATCTCTCGGGCCCCTGACTCGGTAGGAGTCCGACATGAGGATTTTCACAGGAAAAAAAAAGGTGCATCTTCTTCACGTATTATTATATAATTAATGTATGCATTAGATATTATTGTCAAGCTACGCTAATGTGACACAATTGATTTTCTATTGTTTCGTCGCCGATCGGCGAACCGTGCCGCTTGACCGGTTAAAAGAGTAACGATGGACTTTCTTGACCATTCTCCTCCTTATGAAAACTACCTTTTGGAAGGGGCGACTAGAATGAATTCTATTTTTTATTATTGTAATTTTTGACGTTCAAAAGTGCGTTTTATTTGCCTATTTGAAATAAATGCTTTGACTTTGACTATCACGCGGACGAAGTCTCGGGCAGAAGCAGGACCTATGTATATATTTAAACTGTGACTGAAAAAGTGAAAATACTTGATTTCACACCGATAAAGGCTTTGCATTGCTACTTACTGAACGGTAATATTATTAGAATGTAATCAAATTAATGTTTACAATACATTGACCTTGCAAGTAATCAAAGATCAATTAAATGTACATTGACATGGACCTCATGGTGTTTTACATTGTAATTGACAGCTTTCACAATAGGTACTATGGTGTAGTGGTGGCTAGGTCGGTTGCCAAATGGGGGGTCCTAGGTTCTGTTAACATAACAGCAGGGTACTGCCTCATTCGTCTAGTAGTCGCAAGCTCTACTGCTGAGCATGAGGTCCTGGTTCGGTTCCCAGGTCGGGCAAAAGTGTTATATCCATCAGGAATTTCTTAGTACCAATTCGGAGTGTCAATCAATCAATCAACTCAGCCTATCGCAGTCCACTGCTGGACATAGGCCTCTCCAAGACTGCGCCACAGCACCCTGTCCTCCGCCTTCCGCATCCAGTCTCCCCCAGCCACCTTCTTTAGGTCGTCCGTCCATCTAGCTGGGGGGCGTCCCACACTACATCTACGTCTACGGACTCGTCTGCTCCATTGGTCATCATTCGGAGTGTGATTTGAGCGTGGTTGATGGCAATAGGCTCGCCCCCTTGTACATGGGACTCAAATGTAACTGGTGAAATGTGTGTGAGCTATAGGTACACCTCTATCTAATCTTTCGGGGATTACTGGCGTGATGTTATGTTTTGTTACGTAATTAGGTACTATAGGCCGACCGCCTAAATGAGTCGTTGCCTGAGGTAGCAGCGCGGTGCGGGAGGGGTGTGGTGACGTGATGCGAAAGCTCAGTGATTCGTCAACTTGTGACAACTGTCACCCCTCCCGCACCGCGCAGCTACCTCTGGCAACGTCTCAGTTAAGCGGTCGGATTATACCTAATTGTTTGATTTCTCAATAGCAGCTAGGTTCTAATAGGCTAACATAACAGGTGATTGTAGGCATACATCCATACTAATACTATAAATTCGAAAGTAACTCTGTCTGACTGTCTGTATATTACCTTTTCACGCCCAAACCACTGAATCGATTTAAATGAAATTTGGTATAGAGATAGTTTGAGTCCCGGAAAAGGACATAGGATAGTTTTTATCCCGATATTCCCACGGGATCGAAACTTATGCGGGTGAAAACGCGGGGCGCAGCTAGTCTATATATATAAAAATGAAACCCGTTTTCCGTTGTCACGACATAACATGAAAACGGCTGGACCGATTTCGCTAATTCTTTTTTTGTTGTGATCGGTATTGCCGGGACAAGGTTTGTATGAAAGAAAATTTTGGAAATTCGAAAAAAAAATTGCACCCGTGCGAAGCTGGGGCGGGCCGCTAGTACTTAATATAGGTACACCTCTGCAAACCCCTCCAGAGAATTCTGGCGTGATTATATGTTATTTATAAACAACGTGAACGTATCTAATAACGTGATAGTGGTAACGGCCGCGACTTACGAGTTGTAGGTCGTAGGTTCGAACCCAGACAGGCGCTTTACTATGTGTAAATTATTTCATCACCACTATTCTCAAAACGGTGAAGAAAAATATCGTGAGGAAACCGGCATGTCCTAGAACCAAAAATTCAAAGACATGTGACATCTGCCAACCCGCACTGGGCCCGCGTGGTGGATTACGGCCCACTCCCTCTCACCGAGAGGAGGCCTGTGTCCCAG
The DNA here is from genome assembly GCA_945859645.1 of Amphipoea oculea. Lineage (NCBI taxonomy): Eukaryota > Metazoa > Arthropoda > Insecta > Lepidoptera > Noctuidae > Amphipoea > Amphipoea oculea. The sequence continues at coordinate 17,438,720 of OX243885.1, read as the reverse complement.
CAGTGGGAACATTATAGGCTGATTATGTATGTATGTATGTATATGTTAATTGATGCACGTCTATGAATCGATCGTGGAGGAACGGGATATGAAATTTGACGTAGAAATCAAAAGTTAAAGTTATTTGACCCTTAGCCGCCGATATATTCATGAGTTTCTATTATTTTCTAATCTGTACCTACCATACTATTAATAGGCAAAAGTTCCACGCATAACTATTTTAAATATAACTAGCTTCTGCCCGCGACTTCGTCCGCGTGAAATTTCACCCTCCCCCCATTCACCCTCTTAGGGGTGGATTTTCGAAAAACCCTTTCTTAGTGGATACCTACTCTTCACTAAGAACACACCCTCCAAATTTCATGTCTCTGGGACCAGCGGTTTAGGCTGTGCGTTGATATATCAGTCAGGACTTTGAATTTTATATGTATAGATTTCTAAATTGCGGTAGAAAAATCTATCTATTTATTGAACCCGTAATGTTCCACTGCTGGGCCAAGGCTACCCTTTCCCTTTTTCACACAGTCATGATTGTCATCTTCTTCCATAATTCTCTATAATACGGTATACGATACCCCTTGTTAAGACTGGTTGTCAGACTTTCGGGCTTCTGAGGACCCGAACGACTCACGACAAAGATCCACGAATGACAGCCGGGACCAACAGCTTAACGTGCTTTCCGAGGCACGGAGGGGTCTTGGTATGTAAATACGGTCACCCATCCACGGACCAACCGCGGCAAGCATAGCTTAACCTGATCGATTGATTCGTGCTCCTCCATGCAAAGTAATTAACATTACAAAGAGACCCACCCATATCGATAACGTAACAAGGATGAACTTTACTCAACCACCGCGTCAGTCCACGTCACCCAGATGGCAGAATTTCATTGGTCCACAACAATATAACAGGATTACGCCGGTCACTCCACACTGTGTCATTTTCTAATTAAGTTAAGGGGGGATTATCAGCCGTTGTCAGCACAGACAGATTACGTAATCTGTGAACTGGTAGACCGTTCATAACGACCCAATTGTTACGAAGGAGTTTGTCTGACGGATATTGTAAACTCAAACTTAAAGCATTTATTTCAGGACCTAAACTCAAAAAAACGCAAGTTTTAGAAACAATAAAAGTATATGATCGACTACAGTAAACAAAATCAAAAAAATATACAGGGTGTTACGGAAAGGGTATATCAATACAAACGGGTTGAAGAGTGTATCTGGTCTAGAATCTCTGCACAAAATTTCAGCTCAAAAGCATTAACTTTGAAAATGCTTAATATTTTTTTATTTTTCATCCTTTTTGAAGTGAAACTTCTTTACGCGCGCTTGGCTTGGGGAGTAAACTGGCGAACGCGTTACGAAAAGTGTGATCGGGCGAGGCGAACGGGAGTTGAGTGGGGGATATAAGCAAGAGAAAGCAGTACACGCGCACATTTTCTTTCTCTCTTCCTCTCATAGCTCTTGCTTCTTCTTTGAAGTTTCACTTCAGTCGTGTGGCCATAAGCACACTCGGTTTTTTTTGTTTGAACGATTAATTCAAGCATGAAACCTTGGTAGTGTTAAACTTACACTTAGTGCGATGTTCTCAATCCCGCAGTCACTATGATTCAGGCGTGCGGTGCTTGGTTAAATGGACCCTGATCTAACCGGCTGAGGTTAAGCTGCGATTGAAGAGGTCAATATACGGATTAATTACTCTTGTTTTTTACACATCGAGTGCTCGCCGAGTTTCATTAAGCTACGAGTAACCTTATGATATTGGTAATGAGCTGAAAAGGGACCAGCGCTTTCTCCAGAATTCAAAATTTTTTATTTTTCTTAAACCTGGACACTTATGAAAGATCAGAAGCTAGGTGCACGGTTCCTATTGGTCGTTTCCTAAGGATAAGAGCAGGGACGAAACTTCAGGGTTACGCTTTTAAAAATAAATGATTTTATCTCCGTGTTTAAATATCTTGTAAGACTGGATTGCGACTCAGACAGGATAAGGCTAGGCTGATGATAAATCGCCTATGATTTTTCAGAGTGGAAAGATCCATAATCAGCCTGTAATGTCCCCACTGCTGGGACACAGGCCTCCTTTCATCGAGAGGGAGTGGGCAATAATCTACCACGCGGGCCCAGTGCGGGTTGGTGAATGTCATGTCTTCGAATTTTTGGTTCTAGGACATGCCGGTTTACTCACGAAGTTTTCCTTCGCCGTTTTGAGAGCAGTGGTGATGGAATAATTTACAAAAAGTAAAGCGCCTGTCTGGGTTCGAACCCACGACCTACTCGTAAGTCGCGGACGTTACCACTGGGCCACCACTGCTCAATATTTATTCAGTACCAATCCTTCGAATTTTTGATTAACGACTCCAATGTAACGTTCCAATTTACCTAAACCTACAATGTCAATGTGGTAGGGTCGTTAGCATATTTATATTAGGTCAATTTAGATGATCGATGGGTCGATAGAAAAACCCGTATTGTTGCTATTTGATAGGAAATTGGACATCACGGAAACCTACGCCCTTCTACAGGTTCTCCATAGCAAAACCTTCGGACCCAAATCCTCTTTTCCGCCAAAGTTGTCCACCCTGACATCATTATTAGGCCAAAAGAACTGGGTTACATAATACGGCTTCCTCCAAACCACACCTAACGCCTTATATTGATTTATTACTTAACTTATAGCAGTAGGTGCCTTCCGAAACGTTTGAAACAAGCGATTATTGTCCATCCGGGAGTTTATGGCGTAAATTAAGAGTTATTATAACTCAAGGACTTGTGATTTTTTGGTCTGATTAATTTGTTTTGGTTGAAAAGTCACGATGTGTTTAGATGTTATTATACAGGGTGTTACGGAAAGGGTATATCAATACAAACGGGTTGAAGAGTGTATCTGGTCTAGAACCTCTGTACAAAATTTCAGCTCAAAAGCAGTAACTTTGAAAATGCTTAATATTTTTTTATTTCGATAGTTTATTAAATTGAAATCATAACAAACGTGTCACCGCACTACGAGGGTCATTATCCATTATCTGTAGTGTGTCTGTGCGCCTAGTACACGCACATCACGCCGCCGCGCGCCAGTGCAGCGCCGTGATGTCAAAATAAAAAAATATTAAGCATTTTGAAAGTTAATGCTTTTGTGCTGAAATTTTGTACAGAGATTCTAGACTAGATACACTCTTCAACCCGTTTGTATATACCCTTTCCGTAACACCCTGTAATAGTAGGGTTAAGTATTTTTGGGTTTTTCCATTAGGAATTTCGTAAGTAGTAACAGCCCGGAGTTTGGAAGTTGGCGGTGTGATAGACCTCTCAGGAGGACCGAAACGTGTATGGCTTAATTAGCTATAACAATCATTATGTAACAAAATGAATTGTGTGATTTTAATTCATAAAAACCCAGAAATGGCTATATAGCCTGTAGCCATTACTTGGTTTCTGGTAACTGCCCCATAGGTCTCGCGATGGTTCAGTGTGGGTCTTGGGTTGGCTAACCAGGTCGGGCAAAGTGTTATTCGACTTTTCCATTAAGAATTTCTTAGTAACAGCCCGGAGTTTGGCAGTTGGCGTTGTGACACCCCTGTGCCTTGGAAAGCACGTTAAGACGTTGGTCCTGCGCCTGATCTCTCTCCGGTCTATGAGGGTGAGGGAAGAGGGAGTGCACCTGTGTCAACGCACACACTTGTGCATTATAATATCTCCCGCGCCGAAGGCTACTCTCCGTTGATATTGGATTGATAGAACAGCTAAGTTCCTGGAGAAAGGGCTTCCCAGGGAAAGTTCCCGGGGTAATGTCATTTTGACAGTTCAGCAATTAGTATTAGTACCTATTATACCCCCCCTAGTAGTCCCCTTTTACTATGGGACCAAACCTGAAATCGCGAAAAAAAAATCAGCTATTCCCTACATTTATGTTCGCATAACTCGTCAAAATGTAGGGAACAGCTGATTTTTTTTTCGCGATTTCAGATTTGGTCCCATAGTAAAAGTTATTCATAATGATGAGTACAATGACCCCCTAGAGTTATGGGATATAAAAAAACACGTTGTATAATTAGTGTTATTCCGATAACAAATTACAAGCCCCTTTGGTTATCATATTAGGTCCTTACATATGAAATTGGCGTTTTGTATGGAAGGAACAAAAAGTCGAATATTTTTTAATATAATATATTTAATTAATCAAAGTATGAACCATTGTTTTCAATGCACTTTTGCCATCTTATAGGTAGTTCATTGATCCCTTTACTAAAAAAACCAGTCGGACGGGAATCAATAAAATCTTTGAAGGCGATTTGGACTGCCCCATCGGAGTTGAATTTTTTCCCTTGCAAAAAGTTATCCAAATTGCGAAAAAAATGGTAATCTGTTGGAGCAAGGTCCGGGGAGTACGGAGGATGTCTAAGACATTCCAATTCAAGCTCTTCTAATTTGGTAGCCGTCTGTTGCGCAGTGTGTGGTCTGGCGTTGTCGTGCTTTCAAGCTTTTTAATCTTCCCAATTTGCTTCAAGTGAATTAAAACAGTTTTATCACTAACATCGAAGCCTGCAGCTAACTCGGACGTGGTTTGCGATGGGTCCGCTTCCACAATAGCCTTCAATTCTCCATTATCAACTTGGGTCTCAGGCCGTCCACGGGGCTTGTTCTGCAGGTCGAAATTTCCAGAACGAAAACGTTGGAACCAAAAACGAACTGTGTTTTCTTTTGCAACATGACCGCCATACACATCATTCACCCTTCGAGTCGTTTCCGCAGCACTAGTGCCACGGCGGAACTCGTACTCGTAAATAATGCGATATTTTAAATTTTCCATTTTGTAAAATGAGTGACGCAAACAGAAAAAACAGAAGAAAAAAAACAAATGAATGACGGTCATCGAAGCACAAATACATGAGTAAATAGCTGTACAAATTTGAATTTGGAATTCCTTACCAAAGAGGAGAAATTCGTGATTAAAGTGGCCAGTACGAAAAACGCCAATTTCATATGTAAGGACCTAATATTAGTTAATATTATTACTCTGGTCAACCAGCTAACACCACAGCATATTTGTTCATCATAAACTTACAGAAACCAAGCACAAATACTCCAACATCATAAATTCATAATAATAGAAGAAGCTCCAAAAATAATGCAAATGTTTCGCACAATACGTTTAGTATTCTCCCGACGCGTCTCGGAGGTCATGTACCAAGATCTTGGCCACGCCACTGCGAGCGAGCGACCTCGACACTTACCGCGTTGCTGTGCACAATATTAGCGGTTGAAAGTTTAGAGATGGAAAGTGTTTCAACTGTGATGTTGTCTGGTTTTGGGAGAGATGACCGCCGTCTATCTGCGGGGCAATTGCGTAACACATTATCAATCGGAATCGGTTTAATTTTGACAGTTTGACAACATTCATTGCGTTATTTACGTGTTGAGCAGACACATTTTTCGAACGTATGAAGCAATGGTTTAGCAATTTGCTTCAAACTGATTCAGATTGAGATTGAAAGTGTGTTACGTTAAGTATGAAGCAATGGATTAGCAATTTTTTTTCTTGAATGTGCTCTGGCGGCTGAGAGTATGTCATGCTCACTCAAATGTCTCGCTGATGATGGCGCATGTGTTGGATCATTTAGCTCCCTTCAAAATGGTTGAGCTAAATGGTGCTAATACATGCGTCATGTTCGTGAACGGGCGCCGTCATTAGGGACTGGTCATCTCTTTGCTGCCATGGCCTGTATTATTTTAATTTAATATTTGAATTGTTGTTTTTTCTCATCTTTTCATTATGGACGCTTTTAACGTTCTGCATCGTTCTCACATGTATAATTTTTAACATGAATGACGTAACCAAGACTTTGTAACCATATTATTTTGATTTAAAAGAGTGTCCATGGTGTTTCTTGCCCGTTCTTCTCCATAGATACCTACGCTTTGGAATGGGTAACTAGCTTCATCTTTCTGACTGACCGACCCCTTGACAATTCAAAAGTGCCTGTAACTGGTTTAATTGAAATAAATGCTTTGAGTTTGAGTTTTGAGCTTCAAAATTATTCAGATTCCGATTAAGTGTGTTACTCAATTAGGGTACTGGTCTGGTCATCACTGGTCTTGGGTATCGTTTAGTCGCACCGCAACGTCAACTTCAAGGCGTTCGTGGTGCGCGTACCGAATTGTTATCTGCCCGTCGTCATGGAAGAAGACTTCTGGCCGCAGAACGTGGTCTTCTGTCGCTTCCTCGGACAATTACCACGGATATCTATGAGTACCACAGAACTGCGCAAGAGTTAGCTAGTGTAGTACTGTTTCATAGTAGAAATATGTATGTTTAGGTTAGCTGTACCTACAATTAGAGCAAATAAAATTCTGATTTTGATTCTGAAGGCCACTGGCGGATTTACCAATAGGCTGAGTAGGCTGGAGCCTAGGGCGGCAGATTTTAGGGGCGGCTTTTTTTTAAATGTCTTACTAAAATTGGAAAGATTAATTTTTATATACCTACCATGTTTTTTTGGAAAGAATAAACAAAGTGAATGCTCAAATTCAGGCTTCTACCGTAGATTTTATCACAGTTGCCGATCTTTACAAATCTCTTTTCAAGTTTTTCGTAGCTGATGAACTAGAACATTTTAAATATTTTGAAGAAAAGGTGAAGCAGTATACAATAGACATGGGACATTATTGTAGAGGTCGGTAGGGGCGGCACAATTTGAATAGCCTACTGGCGGCAAATGTGTAAATCCGCCACTGCTGAAGGTATTTATGTATGAGCCCGCGTCGCCTGAAATAAATAAATAAATAACCCGGTTACTGCCGTTACTGGGGTACCTACTATATGGAACTTAAGCATAACTGGAACAGTAGGGTTTTGCTATTAAACCTCTGTCTAGTCTACCCCTTCAGAGGATAGAGGCGTGATGATATCTTACTTAGGAAGCAGCAGAAGTGCCCGAAAAGTGAACATTTGATGGGTATACCAACGGGTTGATGTTGCTATGCGAACTTTGATGTTTAGGTAATTTTTGCCATCATGCGTTGCGTGACAAAAATGTAAAAGTACGTACGAATAATTAATTTCCTTTCCAACGTACTGCTTCTTTTCGTGCAGTGTTCGCTCCTACCTATTTTTTTGGCGAATATACATATGTATTACGTGACCATAAATTAAAACAATAAACTCTAGGATTTATTTCAATTCAACCTATTATGTAGGCAATTTTGATTTGTCACTGAGTCCGTCAGTCAGAAATATGAAGCTGGTTTGCCCATATCAAAGCCTAGTACGTAGGTACCTATGGAAAATAACGGGCAAGAAACTACATGGACACTCTAACAAATAAAAAATATTGTTACAAAATATTTGGTTACATCCATATATTGAAATCATATATTATTATGTGTGAACGATGCAAAAAGACGTGCACTTTAAAAGCGTCCATATTGAAAAAATCAGATAGTAAATAAGCCATGGCTAAAAGATAACCCAGCTGACGGCGCCCGGTCACAAAAACATGACGAATGGATTAGCACCAATTTTCCCCATCATGAGTGGCAAGAAGGGCTACGTGTTCATTGCGCTAGTAGAAATTATGCACACATACAAACCGCAAGCTAAAAGAGTTATAGGCGACGAGACGTTGGTGGCTAGGCTTCACAGCCTGGCTCATCGGCGTAATATTGCTTGCCTGTTGGTCTTCTAAAGACTGTACTTCGGAGAGTGTGAGTAGGAGCTCTTCGACCTGATTCCACCATCGCCCTTTTACTACCGGACTATCAGACGTACTGCAGCGTACCATCCACACTTGGTTGATATCCCGACCAATTGTACTCAGTGCTTCTCCACATTTACTATACGCACAGCCAAAGTGTGGAACTCTCTGCCAGCGTCTGTGTTCCCTTCCACATTTAACCCGTCTGCCTTCAAAGTAAGAGTGAACGGGCATCTTCTGACTACGCTCGCTCCATCATCAAATTCAATTGGTAAGTCCTCATCAGTCAGTCATCCATCGCTTTCCATCAGGCAAGACTGAGTTCAGGAGCAGGCCCATTCAACAATTAAAATAGATTTCAAACAAATGAGCATCTGTCTATAGATTTTTAATACAAACAAAGTTGGAATTAACAGCTAGCTAGCAAAATTATGAATGAAAGAACAAATCAAAGAGTTGCTAAGGTACGGATATAATAATATTACAATCCTTTCAAACAAAGAGGGACCCTGGCAGAACGCCAGCTTACGGATGAAGAAGTCAACTGAACTAACGTCTAATAATGAGTCAACAAGATAAAGGAGACGCAAGAATGTTCCAAGGAGATGGAGGGAATATATTGTGGGTTAATTTAATAATTATATTATTTATCCAGTTTCCAACGAACACAAAAGCTATTTTGGTACGTTGTCGTATTTACAATTATGTTATTCACTTCCAATGACCGTCACGGTGGTTTTTACGGTTCCTTTCCCAAAGGGTGCTAGCGACCCTTTTACTGAGGCTCTGTTGACCGTCCGTCCTTCTATCACAGGACTGTATAATTATTTTGAACCGTATAGATGGACACTTGAAATTTATCAGAGTGTGTACTACTACGGCCGCTGTAATAAAGTTAAAAATTCAAGGGGTCCTCATACAAGTAACGCGTTTTTTTCGGCGTTTTATATCGTACAGTGGAACCCTTCGTGTTCATGTTCGACTCGCTCATGGCCGTTTTTTATCACCATCTATGAAAGGATGCACTTAAATGTAACAAATGCACGTCCGGTGCAACCTGGTAAGACAGTTCCATTACTTAGGTACCACGTGTCGGAATGGCTAATATTTTTACCAAGAAGAGACTTGACATTTTGAAGAGCAGTAGTGGCCAAGTGGTAACGGCCGCGAACTACTTACGGGTTGTAGGTCATAGGTTCGAACCCAGAAAAGCGCTTTACTTTGTGTAAATTATTTCATCACCATTGCTCTCAAAACGGTGAAGGAAAACATGGCGAGGAAACCGGCATGTCCTAGAACTAAAAATTCGAATATGTGTTACATCTACCAACCCGCATTAGGCCCGCGTGGTGGATTATCCTCTCACAGAGAGGAGGCCTGTGTCCCAGCAGTGGGAACATTATAGGCTGTACGGATGTCGCGGCAAGCGTAGCTTACAACCAACGATCGACTCGTACGGCTGTTAATATTTACCCACGAGCTCGTACAAAACAATACCTACATCTTCGCTAAGAAATCTATAGATATTTACAATTACAAATACCTAGGCATCTATTTATAATGATGTCCTACATTATCAGTAATTACTCCACACGACAGATGCTCATGGTTCATTGACAGAGCCTTGGGCACTTCCTGCTGATAATTATGATTACAATGCATTTTCCTTCTTTGTGGAACGATGCGGAAACATTTTATATGTGTGATAATTGCCAACTAGGTAGGACGGCGATTTGTTTGCCTAATATGGTGATTAAGGGCAAAGGTGTCTTTGTATAGAAAATCGCTGCAACTTATTGCAGCGTTTGTATAATGCAGCGCTTTTACACGATAAGTGGTGTGAAATGCAGTGCCCATAAGGGTGGCACAGATATACAGGCTGTCCCTGGAAGTATGGATCAAATCGAATAGGGGCGTGGGCAAGGTCATTTCCAAACTTTTTAACCCTGAGAATGTCAGTGAGTTTTTTTACGGTTCAAAAGTTATGACCGATTTTATTTTTTTTTTTCAATCACTTCGCTTAGTGCTCAAAGAAAATAATCATAAAAAAATAATATCAGGGCTATCTAAAAATAATTCATTGATAGCCCTGATAGTTTTCACGAATTTGATCTTTCTTCTCTTTTTTTTAGTTCATTTTAGTATTTTTTTTTGCTAAAACGTTTGGGAATGACCTTGCCCACTTCCCTATTCGATTTGATCCATGCTTCCAGGGACACCCTGTAGATAATCTGTGGTGTGGGGTACTGCTAGATCTCATTATTAAATTGATTATGATGTTTCTAAGTAAATTTTTAAATTAAAGTCAGTAGTTGGTGAGATTTGCTTAGCTTTGAAAGTCGAAAAACTGTTCTCCCCCCCCCCCGTTTTCCAACTAAACGGTGGAAAATTCTGATTAACTTGCAAAAAATTCGATTATTACTATGAAATACAAACTTATTTTTGCTGTCGACATAATCAATATTTTTCATGCGTAGCCATCCCGAGTACGGAATCCTTCACTATGCGTGGTCCAACACGCAGTTAACTGGTTTTTATTTTGCTTTATAAATAATGCTTGCTTGTTGTACTGCTTTCAATGCTTAGGGAAAAATGTATATTTCGGATCGGTTTATTAAAGTTTCTAATTTTTAATAGCAACAGATTATTTTTCCACCAAATTGAACAAAAAAAAATCGTCAGTTTAAACCCAAGCAACAAATACAAGCATAAATTATGTAAAGTGCATAGTATTTATGTTGTTGACCTCCCATAGGTAAAATAAAAGATAAGAATCGCAAAAAGATATGCCCCGGGTGAGGATCGAACTCACGACCTTAAGATTATGAGACTTACGCGCTGCCTACTGCGCTACCGAGGCTGGTGACGTGGCAATTGAAATCATCCTTCCCCCACTGCTATGACACTTTAATAATAGGTTGCTAGATAACAATAGATAAAAATACCAGCCTATGAAGTCCCACAAATTCCTCTTCTCATACAGGGGTTGTTCCACTGCGCTCCAAAATAAAATATATAGAGTCAGCATAAAAGGCAAACCATAAGTTGTTTGTTATACACACATATAAATATCGGTTGTATTTTTTTACCGTGGATTCATCTCGTGTGTCAAAAACGCTCAAGGCAATTTCGTACTTTATGGCTCTAGTGTGACTGATTATACATATTTGATATGCATTTTTTTCTTTTTTTATGATATTTAATATAATGTTTCATGCTTAATTTATTTTTTGCTAACTCTACTCAACATTTCTTGGAGCGCAGTGGAATCCATGTATGAACATTAAAATTATGAGAACAATGGGCTTTGGAGCGCAGTGGAACAACCCCATACAGGGAAGGCTTTATAATATTTGTAAAAATATGTGAGCACCATGTATCTTTATTTAATTAACATGTCATTGCTTTATTTTTATTATGCTGCATCCGGTTAGACTGGAAGCCGACCCTAACATAGTTGGGAAAAGGCTAGGCAGATGATGATATCATTGTTTTATTTTTTACATATTGTGGTAAGTATAGTAATTTTATTCACTTATAATTATATAATTAATATATCCAAAATATTGTACCTACCTAAATCATTTTAAAAGAGTAACTGTGGAGTTTCTTTGCCCATTCTTCTCCATACGAAAGTACCTTTTGGAAGGGGCGACTAGAATCAATAATTACTGTTTTATTGTAAATATTGACGTTTAAAAATGCCTTTTATGAAATAAATTATTTGATTTTAACTTTGACATGAGCATTGAATTGAAAAATGCTCTTCCTTTAAAAACTTATGATTTTCTTAAAGCAATGTTTACTTCATGGTCAGAATATTTCATATTTTATGTTAAGTAAACGTGAGAAAATAGATAATGCAGATACGACGATTTATTTATTAACAGTTTTTGGTTCTAGAATAAGGTATGATCTTGAATAAGGCACACCCTAAGTGAATTTAGCTATAAATAATTAATTACCTACGTCGTCGACTACGTAGTGCGTTGTGCGAGTAAATAAATAAATAAATGAGTATAATTTATAAAACAATAATTATAATTCGTAAATTCAAAAAACAATATAACTTACTGAATACTTCTAATATTAAAATGTATCATAATAAACACCCAGTGTTCTTCCTCCTCTCTCCTACTATCTATGCTGTGCCCGACAGGGTCCATAATTGTGACTAATATAATTATTTCTCTACCAACTATATACCTTATGGTACGCAATAAAGAATTGAGAATTGAGTAGCTACCTACTCGCACAACTAATAAAATCTTCAGTAGGTGCACCACGTTTTTGAAGTGAAACTTCTTTAGGCGCGCTTGACTTGGGGAGTAAACTGGCGAATGCGTTACGAAAACGTGTGATCGCGAGTAGGGAAGGTACGTAAAAAATAGCTGGAAATACCTGGTGTAAAAACCCGGTCCCGGTCGAATAAATATGCGACCGGGTTTTTACACCAGGTATTTGCTTCCAAGTACGCACACCGGGTACCGACTCAAAATACTTGCAAGACTATTAAGTATCTTATACGGCTACTCGCTCAAATACGTAGGTACTCAACCGCGTTAGTTTTCGCAAATGCGATCATGCTCCTTTTGGAACAATTTCGTATGCAAGTATTTTTTACCGACTTCACAAAAAGGAGGAGGTACTATGTTCGGCTGTTTGTATGTTTTTTTTTTTTTGTATGTTTGTTCATAGAATACTCCGCCAATTGTCGACGGATTTTCAAAATTCTTTTTTTGTTCCAAAGTAGATAGTTTTGAGGTGGCCCCACTGTCACCAAGTTAGGATCTGATCATGGGATCTTAAAGTAATCGAGGGCAACCTTTAAATTTTATAGGCTCACTTATTGTTTTTCGCATATTTTACGAAGTATCTTGTGTATTTGCGTATGGTTGTCACCATCTCAGATAGCTGGGCTGATGATGGAAGTTACAACTCCTTAACAGTAAGAAGTTACTCGAACAGGCAAGGACTGTTTTAGTCAATTGTTTTGATGTTTGATAGGGCATTTGCCACATTTGGTCTCATAATCATCAAGTCATGACCTGATGCTGCAGTCAGGATAGTCTGCAGAGTACCTAACTCCTCGACAACTAACAGCAGATATATCGTGTTAAGGCTCATTGAAAAGGGCTCGATGTGTGGATAAACGTACTGTTAATGAGGAACACCGAAGTACACAAAGACCTGATGCTGAAGCCAGGAGCATTAGAAAAAGTACCAACCTTGAAATTACAGCACCGTAGTCGTGTTTGGGCTCATTATAAACAGGACTAAATTTTAAGTTCAATGCAATGTTGACAAGTCTGGCCTGATGCTGCAGCCAGGATTATCAGCATCTAGTCTAAAAACATCAGGGCAGGATTTGATGATGGGATCCTGGAGAAATCGAAGGAACTCTTCAAATATTATAGGCACACCTATAGCGATTTGGGTATTTTTTATAGTAACTCGTGCATTTGCTCTCGGAAAGCACTATTTGGTGATGTGGAACTGATGATGAAGACCACAGATGGCCACCGGAACTACTCAATAATATCTAAGTATTTCACGGGTTGCGATTCGATTACTTTAATATGGTTGCTAAGCAATTTATGCTCGTCACAATGTGAATGGTGATACGGAGCTGATGGTGGATCTGGAGAACTCCTCAACAATTAACTTCCCTGTATCGGGAAAAGCAATATTTTGTTTGTAAAAGGCGATGATCTTAATTTCGGAAGTCGGTGGCAAAAAACTAAAATAAAGATCCAAAGACAGCGACTTCCGAAATTAAAGTTATTTTTCACTTTGTAAAGTTTTTTTTTGGAAGTCGGTTTTTTTTTCTTAAAAAGTTTTTTTTACTTTAATGGTTTGCAAGTATTTATTTGTAAACGCGATTTTGCTCCTTATTTATTCGAAGTCATTGATCAATTTCCTATGCAAGTAGTTTTTACTTCCAACAGGGCTTTTGTTTGATTACGCGATTGTACTTCTTATTTGTATGAAGTTATGGATCAGTTTTCGATGCAGATAGAAAATACTTGAAAGTATCTCGAGCCCTGGTTTTAGGGCCTGGTTTCTTAAGGTGGACGTACTTGGAAGCCCTGGTACTCGATTTTGCAAGTACGACCCATCTCTAAGGGCTACGGGCGAGGCGAACGGGAGTTGAGTGGGGGATATAAGCAAGAGAAAGCAGTGCGCGCGCACATTTTCTTTCTCTCTTCCTCTCATAGCCAAATACGTTTGAAGTTTCACTTCAGTCGTGTGGTCATAAGCACACTCGGTTTTTTTATTTTCGCTGAAGATTTTGTTCCTGCTGAAAACAGTTTCATGACCATAAGAATAATAAACAGGGTAGGGTTATTTTAAATTGGCTAGCTAAACTTCGCAGACGCGATGGGCAGATCCGCAGATCGATATCTAAACAAGATAAAATAAAAATTAAAAGATTTGATGTTTTTATTTGAAAGGTCAACGATCCCTGTTAGTGTGTTTACTTGAAGTAAGTAAGGCTGAATTGAAAAAAAAATCTTATGTTTTATCGTTCTGTGAAGTTTACACAAAAAACACTTTTGTTTTTAAAATTATATTTCAAGTGACTACAATAACTGCGGTCGATGACCCCACAGAAAATATCATGTTTTTTTTATATCGATACCCATCGCGTCTCCGAAGTTTTACTAGCCAATTTAAAATAACCCCATATACACGTAACCGACTAACTTAACCTAACCTAAGCGCACTAAAAACAAGTGTGAAACCTTCTGCAAAAGAAACCTTTCTCCTGAAATGATATAACTTCAAAAACATACAAAATGACCGAAAAATACTGAAATTCAAAGCTATAACAATTACAGATACAATCAAACATTACTTAACTATTAGATAATTGCAATATAGGAACATTGATATCTTAAGATCTAGCTTACAAAGCTTTGTCAACAGTAGGTCAAACTTAAAAGGTATTCATTTTGTTTAAAGTCACCAGATAATGTGCACTTCCTCATAACTTATGTAATTATAACTTTCAGTAATTATTTGTATTAGGTACTACTTAAATAATAATTTATGTTTTTTGTAAGCTTATTTTGTGTCCCTATCACCGAGAGGAGGCCTGTGTCCCAGCAGTGGGAACAGTATAGGCTGATTATGTATTTTGTGTCCCACTGCTGGGCAAAGGCCTTGTATGTTTGTTACGCGATATCTCCGGCAATTGTAAATCGATTACAAAAATTATTTTTTTAATGTATAGGGTATGTATGCCTCAGGGGTGGTCCCATGTCGGGGGTACCGGATTGTTACCGGGGGTGCGGGATTGTCCGAAAGGGTTATCGCTACCCCGGAACATAAAGGGCTAAGGAAGGAACACGGATGGGTTTTAGTCAGTAAGAGTCTGACACTCCCTTCCGCTCCACCCAGAGCGGGAGGGGTCATTTGATGATTTCCCATCCATAAAAAAAGGGGTGGTCCCATATACATTTTATTAAGTTTGCTTTGGTAGTTTTTGAGTTAGCTTCAATAAATAAATGTATTTTCTTTCTAATGTATTTCTTTAATAGATACGTATTTTTGCTACATAGTTTATATTGATGATGTTATAATGACTTCCTGTCACTGATATTTACATAGCAAGTAGTGTTATACGACTTTGTGTGGTGTAAGTACCTACAACTTAAAAGTGAAAAAAAAAACTTAAAAAAAACAACCGACTTCCAAAAAAAGCACTACAAAGTGAAAAATAACTTTAATTTCGGAAGTCGGTGACAAACAAGGAAAATGCGAACCCAACGACTGTTTTTTTTGTACATAAGGTTTCTAATATCATAATCAAAGAAAATATGATTATGCAAGTACTTATAATTATGATCTTTAGTGGCTCGTGGCTCGTGGCTAAGTAATAACAGCCGCACAGGTCGATCGATGGGTGACCATCTTTACATTCCCTCCGTGCCTTGGAAAGTATGTTAAGCAGTTGGTCCCGGCTGTCATTCGTGGATCTTTGACAGTCGTTACGGCTCGTCAGAAGCCCGAAAGTCTCACAACCGTAGTAGCTGGGTTGTCCAGGTCTGGCTTTTTCCTCTTAGGAGTGAATAGTTGTATTCTTTTTGAGCGAAATAATAGGCAGTCGCTCCATTTAAAATATTGGTATTCAGCCACATCCAGTTTGACTGGAAGCCGACCCCAAACATAGTTGGGAAAAGACTAGGCAGATGGAGAATTATATTCTTTGAAAAAACAGTGGGACTCCGGGAGTGCCGACAGAAGTAAAAATAAAACACACAAACAGAACACTTTGCCGTCACTCACTGACATATCGGATATACATTAAAACCGAGTACATCCCGAGGACAGCCGAACACATCCGAAGAAAGAAAGAAAATCCGTTTATTTGCGGTGAACATGACGCAAAAAAGAATATAAACACAAAAAATAAATAGAAAGAAGGTAAGGAAACATGCGTCACATCAACGCAAAACGGCAATCGAAGCGGTGTCGCTTACGGTAACAGTGGCGCGAAATCAATGGTTTGTTCCCATCTCAAAAAATGCCCAAATAAGCAATCACCAGGTTTCAAGCCCGTGACTTTAAGCTTCGTAATTAACTATCGGGTCCATATTCCAATACTCTTGGCAACCACGACTTTTCTTAATATCAACTTGATTACTTTACAATAACCAACAATCATTAATCATTTCTCTACTAGAAACATAGCTAGTTCCACTGTGAGTTATGATCTCTGCCTGATAACGTGATATCTATCAAAACAGCTGTTCCCTTGACATTAGTTATTACAAGTCAATTCGTGATCTGAGCCTATGACCCAGACATTTTATACTTTTATATGCACGCCAGTGTACACTCAGTGGCGTGCATTGCATAAAGGCATATAAGCGAGGTAGGCACCCTCGAAAAATCATACAACATATTATTATATTATGAGCCTGTTATGTCCCACTGCAGGGCAAAGGCCTCACTTCCGTCTTTCCATTTTTCCCTGTCTCATGCTACCTCTGGCCAATCCCTTAGATAGGCGTCCAATTCGTCACGCCATCTCTTAAAAAAAAAAAACTCTTGGTGAAATATCACCATAAGTCTGTCGATTACATTTTAGTGTGTGCCCCACAATTAAGAAACTGACTAAATCGTCATATCTAACAAAAAAATGCCGTATACCTTGGCAATATTTTGTTTGACTACTGGCAAAAAATCTACAAAAACGATGGAGGAAAATATCGTGAGGAAATCGGCATGATCCAAAAATTCTAAGACAGGTGACATCCACTAAACGGCACTGGGCCCGCGTGGTGGATTACGGCCCACTCCCTCTCACGTACAGGAGGCTAGTGTCCCAGCGGTGGGAACATTATAAGCTTTAGGTATAATATTTGAAAAATGTATCTCCTCGTCTAATTACTACTTTAAATACCTATTTAAAGAATGAAGAGTATTGAATAGACAAAATGAATGTGATTGTGAATGCGTGACACAATTGGACTGATAATGTCGACTTCATTACCATAATTCATCACTAAGCATTTAGAATCCTTTATTTTTTCCTAACCTAATGAGAAGGTTTTCCTCAGGTCGCCTATTGAACCCATCAAACTTTGTCTGTTGGCGGGACACGATATTAATTATCTATTGTTTATATTATTGAATTTCAACCATGGCGACCAGTCTCGGCGGAGACTTGCCATCGACGCGGGAGAATATCTTCTTCTTAACGTGTCGATAGCAATCTAAATGGACTCGGCCCAGAATTCGGCTACTTCTTTGGCGCCATCACCAGCATCCATCAGTTCCTGTAACGTGGAGGTGACAGGACACGCAGGACACGATATTAAGTGTCCCATCGTTTGTGGAACAGCTCCACATTTACACTCCAAGGCGGAGTCGTCTATGAATCTTCACCTGAACAGGTTTTCCTTGCTTCGGCCAACCTGGGTCCGGAGTCTGTTTAAAGACTTCCAGGTTACCCAAGGTAACTCATGTAACGAACGGTTTGGTTAAGGAAGCACTGTCTCGCCACAGCTTCAGTCTTTCTTGTGATGGTTCGCCAGTGGGTGGGATAAGAAGCGGGAGATATTATAGTGCACAAGTGCTCAGACACAGCTGCACTCACTGTTCCCTCTCTCTCATAGTCCGATGGGACGACAATCCGACACGACCGGAGAAAAACCGAAAAGCTTCCAACAACAGAAAGTTCTCCTCTATAAAATACCTACCAACTGACAGGATTACTTTCACAAAAATTACTTAAAATAATTACATGATCTCTAAAACCGGAGCTTCTACCGGCAAATACGTAAAAACACTCACGTACTCGTAAGTATACGTAATTAAATCTGTTATCTTGCCTTGCTGTAACGTTTTCCGTAATTGCATAGTTACATAATTAACCGCATTATTTCAGGTAAGTGTTTTCTTCTTTGAAGTTGACGGGCAGTTTAATAAACCGTGGCTGAAAATCTCCCCTGTTCCTTACATCGCTCTTAGTGATAAGACCGCTCATTGTGTCACCCATTGTAAAGATTCTATATTTATTTCTGTAATTTACATGGTGTACATAATAAAGAGTATTCTATTCTATTCTACAGGATGTTACGGAAAGGGTATATCAATACAAACGGGTTGAAGAGTGTATCTGGTTTAGAATCTCTGTACAAAATTTCAGCTCAAAAGCAGTAACTTTGAAAATGCTTAATATTTTTTTATTTCGATAGTTTATTAAATTGAAATCATAACAAACGTGTCACCGCACTACGAGGGTCATTATCTGTAGTGTGTCCGTGCGCCTAGTACACGCACATCACGCCGCCGCGCGCCAGTGCAGCGCCGTGATGTCGAAACCCGTTTGTATTGATATACCCTTTCCGTAACATCCTGTATATCCCTACTGAGCTGTTATTCAGACGGAGCAAGACTCTGACAGTCTGAAAGTTTTGCCGGGAGTCTGGCTTTTGGGCTTTTTGGCTCGTAATAGTGTTACCCGTTTGTTTCGCTCAGGAGTGAAACAAATGAAAGCCTAGCACCTGTGCGTCGGATCCATGAGGATGGATTGAGGATGAGACTGGACTGATGAGGATGGGCTGGATCTTCGAGTGATTAGAACAATCACCGTGAAGGTTTTAGTTGGCATAACAGCACCCTATTTACGTAACAAACTATCAATCACAATCTGAATAATTTTGAAGGTTATTGCAAATCCATTGCTTCGTATGTTCGCAAAATTTGTCTGCTCAACAACGTAAAGAACGCAATGAATGTTGTTGAACTGTCAAAATGAAAGCCACTCCTCAATTACCCCTCTGGAGTCCAACAGACCATCCGATGACAACTATGAGGATTTTTATACAACAATCCGATGTTAAAGGTTTATAATATCCACTGTTCGAAAGGACTATCTAACAAAGCATAACATCACGCCTGTAACCCCGAAAAGTTAGGCAGAGGTGTACTTATAATACACCCACATTTCGCTAGTTAAGTATGTTTAAGTCCTATGTGAGCCTATCGCCAACAACAACCCTGCCCTGACCTGGCCTATTGGACTACAAACACGTAGTTGATTACCCAGTAACACATCATAAGAGTACTCGTAAACAATGTTTGGGATGCATGAAGAAGCCTCCTCTTGTAGCGCAGTTTGTTCCGCCAGTTACTCAACTGAACCGAGCGCTCGGCGCATCCTGGACAGTCACACCCAACACCTTATTTGACTGGTCAATTCTTCCCTTGCGGTGGTAGGGCTAACGCCCGCCTGGTTGGCGACCACCCTCCCACCGGAGTCCGGCGTCAAGCAGCCTGCTGTATTTCGTCGATGCGTGGGAGTTCCAGTGCCTTAGGCATCTTCTGGGCACGCTCGTTCCATCATAGACCTCATCCATCGCTCTCCATCAGGCGTGATCGAGGTCAAGAGCGGGCCCATTCCGCAATAAAAAAAAGACGGGTTGCACTCCGGGAGTGCCGGCAGAAGTGAAAACTTGAATATTAACGTTGACATAAATCAACTATTAATAGAATTAATATAACTCATTTTCTTTCGCTATTTCTTCGTCACTTTTTTCATTAATAAATGCACTTTGTTCAATTTCCATATTTTAAACACTTTATATACTTACACGAATTTTACAAATACACAGCAGTATGGCCACTACACAGACGGTCGAGCCATCAGCTGTCACCATCCATGGATGCGCGTGGCACGCTGTAACATAAACACACACGAAACGAAACTGCAGGCATACATTTTCGCCGCGCCGTAGAAAGAGAGGGGGATACTTCCTCTCCTACGCCGCGCTGGCTGTCTACTCTCCATCCGTCTTACGAATTTTCGATCAGGTCACGTGTCCTGACGCGATGTCCTGACGCGAGTTTAATATTTTTTACCCATTACAAAAAAAGTGTACAACGCAGCTAAAGAAGTTTTCACTTCAAAAAAAATTAACAGCAAATAACCTAACCATTGTCAGCACACAGTAACTCCTACACGTAAGGAGTAAAATTCGTAATCCTGCGTCAGGTTACCAGTAATCGGATAATCGCATAACGTTTGACATAGTGAGTTGCTGACGACGATCGATCGTAACCTTTTGGAGTATGTCTTGACAACAGTGGCTAAGGCTGCTTTTCCATCTAAGATGTGCTATCATCATCATCATAATCAGCCTATAATGTTCCCACTGCTGGGACACAGGCCTCCTCTCTGTGACAGGGAGTGGGCCGTAAACTACCACGCGGGCCCAGTGCGGGTTGGTAGATGTGCTATGCTACGTTGCTATTGATATCCACCAATCATATTAATTGGTCCATATAGCATAGCACTGGTAGAAAAGGGTTCAACTAAGCCAGGTTTTTTATACGGAAGGCTGCGTGGCATGGATGGGAGCTATGGACGCGCGAGTGGTGTAGCTATGTGCAGAGCAGAGTACTCCCCGTGCCTGCCCTACTATCGATGCATCGCATAGCTCGAGCTGCAACTTCCTCGCACAGCTACCCCACGGCAACGCATCTTCACAGCACATCTTACTCGCTCTGCTACGTAGCTTAGCATTAGTGGAAACCACAGATATACAGGGTGAAATTGAACACATGCGACAAATCGAAATGTGAGATTGCACTCATTATTATGAACAACTTTTATTATGGGACCAACCCTGAAATCGCGAAAAAAAAATCAGCTGTTCCCTATATTTATGTTCGCATAACTCATCAAAATGTAGGGAACAACTGATTTTTTTTTCGCGATTTCTGGTTGGGTCCCATAGTAAAAGTTTTTCATAATAATGAGTACAATCTCCCATTTCGATTTGTCGCATGTGTTCAATTTCACCCTGTAGATAGACCTACATATCGCAAGTATGACGAACTGTATGAAAACTAAGCGTGCCACTTTTTGACTACCTACTATGACGTCACAAGCTTGCGCTCTCGCTCACGCTCGCCCAGCCAGCAGTACGCAGGACTGAGCGCGAAAGTGGCGGCTTACGATTTTCGAACGTAAGCTGGTGCGATTTTTGGCACGCGAAGTAGTTGCTCTTGCGTTATCTAGGTGTATCTATATCTGTGGTGGAAACGGTCGCATAGTTTCGTAGCTTAGCTTTCATATCCTCGCAGCATAACTGCATAGCCCTTTATATAATAATATTCCAATATTCGAATACTTTTCATTTCACCCACATACACGGCAAAAAATAACAGCGAATAATGAAGCCGAATAAAAGCTTTGTGATAAAAAAATGTCTTTTTAGGAGTTGATTTACATAACATACATACATAATCAGCCTATAATGTTCCTACTGCTGGGACACAGGCCTCCTCTCTTCGACAGGGAGTGGGCCGTAATCCACCACAGTGTGGGTTGCTAGATGTCACATCGACGCAACTGATTCGTAGCATATTTTTAATTGTTATCGTGTTAATATTGTTTTAATAATAAATATTTTAACAGATACGTCACTTCGTAAGATCTTTGTTTTTATTTTTTTCGGAATACATTATCAGATATCAGATTCGACTTGGAAAATGTATCAAATTACTATAGTTAGGTCGGCTTAGTCCAAAATGTCAGATACGTTAGTTAGATTAGCGACGACGTCTTCGAATTTTTTGTTCTAGGACATGCCGGTTTCCTCACGATGTTTTCCTTCACCGTTTAGATGTGGTGATTAAATCATTTATACAAAGCAAAGCGCCAACCTGGGTTCGAACACACGACCTGCAATATTTAATTACTAGCAGCGTCCCGCGGTTTCACCCGCATAAGCCTGGATCCCGTGGGAATATCGGGATAAAAACTATCTTGTCTTTTCCTGGGACTCAAACTATCTCTATACCAAATTTCATCTAAATCGGTTCAGATGTTTAAGCGTGAAGACGTAACAGACAGACAGACACATTTTCGCATTTATAATATTAGTATGGATTTAAAGGTCACCTAAACTTTTAATGCTTTAACTCAAACAAACCATTAAAATAATTATAAGATAACCAAGTCACAGAAACATTTCCATCGCAATCTTCCTCATTCTGTCCTTCAGCCCATAGCAACAACTTTGACACCTCGAATTCGCAAAAAACTTCCACGGAATAACCGGAACTGTTTTCCGTAAACACGGACTTGCCATACATAATGTATGAGCTCTACGGAGTCTGAAGCTGACCTAGACCTACAGAGTCAGGCCCGGGGGAAAGACGTGATCATATATTTATATACAGGACGATTTCATTCAGTTTTATTGATTTATTTAGAGCGCGAGCGGTTACAGCTAGCGCCATCCACGAAGACGCGCCCCACTCTTCTCCCTAATCGCTTACAGTACAAGTGTGCAACATGCCGTTAGTGTTTTAGTTTTGCTGATACACAGTAATTATTTATTAGTGGGTAATTAGTGTGTATCAAACAACTAAAACACTAGTGGAATTAACTAGCGATAACCACTAGCGATTCAAAGTCAAAGTCAATGCATTTATTTCAAATAGGCACATAAAAGGCACTTTTGAACGTCAAAAATTACATTAAAATAGAATTGATTCTAGTCGCTCATTCCAAAAGGTAGTTTTCGTATGGAGGAGAATGGGCAAGAAACTCCACCGTTACTCTTTTAAAATGTTTTACAATATTTTGCATGGGAACATTAATTATAAAATAACATGTGAGGACGATGCACCTAAAATAAAATTACTATACCACTATAGGTAAAAGAATTAAAAACGAAACCATGACATATAAATTAATTATCTGATAGATACATGGTGCTCACATATTTACAAACATGGTACAAGTAAACGATTAGTAAGAAGAGTGGGGCACGTCTTCATGGATGGCGCTATCTATACTCGCAGTGACTGTGACGTAACTGTCTCGTTGGTGCAGTGGTCGCAAGCGCTTCTGCTGAGCATGAGGTCCTAGGTTCGAAAGCCGGGTCGGGCAAACTGTTATTGGGTTTTCTCTCTGGAATTCTGTCAGGATATCTGGAATATCTCAGTAGCAACCTTGAGTCGGGATTTGTGGCCAGTTGATGGCAATAGGCTCGACTATTACATGGTTAACTGTAGTTATACGCGAACCAGTAGGGCAATTGCGTAACACATTATTAATCGGAATCGGTTTAATTTTGACAGTTCAACAACATTCATTGCGTTATTTACGTGTTGAGCAGACAAATTTTTCGAACTTATGAAGCAATGGATTAGCAATTTGCTTCAAAATTATTCTGATTCCGATTGATAGTGTGTTACGCAATTAGGGTGCTGGTTTTACAGAGGAGTAGATTGCATAGTACAGTTACAAGATCTTCCGATGATGTTAGATGACATAATTTTTCGACGGAAAACCAAATAATCTAGCTGTGTCAATTCCATATGTACTTTTAAAGTTAAGGAGGGATGGAAGGCATGTAACTAAAAGAGTGATGGTTTATCGTGTTAAGGTTCACTTTCGGTTGGCACAGAAACTGGAGTGATTAAGACGTGTGTTTACTTCAAAGCTTTATTTTCAACTGCCTATTCTAATATGACATGCTTCTAGATAAACGATTAACACCACTATTACATATAACTACCACTATTACATATAACTAGTATAATCCTTCCCAACGGTGATGAATATAAATGTTCATGGATTGAGAGGGAGATGAAGGCCAAAGAAAAAATGGATGAATTGTGTGAAGAATGATATGAAAGAGAAGGGAGTGAATGATAGCGTGATGGCTGACAGGGGAGAATGGAAGAAGAACATGTGTTGCGTCGACCTCAAGTAACATAGAACAAGGGCAGGGAGATAATGATGCACTTTCTAAGTTTCTCAAAAATTCGATTTGATTCGAAATCCATACTAATCCATACTAGTCCATACTAGTATTATAAATTCGAAAGCAACTCTGTCTGTCTATCTGTCTGTCTGTATGTATGTTACCTTTTCACGCCTAAACCGCTAAACCGATTTAGATGAAATTTGGTATAGAGATAGTTTGAGTCCCGGGAAAGGACATAGGATATTTTTTTGATTTCGATATTCCCACGGGATCGACACTTATGCGGGTGAAACCGCGGGCCGCTGCTAGTTGACAATATGTTGCTATTTATGTGAGTGACTTAATTGTCAGTTCGTTTCTTCTGAAAGGAAAAAACTCGTTAATTTTATAAATTAAAGTAGCCCTTTAGGTATTGATTAATTAAACCATTTGCATTGAATTAAATGTTCTTTGATTAATAAATCAGATTGGTAAATCATTGTCAATCAAACGGCCGCTAATTATTGTAATCATTTTATCAATCCATCAATCATACAATTCATTCTGAAAGTATGTACTTATGCTTCAATATAATTAAACTAATTATTGTAGGTATGCTTAAAACAAATCAAAGTTTCATAGTTTACCATTTAAATGAATTATTGCACGTCGTTGTGTCAAAATCACTGTCTAATTATAATGTTTATTGTTGTTGAGTGATTGAGAATTATAGTGAACTAACTGCGCCCCGCGGTTTCACCCGCATAAGTTTGGATCCCGTGGGAATGTCAGGATAAAAACTATCCTATGTCCTTTCCCGGGACTCAAACTATCTCTATACCAAATTTCATCTAAATCGGTTCAGTTGTTTAGGCGTGAAAAGGTTACATAGGTACAGGCAGACAGAGGACGCTGGCACCCTAAACACAAATCTTACTTTGGGTGCCAGAGTTCATCGAAACCACTCTTTTCCTATGTTGTAACGCAGCATAGTGTTTAGATGAGTGTTTTTGTACAACTGAAGTTAATAAAGAAACTTTTTTTTTTTTTTAATGGATGTAAATAATGACTTAAGGTGAGTATACACTAGAGTATTTTCTCGAGCATTTCCATGTAATGTAACGTTCTTACAGAAATTACAAGGCAAAAGTTCAATGTAATAAAAAACGGGCCAAGTGCGAGCCAGACTCACCCTATAAGACACGCACGAAAACATCATCATCATCATCATCAGCCTATAATGTTCCCACTGCTGGGACACAGGCCTCCTCTCTTTGAGAGAGAGTGGGCCGTAATCCACCACGCGGGCCCAGTGCGGGTTGGTAGATGTCACATGTCTTTGAATTTTTGGTTCTAGGACATGCCGGTTTCCTCACGATGTTTTCCTTCACCGTTTTGAGGGCAGTGGTGATGAAATAATTTACACAAAGTAAAGCGCCTGTCTGGGTTCGAACCTACGACCTACAACTCGTAAGTCGCGGCCGATACCACTGGGCCACCACTGCTCCTCCACGAAAACATACTGTCTGTAAAAATAGGGCAATTCTCATAATTACCACGCTGCGTTCAATCTGGTGACTAATCTAAAGTGCATCGTAAGTCACAGAACAGATAAAGTAAAAGTCAACTCAAAACAAACTGTTACGAAATCTCAAACGGGTATTCAATAATAAAATAAAAAACCGGCCAATTACGAGTCGGTCTCGCGCACCGAGGGTTCCGTATAAACCTGTTTAAAATATTTTTATTACATATAATGATGTAACATACAAATTACGGTTGTCGCAATTTTTCCTTTATCTGTGCTATAAGACGTTGCTTCGTACCAAATTTCAAGAATCTGAGTTCACGGGAAGTACCCTGTAGGTTTTGATGATTCCCTTGCGAGTGTCGAAATTTTGCGGCATAAACGGCTGTATCTTTTAATAGCGTTGGCTTGGAAGTTTGATTTTTTCACAGCTCCAAGGGACAGTAGACCTGAGTATTTGATATAAATTCCAGCTTGTTACCTCAACGTGTTCCTGAGAAAAATGGTCTTGACAGACAGACTGACGGACGGAGGGACGGACAACAAAGTGATCCTATAAGGGTTCCGTTTTTTCCTTTCGAGGTACGGAACCCTAAAAAAACAATACTTAATTATTCTCCGCCCATGGTATTCAGAACTAGATCAATAAATATATCGCACACAAGGTCGAGAATCAAACATGACACATGACCGCATGCCCGTATCAGATTATATTAATTCCTTATTGATAATTATTTTCGTAATAAAACGTTTTATAATATTAGTTACCGAATTAATTGACTTACAAACATCCTGTAAACACTATCGCTTACCGGTTAGCGATACATCGGCAAAATTAACTTACAATTCCCAAACTGATAACCAACCTTAACACGGCCGGTTAGAGTTGAATTTCGGTAAACTTTCGTTTGGTAATTGAAAATGTATGTTGGTAATTTAATACAGTGCCATTTTTGATGGTCACAGGCCACAGCGGAAGGAAATAAGGTCGCAATGGTAGTATGTTAGTATCGTCATGTTTTTGTTCGACATGGTGCAAGCCCGGGCAATGTCAGCATACGTTATCGCGACATTGAAGAAGTGAGATCATGGGTAATGTAAGGAATAGAATTATAGATAATTATTTAATGAACAATTATGGCGAATTAGTTCAAGAAAAATGGTTGTTTTGACCGTTTACATCGCTTACGCCCACATGGCTACTATACTTATAATATATACATATGCATAAGAATAATTACCTAATGTATTATATACTAAAACCTTCCTGAAAGTATGTAGATCACATTAGTGAAAGAATTATCAAAATTGGTTTATGAGTTTTTGAGAAAATCGCGGACATACAAACACACTTACGGGTCGAATACAGAACCTCCTTTTATTAAATCGGTTAAAAATAACCGGCCAAGTGCGAGTCGGACTCGCACACGATGGGTTCCGTACCACAAGGCAGAAAACGCAGGAAAAAACACTTTTCTTTTTCCCTTCTTTAATTTTATTTTATTTTTATTACACGTTTATTTTCTCTTGACTGTATACTTACCTGTCAAAAAAAGTAACCTAGATAAAGTGGATAAGACAGAGATTAAAACAGAAGAAGAACTAGCAGGGGAATAGGGGATCCAGGGGGGGGGGGGGGTGAAGGGGGGTTTAGGGGATCAGACCAGAATAAATCTTTTGTTGTTATAGCGGCAAATAGAAAAACGCACTCTGTGAAAATTGCAACTGTCTACCTATCACGGTTCATGTGATGCAGCCTGTAGACAGACAGACGGACGGACGGTTGGAAGGATGGACGGACAGACAGTGGAGGCTAAGTAATAGAGTCCCGCTGGCACCCTTAGGTACGGAACCCTAAAAACATTTTAAAAGGATGTTAAGATGATACGCAGAAGCATCCTCCTGTCATGAAACGGGCTATGCTGAGTCTCTCTGAGGGATCGAATCCGCAACAAGGTGATCCGACAGAGAACCAAAATTCTCCACATAGCTCACAGAATAAGCAAGCTGAATTGGCAATGGGCCGGCCATATTAGCCGTAGAACAGATACCGTTGGGGTAGACGTGCTTGAGTGGAGACTGTGAATCGGCAAACGTAAGGTGCGACGCCCTCAGGCTAGGTGGAGCGACGATCTTCGCAGGATGGCTGGTAGCAGCTGGATGAGAGTTGCCGAGAATTGAGCTGAATGGCGTGCAATAGGAGAGGCCTATGTACAGTAATGGACTGCTGTAGGCTGATGATGATGATGTTCCTGCCTGCAAGAACAAAATATACTGGTCACCAATTATCAGACAAACCAAGGGGTATCATATTACCCAGTAACTGGGTTGTATAGGTCAGATTGGCAGTCGCTTCATATAAAATACTGCGGGGCAATTGCGTAACACTTTATCAATCGGAATCGGTTTCATTTTGACAGTTCAACAACATTCATTGCGTTATTTACGTGTTGAGCAGACACATTTTTCGAACTTATAAAGCAATGGATTAGCAATTGGCTTCGAAATGATTCTGATTCCGATTGATAGTGTGTTACGCAATTAGGGTGCTGGTATTCAGCAGCGTCCTGTTAGACTGGGAAAGTCGACCAAACTTCGATCTGAAAACGCTAGACAGATGATAATGACTGTGATCACCAATCCACCTATTTAGTTTGGATATCAACGTGTATCACCGTTCGCAGTAAGCAATCGTTGCTAGGTCCATGTACAGTAGTGAAGGATTAAAGACTGGTTATAAGGTTGGGCCAGGCTCAAATGGGATTGGGCGGGTCACATCAGCCGTATGCACGATGACCGCTGGGGAAAAATGTCAACACAGTGGGTGCCTGAAGATGGACGGCACCGCCGAGGCCCGCCCAGAAAGAAATGGCGAGTTGGCCTGGACGCGTACCGTGAGGGCTGGTTCGAGGTGGCGCGGGAAAAGAGTTCCTAGAAAGATTTGGAAGAAGCCTTTGCCTAGAAAAAAAAAACAAAAAAAATGTAAGGTCGTTCACATAGGACATAGATACATCTAGATTTTAGCGCTACGTGACTAGAATTGTGATGGTTGTTTACGGAAAAGTTATAAGGAAAGCCAGTCAAAAAATAATGATGGTTGGGAACCGAATAGATAACAGCATAAATTATGTTGCTATTAATTTGGCCGTTGAAAAACGTTCATACACGCACACCTTTTTTAACATCTTTGACTAATGTAGTAGATATCTTTACGCTTTTAAAGTGAGCTCTGTCCTAACAGCCCACGTTTGCAAAGCCTCAAACAAATGAACTTAAAGCGCAGCATTTTTCTGTTTAGTTGTCGGGTATTTCAATTACCTACTTACCTAGAGAGATCTATCTACCTTCTCCGCCTTTAAGAGCCTATACTACCTCAGCTAAAATTCACTCTCTATTTCGCTCATACGATACTGCTCGCTGACTGAGTGAGAGCGAGACAGAGCGCGGTGCTGGGCGGCAGGCAGCGCCAATAGCTTAGGTATTTGCTTTTTACAGTGAAAATAATGGTAATTATAAAAAAGTAAATAACATAAGTTCAATTAGTATGCAAAGTTTCATGATCTAATTTGAAGTATTTTTTGAATACCAGCGGTTTATTGTTCGGGTTAGAGGTAACTTTGGATTTATTTTCTATCGAGAAAATTTTATGGAATCGTGTTTTCGTCTAACATAAGACTTAGCATTAATCCTCAACTTTACCATATATTTATTTCAAAATTAATGGTGCAGTATTTTCGACATAACGGAGGATCACGCTAAGCCATTTGAGGTAGTATAGGCTCTTAACTGTCCCGTTGGTCTCGTGGTCGCAAGCACGACTGCTGAACGAGGGATCCTGGGTTGAATTCCCAGGTCAGGCATTGGGTTGTTACATTAGGAATTTCTCAGAAGCAGCTCGGAGTTTGGAAGTTGGTGGTAAAGACGCCAGCACATCAAGCTACCCGAAACTGTCAAATTTTCCCAATCAACTTTGAACCTTATTTTTTAGCGATAAAGTTGAAAATCTATTAAGGAATTTTGACAGATTGTAGTAGCTTGATGTGCTGGCGCTGGCGTCTGTACGAAAAGCCGTTGGTCCTGCGCCTGATCTCTCCCCGGTCGTGTCGGATTCCCTTCCCATCGAACTATGAGAGTAAAGGAACAGAGAGTACACCTGTGTTTGCGCACACACTTGTGCACTATAATATCTCCTGCGTACTTGGCTACTTTCCGTTGATTGGCCACCGTGACTAAAATCGGTCGTGAGGACTATTATTTAACTTCGACTAATGACATTTTTTTTTTTCATTTTTAATGTGAACTCTCTGACCTAACAACCATTAATTTGCCAGGACTAAAACAACGAATGAATGAATGCATCATTTTCTAAGTAATTCTCGGGTATTTCCAAGTTCCGCTGCACCTATACATTTGTGTTACCAGGGGTCTGAGTCAGTACCTACGTGACTTCTCCAATGTTTACTCTTGGATTTAATATCTATTTGTTTAGCAATTTGGAGTTTTTATTAGGGTAAGCTTCGATGGGTTACCGCTACCCTGGAACATAAAGGGCTAAGGAAGGAACACGGGTGGGTTTTAGTCAGTAAGAGTCTGAAACTCCCTGCCGCTCCACCCAGAGCGGGAGGGGTCATTTGATGATTTCCCATCCAAAAAAAAAGGTAAGTTTCGATGAAAGTAAGTATCAAGTTTCATTCTGGGAAGTACTGCTACCAATCTACCATAAAAGTATTAAGTACTACATTGAAGCCGAATTATAAATGACTAGCTTTTACCCGCGACTTCGTCCGCGTAAAATTTTTTTCTCCCCCGACCCTCCCCATTCCGTCGCATCTCACCGCCTGCCCGCGCTATTACTTCGTTTTAGCTTTCGTTCTGGCTTCTTTTCTTTTTGCTCGGCTCCTAATGGTGCTAGCGATACGTTAAATAGCCTATAGCCTTCCTCAAGAATTGGGCTATCAAATGCAAAAATAATGTTTCAAATCCGACTGGTAGTTTCAGAAATTGGCGCGTTCAAAGAAACAAATAAACTCTATAGCTTTATTATTAGTATAGATAATACAGTCTATTACTGTCCCACTTGCTCAAGACGGATTGACGACTTAAAAAATATATTAGGTCCTTACATATGAAATTGGCGTTTTGTATGGAAGGAACAAAAAGTCGAATATTTTTTAATATAATATATTTAATTAATCAAAGTATGAACCATTGTTTTCAATGCACTTTTGCCATCTTATAGGTAGTTCATTGATCCCTTTACTAAAAAAACCAGTCGGACGGGAATCAATAAAATCTTTGAAGGCGATTTGGACTGCCCCATCGGAGTTGAATTTTTTCCCTTGCAAAAAGTTATCCAAATTGCAAAAAAAATGGTAATCTGTTGGAGCAAGGTCCGGGGAGTACGGAGGATGTCTAAGACATTCCAATTCAAGCTCTTCTAATTTGGTAGCCGTCTGTTGCGCAGTGTGTGGTCTGGCGTTGTCGTGAAGCAGCAGTGGCGTGGAGCGATTGACCAGCCTTGGTTGTTTAGCCGCTAGCTTTTCCATCACATCGAAGCCTGCAGCTAACTCGGACGTGGTTTGCGATGGGTCCGCTTCCACAATAGCCTTCAATTCTCCATTATCAACTTGGGTCTCAGGCCGTCCACGGGGCTTGTTCTGCAGGTCGAAATTTCCAGAACGAAAACGTTGGAACCAAAAACGAACTGTGTTTTCTTTTGCAACATGACCGCCATACACATCATTCACCCTTCGAGTCGTTTCCGCAGCACTAGTGCCACGGCGGAACTCGTACTCGTAAATAATGCGATATTTTAAATTTTCCATTTTGTAAAATGAGTGACGCAAACAGAAAAAACAGAAGAAAAAAAACAAATGAATGACGGTCATCGAAGCACAAATACATGAGTAAATAGCTGTACAAATTTGAATTTGGAATTCCTTACCAAAGAGGAGAAATTCGTGATTAAAGTGGCCAGTACGAAAAACGCCAATTTCATATGTAAGGACCTAATATCAACTGAAAGTCCAGGATCACGATGTTTTCCTTCATCGATGTCAGTATAATGTCCAAGATAAACTCATCATCATATGCCTGCCTTTTCCCAACTATGTTGGGGTCGGCTTCCAGTCTAACCGGATGCAGCTGTATACCAGTATTTTATATGGAGCGACTGCCTATCTGACCTCCACAACCCAGTTACTGGGTAATACTTAACCCTTTGGTAAGACTGGTTGTCAGACTTTCGGGCTTCTGACGACCCGTAACGACTGTTAAAGATCCATGAATGACAGCCGGGACCAACGGTATAACGTGTTTTCCGAGGCACGGAAGGGTAAAAGATGGTCACCCATCCACAGACCAACGGCGGTAAGCGTAGCTTAACCTGATCGAACGACCCGTGCGGCTGTTATTACTTAGCCAAAAGCCCCTCAATTTCCAAGATAAACTATTTTGATTAAATTATGCATTTCCTTGAAAACAGAAGATGACGATTTGTTCAAGATTTGTAAAAATTCCACCAACTTTAAATTATTTACTCCAAGGCCTAACAAATTATGATTATAATAGTTTGCATACAAAAACAGGTGATACATAACAAGAGTTATTAATAATCAAGTTTCCTATTTCTTATATAATAGAACCAAGAAAAAATTTGTATGAGCAAAAAATATAAACAAAATATTAGGTCCTTACATATGAAATTGGCGTTTTGTATGGAAGGAACAAAAAGTCGAATATTTTTTAATATAATATATTTAATTAATCAAAGTATGAACCATTGTTTTCAATGCACTTTTGCCATCTTATAGGTAGTTCATTGATCCCTTTACTAAAAAAACCAGTCGGACGGGAATCAATAAAATCTTTGAAGGCGATTTGGACTGCCCCATCGGAGTTGAATTTTTTCCCTTGCAAAAAGTTATCCAAATTGCAAAAAAAATGGTAATCTGTTGGAGCAAGGTCCGGGGAGTACGGAGGATGTCTAAGACATTCCAATTCAAGCTCTTCTAATTTGGTAGCCGTCTGTTGCGCAGTGTGTGGTCTGGCGTTGTCGTGAAGCAGCAGTGGCGTGGAGCGATTGACCAGCCTTGGTTGTTTAGCCGCTAGCTTTTCCATCACATCGAAGCCTGCAGCTAACTCGGACGTGGTTTGCGATGGGTCCGCTTCCACAATAGCCTTCAATTCTCCATTATCAACTTGGGTCTCAGGCCGTCCACGGGGCTTGTTCTGCAGGTCGAAATTTCCAGAACGAAAACGTTGGAACCAAAAACGAACTGTGTTTTCTTTTGCAACATGACCGCCATACACATCATTCACCCTTCGAGTCGTTTCCGCAGCACTAGTGCCACGGCGGAACTCGTACTCGTAAATAATGCGATATTTTAAATTTTCCATTTTGTAAAATGAGTGACGCAAACAGAAAAAACAGAAGAAAAAAAACAAATGAATGACGGTCATCGAAGCACAAATACATGAGTAAATAGCTGTACAAATTTGAATTTGGAATTCCTTACCAAAGAGGAGAAATTCGTGATTAAAGTGGCCAGTACGAAAAACGCCAATTTCATATGTAAGGACCTAATATCAACTGAAAGTCCAGGATCACGATGTTTTCCTTCATCGATGTCAGTATAATGTCCAAGATAAACTCATCATCATATGCCTGCCTTTTCCCAACTATGTTGGGGTCGGCTTCCAGTCTAACCGGATGCAGCTGTATACCAGTATTTTATATGGAGCGACTGCCTATCTGACCTCCACAACCCAGTTACTGGGTAATACTTAACCCTTTGGTAAGACTGGTTGTCAGACTTTCGGGCTTCTGACGACCCGTAACGACTGTTAAAGATCCATGAATGACAGCCGGGACCAACGGTATAACGTGTTTTCCGAGGCACGGAAGGGTAAAAGATGGTCACCCATCCACAGACCAACGGCGGTAAGCGTAGCTTAACCTGATCGAACGACCCGTGCGGCTGTTATTACTTAGCCAAAAGCCCCTCAATTTCCAAGATAAACTATTTTGATTAAATTATGCATTTCCTTGAAAACAGAAGATGACGATTTGTTCAAGATTTGTAAAAATTCCACCAACTTTAAATTATTTACTCCAAGGCCTAACAAATTATGATTATAATAGTTTGCATACAAAAACAGGTGATACATAACAAGAGTTATTAATAATCAAGTTTCCTATTTCTTATATAATAGAACCAAGAAAAAATTTGTATGAGCAAAAAATATAAACAAAATATTAGGTCCTTACATATGAAATTGGCGTTTTGTATGGAAGGAACAAAAAGTCGAATATTTTTTAATATAATATATTTAATTAATCAAAGTATGAACCATTGTTTTCAATGCACTTTTGCCATCTTATAGGTAGTTCATTGATCCCTTTACTAAAAAAACCAGTCGGACGGGAATCAATAAAATCTTTGAAGGCGATTTGGACTGCCCCATCGGAGTTGAATTTTTTCCCTTGCAAAAAGTTATCCAAATTGCGAAAAAAATGGTAATCTGTTGGAGCAAGGTCCGGGGAGTACGGAGGATGTCTAAGACATTCCAATTCAAGCTCTTCTAATTTGGTAGCCGTCTGTTGCGCAGTGTGTGGTCTGGCGTTGTCGTGAAGCAGCAGTGGCGTGGAGCGATTGACCAGCCTTGGTTGTTTAGCCGCTAGCTTTTCCATCATGGTTTGTAATTGCTGACAATAGACATCAGCTGTAATAGTCTGGCCAGATTTGAGAAAACTGTAATGAACAATACCGGCACTAGTCCACCAAACGCTTACAAGTAACTTTTTTGGGGTTAATTTTCGCTTGGGGCAGGATTTGGCTGGCTGGCCAGGATCCAACCATTGCGCTGAGCGCTTCCGATTATCGTAAAGAATCCATTTTTCATCACAGGTAATGATTCGGTTTAAAATACCTTCATTGTTGTGCCGGTTCAGTAATGTAACGCAGCAGTCGACGCGCGTTTGCCGGTTTGCTTCAGTCAATTCGTGAGGTACCCACCTTTCAAGCTTTTTAATCTTCCCAATTTGCTTCAAGTGAATTAAAACAGTTTTATCACTAACATCGAAGCCTGCAGCTAACTCGGACGTGGTTTGCGATGGGTCCGCTTCCACAATAGCCTTCAATTCTCCATTATCAACTTGGGTCTCAGGCCGTCCACGGGGCTTGTTCTGCGGGTCGAAATTTCCAGAACGAAAACGTTGGAACCAAAAACGAACTGTGTTTTCTTTTGCAACATGACCGCCATACACATCATTCACCCTTCGAGTCGTTTCCGCAGCACTAGTGCCACGGCGGAACTCGTACTCGTAAATAATGCGATATTTTAAATTTTCCATTTTGTAAAATGAGTGACGCAAACAGAAAAAACAGAAGAAAAAAAACAAATGAATGACGGTCATCGAAGCACAAATACATGAGTAAATAGCTGTACAAATTTGAATTTGGAATTCCTTACCAAAGAGGAGAAATTCGTGATTAAAGTGGCCAGTACGAAAAACGCCAATTTCATATGTAAGGACCTAATATTAGCATAGACCTTGTACTTGTGGAGACAATTTGATGTTTACTGACGAAGCTCGCGTTTTTACCCACGACGATACGGAGACGGTATATGATTTTGGGATGAGAGGGTGTGTTTGTTTTGTAAATACACTTGCAAACTAGGAAGAAATTACAAAAAAAAGTTGTCCGGTGCTGCTTATGGTTGTTTTTAGCATAAAAATCTGTTTTTTTTTGGAGCAAAACATCTCTTTTTTTTTAGAAATAAAATCTGTTTTTTTACCAAAAATATATCCTAAGTAACCAATTACACTATGGCGGTGAATGAATGACAAATCCAATGTTCGAATGAAAAACATCTTCGATCAATGTTACGCTTTTGCTCATTCCGGGGAAAACAAAATGGTTTCCTACTAGGGTACAGCTGACAGTCAGCAACCGAAGTGCAAAAATATTCTGTCAACATGGTGCGTTTAGTGGAGAGCAAGAGGTCACGCAGTTCATACACTATTGATGTACCTGCTACCAGTGGCGGATTTACATATTTGTCGCCAGTAGGCTATTCAAATTTTGCCGCCCCTGCCGACCTCTACAATAATGTCCCATGTCTTTTGTATACTGCTTCGACTCGCTTAATTCCATCGCCTTTTCTTCAAAATGCTTAAAATGTTCTCGTTCATCAGCTACGATAAACTTGCAAAGAGATTTGTAAAGATCGGCAACTGTGATAAAATCTACGGTAGAAGCCTGAATTTGAGCACTCGCTTTGTTTATTCTTTCCAAAAAAAACATGGTAGGTATATAAATATTAATCGTTTTAATTTCAGTAAGACATTTAAAAAAAATGTTAGCCCCAAATTTTACGCCCCTGCCGCCCTAGGCTCCAGCCTATTAGTAAATCCGCCACTGCCTGCTACTTATCATTAAGTGGTTATATGGAGGGGCTTTCAAATCAATACTCGTAATATGGCTAAAACACAACTTGAATGTTCAACAAATAACCATAAGTGCTAAAATGTCAATTGGCAATTTATTAATTGTTGAAATCCTTCAGTTCACCGGGTGACTTTTAGCAGCGATTAAATAATAAGCTTTGGCATACGAGCAGCTTATGGAACATACACTTGATCACCTGCGGCGACCAGCGCGGACAAAAATTTCAAGCCTTTCATTAATATGTTGATTTTAAGTCATGAGCTGTAGCGGGTGAAACTTGTAGATACAAAGATTGATAGACCGTGGGAATTCAAACCTCAAATCGTTTATTGCCATCCATAATGCACAATTACAGGTGGTAAATAAAAATAATAAAAACAATTATGGACCCTGTCGGGCACAGCAAGTTTTTAAATACCTAAGTAAGAGAGAGGAAGAGCGCTTTATTAATTTTCCTTGTTATAAAGTTAGAAATATTTTCTATTCTATTAACTATGTATTTATATTTCCATTCATTCACTTATTCTATTAATATTTTACACTTATTTGTACAATCTTGTCGTACTGCATTTTTTATCTCGTTCTCGTATCGTTTTTTTTTAACAGACAGCTGTGCTGCTGGGGAGTTTGTTCCGCCACTTCTTCTTCCCAGCGAAAGTACTAGGAAATGGTGAGGGGCGGGCGTTTTGCGGGACTGTCTCATGTAATTTAACCGTTCGAAAAGTGCTGATTCTCAGCCTAGTTTAAATACTTAAATGACTTTTGATTTTGATTTTATGAAGTGCCAAAATGTACGACAAAGTTATAACAAATAATTCAATACAGCAAAACTTGCCTGATTATTTTCCCATTTTAGAACAGAGGACCACATAAGTATAAACGATGGAAGGATTGCGTGTCAGTTGATATAAGTAGAAAGTTTATTGAGACTGCTGATAAAGGTAAAGAAGATATGATGTGCCGACAACTATTTAATTTGGATAAGGGCAGCATTATGATGATGACATTTTATCAACAGTTCTTGCAATTCTAAGACCCCTCCGTGCCTCGGAAAGCACGTTAAGCTACCTGTCATGGTCTTTGACAGTTTCGGGTCGTCAGAAGCCCGAAAGTCTGACAACCAGTCTTACCAAGGTGTATCGTATTACCCAGTAACTGGGTTGTGGAGGTCAGATAGGCAGTCGCTCCATGTAATACACTGGTATTCAGCTGCATCTTGTTAGACTGGAAGCTGACGCCAACATAGTTGGGAAAAGGCTAGGCAGATGATGATGATGTAGTTTATCGTATTTCCCGACACCCACAGAATTCTCAGTCCTATAAAATCTTATAACCGCTACCGCTACTTACCTGTACCAGACCGAAATCCTTTACATTACCAACGTAAGTACACACACGAGATCTTGACCCTATTATATTTTGGCATTGAAAGTATCGTGAGTGACACATCAGGTCGCCCCCCTGTGCCCCCTCGGTCCCCCTCGCCGCCGGTGATCCCTGCACCTGATGGATGACATAGGCAGGGATGGCAAACCTTTTCAACCGTCAAATTAGTTCCGCGTAGATGGCGCTAAGCGTTTGTTATGCCATTGAGCTGCAAATTGAGTTTCATATTAAAAAAATGGCTGCGATCCTCATTCTAGAAGGTGAAGAGCGCGGGAATCCAGTGGATGCAAGAAGCACAGGATTGGCTGATGTGGCGATGCTCAAGTCAATTGTTTTAATGATAAGGAAGTCGCGCGACTATTTGCGCTAGCTTTCACACCTCCATACAAGCTAGTTGACACAATCGGAACGAGCGAATTTCGTCCCGCATCCCGCGTGGTATACACTTCAGGTTGGCCAGAGCTTAATCAGTCTGACGCAACTGTCTAATAAAAAAAGAAACTATGAAACGTGTACTAAACATAATGGCGGCTATTTAACATCTGCAGTCTGTGCATAGTCTGTGTCATTTTTGTTATGTTGGTATTCAGTTTTAGTACAAGTTTCATACAAGCGACGTTTTTCATCTTTTTCTATGGGACTCCCGTCTTTTCTTACATATAATGAACATTACTTACTCTATGAGCTTAATCATGACTGTGCGCATAGTTTTACTGTACTGCCCCCCTGCCATAGGTTTGCCATCTCTGATATACATATAGTGTGATAAAGTGTGCTCTAGGGCTTACAGAGGATGATGAATGGCGGATGAAGAAGGCAATTATTTCGTATTGTGTTTGCTTGTTTGTTGTAATGGATTCGTTGATTTATGTGTACGAATGTTGACTAATTGGCTTGGGTTAGACTGTGGTGTATAGCCGATCTATTTCGTAATCTCACTGTGAAAACTTAGATGAAATTAGCTTGAACTGCTTGAAGTGACCTGTCATTCCACCTGACAGCTTACTTCAAGCTCACTTCGCTTATGTTTTCGAGATTTTATTTTTTCGTTTTAGGCAACTTATCCGAATTAATTTAGAAGATAATATAGAAGCATTTTTTCTATTTTGTAAATGTGAGTATGGATCCATGGATGCATAAAGTTTTAAGAATTATGCGACGAAAAAAAATTTTTTGAGCTTTGTTCTAGGATTTTTTATCACGATACCTATCGACATTTTTTTTTTTTTTAATATTTTAAAATAAGTATTTTCTTTGAACATTTAATACACAATTTTTTTTCTGGCTTGCAATATGTACCAGTACCCATAACTTTACGCCAAATAACTGAGCGTTTCATGGTGTCTACCTTCTACGACCTAAAGCGCGGTCTTTGTCGGACTGCATAGAAAAGAAAGAGAAGCGCGCTGACACAACAGTGGTAATTTATTGCAAATATGAAGCAATTATCTATTTACAAAAAATAATCCATCACTGAATGCAGTTTGGCATTTAGTTTAATGGTATATTTTAATTATAATTAAAATTGTTAATGAAGAGATAAACTGCTTTTAAAGACAATTAAGAGGTGTATTTGAAAATTTTTTTGATGCATTATTGTATCTTTTTTTTTATTTTTAAGTAAAATATATATGTTTATTTGCTCACAAACTAACTATATACACTAGATACTAAAATAAACGATTAACTAACTTACAATACAAATATATAAAAATAAAAATAACAAAGGACACTTAGGCGTCGAAGTATTCATCCGCATCGCTGTCATCCGGAAACGTGCCCAGAAGACTGGCAGCATTGCCACGTTGAATGGCAATGCTAATTCTTTGGCCAAAGAACGACCCAGCCCTCTGGTCACGTGAAGTATCGACCAGCCGGCAAGAAATTTCCTTAAAAAGGAGACGCGCGCTCGGGCCCCATGACCCGAGCGTTTCGACCCCAAACGGCTCAAAGCTGTAGTTGCCCATAAGGTTACAGTATTATTGTATCTTTAATTATGATTTGAGTTCCATCACTGTATTAAAATAAGAC
Source organism: Amphipoea oculea (assembly GCA_945859645.1). Taxonomy (NCBI): domain Eukaryota; kingdom Metazoa; phylum Arthropoda; class Insecta; order Lepidoptera; family Noctuidae; genus Amphipoea; species Amphipoea oculea. The sequence goes on along the minus strand of OX243885.1, from coordinate 17,399,402 downwards.
TTGAAAATATCATATATATTTTTTTGGTCAAAATTATTTACGGTTTAAGAGATACACTGCTTTAAAAAACCAACTTTTTGACCGTTTTCTGTAACCTCCGCCTTAAAGAATTATCTTTTTTTAACCGACGAAAAAAAACGGAGGAGGTTCTCAATTCGACGCGTATATTTTTTTTTTTTTTTTTTTTTTTTATGTATGATCACGCATAACTTTTTACAGAGCAGTCCGATTTTGATAATTCTTTTTTTATTAGAAAGGGTATACTCTGAAGTTGGTCCCATATAAATTTGGAAAAAAAATTCCAACCCTAAGGGTTAGAAAACAGGGGATGATTGATTGTTCACTCACTGATTGTAATGTATGACCACGCTTAACTTTTTACAGAGTAGTCCGATTTTGATAATTCTTCTTTTGTTGGATAGGACATACTTCGAAGTTGGTCTCATGTAAATTTGGAAAAAAAAATCCTACCCTAAGGGTGGGAAAATAGGGGTGATTTATTGTTCATTCACAGATTTTAATGCACAATTAAAATAATAAAAGGCCTATCTATGTTGGTATATAAAGCCTGTTTTTTTTAAGTATTACATTATATTATTTAGTATTATATTACACAAAAAATAATAGTTAAAGTAGGAGTATATAACAGTTAATGTCTAAAGTAAGGTAGGTATTTTAAAAGTAATCAAACATTAAGCATGTAGTAATTAGTAAATTATGGTCTCAAAAAATTATAAAATAAAAACTTTTTAACAAAAAATTAAACCTCCGAAAAAACTGAAAAGCAAAAAATAATAAACTTTTTTTATTTAACCTCAATAAATAAGTTCTTAAACTAATGCAAGTATACCTAAGTAATTTTGAGTCGGCGCCAAACAATCAATGAACAAAGATTACTAAATTACCTTAAATTTAAAGAAATAAGCAACGTGAAATCTATAGCGATAAACATTAACATTCCAAACAAAAAATGCGCTCTCCGCACGACCACTCGCAACGAATTAATTTGCTTGTTTGGCGCCGACTCAAAATTTCTTAGGTATACTTGCATTAGTTTAAGAACTTATTTATTGAGGTTAAATAAAAAAAGTTTATTATTTTTTGCTTTTCAGTTTTTTCGGAGGTTTTTATTTATTTATTCATTAGTACACATACATTTTATACATTTAAATTGGTGCCAACATAAACTGATTAGAGTTTTACCGTGCACCAAAATCATCGACTATATAATTTAGAGAATTATAACTATACTTAGGTAAAAGGTAACAAAAAAAAATTTAATATTAACAACCAGTGCACATCAGTGACCAATCCGGCCGACCATCCTTAAAACAAAAAAAATGGTGGAGAGATTGTGTTTTAACACAGAATACTTAATAGGTTTTAGTTTACTTTGGGCATTCCTTTCAGTATAATGATATCGTCTCCATTGAGATTGATAACACTGTTATTATGTTACAACAATGTTATAATATTGTCCGTTGATAACATTGTTCTAGTGCACAAGCGTGACAATTGCCATTGTCCTTCATCACACGTTATTGGCGATAGATGTTCATTTAAATGGAATACTGCCCACTCTTTGGTGAATACTGGCGTAACAGTGAATAATCGTCAAAGATCAACACTTAGACAACAAAGATGGAGACACAGGCGCTCTCTCTGTTTCTTTACTCTCATAGTCCAACGGGACGGCAATCCGATATAACCAGGGACGAATCAGGCGCAGGACCAACGGCTTTCTGAGGCACGGGGGTATCACACCATCAACTTCAAAACTCCAGTTTGTTACTGTGAAATTCCTAAGGGAAAAACAAAAAAAAAAAGTAATTTAAATAATTATATCGACTTCAAAAAGAAATTAACTCAAAATTATGAAATAACTTTAATTTCGGAAGTCTGTGTTTTGGGATCTGTATTTTAGTTTTAGTTTTTTGTCACCGACTTCCAATAATATTACATACATACGTGTCGAATTGATAACCTCCTTTTTTTTTGAAGTCGGTAATAGCACTTTGCCCGACCTGGGAATCGCGACTGCTGAGCGAGAGGCAGGACCCTCCGCTCAGCAGTCGCGCTTGCGACCACGAGACCTACGGGCTGTCGACATCAGCCCATTCAGTGTTACTATTTTTCCTCGATTCCCACATGAACGACTCAGAGGTCATAAGTATTTACAGTGAAGTGAGTTACACATGACATAAAGCGGTTCACTTTTAGGTGGAGGTCACGCGACCACACTGTATGTATGTCAATCGATTTCGAGAAAAAAATAACGGGTTTTTCCGCAACTAAGATAGGTAATTTTTTTTAATGCGATTATTTTAATTATTTTAGTAATTCAAAATAATAAAATTCAGCAGACTTTATTGTAAGATACCAGAAGGCCAATTCTCGTAATTTAAAACGTTCAAATTCTAGTACCTAGTCGTCTCATCTCGGCGACAAACAAATGTCAAGAACATGTCAAAAATGTAGGGAAATTAGAGGTATTTTTGACAGTTTGAGACTGAGATCAAACTTTGAACGTTCGAGAATTGCCCCTATGGTAGTACTTTCTTGAAAAATAACAGAACATACAAAACATAATCAGCCCATAATGTTCTCACGGCTGGGACACAGGCCTCCTCTCTGTGAGAGGGGGTGAGCCATAATCTACCACGCGGGCCCAGCGCGGGTTGGTGGATGTCACATATCTTCGAATATTCGGTTCGAAGAAACTTGAGTCGTCGGAGTGCTCGCGGCGCCGCGGGCGGCCGCGCAGCCCTTTCAAGTTTCTCAAGCGATACTATGTATTATAGTAATGAAGATAAAGTTTAAAATTATATGACAGCGAAACTGCTCGTCGCTTCGCTGACATCTCGGTGTGACTCGACCCTTAGCCCGTCCGTTGTCACCAATTCCAAAAATACTCGTCCAATACAACAATAGCTCTGCGATGCGCGTTCGCACGCTACTATTAATAGACGCGCTACAATAGCCCGCGTGTCTTGACCTGCCGCAATGCTATAAATATGTGTTTTGTTGCGATTCCGTGTTCTGACTGATTTGATATATGACTTCTGATTGCGTGGTCATGATCGTTGTTAAATAATGTATACAGTGTCCAATTTAATTTGCTAGGGAAACTCTGCAGACGAAATGGGTATCGATATCTAAACTTGATAACACAAAAAATAAATTAATTTGATAAATTTTTGAAGTGAAAACTTCTTTAGCGGCGTTGAACACTTTTTGTAATGGGTAAAAAATGTTAAACTCGCGTCAGGGCATCGCGTCAGGACACGTGACCGTCAGGAGAGATTCCCCCCCCCCATCTCTTTCTATGGCGGCGCCAACCGAAGTGAACCAAGTGAGACACGATAATGGATGGATGGTGATGGCGATGGCGATGGTGATGGCGATGGCGATGACGATGGTGATAGTGATGGCGATGGTGATGGCGATGGTGATGGCGATGGCGATGGTGATGGTGATGTGATGTGATGTGATGTGATGGTGGACGCGGACGCGGACGCAGACGTGGATGGACAGCTGATGGCTCGACCGTCTGTGTAGTGTGTAGTAGCCACACTGCTGTGTATTCGTAAAATTCGTGTATATAGTGTTTCAAAAAAAGGAAATTGAACAAAGTGCATCGATTAATGAAAAAAGTGACGCAGAAATATTGAAAAAAACTTAGATATTAATTCAATTAATAATTGATTTATTTCAACGTTATATTCAAGTTTTCACTTCTGCCGGCACTCCCGGAGTGCAACCCGTCTTTTTTGTAATCGACTGCAGTTAGTGTGAAACAACAGTTTAAAAAATAGTGTTTTATGTATACTTCACAGAAGTATCGAAATTTTGACACGATAAAACAAAAGAAAACAGATTTTCTCAATTCATACTTCAAGTAACAAATACTGCCAGCGGTCGTTGACCCCTAAAAAAAATACAAATCTTTTATACTACCTGCGCCCCGCGGTTTCACCCGCATAAGTGATAGGCCTGATGGTCTAGTGGTTAGTGACCCTGACTGCTATGCCGGAGGTCGTGGGTTCGATTCCCACCCAGGACAAATGTTTGTGTGATGAGCACGATCATTTGTTCTGTGTCTGGGTGTAATTTATCTATAATATGTATGTATTTAGAAATATATAAGTATGTTTATCAGTTGTCTAGTACCCATAACACAAGCTCTGCTTAGCTTGGGACTAGATGGCGTTGTGTGATAGTTGTGGAATATTATTAAAAAAAAAAAAAGAAAAAAAGTGTCGATCCCGCTGGAATATCGGGACAAAAGTAGCCTATATGTTAACCCAGGGTGTTAGCCTCCTCAATACAAAATTATATCAAAATTGGTCCAGCCGTTTGAGCGTGAAGAAGTAACAAACATATAAACACACACCCAACACACTTTCGTCTTTATAATATTAGTGTGATTTTTATTTTATCATGTTTAGATATCAATATCTATTACGTCTGCAGTGTTTCGCTAGATAATTTGAGTTGACCTTGTATATTAACAAGGATTAGTATGTGTGAAAAATAATTAACCTTTCTTAGATTAAAATTATTGTTCTATAATGGAATAGATTCCTCCAAAGAAACGATGGACGGACTGTGTGAATATATGGTTCAAATGGGGGTGACTACCGAGATGGCGACTAATGCAGAAGTCATCATCTGCCTAGCCTTTTCCCAAATATGTTGGGGTCAGCTTCCAGTCTAACCGGATGCAGCTGAATACCAGTATTTTACATGGAGCGACTGCCTATCTGACCTGAGCTCCACAACCCAAGTTACTGAGTAATACGATACCCCTTGGAAAGACTGGTTGTCAGACTTTCGGGCTTCTGACGACCCTGTAATGAAAACGACTGTCAAAGATCCATGAATGACAGCCCGCAGCGACTAATACAGAAGTATGGAAGAAAACAAAATGTTGTGCCAACGATAAAAGCAGAAGAATGATGATTAGATGGACCTTTGGGGTCGCGAGCGCACAGAGTGGGGACTCTGTCTGCCCACCAAGCGACCCCAGGGAAGACAGTGGCACAGTGGTCACGTGCTGCCGTGCATAGCGAGGCTCAAGGGAGGCCCCTTTACAGTCTCCCCAGGGATGTGCCTTACAGGCGTTGCGCGGGGGTGTTCCATAATTGGTCTTTTAAGAGGAACCGGGACCACCCGTATGTGCGGATGGTGGTCACCGGGGTGGTTTTAGTGAGGTAAAAATCCCACACTCCTCAACCTCCCTCCCCGGAGGTGCCTTTTGAAGGTTTCCCCCGAAAACAAAAAAATGGCGATGATGATCAAACCATAAATTTTCCACGCTTCCTAGTGTTTTTGGTAATTGTAAGCCTGTCCTTCTGCAAAGCTACGAATACCTAGCTGTCTTTTGCGATGTTCTGTTCTAAATATTAGACTTCAACCACAGGGCTTGAGAGGATGGCATATAAGTATGTATAATATTATAACGTTTGTCAGAGGAAATTCTAAGTAATGAGGATAGGCAACAAAGATTTCCTCACGAACGCACGTAATTGCATCGTAAATATTTATTTATTGGGAGATCTAAACAAAGCAGGAGACAATTTTGTAATGATCCTATTCTGCCCTAGAAAGAACAAAGGTTTCAAACGAACTTGATGTCTCCACCATTCCACTCAAGGGTCTTAACTCTAGAATTACCCTTTAAAGGACTTAAGACCTTATTCCACGTAACCCAGTAAACAAGAAGCGTGTTAGAAGCAGGAAATACAACACGGAAGCAAACATAACGTTACCGACAAGGTCTGTAGGGATGACTGCAGTTGCATACCACTCGCAATTATTTACATCAATATTCTTATAAAGTAACACAAACGACTGAAGTAGTTATAATTGGAAAACGAAGAGCTAGGAATGAATAGATGTAAACTCAAAGCATTTATCCTTTCATAGTGTAAAACAAAGTCGCCTAAATATCTGTACGCATATAACTTCCGAATGAAACCACACCAAATTGGATAATTTTTTTTTGTTGTGTTCGGTGTTTCCAAAACAAGGTTTGTATCGAAGAAAAAAGAGTGAGTATGATGCTCTAGAGAAAAAAGCCAAGAATGCTGTGGCCATAGCAAGAGCAAAAGCTCACAACAAGCTTTAAGACACACTGGATAATCCAGCAGGTCAAAAACATCTTTACCGGCTTGCTAGAGCTAGAGAGAGAAAGATGAGAGATATCTGTCAGATAAAGTGTATAAAGGATGAAACTAGAATAGCTCTTTCGGATGATGAGAAAATTAAGGATAGGTGGAAGAGCTATTTCGAAAGACTGATGAATGAGGAGAATGACTGGAGTGGTGTACTTGGGAATAAACTAGTAAATGAGGGGTTAGTTAGAATGATTAGTATGGATTAAGTGAGAATAGGAGTAAATGAGATGAAGAATGGTAAAGCAATAGGTCCGGAAGGGGTACCAGTTGAAGTATGGAAGTTATTACGGGTAGATGGATGGACGTGGTCAGCTTTATTCGTGAATAAGTTGTAGGTGGAAGAAGCCATACCTGACGAATGGTGTAACAGTTCGCTGGTGCCCATCTTTAAAAACAAAGGTGAAGTGCTGGAGTGCAACAAGTACAGAGGAATAAAGCTAATGTCACATAGTATGAAGGCTTGGGAGAAAGTTATTGAAAGGCGACTGAGAGAAGAGAGTGAAATTTCACAAAACCAATTCGGTTTCATGCCTGGTCGAGGAACAACAGATGCCATCTTTGCTATCCGCCAGCTGTGCGAGAAATACAGAGGTGCGCATAAAAACTTGCACATGGTATTTGTTGACCTCGAAAAGGCATACGACTGAGTACCTCGTGAAGTTTTGTGGTGGGCGCTGAAGAAGAAAGGTGTGCCAAGGAAGTATGTGCACTTGATTAGAGCGATGTACAGTCGATGCAGTACCCAAATCTGGTCTACAGTGGGCACTACTGGCAGCTTCAACGTGGTTGTCGACTTGCACCAGGGTTCAGCATTCAGCCCGTACCTATTCGTGCTGATAATGGATGCCCGGATACATATACTTAGAAAGACAATAGAAAGCTAGTAATAGGGTAATGACTCCACAACTGTCCGTTTGGCATACAAATGTACCAATTTGGAATGTAAGTCTTGTCGTAGATAAATACCAAGTAATCTAGTCGCACTTTACTACTGGATATTGACTTTCTCGAAACATGCAAGTTTCGACTTAATTCCTTCAATCAATTCTACCAAAATCCTTGTTTTTCTTATGAAGACCAAACCAAGCTTCATCATAAGTCGATTCTCTGGAGGCTGTGAAAAAAATTTGCAGATATTCAAATCAGCAGGGCAATTGCGTAAAACATTATCAATCGGAATCGGTTTCATTTTGACAGTTTAACAACATTCATTGCGTTATTTACGTGTTGAACAGACAAATTTTTCGAACTTAAGAAGCAATGGATTAGCAATTTACTTCAAAATGATTTAGATTCCGACTCATAGTGTGTTACGCAATTAGGGTGCCGGTCCAACTTGGGCGAATTTTAATATCTACCATTCTGTATGAATACCATACTACTATGTGTGAAAGATAATATAGCGAGAATGAGGGTCATTACCGAGATGACAACCCCAAATAAATTGAGATAAAGATGATGATATTCTATATCAACCTTTTAAAAGTTTTCAGGTAGCGGCTTGGACCTCACGACTCTCAAAAAAAAAACAACTGTTTCAAAGCCTACCCAACTTCATCTCTACGCAAAAATATATTTTTATCTTTTCTAAGAATTTTTCTCGTCTTCTAAATATTCCTTCTACTGATATCCTTGATAGCACACAGTACATAGAAACACTTGATAAAACAAACACCAACATCTGTTGCTAATAATACGCGACCCTGCGTGCGCAGGAAGTGCAGATAACAACAACATTGCGAAAGTCTAGAGGAAGTAAGTCTAGAATTATCTCTGGTAAGGATAAAACGGTGTTATTTATAGTATTGACGGCTTTAAGGATATTAATTTGTAGGCTGTAGAGGTTTTATTGTAGGTGTTAATTGTTTATGGTTATAATGTGTGGCGCCTTGTCGTAACTATTTAATGCATTTTTCTTTTTTATCTTTTAATGCATTTATTTCTTAAGGTTTTTAACGTATGAACACGTTAAAAGAACGTACTGAATATAGGTCAATAGCCACAACAATTAAATTGCCATAATAATCACCTAGAAAATGAAATAATAATGAGTCTTTAAGGAGTCCTGTTAATGAGTATTTATTATTATAGCTAAAACTGTTTGCATGTAGTATAGAATCATTTGAAACTTAATATCTGTAACTAACTTGTAGCTACTTTCTCATTCTGTGCAAATAAAGAACTATTCTATTCTAGTTTTTTTTTTTTTTTGGTTGGGATTTCATCAAATGAGGGTTCCTGCTCTGGATGGAGCGGAAGGGAGTGTCAGACTCTTACTGACTAAAACCCACCCGTGTTCCTTCCTTAGCCCTTTTTGTTCCGGGGTTGGAATTCGGATTGGTGATTGCAGTGTGACCGTTGCTAGCTGAAGTAAAGTCACCTTATGACACCTTATGACAACCCATCTTATGAAGGGCATAAAATACTTATAGCATCTTCAGGGCATGTTCCATACTGTTGAACAAACTTGACTAAGGGAAATAATAATAATACTTAGTATTTATTTGACATAAAATCGTACACAGATAGATAGACACTGACCCCCATGCTAGGCAAAACCATGTGTTACAGAAAGATTATTCTTTCTTTAGAACTCCTAATATAAGAAAGGCCTTCTTACTCCTTTTCACTACCACGCTACAGTTTTTGGGTAATACGACATACATACTTTTTGGGTAATTCCAAAGCTTAACCTTTTTAAAGAAAATTGGGTGTATGAATTCTAGACGCGGCGGCCAAAAGCACTTAAGTCAAATCTTTTTGCATGCGAAAATGACTTAAGTTCTTATGGCTTGCATTTAAGTTACATCTTTATGGATACCAAAAATATTTGACTTAAGTGATTATGCCTTCCGAGTCTAGAATTGTGATAGGGTAACTAATGTAGCTGGGTCCGCGTGGTAGATTACGGCTTACGGCCCACCCCCTCTCACCAAGAGGAGGCCTGTACCCCAGCAGTCGGAAGTTCGGAACATTCTAGGTTGATTATGCTTATGCAATGTAACTATGTAATAATACATTAATATTAAATCAGCTCAAGCTTATCAACATTTACGTACAGATCACTCGTAGACCGGAAGGAAAGGAAAGCACCTTGACCGACAGATAAACACACTCACGGCCGCCCGCGGCCGCTCCGCCAAAACAAAACAAGATAATTAACCGTCTTGTAGTGTCAAGTAATAATAAGATAATACAATTATAATAATGTCACTATCAGAGATCAAACGTAATTATAAATCCAACATAATCTGCAATCATAATTATTTCATCACCACTGCTCTCAAAACGGTGAAGGAAAACATCGTGAGGAAACCGGCATGTCCTAGAACCAAAAATTTGAAGACATGTGACATCTGCCTACCCGCACTGGCCCAGTGCGCGCCCACTCCCTCTCACTGAGAGGAGGCCTGTGTCCCAGCAGTGGGAACATTATAGGCTGATTATGTTGTTGATGTATGTTGTAATCTGCAATCGTTACACGATTTATATTCTTTGTAAATGAAGCCTGAAGGGAATTGGAAACTCGAATCCTTTCGTATTTTCAGCCACCAAAGAGGTGGGTCTTTTGAAGCTAAAAATATGAATGAATTTGATTTAAATGTTTAAGACGAGGAAGAATTTATGCTTTTCTTGATGAGTCTCTTCTCACTGTAAAATAAAGTGTACTTAGAGAGCCGACTGACAGCTTTAATATGTGTAAATACATAATTTCATCACCGTTGTCCTCAAAACGGCGATGGAAAACATCGTGAGGAAACCGGCATGTCCTAGAACCTAAAATTCGAAGACATGTGACATCTGCCAACCCGCACCGGGCCCGCGTGGTGGATTACAGCCCAGTCCCTCTCGAAGAGAGGAGACCTGTGTCATTATACGCTGATTATGCTAGAGAGCCGTGTTTTGTAAAAAAAAGCAGCTGACATTCTCGGGCATTGAATTAAACTAAGAACATTTCCATGCATCTCCACCTACATGTAATGAATTTCTGATTACCCACGATCCTTGCGCAAGAACTGGATCACTTTTTTGTCTTTCACCAATATCGTGTTCTTCAGTTTCCGCCGATACTTACCTACCACACGGACAGAAGCAAACAGATCCACTGACTAGAACATAATCTAGATAGAACCTTCCTTAAGCTACTTTTGGGGGTCGGACAAGACGACAGTCCTTCCGGTGGCTTTCATTCGCACCTACGCCAGACGCACCTACGCTAAAACTTAAAATTGGAACGAGCCCACCATACTACCCAAATCAACCAGTCAATACAACGGTAGATGCAGGGCCGGCCTTAGCCATCTAGGCGCCCCGGGCGAGTCATGCCTTTGGTGCCCTCTTAGGTATACTTATTTCATTAAAATTAAAAAAAAAATATTTTGAATTTGTACATAAATAATTCGTAGGCACGTTATTGATAACGTTCAGGTTTTCTAAAAATATTTTTTGATTTGCTTGTGAACTTACGAGTATGTAAAACGCAAAGAAAGAAAAGTATGTATAATGCAGGCTGGGGGGCTAATACGAGTTGCAATTTCAGTGAGAGATACGAGAAGCGACAAAATGACAGCTCGTGTTTAGACATAGAATACTCATACTCACTCCTACGAGATAATAAAGTCTATAAAAGTTAATACGCTGATTCTAGTTTTCCTTTAGATTGATACAAATAGGTATTCAAATTAAGTGGTTAAGTTATGAGCTGGCGCGTGCGGCGCGCCTTAGTACCTGGCGCCCCGGGCAGACGCCCCGGTCGCCCCCCCCTAATGCCGGCACTGGGTAGATGATCACAGAACCGAAAGACCTTCACTGCTTCCCAAAGCGTCTCAACAACGAACGGTCCTGTGCTTCCTGCATCCAGCAAATCCGACAGTCTCCTGCTTGCCGGAAATCCACAAAGATATGGGCTAGAGTCAAACCACCAGCTGATAACAAGTTGGTAACATATCGTACTTCGCTTGGGACAGATAAGGCGTCATTGACACAGTAAGTGCGCGGGCGCACGACGCGACCTCTGCTTACTACCGGTGAAAGATAACCGGTAGCGACAGCAACCGAAGTAGGCCTATAGCGTGAATGTTTTGTTTTTATGTTTGAGAGCAATGGTGACCCAGTGGTAACTGCGAGTTGTACGAGTTATTGGTCGTAGGTTCGAACCCAGACAGGCGCTTTACTTTGGGTAAATTATTTCATCACCACTGTTCTCAAAACGGTGAAGGAAAACATCGTGAGGAAACCGGCATGTCCTAGAACAAAAAATTCGGAGACATGTGACATCTACCAACCCGCAATGGGCCCGCGTGCCCGACCTCTCGGAGAGATGAGACCTGATTCCCAGTAATGGGAAAATTATAGGCTGATTATGTATTGCCGGCGTGGACAGGACTTTTGTGACTTTTGGAGCTTTCGTATGCGGTCTGAAATTCAGAATAGAGTGATCGTTGGCTTCGTAATCACAGTTAAAAGACTCCCACTACTGGATATAGGCCTCTCCAAAACATCTCCACAGCGACCAGATGGGCACAACTTTGGCTTAGATAGGTGATATTGCAGAGGATGCTGGAGTGTTGCCTCATCATAATCTTATCTCCTGTCACTTATGAAAGAAGTTTACCTAAAGTTTGCCGAAAATTGCACATTATTATTATTATTTTGTTTGATTTGACATATCTCGGGACCATGGGGTCCCGGTCCTTTGGAAGGCGTACGAGGGGCCGAAGCCAACTCGCAGAGGCCCCTTAGGAAATTTTAATGAAATGTGGCACCAACCGACGATTATCCCTGTATGCATTATGCAAGTGCACCCAAGGACCAACCCCGGTTGGTGAAGGACTATTGCAGGATGTGGAAAAATAAAAAGTCGGGTTTGAGTGGCTAAATTATTATTATTATAAGCCTGTATTGTCCCACTGCAGGGCAAAGGCCTCCCTTCCCTCCTAAAATTATAATATAATATATAATATTCACAACTTTCACACGACGCCATCTAGTCCCAAGCTAAGCAGAGCTTGTGTTATGGGTACTAGACAACTGATAAACATACTTATATATTTCTAAATACATACATATTTTAGATAAATTACACCCAGACACAGAACAAATGATCGTGCTCATCACACAAACATTTGTCCTGGGTGGGAATCGAACCCACGACCTCCGGCATAGCAGTCAGGGTCACTAACCACTAGACCAATTGCACATGAAATTGGTAAATACAGCTTTTTTTTTAAACCTAGTGAACTAGACGCTGCAGCTGTAACGCCTCAAAAAATGTTGTCGGAATTTCTTTAAAAAGTGGTGACATTATTCAGCATCAAAAACTGTATTGTTTTTAATAGTGTCGGTTTTTCTGCTGACGGTACATCCCACATTAAACCGACCTTCTCCAATGTCGCTCTACTAGTGACAATACCGACATTGCACCTTTCACAATTACACTACAACATTATACACATTACATACACCTTATTTAAAACTGCTGAAGGTCCTATATCCCGTACTTCCACCGCAAAATACCTAGCAAGCCATTTCCCAAGACTTCTACATCGATTTTCGATCTTATTTCGAGTGAGTAAAGATTTAAATTCTTTTGAACGAACTGTATAAACAGTAGTCCGTATTTTCAAGTCTTATTATGATCATTCATAATTACGACGTCAGTATAACAATAATTTTGTTAGCAAAACATGATAATCTGTTAAGGCACTGTCAAATACTTTATGTAAGCATTTAAATATATAAAATATTTTACATACTTAACTACGAACAACCGACTTCAAAAAAAAAACTACAAAGTGATAAATAAATTTAATTTCGGAACTCGTTGTCGTTGGTTCAGCATTTTCGTTTTTTGACACCGACTTCCGAAATTACAGTCATTTATCACTGTAGTTTTTTTTTGAAGTCGTTTGTTTTTTTTTTTGTAAAAAAGTTTTTATTTTTCATTTTTTAGCTGTACCTACTCCACACAAATTCAATTAACACTAGTGCATTGAAGAATTGAAGACACCGACTAGAAGAATCATCAAAATTCGCATAGAAATGTCGGAGATGCAGTAAGTTTATGCATATAACTTCGTACATAAGAATAATTACCTAATGTATTATATTATACTAAAACGTTCATGAAAGTATGTACATTACATTTGTGAAAGAATTATCAAAATCGGTTAATTTTTTTTTTTTTTGAGAAAACCGCGGACATACTACATACATACGGGTCGAATACAGAACCTCCTTTTTTGAAGTCAGTTAAAAAAGAACCGGAGTTACCGACTGAGCTTTCAGAGTAAGCAAACTGCAGTAGCAGTGGGCTGGCCATGTGGCCACTGGCCATGTTGAAAAAAAGACCGATGGTCGGTGCAGAAGACGAGTTCTGGAGTGGAGACCGCGTATCGGCAAACGTAGTGTAGGACGCCCCTCAGCTAGATGGACCGACGCCCTCAATATGAAGGGCTGGGACAGGCTGGATACGGAAGGTGGAAGACAAAAAAAAAAAAAAGGGTGTTGTGGCGCAGCATCGAAGAGGCAGGTCTAGCAGTGGACTGCGATAGCCTGAGTAGATTGATACTTAAATACTAATATAAGCAGAACAGATCAAGTGACATCCAGGCTGCAAAACCCATTTATAATACTTACCTACTAGCTGACCCGGCGAACTTCGTACCGGCTCAGAATAAAATAATGTGACAAAGTTCAATAGGCCAGTGGCGCCATCTGTTATCATAATAACGTTATTGTTGTTTTCCTCGGGAACAGCACTTTTTTTCGGGATGAAAGGTACCCTATGTCTGTTTCTGTACACCTGACAACGTATACATGCAAAATTTCAGGATGATCGGTTCAGTGGTTTAGGCGTGATTTACTAATAAACAAACTTAATTTTGCATTTATATTATTAGTTGATTAGTTTAGATGAATTATTTTGATCTTGAATTTGTATGTACCCTTAACCATATCTCCGATCACCGAATTAAGAGCAAATTTATAATCAGTACATGATATCGGTCGATAAAATCGCTGTTCAACGGCACTCAGCCCTCAGTTTCAGCTGCTCTGTGATGTTATCCCCTGACACGGGCATTCGTGTTGTAACACTCATTAAGATTGAGAGATAGTATAAGTTTATGTCACGATGTGAGATACGTCATGTTTGTTTTCGGATCTATTTAGTCTGTGGCTAAGTGGGTTTGATAGATTTGGTACGATGCTGTTTTGTTTTTTTTGCTCTGTGTCTTTTTATTAATGGGTGGGATATCATCAAATGACCCCTCCCGCTCTGGATGGAGCGGACGAGAGTGTAAGACTCTTACTGACTAAAACCCATCCGTGTTCCTTCCTTAGCCCTTTATGTTCCGGGGTAGCGGTAACCATTTCGGACAATCCCGCACTCCCCGGCTGGCTTCGGCCCTGGCAAGCCTCTTCCTTTTTGCTGACATCTCTTTGAGGCGCGCGTGGAACTCGTACGCGCCGTCGCTAAGATGGCTGTTCACTCTTGCTTTAAAGGCAGATGAACACAGATGTCGGTAGAGTTCCACACTTTGGCTGTGCGCATAATAAACGTGAAGGAGAAGCGCTGAGTACCTACGACTGGTTGGGATATCTAACCAAGTGTGGACGGTACGCTGCAGTGCGTCTGGCAGTCCGTTAGTAAAAGGGCGATGGTGGGATCAGCGGGGCAACTGCGTAACACGTTATCAATTGGAATCGGCTTCATTTTGACAGTTCAACAAAGTTCATTGCGTTATTTACGTGTTGAGCAGAAACATTTTTCGAACGTATGAAGCAATGGATTAGCAATTTGCTTCAAAATGATTCAGATTCCGATTGATAATATATTTCGCAATTAGGGTGCGGGTCGTGGAATACTGTCGCTGTCAGTGTGTGAGTGGTCACTGATAGTACTTAATGTACAGTCAACAAAAGAGATAAGTATACAGGATCGTCGGATATAGTTGAAGTTTAGTAAGAAACCGATGGATGTTGCTGACTGAAATTTAATTTGATAAATGAGCTGTTTGTTTTCTATTAATTAAATTATTTTTTATTCGAAAACATCCATCGGTTTCTTACTATACTTCAACTATATCCGACGATCCTGCATACTTATCTCTTTTGTTGACTGTACCTTTGTATTAATCTAACAACTTGACCTCTAGACTGGGTCTATGGTTACATAGATTTTTGCCATAAAGTAAGGCCCCTGTTCATCTTCAATCAGAAGGAAACTGCGATTACTGGATTTCGTATGATATATTTATAGGCTTAGGGTGGATACATGAAACATGCTGGGACATGCATTTCCGTGAATTCATCTTAAGGTGAGTTTTTGGGATAGATAATAATTTGCTGGATACTAGTATTTTACATGGAGCGACTGCCTATCTAACTTCCACAATCGAAAGGGTTACCGCTACCCCGGAACATCAAGGGCTAAGGAAGGAACACGGATAATATTTCCCATCCATAAAAAAAATTTAAAAAAAAAAGGCACTGGGTAGCACGATCGCCCTTGGTAAGACTGGTTGTCTGACTTTCGGGTTTCTAACTACAGGTAAAGACTCTCAAAAATCTTCGAATGATAGTCTGGGAGGAAATACAGTCATACAGTCTAGTATGACATTTGACAGTTCAGCGACTTAATCAGGCTTTCATAGTAACATATTCAGTCCCTAACTTTGTAGCCTATAATGTTCCCACTGCTGGAACACAGGCCTCTTCTCGGTGAGAGGGAGTGGGCCGTAGTCCATCACGTTGGCTCAGTGCGGGTTGGTATGTCACATGTCTTCGAATTTTTGGTTCTTTGATCCGGTTTCCTCATGATGTTTTCCTTCACCGTTTCGAGAGTGGTGGTGATGAAATAATTTACACAAAGTAAAGCGCGTGTCTGGGTTCGAACCTACGACCTACAATTCGCAAGTCAAGGCCTTTACCACTTTGACTTTGTAGCTTGACAAACTAAAATAAAAAAAAAACTATTACCAAACAAATCAGTCAAACAAACTCAAAATGCTCTCATCACGCATGAAACGAACCCACTCCTTTATTGCATAACATGTCTGACACACACACACACACACGCATATATAAGTACATACATACAGGTAAATTGTGTCCACATGTCAATATAATATTGTAAGCACAGAACACGACTGGTTTCATAGACTAGTGTTTGACCGTGACTTGCTGCGGGTTTTTTTATAAAGCTTAAGGCTCAATCTATATAGGACCTATGACATTGATGTTAATATATAAGAGTTTGCAATGTTACAAAATAGATGTATTGAATGAAGGCTTTTTGATTTAAACAGTTGACTATTTTTTTTGCAATGGGCGTTTGTCACTGTAGTACTTAATACTCAGATGTGTGAACAGCGTAGTCACTGGGTGGACCCTTCATAGACTCGTTTATAACTCCTCGTAGACCGCTCCTAGGCCCATTATAGACCCATTGTAGGCCCCTAGTAAAAGTCTTGTAGGGCCTTCGTAGGCCCCTTGCAGACCCTCGTAATCCCATTGGTTCCGTTTGTAGAACCATCTAAGAACCCCCGTAGATCCCTCACAGACTTATCAAGGACCACTTTTAGAATTAGTAGACCCCTCGTAGACCCATTGTAAACCCTCGTAGAAGTCTCGTAACACCCTCGTAAGCCCAATGTATAGACCGCTTTTTTTTAATGGATGGGAAATCATCAAATGACCCCTCCCGCTCTGGGTGGAGCGGAAGGGAGTGTCAGACTCTTACAGACTAAAACCCATCCGTGTTGTTTCCTTAGCCCTTTATGTTCCGGGGTAGCGGTAACCCTTTCGGACAATCCCGCACCCCCGGCAGGCTTGGCAGGCTTGGCAGGCTTCGGCCCTGGCAGGCCCCTTCCTTTTTGCTGACATCTCTTTGAGGCGCGCGTGGAACACGTACGCGCTGTCCGACACGGGCCTGGTCCTGATCGGACGGTGAGCTACGTATTACTCTCCGTCCGCAGGCCCGCGCCTACGGTGGCCAGGAGTCGTCGCGCGGCTCCCGAAATGTATAGACCGCTAGTAGAACCATCTATGAACCGTCTTAGATCCATTTTTGACCTCTCGTAGACCACTCATAGACGCCTCGTCGACCCCTCGTAGCCCCATCGTAGACCCTCGTTGACCCCTCACAGATTTCTCATTTCTTCCTTCACCCTTATAATTCGAAAGCTCCTCATAAACCACTCGTAGAAGCGACGAAGACCCGTCGTATAATCCGCTTTACTTATTTCGCCTACAGGGCTTACGACCTATACAAAGGTACAAGCACTTTATCTAACAATACATGGTGATGATCTTGCGCACACTACGCGTGACAGTCGCACCTCAATTCAACAAGAGACGATCACGTTCGGATGACACGAGCTTTTGTTCAAGGGCGGCTGTGTACAGTACTAAAGGCTTTATTAGTTTTATGGCACTACTTCTTATGGTCATCACATTATTTATAAGCATAGAATTGGTACCCGGAGAAGGTAAAACTTCTTATCCTTAATTAACTAACAAACTATTAAAAAAATATATATTATAAATATAAAAACTTTATATCTGCCTAGCCTTGTCCCAACTATGTTAGGGGCGGCTTCCAGTCTAAGAAGATGCAGGTGAATACCAGTATTTTACACGGAGCGACTGCTTATCTGACCTCCACAACCCAGTTACTGGGTAATACGATACCCCTTGGTAAGGCTGGTTGCCAGATTTTCGGGCTTCTGACTACTCGTAACGATCACTGTCAAAGATCCACGAATGACAGCCGGGACCAACGGCTTAACGCGCTTTCCGAGGCACGGAGGGGTCTCGGTATGTAAATATGTTTTTTTTTTATTTGTTCTCTAAAGAAATACAATATTTTTTCTTTTATATATACAGAGTCAAATTAAATCAGCTAATGAAATAGAAAGAAAAAGATGCACTGAACTTAAATTTAGTTTAGTTTGTGAACAACAGAATCGACACCAATATTAGAACTACATGATCAGATAGGAATTCCCCAAAAAAAATAACTAAATAAAGCTGTAATTATTATAAACTAATTAGTCTTAGTAGATGTGGATGTGACTAATTCGAGACAGAATTAAATAAATAACGCTGTGAACACACCATTGTATGCTAATGTCTGGCGAACTGGTTTCTAGGGATGTGCTGATAAAGATCTGTATACAATAATTTCGATAAATCATTATTTCATCGACATAAATAGGTGCAGGGTGAAATTAAAAATTATGGGCAACCTTTTAAGGGGTCATTGTACTCATCATTATGAACAACTTTTACTATGGGACTAAACATAAAATCGCGAAAAAAAATCAGCATTTGTCTTCACATAACCCGTCAAAATCTAGGGAAGACCTGATTTTTTTTTCGCGATTTCAGGTTTAGTCCCTTAGATAAAATTTGTTCATAATGATGAGTACAATGACCCCTTAAAAGGATGCCCATGAATTCAATTTCACCCTGTATATACGGACTGCATGGAAGTTAAAGAAGAGTCAAATTAAGTTAATTGTGGAATACTCATACGTCTAGTAGTCGCAAGCACTAATGCTATGCCTGAGGTCCTGGGTTGGATTCCCAGGTCAGCCAAAGTGTTATTGGGTTTTTCTCGAGTCTAGATTTGTGCCCGATTGATGGCAATAGGCTCGCCCCCTATTACATGAAACTTAAACATAACTGGCGAAATGTGTGTGTACTATAGGTACAGTTAACAAAAGAGATAAGTATGCAGGATCGTCGGATATAGTTGAAGTTTAGTAAGAAACCGATGGATGTTCTCGAATAAAATTTAATTTTATTAATAGAAAACAAACAGCTCATTTATCAAAATAAATTTCAGTCGACAACATCCATCGGTTTCTTACTAAACTTCAACTATATCCGAAGAACCTGCATACTTATCTCTTTTGTTGACTGTTCATTTTTACCTAACCCATCGGCAATTACAGGCGTGATTTTATGTTATGAAATCGCTGTATCAACTCCCAAATCATCATATTGTTATACTCATCTTGGGAAAGAAAGATGTCGAGCTAATAAGGTCTTAATACAGCAGCAGAACTGCATTCACTTTATTAATATATGTAGATCTAGGGTTACTATTTACTTTTGAAAAAAAAACTGTAGGCATCTATGAATATTCCATGCTGTCAAGGTAACTTGCGGGGCTTTCTGCCCCCAGGTTTTCAAATAGGTATACCCACAGCTGAAGGCTAGTTGACCTCTCTAGAAATGTTATCGACTACTTATCCGATAAGTACAGCCCTATTTTAATGCGGTCTAAATACATTAAGCGCGGCACACACGTGCGGTTATGAGGCACTACACTAGTTACGTAATTTGTGGCACATAATAATCTCATACTGCACATATTCTGGTACGTTACTTATTGACAAAGGTGGTCAAACTTTTGCAAAAGCTGCGCAGGCGCTTGTAGATAAAGAAAAGTGTTAACTGTTTAGAGAAAGAGTCTTATCTAAGTGTCGCGCCGGGATGCCTTGCTGCTTTCAAAGATGCTGAATATGAAAACCAAGAAGATTTTCATCTTCATCGTGTCATTGATTTCAGTAAGTAATAAAAGTAAAGCAAAAACCTAATGTATAAAACCTTCCTGAAAGTATGTAGATCACATTAGTGAAAGAATTAACAAAATTGGTGCATAAGTTTTTGAGAAAATCACGGACATACAAACATACATACGGGTCGAATACAGAACCTCCTTTTTTCAAGTCGGTTAAGAAAAACTTTTATTGAAATCAAAAGTGAGAAAGAAACTTACGTTAAGCCTCAAGCTTTTACGAAAATATTAAAGTTCTATACATGAACGACGTTTATGCCTAAGCCGGATATGCGCTCGATGAATGCAATGTCCAACATCTCTCATCATCCTCCTCTCCTTCAGGTTAAGTCCGGTCAGCTAGTAAAAGCCCCACCAACTTGAAGATTGAGACTTACCTAGCTTCTTCATAAGTGCCCATGTAGGTTTATGTAAAACAAAATATTTTGATTTTTGATTGAGAGCCACTGTCCCACACGATGATTACTAATATTTAAGTTCACAAGTCTGACTAGAACCGGTCTGACTCTTAGCAGGAGTTGTGAAATGATCTGCCACTCAGGCAGGTTCACACAGTAAGTTCTAGGAAAGAAAGAAAGGTATTTGTCCTTCTCATTGCAAGGATTTTTGTTAGTAATAAAAATCTACTAAGTAATGTTGCAACACTAAATTATGTTTTGTAGTGCATGGTAGTTTTCTTAGAAACGTATTTATGACGTCCAAAGTGGCTGTTAATATTTTTATGAAACAGTTCATAATGTAGGGGGAAAATCCGTTTATTTTGACCAACAAAGGATTACAGTGAATACACCTGCCTAGCCTTTTCCCAACTAAGTTGGGGTCGGCTTCCAGTCTAACCGATCAGGCGTAGGACCAAAAGCTTAACGTGCTTTCCAAGGCACGGGGGTATCACCCGCCAACTTCCAAACTCCGGGCTGTTCCTAAGAAATTCCTAATGAAAAAACCAATTACACTTTGCCCGACCTGGGAATCGAACCCAGGACCCCAGCAGGACGCTCAGCAGTCATGCTTGCGACTTCAAGACCAACGGGGCAGTCAGTGTTTGGATGTACCATCAGGGTGAAAGGATTGGTTGGCTAGACTCTGCGTTACCAAGTGCTAGATGTCCAGGGTTCGCCGGGCGATTAGAATCGCAGTACGATTTATATTAACACCGCTCGGGGAGGCATCCATGCTCTCATATCTTACATGGCATTGCTCCTCTTTGAGCAAACCCGTGACAATATTCCCATTCACTGCACCTCATGTAAGCCAAAACCAAAAACAGTGGGTGCGGGATTGTCCAAAAGGGTTACCGCTACCCCGGAACATAAAGGGCTAAGGAAGGAACACGGATGGGTTTTAGTCAGTAAGAGTCTGACACTCCCTTCCGCTCCACCCAGAGCGGGAGGGGTCATTGGATGATTTCACATCCATAAAAAAAAAAACCAAAAACAGTGCTGATCACCAGAAAAAAAATATCTACTGAAGCTCCACGAGTCTCGGAGAAATGATTCAAATAACAGTTGATCCCACAATGAAAGCTAGAGGTGTCGTAGAACACCTTAAATACAGTGCTACAAATAAATTGACTGGTCTAAGATAACACCAGGAACCAAGGAGGGATTTCAATATGTAATAGATAATCACCCATCCACGAACCGACAGCGGCAAGTGTAGCTTAACCTTCAATTGATCCGTGCAAAGGTGCTGCTATCACGATCATATCAATGACCGGTAGTCAGAAGCCCAAGTCTGAAAACCAGTCTTACGAAGGGGTATCGTGTTACCCAGTAACTGGGTTGTGGAGGTCAGATTAAAAGAATTGCAAACACAAACCTAGACAATTATTCTACAATGGTTTTGCTACTAGGTAAAAGTACTGGTATTACCAGAGAGGACATAGTGGATGGTGTCAACACCTTATTAAAGTTAAACATAGGTAAGCTAATGTTGTGTGCTTTACCTTACTCTGATACTCTATCAGAAGATGAGAATAAATATATATATAAGTTGAATAACACTATTCACATGCTGACATGTTATCATAGTGACAAATTATTGTTTTTTGACACTAATAAGTTTGTTAGTGGTTTTAAGTTAACTCAGAGAACTTTATCTCTGTCTTGGGAATGTAGACATATGATTGCTATGTTGATAGCATATAATATTAACGGTGTTATAGCTAATATAACAAATTCTAGTATTAGGGACGAGTCTGTGTTGTCTAGTCATACTAACAACATAGTGATGACTAATAATTATGAATCTTCATGTTGTACGAAGGAGGGTCCACCTACAATACCAACATCTTTGGAGGCCACTACCAGTCAGATAGGGTATTCTCTTCCTGCTGGAACTCATACGGGCTTCCTAGACACTTCAGTCGTAGTTGTGGAGGTCTCTCCGGATAACTCTTTAAACTAGTCAGTAAGACAACAGAAGTTCCCCTTCAAATAACCTATTACTATTAGAGAATAATAAAAAGGTATCTTCTGGCAATATTACTCAGAATAATAAAAAACCAAAGGGAGGGCAACATGTTTTAAAATTATTTAACCAAAATATTCAAGGTTGCTCTTCTAAATTACTGGAAATAGAATTGTTTTTAGAAAAAACCAAGTTTGATGTCATTTGTTTAACAGAACATTGGTTAAAAGCTCATCAAGTAATGTCAATTAACTATGAAAATTATTGTGTAGTTAGCCATTTCAGCCGAACATGTATGATACATGGTGGATCATTAATATTAGTAAAAAATTCTGTTAAATCAAAGGAACGAAAAGACATCGTCGGGCTGTCTGTTGAACACACCATTGAATTGTCCTGTGTTGAGCTTGATAAGCATGTAATAGTATGCGTATACAGACCTCCAAGTTACCAGAATCTATCTGTGTTTGATTCTGTAATGGAAGATGTGCTAAAGAAACTTTCTGCTAGTAGTAAGTCAATAATCATATGTGGCGATTTTAATATTAATTTATTAGAAAATAACTCAAATTCTATGAGATTATTAAGTCCTTTTAGGTCATTTGACTTGTCAAATGTTTTTATTGAACCCACCCGAGTGACAGCTTCCTCTGCCACTTGTATAGATAATATTTTCTGTAACTGTGATTATTTACACAAACAAATTGTAAATAAGTTGCCATCTGATCACAGCGGACAAACAATAACATTTTGCTCCTACATGCCTTTACAAAAAACTCTAATAAGGTTTAGGCCAATTACATCTAAAAATTTAGAGAAATTAAATAATTCTTTAGCAAGTAAATTATGTGTTCAGAGTTTTAATAATTTATGTGACCCGAATGAGTTCTACGCCGAGTTCTTTTCACTATTAAACACGCAATTTAATGACACTTTCCCACTAAAGACTAAAAGTATTTACACAAAGTTCTTATTTAGTGATTGGGCGACTCCAGGTATTCGTAAAAGCAGGGAAAACCTTTTTGAACTTTATGGCCTAAAGCAACATATGAATAACACAAGCTTTCATCAGTATGTTGCTACATATTCTAAGACTTTTAAAAGTGTATGCAAAATAGCTAAAGCTCTTTATATTAGCAATAAAATAAAATCAGCCGATGATAAAATAAAAACTACCTGGCAAATAATAAATAATGAAACAGGTAGGAAAAAACAGCGTAATACTGAATTTAATTTAGAAACTGCACATGGCCCCATAAACTCAGATGTAGAAATTGCTCAGGAATTTGAAAACTTTTTTGCTGATATTCCCATTAAAACTACTGAAGCTTTAAATTCCTCACCCGCGCGTTCTGCTGATTTACTTAGAAAGAATGTTAAGGCATGCCCCTCGGAGTTTAGTTTTCAACATACGAACCCCCAGGCTGTTATAAAAGCTTTTAAAGATCTTAAAATTAAATCAACAGAAGATCTCTGGGGAATGTCTGTAAAAGTTTTTAGATCTATCATTGAAACGATTGCGCCCTATTTAGCTTTCCTATTTAACATCAGTATAGACCAAGGAGTCTTTCCGGATCTCATGAAACACAGTAAAGTAGTTCCTTTATTCAAAGCCGGTGATAGTAAAGAACCCAACAATTATAGGCCTGTGTCAATTCTGCCAGTCCTCAGTAAGGTGTTTGAAAAGTTGATGCTCAATCAAATGTTACGCCACTTTAATAAAAATTCCATCTTTCATGAACAACAGTACGGTTTCACCAAAGGGCGTTGTACCACTGACGCCGGTGTCACCCTAATAAAGAACATTTTTAACGCCTGGGAAGAAGCACAAGATGCCATTGGAATCTTTTGCGACCTCTCAAAGGCGTTCGATTGCGTCAACCATGAGACACTTCTGCTGAAACTTGAGCACTATGGGATTAGGAATTTAGCTCTTGATTTACTAAAGTCGTATCTAAAAGATAGAAAGCTTAAAGTTCAAGTAAACGGCGTAAACTCATTGGGGTCTGAAATGGCAATGGGCGTTCCTCAAGGTTCGATATTGGGTCCATTCCTCTTTTTAGTTTACATTAATGATTTACCACAATTACTTCAAAATCAACCGAAGATGGTGTTATTTGCAGATGACACATCATTGATCTTTAAGATAGACAGACGGGCACAAAATCTTGACGACGTGAATAACTCTATTCTTCAGGTCCAAGATTGGTTTACGGTAAATAATTTGGTACTAAATGAAAAGAAAACCAAATGCATTAGATTTAAATTACCAAATGTTAGAAGTAGCGAATGTGACATCATACTGAATGGAGAAAAACTAGAATTCGTTGATCAAACGGTTTTCCTGGGAATCACGCTAGACGAGAAATTACAATGGGGACCTCACATAACATCTCTTGCGGGGCGGCTTAGCTCGGCCGCTTATGCTGTTAGGAAGATAAGACAGTTAACAGATGTAGAAACCGCGCGTTTAGTCTATTTTAGCTACTTTCACAGCATTATGTCGTACGGCATTTTACTATGGGGTCGAGCTGCTGACATTGAATCCATCTTTATTTTGCAAAAGAGAGCTGTCAGAGCCATTTATAATCTACGTCGCCGCGAATCTCTCAGGGAACTATTTAAAAGGATTAATATTATGACGGTACCTTGCCAATTCATTTATGAAAATATTATGTATGTAAGAAAAAATCTACATCTTTTTAATAAAATAAGCGATAGACATAACTTTAATACAAGAAATAAAGATAAAATACATCAACCATTTTTCAGATTAGCCAAAGTACATACATCTTTTATGGGGTACTGTGTTAAATGTTACAATAAAATACCTTGTGATATATTGCAATTAAATGAAAGAAAATTTAAAACTCACATTAAACGTACACTTTGTAAACAAGCATACTATAAATTAGAAGATTATATCCAAGATAAGAACGCTTGGAAACATGCTGGTCCTGCTCCATAGGACAATCTAGAGTCTAGACAAAATCAAACTGGTTGCTAATTTAATTGTAAATATTTTTAATCTTTTTTTTTTTACATTTATTACTCACACCCTGACTTATTATTTGTATTTTGTTTTTTAATTAAAATCGTTTTGCTTGTACCATGTTTGTAAATATGTGAGCACCATGTATCTATCAGATAATTAATTTATATGTCATGGTTTCGTTTTTAATTCTTTTACCTATTGTGGTATAGTAATTTTATTGTAGGTGCATCGTCCTCACATGTTATTATATAATTAATGTACCCATGCAAAATATTGTACCTAAACATTTTAAAAGAGTAACGGTGGAGTTTCTTGCCCGTTCTTCTCCATACGAAAACTACCTTTTGGAATGGGCGACTAGAATCAATTCTATTTTAAGATAATTTTTGACGTTCAAAAGTGCCTTTTATGTGCCTATTTGAAATAAATGCTTTGACTTTGACTTTGACAGATAAACAGTCGTTCCATTTAAAATACTGGTATTCAGCTGCATCCGGTTAGACTGCAAGCCGACTCCAGCATTGTTGGGAAAAGGCTAGGCATGCAGATGGCAGTAAAATACTCCCTTAGCATATAGACTAGGAAAACGGAAAAAAGAAGAAATGATAACATTAATAATCATTTACTCATAGAACTATAGTCCGCACGGAACTAGTTGGCCGCTGAGGTGGGGACAGGGGTAAGGCGGCGGCGGTTCGCAACGCACGTACAAAGTGTGCCACGAAAGACGAGACTTGACACACCACGTGGTTTGACTTGCGCAGTACACGATTTTAGGTCTATTTAGCGGTATGAGGTCTGAGCGCGGGACGGGACCGGACGTTATAGGGGCGGCGGAAAGAGCGCGGGAGGCGGGGTCAAGTCTCATCTACTACGACTAGAATCAATTCTATTTTGAGGTAATTTTTGACGTTCAAAAGTGCCTTTTATGTGCATATTTGAAATAAATGCTTTGACTTTGACATCTTTCGTGGCGCGCATTGTACTGAGTAATGCGCCCCCGCCCCTCCGTCCCACCGCTCACATACCTTAGGCGCGGCCAACTAGTTCCGCGCGGACTGTCATTCAAGTTTCAATTATGGCGATATTGTTAACTGCTACAGTGACTCAGTAACGTAAACAACGGTTAAAGTGAAAGTAACTCAAGTCTTACACTCAAGTTTAATTTCTAAACGATGACGTCGTAGTTAATTTAACACTTGTTAACTTATTTTGATTTATCATTTTTGTACCTACTAGTGTCACTGTTGACGGGGAGATTGGAAGAAGAAAACGTGTTGAGCCGACCACGAGTAACATGGGATGGAACAATGGCAGGGAGATGACAGCTCGCCGTCCGGTAAGGACCAGCGGGGCAATTGCGTAACACATTATCAATCGGAATCGGTTTCATTTTGATAGTTCAACAACATTCATTGCGTTATTTACGTGTTGAGCAGACAATTTTTTCGAACTTATGAAGCAATGGATTAGCAATTTGCTTCAAAATTATTTAGATTCCAATTAATAGTGTGTTACGCAATCAGGGTGCAGGCCCGGGTCGACGGCGCGTTGTGTTCCACGCGCGCCTCAAAGATATGGCAGCACTAACAGGGCCAGGGTCGCGGGCTGTTCGAATGAGATACCGTGGCCCCTGGCACAGGCAACTGAAGGAACACGGGTGGGTTTTAGTCAGTAAAAAGTCCCGCTAAATAACTTCTCCCGCTCCGCCCAGAGAGGGAGAAGTTATTTGATAAATTCCCACCCACAAAAAAAAAAACAAAGGGCAGGGAGATGATGAAGACAGTGAAATAAATACGGATACGACATATAAGGTCAAATTAAACTAGTTAGCGCAACTCCGCAGACGTGATGGGCATAGATCATATCTAAACCACAAACAAAAAAAAAATTGATGAATTTTTTTGTGTCATCAACCGCAGCACAGTATAAATATCTTTCTACTGTGACCGCAGTTAGTTTTGCCCATCACGTCTGCAGTTTTGCTAGCTAATTTAACTTGACCCTGTATATTATATTACTAGCTGCGCCCCGCGGTTTCACCCGCGCAAGTCTCGATCCCGTGGGAATATCGGGATAAAAAGTATCCTATGTCCTTTCCCGGGACTCAAACTATATACCAAATTTCATCTAAATCGGTTCAGCGGTTTAGGCGTGAAGAAAAGACAGACAGACAGACAGACAGAGTTACTTTCGCATTTATAATATTAGTTTGGATAACTTTTGAGTACATAAAAGTACTGCTCATTTCTAAGAAATCTATTTTATTATACTCGAGCCCCGACTTAGTTCGATGATTATTTTCTTGTAATTGCCACATCTCCATTGTTAGTTTTTTAAATGCAACTTGTCAACGCTTCGATATAAATAGCTTGAGTATACATTGCAAAATTATTTGCGAAACATTTAATAAGTCCAGATGATTACTGCTCCACTTTGTCACTGCACTTGACCGAGATGAGTACTTTACTTAGTCCACTGCATTTGTTTGAATTCCTCGTTGGTCAAGTGGGTGATAACCAGTGATCGGAATAGGCTGAGTATATTTACCTACACTTCGGAGAACAGAGACAGAAAGTGGAGACTTCCTTACGACGACATTTTTTTTCCCGGAATTCGGGAAAAATCTTAAATAAGTTGAAAATGAGCTTTATTTAAGATGGGTAAAGTCTATTTTTAACTAAACTTGCGTTTACCAAATTTTCGGGATTTTCAAGTAAAATCCCGAAATAAATAGTCTAACTTTGATTCATGTATTCGAATTATATTTACCATCCTTAAATTAACCGTTATATTATACCATTACATACGTTATACATTACATACGTTATACCATTACATATAATTGGAATACATGAATTAAAGTTCGGCTATTTATTTCGGGAATTTACGTGAAAATCCCGAAAATTTGGTAAACGCAACTTTAGTTAAAAATAGCCGTTACTATTTTCAACTTATTTAAGATTTTTCCCGAATTCCGGGAAAAAAAATGTCGTCGTACGGAAGTCTCCACTTTCTGTTTCTGTTCTCCGAAGTTTAGGTAAATAAGTATACTCAGCCTATTCCGATCACTGGTGATAACATACCCTGGTGGGCGTTTGAGAGTTTCAGGGGGCAGTAGAAGACTCAGAGAAAATTATATATCCTACCTTACGACTGTACAGGGTTATTGGAAAAACACCAACAACCTCTTAAGAGGTCATTGTACTCATCATCATGAACAACTTTTACTATGGGACCAAACTTGAAATCGCGAAAGAAAAATCACCTGCATAGCTATTCACAAACACTCGATACGCTTTATCGTAGGAGTCTTCTAAACGCTGTTCACAAGTCCAAAACCCGAAAATTTTGTCAGTTTAAATCAAATAGACGACCGCTATTCTTCCAACAGCTATTTGCTGTTGAGGGGAAGTCAAATCAGGTTATCGAAATTTCAGGTTTTCAATACGATAGCCTGTCGTATGGTTGTGAATCAGGGACCTGTTCCCTACATTTATGTTCGTGTAACTCGTCAAAATTTAGGGAACAGCTGACTTTTTTTTTTGCTTCTTTCATATATCTATGGTATTGTCCCTTCATTTCGGAACACAGCGATGGTGTTTAGTGGACGAAATGTTTTTGTAGTACCGTAGGGGAGAGTTGGATAATACCGAGCCCCTAAGGAATTGGACCTATTATTAGGAAACTGTTTGATATTGAAAGAAACAAAATTGAGTAATTAGTAGGACATTTATTCAGGTACGCATACCGTATAACAAATACTTCCAAAATGTAAACAAAAAGTAATTATTGACACTTTACAAAAAAAAAATAAAGGCGCGGTATTGTCGAACTGGTCTGATAATATCGTGCCCACATTAATTGCACAAAAATGGGTAAATAATAAAAGTAATAATAAAAAAATATATATATTCTTTTAAGTAATTTTCTTGCGTGAAGATAGGGAGACCCAAATCTTTTTCTAGAAATTAAATCAGTATATTAGCCCCCTTATTCATAATCCTATTTTATCTCTATTTTAGCTAAAATAGGTTTATAGAACGTTTGTCTTTATCTGTCACGTTGTCATTTTTGTGTGTAAGAAAGAGACAAACCCCATTTTAGCTAAAATAGGTTTGATAAGTTTTATGAATAAGGGGGTAAGTATTAGGCGCGGAATTATCAAACTTGATCATTTTATTTTTTAACCTCAAAATTATATGGAAAATATTAAAGTACGTAAAAACATATTCTGACATTAATTCTACAATAAACAAACTTTAAAAATGTATGGTATCAAAGTATTACAATATAAATACAGTATTACTTACCTCTTCTCGAAAGTACACGAAAAATTACAAGGAGTGACGAAAAAAACGTCGACAGGGCGTGCTATCTCTGTCGTCGCGCGGACCGTAATGGCGATGCGCGGGGAAGGGTGTAAGCATGTCCCGCTTCGATGTATACGCACTGGATCGCAGAACTAGTGGATAGTTTTTGAATTAAGCTGACGCGCGGAATTGTCAACCGCGCGGTATTATCCAACTCTCCCCTACTTACTTTTTAGTAGGTACACACAGAAGAAAACAGGACCACAGACTCATGTTGAGATCCTCAACTTCAAAATCAAGGAATTAAGCCAACGGCTTTCTTCCTTCCAAATATTCGGAATTCTCGATGGACCAATTCCTTATTAGATCATTTAAATTACGTGATGCGAACACACATCTAGAAAACACAACTTTAAAATAACGAAAGACCTTTTCAAGTCGACATCATTTTTGGTTTTAGACGGACGGACCGCTGTTAAAAACATTAACACCACGGTCAGTGGGTCGTCTTGGGGCATAGCAAATTAAATTACCTTATAATCTTAGTCAAGGAAACAGCAACTAATTTTGTAAACAATTCATAACACTTACGGTCATCACACTTTTTTTACTCGGTATATTTCTGGTATTACCAAATATACACAAAAAGACGGGGTTTTTATAATAATTTGCATCGTTACGTGTAGTTTACCGACATAACTGAACGTTCTAGTTAGTTCCAGTCAGTTCCAATCCATTGCTCACTGGATTATAGGCCACAGACATCATCATTAGGTATGAAGTTGATATTTTAAACGATGTCTATTTTGACAGCTGTCAAAGTTGGCAATTATCATAGTTCATTGAATGTTTGCGAATTTTTGAGAACTTACTCATACTGCTGAATGATCTGATTACCCCTTTATTCATGAACGTTGCCTAAACGTAAGTAGTGATTAACGACTGCTTAATTATATGTTAAGTGATGTTCAAATGTCAAAATTGTCCTATTTTTTAATCATCGCTTATAAATAAACCCCAGTATGTTTATCGACTTTTAAGTGAGTGCTTCAGCCTATCACAGTCCACTGCTAGACATAGGCCTTGTCCTCGGCCTTCCGCATCCAGTCTACCCAGCCACCTCAACAATGTGGTCGTCGGTATATACAGGGTTATAAGAAAAACACCAACAACCTCTTAAGAGGTCATTGTACTCATCATTATGAACAACTTTTACTATGGGACCAAACCTGAAATCGCGAAAAAAAATCATGTTCCCTTTTTTTTTTTCTCGCGGTGGAAATCCTCATGGACTTCCTCTATCGTGAGGGTGACAGAGGGGCATGCTGGACTCTTACCGGCTAAAACCACCGCGGTGTTCCACCTCTACCTATGGCCGGGGGTGCGGGATTCGCAACAGCTTTCACCGCTCCCGCGACAGGCAATCATATGTTCCTTACATTTATGTTCGTAGAACTTGGCAAAATGTAGGGAAAATAGGGAGGGGGGGGGAATGTAGGGGGTGTGTACTTAAGAGGTTGTTGGTGTTTTTCCAATAACCCTGTATAGCTGGGGTGTGCCCCACATCTGCCCTTGTCTAGAATCATGAAATAAGATAAAATGAAGTGGTTTATTTTTTAAATAAGATAATGCAAACACTTTCCAACGTCAGTTATGAAAAAAAACTAGAAGGAGTCGACATTTTCTCTATTTTGACTACCCCTGAGAAGAAACATCAGCCAACCATTCAAATCTCAAATCGTTTATTGCAATCCATAATGTACAGACGCCAGCACATCAACCTACCCGAAACTGTCAGATTTTCCCAATCAACTTTGAACCTTATAATCTATACTAATATTATAAAGAGGTAAAATTTGTAAGTTTGTAAGTTTGTATGTAATGGGTAATCTCTGGAACTCATAATCCAATTCTAACAATTTTTTAACTGGCAGAAAGCTACATTATTCCTGAGTGCTATAGGCTATAAATTGTTTCTATAGCATGTATATTAACCGAGCTATCACAACTTTTGTCTAGCAAGTCGGAAAAAAATACCACATAAAACAGAATTATTTGCGTGCGCTGCCTAAACAGTTGCTTAAAATTAAAAACAATGTATGGCTACCTGGTTCGTCTTCATTATTTCTACAAAAAAGTCCGCGATACCATATCTCTATCTTTTATATTTTATCTTTTATACTTCTTTTATTGCATTAAAAAATTTTTTTTTCGGTATACTTACGTTTGGTTGATTATTTGAGCAACAAAATATTAATTCTTATGACAATAAATTATTTCAGTATCACAAGAACATCATACAGATAAGATTTGCCATTTACAGTATATCAATTGGTCATACAGTTTCGGAGATAATATAAAATTACTAGCACTAGCATAACTTTCATTGTGCAGACGTTTTACCTATTTGCCCATAGATGGCGTTCTGCAATTACGTCATTTTTCTGAATCGCGGTGTTAAGACTTTCCGTGGATTGATGACCCTCTCGAATTTTTATCCCCACGTTAGTTGGATTGGAGTTCCATACGAACGTCGATTCGATTATGAGCACGGAGATTATGAGGTATCTATTAGATACCTCATATTCGAAAATATCGTAATTTCGTTGTACGTTTGTTTTCATTGTTTTGTATGTTCGTAGTTTCGTACATGGTACAATTATATACTTCGCCTGGTATTCTCTTCCCACGATGGCCTTCGTCTACGTCATGATAAGTGTTGCCATTGATTGTCCTTTTCAGTAAATTTAGGGACTTTCTCATTTATTTAATAAAAATAAAATAAATTACTAACTAGCTTAACTATTTAGTAACTCGTGTGATTCATCTATTTAGTTTTAAATTGATTAAACTATTGAATTATTAGTTCATAATTGCTTTGTTAAGTTAAAAAATGCATTTTGCTAAGGTAATTCAATTACACACAGTGGCCACACATCGAATTGACAAGTGTCATACTGTCAGCTCACCATTTCATCGCTATCGTCGTGTCGCTCATACCTATAGCGTTGTTTCGCTCGGTAAGCAAAATACTGTGGTTCCCAAACATTGTTTACTGTGAAAATGAAACCAGTGTAACCTTTGAAAGATACGCAAGAAAAAAAATGGTTAATTGTTCCATACTAAACTGTAAATGTGTGTTCTGACACGAGGACGTTGTTACAGGTCTGGCTTGTTATGCTAGCCTTCTATATGATTGGTGCTATGCGCGGTTAAATTGATGCTTGGTGTTGCGCCGTTGTGTGATGATTTGGAATTCATCAGAGCGCAGGGGGCTGTAAGGTTATTTTATTTTATTTTTTACTTTATATATTTGGGACAAAAAACAGTTATGCGTTACAACATAAATAGTTAGCTTAGGTATAATTTAAACAAACGCACAACCCACACTATTGTCCACGGAATCATATCGATTTTAAAAGAAATAAGGAAACGGACGTATACAGAAAGTGACAGTAAAAAAATAAACAAAAATCTGAAAAGTCACACAAACCAACTCAAGACAGCGCTCCCCGTCCAGATTTAGTTCGTAGTCACCAATCAGATCACACCATAACGTCAGCAAGAAGCAGTCATCGTTAAGGATGACCAGAAAGTAAATCAATAGCCATTTTTCTAAATTTGTTCTGGTTATCCCTTGCAGTGTGTTCATCCGACGTTCAGGAAGGCCTTACTTAGCCGAATCCCGGTGATGAGGGAAGTTCGCCACTCCAGGTAACGAAAGCGATCATCTAGTCCGTAGGCCGCGTTCACGTGTGCTCTCCTGTGAGCGAAGCCAAGGACCGAAGATCCGTCAACTGACTGAGTTCAGTAGTAATAGTATAGTTCAAATAGAAACCATCATCAGCTTGTTTCCAATTAATTTCTGTAAACTACTCAAGGGCCGGGTATTATTTTTATCTTTTCCCTACTAAAAAAGTTTGAGAACCGCTTCGCAACTGATGACGTATTACCGGGCCAATCACGTGACCCAGCTGTCACGGGAAGAGAATACCATGTATTGTTATACCATGGTTTCGTACTTCGTTCTATCGTAATAATCGATACGAGTTAAAGTTATTCGATATTACGATTGTTTTGTTTTGTAAAGGCGGACGGTTGTTCGAGTCGCTCTCCCTTTGTTCGTAATTGTTTTCAAGTCTGTGCGTAGTTTGTCGAGAGCATGCCTAAAAGGAAATCTCAACTGTCCCGGCAGACATCACAGACAAGAGCCGCTCGAGTACGCCGTACGGAAGAATCTGCCCCTGAAAATGAGCAGCGCCTCTCGAGAAATAGAGAAAATATTTCGCAAGCACGCGCTAGAGAATCTAGCTCCGAGCGCTCACAGGGCCTCGCTAGCCAAAATGTGAGGACGTCGCGGGCCCGTGCTCGAGAATCTAGCGCTGAACGTGCGCAGCGTCTATCTGAGTTAAGGCAGCATGTCTCTGAGACAAGGGATAGGGAGACTAGCGCTGAGCGCTCGCAGCGGCTCGCTAGGCAAAATGCCATAACATCACAGGCCCGCGCTCGAGAATCCAGCGATGAACGTGCACAGCGTCTATCTGTTTTAAGGCAGCATGTCTCTGAAACAAGGGATAGGGAGACTAGCGCTGAGCGCTCGCAGCGGCTCGCTAGGCAAAATGCCATAACATCGCAGGCCCGCGCTCGAGAATCCAGCGATGAACGTGCACAGCGTCTATCTGTTTTAAGGCAGCATGTCTCTGAAACAAGGGATAGGGAGACTAGCGCTGAGCGCTCGCAGCGGCTCGCTAGGCAAAATGCCATAACATCGCAGGCCCGCGCTCGAGAATCCAGCGATGAACGTGCACAGCGTCTATCTGAGTTTCCAATAAAAACATCATTTGCCCTGACTATTAACAAGTCCCAGTGACAAACATTCTCTTTGGTTGGCTACGAAAAGAATGTTTTTCCCATGGGCAATTATATGTTGGTCTATCAAGAGTGGGATCATCCGAAAAGCAGATTATTCTGTTACCGGAAAATAAAACAACCTCAAACATTGTATATAGAGAAGCTTTAAATTAAATAGATACCTAACTTAAATAAATAAAATAAGTAAAAGGCGACCAAGGGTTAAGTTACCTTGAGCAGAAAAGAGAACTTAGGTAATCTTTGAAGTTACTGATCTGATTCCAAACAATATTTTACTAATACAATTAAATACAGTAATATCAATCGAGTGTTATCTTATGTTAAAACAAGAAATTTTCCGCGGACGAAGTCGCGGGCAGAAGCTAGTTAAGTGATAAAGTTAAAAATCTATTAAAGAAATTTGACAGATTGTAGTAGGTTGATGTGCTGGCGTCTGTACAATGGTGGTAAATAAAAAAATAATGGAAACAATTATGGACCCTGTCGGGCACAGCAATATTTTATATAGGTAAGAGAGAGGAAGAGCAGAGATTCAGTAAGATCTTTCCACGGATATCGACTATGGTCTTTCTTATCCAAGTTAAAATCTTTACTAACCGTATTTTAATGGGATCAATTTTATTTAAAAACGAATACATGAATGCATATGTATTCACTATTTATCTTACATGTAATGTCAAAGGTAGGCCTCACAAGGCCAACACTGGGCAAAAATAAAAAGCTGGCAACATTACGAGCACTTAAGGAACCGCTCGCACTTGACAGGTTGTATAAAAATCAGTTGGCGGCCTTGACCGAGATGCAGTGCGTTGTCGTCAAACGACATGTGAACACAGGGGTGGCGCGAGAGTAACTAAAGAAGAAAGAAAAGAAAGAAAGAATGAAAATACATTTATTAACTACATGAAGAGTTGATGATAAAAGTTTTGAGTATGAATGTGGATAGCTAATTAATAGAGTAGGGGAAGACCAAAGAAACGATGGATGGACTGTGTGAAAGATGATATAGATAGAAAAGGGGGTGACTACCGAGGTGACGACTAATAGAGAAGTATGGAAGAAAAAGACATGTTGCGCCGACCACAAATAAATTGGGATAAAAACAGGAAATAAAAACAAGTGCAAAAAATAAATGTATAGAGGTATGAGGAACAGGGTGTAAAGTTCACTCATACTCTATAGAAAAGGGAGGGTCCTCCGACCTGACGGGTGTTGTGTATGGCGGGCAACTGCCCAATTATTCATGTCGGGCCGTTGTATCTATGCTATTTGCGCGGTAAACTCTGCTTGCGAGATGCAGGATTTGCGTGACGTCAGTATGACGCGATGTTCGCATGTGGCGTTGTAGATACCGCTACAAATGCTTCTTTTTTTTACTATTTGGATTTCCTGTGTGTGTCCCAAATAAAATATTTTTCTTTCTTTTCTCTCTTTCAGGAAAATGATGATGATGATAACAGTGCAAATATACATAAAATAATATAACGCCTGTTTTTCGCCGAAGGGTAAAATCATGCGAAAAGGCGAAGAGGCAAATAGTCACCGAGTAAACGCTGGCTGACATCTGGACGAATGGACAGACGGACATGACGAAATTAATAAAGTTTCCGTTTTTGCTATTTGGCTACGGAACTCTAAAAAGGTTGTCTGTTATAATTACACCAAAATTAAACAACCAACAATGCGAAAGACGAAAGACATGTTGAGAAGAAAAGAAAACCATAAAATGTGATGTGGTGGACAAAATTTTTGAGATTGAGCAGTATTTTAAGCATTTGCGGCTGTAAGCACCAGTCGACTGTGTTTCTGTATTGTATAATGTAAGTGCGACTATCCAAGTTCAGTAAGAGATCCTGAGAGAGACCGAGCATAAGACAGATACTTATAATATGAAAATTAGTAAGTCTATGCTATTATCATGGAGAGGCCTATGTCCAACAGTGGACTGCTGCAGCTGGCAGTTCCGGCAAACCCCCTTCCATCGAGCTCCGCGCCGGATACTTATTTTACCCGTGTGGCCGCGTCGAGCTCAACGGGTCTAGCGAGGTCATCCGCCGACCGGCGTGGCACACCGCTACGGTCATCGCCTCACCAAGCTGAGCCAGGAGAGTACTGTGCTACTCTCGAGGAAAACTAAGGGAACCTTGTGACCATAGACATACCCACACCTATTCTTATTTTTATAACATTTTTATTTATTTATTTTAGTACGTGGAGGACTAACTAATAAAAACAAACAAAAAAGAAAACCATAGTCACCAGAAAGCCAATTACAAATCCTCACGTATAGACTTATAATAGTTATTTAAGGTGTGAGCACAAAAACAATAAAAACACCGCCTAAATTAAAGTAAGAAGTAATATAAATAATAACATAAGAAAAACAAATAATATAACCTACCACTACTTGAAAAATTTGAGGCTTAAGCACCTTCTGGCCGAATTCACACTAATTGTGAAAAATCGTGTAATCGTGTAATTGTTGACACTTTACGTGGGTATAATTTATCTCCCCACGTAAACCTCACACGTCACAAGATGTAGAAACTGGTCTCCGGCCGACTAAAACCGTTTAAGCTAACTAAAAAGAAAATGATGATAATGGTTTTTTTTATTTTTGTTACTTATGTTTTTTTCTGGTGTACGATAAAGTAGGTATATATATAAATAAATGATGTGCAAGTGTGACCAGTAAGTTTCAACCTTTTCATTTTCAATTTCCACCAATTATTTTATGAAATTAAACGTGTACTTTGTAACTGAAGCCCAATTCTCGTAATTTAAAACGTTCAAAATCTAGTCGCAGCCTCATCTCAGCGACAAACAAATGTCAAAAACTTGTCAAAATGTAGGGAAATTAGAGGTATTTTTGACAGATTGAGACTGAGATCAGTCTGTGAACGTTCTTAAAATTACGAGAATTGCCCCTCTGATCGTTTAAAGTAATCTACAAATGACAGTAAACTTTGTGTCGTGACAACCCTAACTCCGTTCACACATGTGCAGATAAAAGCCGAGCTTATTAGCTTTAAATATTGACGGTGCACTGATTGTTTGACTTGTGACAGCTTCGTACCTACTTACTGACGTATTGACACACTGGGAACCGTATTTGACTGTTTATCTTATCACACAAACTTGCTTTTCCAATTCACTTTTGACATTGGCAGAATAGTCGACATCGGCTTTACTTGCCATAATTAAAAAACAAGTTTTTTAAACTTATTTTTTATTTAATTATTTTGGGGCTTATATCAATCCGTAATATGGATTATTCCACTTTGCCCCACCGGCCGCCCCACTGGTGGGGCAAAGTGGAATGTCAAAAATTTTGCAGTGGAATCTGCCCCACTAAATCGAAATAGTGGGGCAGATTCCACTGCTTTAAAATCCTGTTGGATTCTGCCCCACTAGGGTTGGCGCCTTAGAATAAACGTACAAACATTTTATTTTCGCAAATTTTTATTAATAAAATATAACTATGTACACTAAACTTTTAAAATCACAGATATTATGCGATTTTAAATTAAATTAATTTTTTAAATTAAATTAAATATTTGTTTATTAATGTCAACTAGATTTGTTTTTACTACTTTATTTAAGCTTAAAATCACAAACTGAGTACGATTCGTCCCCGCAAATAGAAAACGAAATGCTATTTATTTAACTGTTCAAAATCACATATTAATTATCACTTGGTATGGCATAATACAGCCTTATGATTAACTTAAAAATAAGAAACAACTTAACTATATACAAACAGCCACTAAACTACTTTGTACGATTCGTCCCCATAAATAGAAAACGAAATGCTATTTATTCTAACTATTTAACTATTCAAAATCACACATTAATCATCATTTTTTTTTTTAGGAAATCTTTCTACAAAACAATCGTATTTTATTGTGTCAAAGATTTTTACAACTATATTATTTTCGTTGCTATGGAAAACAGATTAGACTAATTAAGAGTAAATTCAATATAAGAAGTTTGCATTATGTAGGTACAATCTAGGCGTGTGCGCCTCGCCGCCACGCCGCGCCGTCACGCCGCCGCGCGCCGCCGCCGGTGGTTCTGAAGCACGCCGCCGCCGCCGGTTACGGGGCCGGCGTGAAATCGGCGTTTCTTTTTAAGTTTATTTCACTGGCTAGTAAACGCCTAATAACATTTATCACAACATGATTGATTTGTGTCAGCTGCTTCGCTTGATCGTAGGTTTCAGGGGCTACCTACATGAAATTGATATTTACCTAGAAACCATTGGCCAAACCAGAGTGTCACATTTGTCGCGATTCCCATTATTCCCAAGAATGAAAATCGATCAGAACCTCAGTTATTGCTTCAATTGTCCAAAAAACATTCTTCCACGTCTTAGTATAAATGCTGTTACGAATCCAATTGAAACGGAATGTTGGAAATACTTCGCGGCAGTGGATGCTGCATCGAGGTTTCTGTACGAAAACGCCACTATATCAATCCGACTCTTGGATCAGACCTCGAAACCTATCCTTCTGCAGAGAGGTGTGAGACAGGGAGACGTTATCAGTAGACCCTCCGAAAGAGTGGGTCTCAAAATGAACTATACTGATAAGAAATGCAAATGGCCAAATGCATGTCTATTGTGTAGGTAAATGACGGTTTGGTCATTCTTACTCCAATGCTGCATGTAACAAAACGTGTAATTAATCTGCGATTTACATCCCTTATCCTTCCAGAAACAACTAGGAAATACAAAATTTGCGAAAATAAAATGATTGTACGTTTATTCTAAGGCGCCAACCCTAGTGGGGCAGAATCCAACAGGATTTTAAACCAGTGGAATCTGCCCCACTATTTCGATTTAGTGGGGCAGATTCCACTGCAAAATTTTTGACATTCCACTTTGCCCCACCAGTGGGGCGGCTGGTGGGGCAAAGTGGAATAATCCATTTATATTTTTGAAATTTGCTAATGAAGCCCTTTCATTTGATACCCAACAAGACATAATTTAAATTTTTTTTTTTTTAGAACTTGATTTTTTGTCCGCTAGAGAGCGCCATATTCAATTTAATGTGATGTCACATAGCCTATAACCAGCGGACGATCAAGACGCTTCCAACGATACCTTATTTGTCCAATTATTACAAGCAGTTTAGAAGTTATGAGGGAACAGATGAACAATACATATCTACATACCGGTCAAAATCATAACCCTCCTTTTTGCTTTCGCCGTAGTCGGGTAAAAATAGAATAGAATAGACTGTTTATCTTGTAGATTTGTATCACATCTCGCAACTGATTTAAATGTTACAAGAACATTTCGCGTGTGAATCTTTGAAATCTATTACAGCTAGCGCCATCCACGAAGACGCGCCCCACTCTTCTTCCTAATCGCTTACAGTACAAGTGTGCATCATTCCGCTAGTGTTTAAGTTTTGTCGATACACAGTTATGCCCGAACATACACTAAAAATAAATATAAGTAAACATCCAAATTGAGAACCGTCTCCTTTTTTTTGAAGTCGTTTAAAAAACAAAATACACAAATATGTACTCAAAATAAAATGGCAATAACTACAGAATAACTTAATTAATTCATAACCAACTGACATTGATCTTTAGCAAGCATTGCCCACGCCCAGAAATAGATTTAATACGTGTTACATACGTTTAAATTTATCTAGCCAAGTATATATGTACTTATGTACGAGTAGGTACGTTACCAGTATAATTATGTACGATCATAAAATCACGCTTTTAATCAAACTGTTCGAGCAATTACATAAGTATTACATTGAGGCAAACACTTTAATTTCTTTTACATACATCTACAGGGTCCCATTAAAATAATGGACAAAGGACGATGAGTCAGAACGTCCCCCCAACCTTACATTGACCAACAGACTTAAAATGTATCTCATTCGAACCGCCTTAGCAAGCTGATCAATTTTTACTGTGACGACATCTCTCAAAAGTGCGGGATATTCCGAGAAAATCAAGTTTTAGTGTTAATTTCGTCACAACGTCCCCCCAACCCTTACATTGACCAACAGACTTAAAATGTATCTCATTCGAACCGCCTTAGCAAGCTGATCAATTTTTACTATGACGACATCCCTCAAAAGTGCGGGATATTCCGAGAAAATCATGTTTTAGTGTTAATTGCCAGAACGTTCCCCCAAGCCTTACATCGTCCAACAAACTTAAAATGTATCTCATTCAAACCGTCTTAGCAAGGTGATCAATTTTTACTACGACGACATCTCTCAAAAGTGCAGGATATTC
Source organism: Amphipoea oculea (assembly GCA_945859645.1). Lineage (NCBI taxonomy): Eukaryota > Metazoa > Arthropoda > Insecta > Lepidoptera > Noctuidae > Amphipoea > Amphipoea oculea. The sequence goes on along the minus strand of OX243885.1, from coordinate 17,358,779 downwards.
CGAGAAAAATCATGTTTTAATGTTAATATTTTTGGCACAAAATAAGAGTTTGTAAGTAAACCATATTCTTTGATTTTCAAACCTCTCAAGATCAATTAGGAGATGCCATTTAATAAACAGAAAACGTCATTCGTTACTCGTCCAATTTTTTCTTTTCCTATAGGCAGGCAGTTGTCCCACCGGCGGCGATGAACGATTAGCGAGTAGAACTAGCAACTGAAAACGAGTTGGCGAGCAGCGAGCAGCGTGTGTGTAGTTCCGATAGTTTTGTCGCTGGGCTATCAGCTAGTTTTCGAGTGCGACGGGCGATTACTCGCACCACTCGCTCGGGGCGGTTAGTCTCACAGGGGTTTCTCTCGGCGTGAGCTCTGACCACCAAGCGACCATCGCTGAGCGAGTATCGCTAGGCGAGTATTATCTTTGATAGCTCTTGTCGCTCAGCGACAAACCAATGAAGCGAGTCCTCGCCGGCAGTGTGAACAGTCAGCGATCAACTGTTAATATATGCATCTCTTTTGTTTACACGGAATATATATCTATTGTACGTTTCTTGAGCGAGAAAACAGCCGACAGTTAGTCGCTTCCTCGCCGGCGGTGGGACAACTGCCATATGCTCGTCCACGACGGAGACGCGGGTGTCTTCGTCTTGGGCGAGCTTGAATCCCTCACTGCACTCAGGATTCAAGTCTTAACTCCCTCGCTTCGCTCAGGACTCAGGAGTCAACTCAAACCTAGAATCCTTCGTTGCGTTCAGGATTCAAAAAAGCGCCCGGGACAACAAGACACTACTTTATCCCAAAATAAATAAAACGATTTTTTATTTTATTTCTAAACCCCATGGATTTTGGAGTTAAAACTGGTTGCTAGTATTTTTATAGATCTTTATGAACCTGATAACACATACAAAAGATCTGTTGCAGGGCGGGGGACGGGCCTAGCGAATTAGAAAAATTAAAAAAAGTTTTTTTAATTTTCATTTTATTTCTAAGCCCCATGGATTTTGAAGTTAAAACTGGTTGCTAGTCTTTTTATAGATCTTTATGAACCTGATAGCACATACAAAAGATCTGTTCTAGGGCGGGGGACGGGCCTAGCGAATTAGGAAAAATTAATAAAACGATTTTTTAATTATTATTTTATTTTTAAACCCCATGGATTTTGAAATTAAAACTGGTTGCTAGTCTTTTTATAGACCTTTGTGAACCTACTAATACATACAAAAGTTCTGTTGAAGGGGGGGACGGGTCTCATACAAATATGGTCATCGTTCTTTTAACACAGCGCTCAGTACGTCTAGCCAAAGATAATCCAAGCAAAAAAACACAAATTAAAGTGATTTTATTTTGACCTAAAATAATAAATTGCCGTCACCGTTAGCTGATTATTTTTCTTGTAAGTATCTAATGCGATTTGCTTATTATATTTTTTTACCATTGTCCATAATTTGGTGGTCTGAATGATTTCTAAAAATTTGTCCACTTATCTATACGTATATAAAATTCAAAGTCCTGACTGACTGACTGATATATCAACGCACAGCCTTAACCGCTGGTCCTAGAGACATGAAATTTGGAAGGTGTGTTCTTAGTGAACAGTAGGTATTCAATGAGAAAGGGGTTTTCGAAATTCCACCCCTGAGACGGTGAATGGGGGGAGGGTGAAATTTCACGCGGACGAAGTCGCGGGCTGAAGCTAGTCTGAATATACAATCGTTATGATTCGCGACCGTAACAAATATGGCTTTACAGAATTATAATCATTAGAATAAGTAATACAACTCCAAGAGTTAGAATTGGCCTCAAATATCATGATTTCATTAATTCAATGGGGTAATATGAACTTTGAGAGATGTATTGATGATTTTTATGATTATAATTCATTACATAAATATTTGTTACGGTCGCGAATCATAACGATTGTATATTCAGACTAGCTTCAGCCCGCGACTATCCGCGAGAAATTTCACCCTCCCCCAATCACCCTCTTAGGGGTGGAATTTCGAAAAACCCTTTCTTAGTGGATACCTACTCTTCACAAAGAACACACCCTCCAAATTTCATGTCTCTAGGACCAGCGGTTTAGGCTGTGCGTTGATATATCAGTCAGTCAGTCAGGACTTTGAATTTTATATACAGGATGAAATTGAACACATGCGACAAATCGAACTGGGAGATTGTACTCATCATTATGAACAACTTTTACTATGGGACCAAACCTGAAATCGCGAAAAAAAAATCAGTTGTTCCCTACATTTTGATGAGTTATGCGAACATAAATGTAGGGAACAGCTGATTTTTTTTCGCGATTTCAGGTTTGGTCCCATAGTAAAAGTTGTTCATAATGATGAGTACAATCTCCCATTTCGATTTGTCGCATGTGTTCAATTTCACCCTGTATAGATGTTGATTTGACGTGCGAATTGCAAAAAAACGTAAGAAAGATTGAAGTTCGCGGGCTACCCCTGACGCTTTCACTTTAACGCCCGAGTACTGAACGAACCTATACATCAATGGATGATAATAATACGATTACTATTGACCCACTGCAGTGCCAAGGCATCTCGCTCATACGAGAAGGTAAGGAGCATTGACACCACGTGACCACGCTTGCTCAAGATGGGCTGACAAGTCCGTGGCTAAATAATAACAGCCGCACAGGTCGATCGATCAGGTTAAGCTATGCTTGCCGCGGTTGGGCTGTGGATGGGTGACCGCCTTTACATACCGAGACCCCTCAGTGCCTCGGAAAGCACGTTAAGCCGTTGGTCCCGGCTGTCATTCGTGGATGTTAGACAGTCGTTACGGGTAGTCAGAAGCCCGAAAGTTTGACAACCAGTCTTACCAAAGGGTATCCGTATTACCCAGTAACTGAGTTATGGAGGTCAGATAGGCAGTGGCTCCATGTAAAATACTGGTATTCATCTGCATCCGGTTAGACTGGTAGCCGACCCCAACATAGTTGTGAAAAGTCTGGGCAGATAATAAACCACAAGTCCAGGTTTTGGGTTCTTCGCGATGTCTTCCTTCACCGATGTAAGTAATGTATATAGATTATGCCGTAGAGAAGAGATAAGCCACTCGGCAAGGTTGGTAGCAAAGGTGGACAGGAAGTATTTAAGTATCGTCAGTGTCGAGGCTCTATTTACACCCTTGATATTGAAAACAGAATTATAGTGAACATTTAAAGTAATATTATCTAGGCCGTTTATTTGGTTTTTTTTTACGTTTACAACTAGAGAGTGGTGGTATTTTTCGCGAAAATTCTTGAATTCAACACACCACACTAGGGCCTGGGGGTCCGAGTGCTCATCGAATATTTCGGGACATCGCCAACCGGTTGGTTGACTCTTCACGTGACCAGAGGACTGGCCTATTTGTAGCCCAAAGAATACGAGTAAGCGTTGCCATCAAACGTGGTAATGCTGCCAGGCTTTTGGGCAATTTTGCCATTGACAGCGATGCGAACGAATTTTTTGATGCCCAATGGGCTCCTGTCTTTTTCTTTTCTTTTCCTTTTTTTTATTTTTCACTTGTACGCACCATTAACATAACAGCACGTCTGTAATTTCCGTAGGGTCAGGTACAGGTGTACCGGTGTACCTATAGTACCCTCATTTCGCCTAGGGTGCGAGCCTGTTGCCATCAACTGGGCACAGATCCATACTCCGGGCTGCTACTGAGAAATTTCTGATGGAAAAACTCAATAACACCCCGGCGGGGAACCTACCCGGCCTAGGAAAACTCAGCTTCATCCAGTTGGGCATAGTTGAAAAAAGGCTAGGCAGATGATGTTTTAGAACTGCGTTCTAAAACTCAAATTGCCGATGTAGGTCACACGGCTGCCAAGCTAAAATGGAACTGGGCTGGTCACATCTGTTGCATGCCGGAAGAGCTATGGGCTAAAGTAACCGCACAATGGGTCCCAAACAGCACCAAACAGCAACGCGGCAGGCCCAGAATGAGATGGAGGGACGAACTCGACTCTTTCCACAAGGATTGGCGTGTAACAGCACTGAATAGGCATAAGTGGAAGGAGGGAAGGGAGGCCTTTGCCCTGCAGTCGGACAGAAATGGCTGATAATAAATAATAATAAAAGATGATGTTGTTTACCTTCCCAGTTACTAATGCACTTAACACAGTAACAACAGCTCTTAACTTATAAATATAAATACGGCACGTTTCAGCTAAACCTCGGCGCATGCACAACAAGATTAGAACATGACCGTCCTGATGGCCACTAGGAAGAAACCTTACATTACAAGGGATTAGGTATATTGTACCTGCCTGCAATTGCGTTCTGCGTAGAAACATGTCATAAAGCTGTGACGGCATACGAACTACATAAAATCCTGCATCGCGCTGGTCGAATGATCCTCCCTTTTCTATGGAGGATGAGTGAAGAGTGACCCTTACACACCGTTCCTCATACCTCTATACGCAGGGCGATGGCTGTCCGAGGTAATATGCTGATCCGCAGATTTGCACGTTGTACGACGCAAGTCAAAATTACCCTTTTCAGAGCATACTGCAAGTATTTTACACATGCAGTCTGTGCGTCAGGCATACGCTGAGGGCATACAACGTCCTGTGTGTCCAGTATAACAATGCAGTCAGGATGCTGTTGGGTCTACCACGCTTTTGTAGCGCTTCCGGAATGTTCGCCGAGGCCAGGGTTGATGGTTTTCATGCCATTATACGGAAACGGTGCGCTTCCATTCTCGGTAGAATGCTTGCTAGCTCCTACAGCATCCTGAGTGTATTGTGTGATAGGTGGAACAGCCCTATGCTTGCTCACTGGATACGGCTGCACACGTAGGTGTCAGTCGTTTCAATTTTGTGTTTTTACTAACATTAGGTTAAGACTTTTACTAACAACATATGGATTTTTAATCTAAATAATTAAATTTGTTATTATTATTATTATACTTATATTCGGGGTCATGAGAATGAAAGAATCTGCACCAGTACCACAAATATACGTAACACAATCTCTACGAGTAGGTATCACAATCTGAAGACTTTTTAAAGCCATCCCTAAACCATTGTTTCGTATGATTGAAAAATTCGTCTGCTCGACAACGTAAAAACGCAATGGATGTTGTTGAATTGTCGACCCCAACATATTTCGGAAAAGGCTAGGCAGTTGATGATGTATAGATTATATGAAACCTATGTTTAACAATTTATTTATTTATCCTCCTACTGGAACGCCATACAGCAATTACACCAACGGAGCAAGAAATTTACATCATGTGCTGTTTTCATCCATCCTGTGCGCCGTGGACATCGAACGGGCGGCGATGGAACGCGCACGCTCACACCAGGCAGCGTCAGCTCTACAGTTCCACTACTACATCCAAATTGCGCACATTCTTTGAGACTCAATGAATTTTTTTAAATAAATACATTAAAATTATATAAAAATAGAAAATTTTGATGTGTCATCCTGCCTGAATGATGAATGAATGAACAATGGTTAACCTTGGGAACAAGTCCTACAAAATTCATGCGTATTTCTTCTGTGGGTAGTATACGTTGTGTGTCAGTCAAGAATTCATGATTTCATGAAACCGTAGGCATCTTATGAACATTAAAATTTCTAACTTGTCTTGACTTCATGAATTTCGACACATTTTTAAATTAATTTTACAACATACCTATCCAAACATTTTATTAGATAGTTATTATTTTATGAGGTAAGCAGTAAACCACTACGTATAGCGTCGTACGATTTTTGTCCCCACCAGCAATAATTATCTAAGTACTAAATCAATTCTTAACACCTGGCTTCAGATAAAATTCAATCGGCCATTACTGCAACACGTACGGTGCGCAAAAATAATAGTCCAATATGTATGTAAATCAATTAGGTTAAGGCGACTACACGACCTAAAGCGCGGTCACTGTCGGACTGCATAGAAAAGAAAGAGAAGCGCGATGACACAACCGTGGTAATTTATTGCAAATATGAAGCAATTATCTATTTACAAAAACTCTCAAACACCAAAATAAATAAAAACCGTATACCAAAATTCGGGGAATTAAATTGTCTTTTAGATGGTGAAAGTTTTATGAAAATACACCCGATAGTGTTTGCGCGATTATCGTTTTTATGTCCGCGGTAGACATTACTTTACAAATTAATTACACTATGTTAAAAAAATATAATTGCAAATATTCACATATCAAATTACGAAGCAAATGGTCTAGTATAACATTTATTTTTTTCAAAGAAATCAGTCCGGTCGATTAGACGTGATGTTGAATTTAAAATCATTAGAAGTCGTATATCTGCGCCTTAATATATGCGTACGGTCAGCAAAACAAGCGGCTGTATCGGTCGGCGTTATCGGTGGCCGATCGGAGCCGAATTATCTTATATTTTGATATATTATTATTGTTGGTTTTGAGTAGCGTTGGCAAAATCAGTTTTTAGAAACAATAATTATTTTTTCATTTCCATAAATAAACATGGTATATTTGGAGATCTCAAGTTTACTGGCCATGCATTTGAAGAACCTACAATTTTGAAATAGCCAAAACAATTGAAAAGAATTAAAAACATTCAAAATCTAGTCTCAGTCTCATCTCGGCTACAAACAAATGTCAAAAACTTGTCAAAAATGTAGGAAAATTAGAGGTATTTTTGACAAATTGAGATCAGTCTCAATCTGTCAAAAATACCTCTAATTTTCAGATCAGAAGGCCAATTCTCATAATTTTAAGAACGTTCACAGTCTGATCTCAGTCTCAATCTGTCAAAAATATCTCTAATTTCCCTACATTTTGACAAGTTTTTGGCATTTGTTTTTCGCCGAGATGAGACTGCGACTAGATTTCAAACGTTTTAAATTATGAGAATTGGCCTTCTGACTGTAAACGTTCTTAAAATTACGAGAATTGCCTCTCTGTTAAAAACCATCTACGCTAAAAAATTTCGTCGGTAATAAAAAAAACATCTCCTGTCATACGAAAGTGTATAACTACGCGATCCAAATGTAAGGAACATTTTCTACGCTAGGAGATCTAGAATCATGCGCTGAATTTATGGTTACAGTTTGTATGTCGATGTCTCTGCTACCCTGTATACCCTGACAGTAATGATAATGATCCCATCAGAACTTCCATTAACCGGTCAAGCGGCGCGGTTCGCCGATCGGCGACGAAACAATAGAAAATCAATTGTGTCTCATTAGCGGCGCTTGACAGATTAAGCAATATAAATCACACTAATATTATAAAGACGAATATTTTGTATGGAGGTAGCTGACACCTTGGATTAACATATCGGCTACTTTTGTCTCGATATTCCCATGGAATCTAAACTTATGCGGGCGAAACCGCGTCCGTAGTCATACATAAATCTTAAGCGAACATTAAAGCTATATAAATCAAAAGTCATTTATTAAAATCAGGCCGAGAATCAGCACTTGAACGTCAAAATTATATAAGACAGTCCCCCAAAACGTCCGCCCTTCACCACTTTGTGCTTTATCTGGAAAGAAGAAGTGGCGCAACAAACTCCCCAGCAATACAGCTATGATTATTTAGTTGACGGTAGGTACATCATTTGGTTATTTATGTTGCTGTCGGTACGAGCGTGTTACTCGCACATATGCACAAGGCGAGCGACCGCGCCCTGCACATGAGCAGGTCGATAGTGTTGTGACTACCTACTTACATATCGATAATTTAATAAACACGCAGCCGATCAGTGCTAGAGATTATACGTAGGTAGTCATAATATACGTAGAGAGTAAGATGTACCTGACACACCCTGGGAATCTCTTTCAATACCTAAACAGCTTTTTCCCGCCTACTACTTATTTATTTGGGGAATCACCTTTGGGATGGGAAACTTTATACTTCTTTTATTATATTTCAATATACACAATTGCATCGTTTACATCTTTACTCGCTAGTTCGCCATCTTCGACCATCTTTTATTCTTTATCTCTCTTCTATTGACACATTCATTCAAAATTGCATGTCACATGTAGGTATAAAGAAGAGGGGCCAACAAAAAAAGAAAATGTGTATATAAAAAGTTCGATAAAATGTCATATCCAAAATATTTATCACAAACAATTTATTGCAAAGTCGATGGACTATGCAATATGCATTCCTATCTTTGCTTTTTGAAAGAACATGATTTAACGTTCACCATCGATAGATTCGGTCACATCACTAGCCGCGAATGCTTCCAGGCGACACATACTCGAATACATTGCAACACAAATGCTAGGTGACCGCCAGGTGGCGCAACAGCCAAGCCCACGCCGCTCATATCACCTCACCCAGCTACATGTGGGACATAGGTAGACATACCAGTACATACGTAACAGGAAAACATAACACAATATTCGAGATACTTAGAAATCAATTTTTTTTTTTTTAAGTAATGTTTTTTTATTTATTAGAGATTCAAATATTTACAGAATTTAAAAAGTTATCAATCTTAAAATAATAATATGTTGTATATAAAAAAGGGTGGGGAAATAATCAAAGAGCATCAAAAAATGCGCCCGCATCGCTGTCAACAGGAAACGTGCCCAAAAGGCTGGCAGCATTGCCACGTTGTATGGCAATGCTGATTCTTTGGCCAAAAAAAAAACCAGCGCTCAGGTCACGTGAAGAGTCAACCAACCGCTTGACGATGTCTCGAAATACTAAGTGGGCACTCTGGTCCCATGGCCTTAGATAAACTTGTCTTTCAATTTTTGTTGAAAATTAAAAGACGAAGTTCTCCATCACTGCCCAAAAACTGGAATGTCCTAAACTTTAGAAAGCTGTGACATCCACCAAACTGCAGGCTAGGCCCGCATGGAAAATCCTGCATGTGACCCAGCAGTTCAATTGCGATTTTCCTAATTCACACGCCCTAGAGAGAAGCATGTTTTCTGAACTGTTCTCATATTGGTTACCAAGAACCGCCCAAAGTACAAAACAGGTACAAGTTTACAGGTCTAATCAAACATTTTCAAAATCAATATTCAACAAATTCTTGAAACTGAGAGCGAGCTTTTTAAACTTTGAAACCAAATTCAATTCGTAAGAATAATAAGAACTTCTTACACCCGATACTATTAATCACAGTAATACATCCTAGGTCTAACAACCTTACAAAGGTATAAATTGCTACATTGTGGTATATGTCCTTTACCTATAAGGGTGATGTAGGTCGCTACAGGTCTGTCGGTAATGCAAGGGTCGACCCTGACCTCTTCCTCATGTCCATAAGAACCAGTTTCCGGTCTGTCTGTATATGAATGCAATTGTACTGTAGGTAACCGTACGATAATAATGAATCTTGATTGATTTTTGTTTCTGAATTGTAGAAATGGGTAGGTCTCGTACTATATATTTAAAGTCTTTGAAGAGAATGTAGAAACATAGTATAGATATGCAACTTGTTGACCGTTTATTTCGCCGGTTCAGACTCCCAGCTTAATCATTAAAAAGCAGTGGGCTAGTACTGGGGTCCATCTTTCAAGACAATGTCGGGTAAGGTATTTATAAAACCACAGTAAAAATTACGTAGAAATTAGAAAAACTTCCTTTCCATGTTATAAATGGGACAGCAGGTAACTTGTCAATAAACGCATTTTCCTTTCATTCGCAGACAATTTTAGATAATTTCCCAGCCTAACTACCCGATGTGATATAATTTTGTTCAGAAGCAGCTTGATTCTCGTAGAAGGACACCCTGAAAAGACAACTTGTTTTTGGAGCAGTCGGCAGAGTAATTTGTCTATAACTAATGTAATTATAAAGTGAAATTAAAGATTTAATTTTTTGTATGTTCGTTTGTTACGCTTTAACGTTAAAACGATTGGATGGATTTGGATGAAATTTGGCACATGGGTAGACCATGACCTATATTAGGATGTAAGATACTTTTTAGGCCGATATTCCCACGGGATCGAGAAACAGTCGCAGCTATAGTCTATATTGTAAACTTTTATAGTCGCGTGACCGCACCTCGCTGATGTGTCTTCACCTTTAGAAGCAGAATTTCTTGATATGCAGTAGGTAAACGTGCCTGCAGTTATAAAATAAATATAAACGATGTTTTATGTAACTGCGGCTGGGAGGAGTAAGATTTTATTTTTACCCGACTACGGCGAAGCAAAAAGGAGGGTTATGATTTTGACCGATATGTATGTATGTATGTATGTTCATCTGTTCCCTCATAACTTCTAAACTCCTTGTCATAATTGGACAAATGAGGTATCGTTAGAAGCGTTTTAATAGTCCGCTGGTTATAGGCTATGTGACGTCACACTAAATTCAATATGGCGCCCTCTAGAGGACATAAAGTAATGAATTTAAAAATAAATATTTTGGAATGGTGCCTTGTGGGGATCAAATGAAAAGGCTTAATTAGCGATTAAATAAAAAAAAAGTTTAAAAGCTAAAACCCGACTACTGAAAAGGATGAAACAAGAAAGTACCTTCCCGTGGTCGCATGCCGCTGTACTAACATACATATAAGCTATGATAGCATGCGACTATGGGAAGGTACTTTCTTGTTTCATCCTTTTCAGTAGTCGGGTTTTATTACTTTTGTTGTGTTACTATGTGTCGTGATCATAGATATCCGTGGTCGTGATTCATCTTGTTAATAAATAAGAGGGAACAAGTTAGTGTGACATACACACACTGTAATAACTGAGGTCTGAGATAGCCACAGGCTAGTGTGAGCACCGGTCGTCCTCAGTCGGCACTCGACGCCTTACTTATATGATAATGTGTATTATTAATGAGGATTATGTCTTATGTGGAACTTAGCACTTAACGTTGATATAGGTAAAATGATCCTCATACTCTTCTCAAACTCAAACTCAAAGCATTTATTTGAATTAAACCAATTACAGGCACTTTTGAATTGTCAAGAGGTCGGTCAGTCAGAAAGATGAAGCTAGTTGCCCGTTCCAAAGCGTAGGTACCTATGGAGAAGAACGGGCAAGAAATTCCATGGACACTCTTTTAAATCAAAATAACATGGTTACAAAGTCTTGGTTACACCATTCATGTAAAAAATTATACATGTGAGAACGATGCAGAACGTTAAAAGCGTCCATAATGAAAAGATGAGAAAAAACAACAATTCAAATGTTAACACTTTGACAGCCAAGCATTTTATTTATTCCTATATTATTAGTATTAATTAGTACGTGATCCGCTGTCAAAGTGTTAAATAAAAATAAAAATAAGCCATGGCAGCAAAGAGATGACCAGTCCCTACTGACATGAACATGACGCATGTATTAGCACCTTTCAGCTCAACCATTTTGAAGGGAGCTAAATGATCCAACACATGCGCCACCATCAGCGAGGCATTTGAGTGAGCATGACATACTCTCAGCCGCCACAGCACATTGAGTCAATGAAAGATCTATTCTTTCTATTCTTGCCCGGGCAGCAGTTCCACAAGACTCGAGACTGGGCTCATCATATCGGAAAATTAAAAGTCGAAAACAGTTTAGCAACGTTTCCTGCTAGACAAAATGATTGAGTGACAGTAGATCAAGGTGAATGCTTCCTTACCCAAACCGTTCGTTCCACCCGCTGAGGACCTCCCACCTGGACATGAGTTATCTTGGATAACCTATAAGTCTTTAAACAGACTCCGGACCCAGGTTGGCCGAAGCAAGGAAAACCTGTTCAGGTGGAGATTTATAGACGACTCCTCCTTGGAGTGTAAATGTGGTGCTGTTCCACAAACGATGGGACACTTAATATCGTGCCCTGCGTGTCCTGTCAGCTGCACGTTACAGGAACTGATGGACGCTAGTGATGGCGCCAAACAAGTAGCCGAATTCTGGGCCGAGTACATTTAGATTGCTATCGACACGCTAAGAAGAAGGTGAGACTTCTTTGACCCTGAAAAAGAGAAAAGGTTATGTATGACGTACTTTAACCGACAAAACCGATATCTTCCTCCATATAGGTATGAATATACAATTCATATACCTGCGGCACGATACTGACTCAATCAATCAATCTGCCGAGGTTTTTCCCAACTATGTTGGGGTCAGTTTCCAGTCTGTCCGGATGCAACTGAATAACAGTATTTTACATGGTGCGACTGCCTATCTGACCTCCACAACCAACACCCAAATCGTACACAGATGTTCTCAACAGACCAGGAGACTTAGTCAGCTTCTGGAGGGAGGTGGGCTGGTTGGAATAACCACCGACGGCCGCAATGTCGGTCCATTTGAAGGACTAAGTGCGGAAACCAAACCCCTAACATAGAACATAGATGGAGCGACTGCCTATCTGACCTCTAACAACCCATTTACTGGACACCCCTTAGTAAGACCGGTTGCCAGACTTTTGGGCTTCTGAGTGCCGTAACGACTGTCAAAGATCCACGAATGACAGCCGGGACCAACGGCTTAGTGTGCTTTCCGAGGCACAGAGTTGTCTCGATATGTAATCCATGGTCACCCATCCACGAACTGACCGCAGCGGATGTAGCTAAACCGTCGATCAACCTGTGCGGCTGTTATCATTTAGCCATGAGCCCCTCTACCCCGGACTAAGAATTTAGTTGGACGTCACAGATTCAAATCAACTCTTGTTTAACCTTTTGAGCGCCACGGTCTTCTATAGAAGACAATCGTTTCAAGACAATATGTAATCATAACGTTTATTGCATTAAAATACATGAACAAATGCTTTGTGCGTATTCTTACTATTGCCTCAAACCATAAACTTAGATTTTTATTTCAATAGGGGTCTTTGTTTATATTAAAAACAGAAAAATTATAATAGCCAAAACTTTTTTCATGTCCCAGGCGCCGTAGTCTTTATATGAAGACGTCTCGTGTTGTAGTTACTTGATTAAGCCACGTCAATCAATCGTGAATTATAAAATATTATCTACAATTCATTATTTAGGAATTAGTACCGTAATTAACACACATTCACATGGAATGTTTTTATTAATAAACAGACATCCTTCGTTAATACTGACTACATTCATTCACTCGGTGACCGTGAGTGTACGACTCATCCATTCATTGTATTTATCTTACTAATATACTAAAAACTATTCATATAACACCTGGTTTGTTTGTCTTCCATACAGTAATATTTAAACTTTGCCTGAGAGCAAAGGTGGCCCATGGAAACGGCCTCGACTTACGAGTTGTAGATCGTGGGTCTAAGACATGCCTGTTTCCTTACAATGTTTTCCTTTACAAACTTCACAAATCAAATTTCTATAAGTAGTCTCTTTGAACTTAAAGCCACCAAGGACTTAAAGCAGGACTTAAAGCTACTTTTGAAATACTAGCATCAACCCTGCGCTCCAAAAATTTAAAAAAAATCCCCGAACAAACTCACAGGCAAGAACTATACTCCAAAATATTTAAATTCGCTAAGCAGATGCGCTCATAACTATCTCCCATCCTAATATAATAAGCAAGGAGATGATAAACAAAGGGCGCACCCTGGCTCCTCGCCAACCGTGTCACGGCTCCTGCACTACTCGGCTAGATACTTAGTTTTATTCGGAAAACATCCGGACTGTCTTAATGGCTTTATTACCGGGAATACTGCCAGGGTTATCAGAGATGACTAGCTTTTCCAATGTCAATTAAAATAAATAAATAACTGAAAAACCAAAGAAACGAACGGATGGACTGTGTGAAAGCTGATATGGCTAGAGACCTGACTACCGAGATGACGACTAATACAAAAAACAACCGACTTAAAAAAAAAACACTACAAAGTGAAAAATAACTTTAATTTCGGAAGTCGGTGTCGTTGGTTCCGCATTTTCGTTTTTTGACACCGACTTCCGAAATTAAAGTTATTTTTCACTTTGTAGTGTTTTTTTTGAAGTCGGTTGTTTTTTTTTGTAAAAAAGTTTTTATTTTTCACTTTTTAGTTGTTCCTACCCCACACAATTCAATTAACACTAGTGCATTGAAGAATTGAAGACACGACTCGAAGAATCATCAAAATTCCCATAGAAATGCCGGAGATGCAGTACATTTATGCATATAACTTCGTACATAAGAATAGTTACCTAATGTATTATATACTAAAACCTTCCTGAAAGTATGTAGATCACAGTAATGAAAGAATTTTCAAAGTAGGTTCAGCAGTTTTTGAGATAATCGCGGACATACAAACATACATACATACGGGTCGAATACAGAACCTCCTTTTTTAAAGTCGGTTAAAAAGAAAGATGTATGAGAGAGGGATAGACTGTGTATAGGATATATGACCGACTAGCTGCGCCCCGCGGTTTCACCCGCATAAGTGTCGATCCCGTAGGAATATCGGGATAAAAAGTAGCCTATATGCTAATCCAAGGTGTCAGCTACCTCCATACAACATATACAATTTTATCAAAATTGGTCCAGCCGTTTGAGTGTGAAGAAGTAACAAACATATAAAAACACACACACACAAACTTTCGCCTTTATAATATTAGTGCGATTTTAACCTAGGTTGGTCTATCTGAATAATATGTTAATTTTGACTATAAATAATTTATTATCTACTCAAAATCGTGTTTGATATCGGTTTTACATAATATTAACATAACGTAACATGAGTATACACAAAATAGAGACTTACAACGCTATACTTTAAACAAGACAATTTGATTTTTTCTTTCCTTCTTTTTTATTTACAGGACTTGGAAAACAACCGCACACATCGAAAAATTCAGTCAATTCAATATTAATTTGGTTACCAGGGAAATTCCAATAAAGTTCTCAGAAAACTGTTTGGTGACAAAGATTTGAAGTTTTTCCCTGAAAAACAGTTCCACCAGGAATTTACCAATTACTAATAATTTTACTATAGTGTACCTACCTACAGAAACTCCAAAAACATGCGTCAAATTATGAACCTCTCCGTTTTGAAAGTCGGTCAAAAATGCATACCTTACCTATTTCCTTAATCTCGACCTGTTACGTACAAGTGTACCTAACATATCGCACATAAGTAGGTACAAGTACGGTCTACAACGCAGTAGTGTCCAGCACGGTGTACTAGGGTAGGGTCAGCACACACGGATCTGCACGCAACGCGCCGCGCCCAAACATCGACACACATTCGAGAGGCGTACCGACAGCAGCAAAATGTTGCGTGTGTTATGTTCATTTGTTTTTTGATAGCACTTCGGGTATTTAGGTATTTAGGGGTACGGTATATGCTTATGTATTTATTGTATACTAGCTTCTGCCCGCGACTTTGTCCGCGCGAAATTTCTTGTTCCTCCGACCCACCCTGTCATCGCATTTCAATGCCTGCTCGCACTATAATTACCTACTTGTACTATTTATTCTGTGCTATAACTTCGTTTTCGCTTATGGTTCTTTCTGACCTTTTTTCGTTTTACTCGGCTCCTAAGGGTCATAGCGTGATGTTAAATGGGTTAACAAAAGCAAAATGATTTTTGAAGTGAAACTTCTTTACGCACGATTGACTTGGGGAGTAAGCTGGCGAACGCGTGACGTAGGCGTTACGAAAAGTGTGATCGGCCGAGGTGAACGGGAGTTGAGTGGGGGATATAAGCAAAATAAGCAAGGGAAAGCAGTGCGCGCGCACTTTTTCTTTCTCTCTTCCTCTCATAGCGAAGTTTCACTTCAGTCGTGTGATCATAAGCACACTCGTTTTTTTTTTAATTCGACCAGCAGTGCTAAAGATTTGCGAGTTTCAAACAAACAAACAACAACAAACCCTTCAGCTTTTATTATTAGTATAGCTATAGATTATATTATATGTAAGTTAATGGTACATTACACCCTCCCTCCATCCCTTCCCTTGCTCCCTTTAACCCATCCAAAGGTTGTCTGTAAAAGATCGCTTTTAGATAAGACCGCCCATTGTGTCACCCTATGTAAAACTACATTTATATCTGTAATAAAGAGTATTCTATTCTATTCTATTCCACTTCGCTATCCGCATCTATGGCTACTCTACGCGTTAAGAAATATTTGTATGATAAACTATAACCCCTGCCTTCCAAAACATAGTGCTGGGACAGGCAAGCAGATGGTGAAATATACACGCAAATTTATCAAGCTTAATTTGGCAAAATTGACTACTAATACTTTACCTATTTGTTTGAATAACAGCGAAGTATCGTGTTACTATCTAGTATCTGGGTTGTGGAGGTCAGGTAGGCAGTCACTCTATGTAAAATACTGGTATCCCGCCGGTTAGACTGGAAACCGACCCCAACATAGTTGAAAAACAGCTAGGCAGCTCGTAGATGATTAAAAGAAAAAAAATTGAAACTAATTTTTCATTTCATTCTTCCTGACAGGGGCGTAGCTACCACCGTATCTGCCGTATCAATTATACGGGGCCCCCAGGCCACGGGGGCCCCCAACGTGCGTAAGCAAAAATTAATAAAAACTTTCCAAAATTTTTATTTTACGAATGACAAAAGTAAAAAAAAGCAAATCAGTTATAAATCAGTTTGCCGAAAAAAAGGCAATGAGAGTGTTTAATTTAAACTGTTTGTAAAAATTTTGGAAAAAGTGACGGATTGATAATTATGATGAATAGATATTTCTTTAAATTTTATGCAATTTTTTTTTTTTCAGTTGTGAGAAATCTTTACCCTTCCTAAGGGCCGCCAAACAAATTCTTATACGGGGCCCTGCCAAGGCACGCTACGCCAACCTGACTGTTAATCCTACAAAAGAAAAACAGAACATTTGCTGGGGTAAGAACTGACTAGGTAATCATACTAATTTGCTGTCGGTACACTACACATATTGCTAAATAACCAGCGTAGATTGATATCTACGATAAAATGGACATGCGAGTCGGTGGCTACCGACTACCGAGCTAGGCCGGGCTTTAAATATGCGCCCTGGCACGGCCTGTTCAGGGACGTTGATATACCTACTTAATAATAAATACTTTATCAGCAGATCTATTCTGTAAAAATAACACCGTTACAACTAAGGTGAAGTTAGCTTGAAACACAGGCTTGAAGTGAGCTGTCAATAGAATAGAATAGAATACTCTTTCTCTTTTTTTCTCTTTTTTCTTTCTCTTTTTTTTCTTTCTCTTTTTTTCTTTTTTTTTTCTGTCAATAGTGTCAATCAAGCATCAGGTGAAATGACAGCTCAGTTCACCTTTGTCTAACGGTGATATTTTTACAGAATAGACCATCCGATACCAACTACAGATGTACCCTCCAGGTTTTAAATGAAACAAATGACAGGGCTGTCCAGGTCACTACGTTCTCGTTTTACTAAATTAAGTCTTCGACTTGAGAAGAAGCAGTAGATATTCTGGATAGTACAGATACTTATTTATTTATTTATTTATTTACTATGCAGCCTTTATTTATTTATTTACTATGCATACTATGCAGCCCTTTAGTTAGGACAGCTTTGTAATAGATTTGTACATTACTGGGTGGTAATCACGCAGGCGCCTACATTATGGTAAGCTGTCACCGCCGGCAATCATTTATTTATTTAGGACTAGCTGCGCCCCGAGGTTTCACCCGCGTAACGTTCATTCTCATTAGATCCATTGGCCAGATCCATGATGGATCTAGTGAAAATTGTTTTCTCATTAGATCCTGATTTCAAGATGTGGATCTACTGAGATTTTTTTTCTCATTAGATCCATTGGCCAGATCCATGATGGATCTAGTGAAAATTGTTTTCTCATTAGATCCTGATTTCAAGATGTGGATCTACTGAGATTTTTTTTCTCAGAAGATCCATTGGCCAGATCCATGATGGATCTAGTGAAAATTGTTTTACCACTTTGGAAGTGTCTCTCGCGCAAACTATTCAGTTCAGAAAAAAATGATATTAGAAACCTCAATATCGTTTTTGAAGACCTATCCATAGATACCCCACACGTACAGGTTTGACGAAAAAAAATTTTTGGAGTTTCAGTTGTAAGTATGGGGAACCCCAAAATTTATTGTTTTTTTTCTATTTTTGTGTGAAAATCTTACTGCGGTTCACAGAATACATCTACTTACCAAGTTTCAACAGTATAGTTCTTATAGTTTCGGAAAAAAGTGGCTGTGACATACGGACGGACGGACAGACAGACAGACAGACATGACGAATCCATAAGGGTTCCGTTTTTTGCCATTTGGCTACGGAACCCTAAAAAGGCACTAGTCTCTGGCGTTGTGAAAATTACAAAACATCAAAATTGAAATGTACTGGATCCGTAACATTAAATTCGGTGAGTGATTTATTTGTATACTTATATAATATCCTCTTCCAGTTAAAAAAAAACACTTACCAACATTATTTTACAACTTTTCCTACTACTTTTTTACCTACAGTTTGGTTTTAGGACAAAAGTATTACCAATCGGAAACCCCATTGCGACGCCTGTGTTCCTGATGTAGCTCATAATTTTATAGAAGGCACATTAAGTGATTACTGCGAAGAAGCAACATACGGCAAAGAACCTGCTCCTCGCATGTATGAGAAGGCACTTTCTCATATAGAGATCAAAGGATGGCATTTATCATCTAACAAACCAGTACCTACATTCGATGAAAAAAAATCTGGGATATATCGTCGAAGAAATAAGTTGGCTCAAGTTAAGAAAACTAGCACAAACAATCCAGAGGAGGTAGAAGTATCTAAACAGTATGAAGAATTTTTACTTGCGGACTACTCGCATAAAGGTATGCGAATTATTGTATTTTGTTCAAAAGACGCACAAATGCGTCTAAAACTACTTACTAATTATTTTATGGATGGGACATATCAAGCTTGTCCAACACCTTTTGGACAGATATATGTGATTCAAGCAGATATAGGCAGCGACTCTAATAGTACCAACATAGTGCCATTGGTTTTTGCCTTTATGACACATAAAACAACAGAGGCGTATACGATCTTGTTTAATTTAATCAAAGCCCAGGTTCCAGACTGGCAGCCCAAGATAGTCACCATTGATTTTGAAAAGGCAGTTATGCTTGCATTGTCAAAAATGGATGTCGAAATTCATGGTTGCCACTACCATTTTTCAAATGCCCTGTTTCGTAAAGCGAAAGCTTTAGACATAAAGATAACTAAACAAAACTTTTTAACAAAAAAAAACAACCGACTTCAAAAAAAAAACACTACAAAGTGAAAAATAACTTTAATTTCGGAAGTCGGTGTCGTTGGTTCAGCATTTTCGTTTTTTGACACCGACTTCCGAAATTAAAGTTATTTTTCACTTTGTAGTGTTTTTTTTTTGAAGTCGGTTGTTTTTTTTTGTTAAAAAGTTTTTATTTTTCACTTTTTAGTTGTACCTACCCCACACAAATTCAATTAATACTAGTGCATTGAAGAATTGAAGACATGACTCGAAGAATCATCCAAATTCACATAGAAATGCCGGAGATGCAGTACATTTATGCATATAACTTCGTACATAAGAATAATTACCTAATGTATTATATACTAAAACCTTCCTGAAAGTATGCAGATTACACTAATGAAAGAATTATCAAAATCGGTTCAGTAGTTTTTGAGATAATCGCGGACATACAAACATACATACATACATACATACATACATACATACATACGGGTCGAATACAGAACCTCCTTTTTTAAAGTCGGTTAAAAACAGGAGGATAATTACATTATGTTGTAAACTGGCTTTACTTCCGGAAAACCTAATAGAAGATGGCTGGAATTATATTAAAAGTGAGATTTCGCCAAACGAGAACGACCTAACTAAATTTGTAAATTACTTTCAAAAATACTGGATGAATGACAAATACTATAGGATCTGTAGCCTAATTGCGGAACGCCAAATCGTCAAATGATTCTGATCAGTTGGCTTCATTTCTATCACAATTGGCTTCATTTTACGATTTTCGAAATGCGAAACTCTAGTTTCTGCGCAGGGTCTTAACGTTCATAATTGGTTTCATAATAAACTAGAGTTTCGCAATTCGAAAATCGTAAAATGAAGCCAATTGTGATAGAAATGAAGCCAACTGATCAGAATCATTTGACGATTTGGCGTTCCGCAATTAGGCTGCTGGTGTGTGTATGGGCTGCGCCACCGCACTAACAACAGTGTAGAAGGTTGGAATCACGGCATCAATACTAATAAAAATGAAGTGCATCTTTTACAGATACTGCACATTTTACACCAAGAGTCATCACTGACTTCACTCAATTGTGACCGATTAGAAAGATTTAAAAAAAGGTCATCACGTAAACGCCGCAAAACGAGCATTGAAAATGACAATTGCATTTTATTCGCACAAATGCAGCTCGCAAATGGCCAAATTGGCATCGGCCACTTCCTAGAAAAATTACGATAAGTACCTACTCACTTAGGAATATTTGGGTTTTAATTTTTTTTTTTATTAAGTGATAATTTCTCTATAAAATAAACCTATTTTGGCTTGTGATTAAATGTTTTCGATTTTTCCTTACTGCCCTTCCCTCATCTTCTCATTCATTGCCTCATCTTCCCTTTTCTCAAAGAATCTTTTTCACCAGGACTGGTGTCAGGATACTAATTTGTTAATATTAGTGATATTCACTTCTTTTAGTGATATTTAATTGTTTTTGTAGCATTACTTTTTTTCACATCAAAAATTCTCATTAGATCCATTTTACTTATTTTTTTATATAAATAGATCTAATGAGAAAACAATTTTCACTAGATCCATCATGGATCTGGCCAATGGATCTAATGAGAATGAACGCCGCGTAAGTGTCGATCCCGTGGGAATATCGAGATAAAAAGTAGCGTATATGTTAATCCAGGGTTTCAGCTACCTCCATACAAAATGTTATCAAAATTGGTCCAGCCGTTTGAGTGTGAAGAAGTAACAAACATATAAACACACACACACACTCACAAACTTTCGCCTTTATAATATTAGTGTGATAGAGGGCAAGAGATAAACACATGCCACAAACTCATAACATCATGTTATCTCCGAAGTGTTAGGCAGACGTACAGACGCCAGCACATCAACCTACCCAAAACTGTCAAATTTTCCCAATCAACTTTGAACCTTAGAATTTAGTGATATAGTTGAAAATCTATTAAAGAAATTTAACAGATTGTAGTAGGTTGATGTGCTGGCGTCTGTACCTACACTTCAAGTACACACACATTTCGCCAGTTACGTTTAAGTCCCAAGTAATAGGGGCGAGCCTATTGCCATCAACCGGACACAAATCCAGACTTCGGCTGCTATTGAGAAATCCGTGACGGAAAATCCCAACAACACTTTGCCCGACCTGGAACCCGAACCCAGGACCTCATGCTCAGCAGTAGCGCTTGCGACCACTAGACAACACACACACATAAATAATGGGCAACATTAGGTGTTAAGAAAGTATGATGCTTTCCTTCCTGCCTTAATTCCCGGTTCCGTGTGTCCCTCGTCCACGTGTTTGCTGCGACTATCCTTAGCCTCGTGTTCTTTTGGACGTCTCTGGTTCCTTTGGCAGTGGCGTAACTATAGGGTGGCATTGGGGCAAAATGCCACGGGCCCCCAGCTAGAGGGGGCCCCCGGCCCGACAGGGCCATGAGCACAGGAGAATCCTTACATAAGGACAGAAGCAGTCAGGTGTTAAAGTTTTTGTAGGGGAAAACATAAAATGTACCTACGCGGAAGAACTCGCGGGTGTAGTCCTAATAAACAAAAAAAATTAACGTTGGTTGAGCTTCTTTACATTGAGGGAGGGCCCCATCCCTTGAATTTGCCACGGGCCCCAAACGGTATAGTTACGCCATTGTCCTTTGGCCTGACGTTGGCCACCATTCGGTTAAAACCTTACTCCCTCGCCTAACCAGATGTGCTGCCAAACACAACTTGAGAATTATCGCCCTGTCACCGACGTCGAAGACTTACATCCGAAAGACTTTTACGGATATCTTTGGGTCGGCTGGTTTGTTTGCCTTTACGAACGAGAAGCTAGTCTAAACATACAGTAATAATAAATATAACCAATACCTCTCAAAGAAAACCACTCCAAATTGCTCCAAAAAAGAGCTCAATCCGTTTACAAGTCGACCTCACGCGGTACCGATAAGGTCAGATGTGCCGATGTGCCGAACTTAGCCTACACGGACAAGTCGTGAGCAGACTGTCACGAAGTCTCGGCCAATGGGGACCTTGGACAGGTGCTCTGACATGAACATATGGTGGCGAAGATTCAAGACGATTTAATATCTATAGTCTATTGAATCATTTGTGTGTACTGTTATCCAAAATCAAGATGGATGCGCCAAGGTATCCTGTGAAATTCTCTAGTTTTTTTGTAAATTGGAACCCTGTACGTCAGATTTTTACGGATGAGCTCGTGGCTAAGTAATAACAGCCACAACGGATCGATCGTTCCGGTTAAGCTGCTTTTGAGCTAAGACCTCGCGTCTTAAAGCAGTTAAGCCGTTGGTCCAGGCAGGCATTCTTGGATCTTTGATAGTCTTTACGGGTCTTCAGAAGCCCGAAAATCTGACAACCAGTCTCACCATGAGGTATCGTATTACCCAATAACTGGATAGTGGAGGTCAGATAGGCAGTCGCTCCATAGAAAATACTGATACTCAGCTGCATCCGGATAGACTGGAAGCCGACCCCAACATAGATGGGAGAAAGCTAGGTAGATGATATTACGTCGGATTTTTAACCGACTTCAAAAAAAGGAGGAGGTTCTCAATTCGACTGTATTTTTTTTTTTTTTTATGTTTGTTACCTCATAACTTGCGACTGGGTGAACCGATTTTCATGATTCTTTTTTTATTTGAAAGCTGGTGCATCCCGTGTGGTCCCTTTGTCACCATTTCAATATCTGATGATGGGATCTTGTAGAAATCGAAGGAACTCTTCAAATATTATAGGCACACCTATAGCGATTTGGGTATTTTTTATAGTAACTCGTGCATTTGCTCTCGGAAAGCGCCATTTGGTGAAGTGGAACTGATGATGAAGACCACAGATGGACACCGGAACTACTCAATAATATCTAAGTATTTCACGGGTTGCGATTTGATTACTTTAATATGGTTGCTAAGCAATTTATGCTCGCCACGATGTGAATGGTAATATGGAGCTGATGGTGGACCAGGAGAACTCCTCAACAATTAACTTCCCTGCATCGGGAAAAGCAATATTTTGTAACAGGCGATGAGCATGTTGACTCTGGCTTTTGTAACTTAGATAAATTATAAGCAGACCCACTAAAAATCGTGAAATAAAAACTTTTTAACAAAAATACAACCGACTTCCAAAAGAAACACTACAAAATGAAAAATAACTTTAATTTCGGAAGTCGGTGGCAAAAAACGTAAATACAAAACCAAAGACACCGACTTCCGAAATTAAAGTTATTTTTCACTTTGTAGTGTTTCTTTTGGAAGTCGGTTGTATTTTTGTTAAAAAGTTTTTTAACAAAATGAGATTGCAGAGTATGGGGTCCAAAGCCTCTGGGTTTGACCCTCAGATTGGACGAAATATTGCTGGGTTTTTCCACCAGGAACAATTACACTTCAGCAGCTTGGAGTCCGGATAATTTGTGCTCGGTTGATGGCAGTAGGGGCCCCTTTATTATTATGGTACTTAAACATGGATGACATAAGTGGATGTAGATTCTAATTTTCCACCTCAAAGGCTCAGAATAATGCCATCGTTGCATAAAGTCGTGATGTTAAGTCTTGAGCTAAGACCTCGTACTTAAAGCAGTTTGACATCAACCTTAAAATCCCTGAAGGCCGGGTCGAACCCGCGGGCAATGACTAGTGTTATTTACACATACACATAGTATATTATGTATCAATATCGTGCAGAAAGTGTAAGGTATCTGTGTCAAGTGCAACCTGTACATATGTGTTTAAAGCTGCGTACAGAATATACCGTCAAAGCTGACCTTTTGATCCTACCAACAACTTTTTCTTGTTCAAACTCAAAGCATTTATTTCAAATAAAACAATTACAAGCACTTTTGAATTGTCAAGGGGTCGGTCAGTCAGAAAGATGAAGTTAGTTGCCCATTTCAAAGCGTAATAGGTACCGATGGAGAAGAACGGGCAAGAAACTCCACGGACACTTTTGCACGGTTCAGAATGCTTGCTATTCATGTATAACAGTCACTCAATAATGTCCTCACTGCTGGGACACAGGCCTCCTCTCTATGAGAGGGAGTGAGCCATTATCCATCACGCAAGTGCGGGTTGGTTGGATGTCATATGACTTCATGTGCGCTTCATGCAATTCATATTTTTCCAGTGTTTTTTTCTATCCTGGATGTCCTGAAGTGCGACAAATACTAGGGTTTCCTAAGACTACGGTGGCCGCCACATAGCGTCCGCAATTTGACGTCACTGAAACGAAAAAGCCAAGGGAGGGTTAGTGGCTGTGATTAACATGTTCATTGAGATCGTAATCCTAATATAAGCTGCTTAGTTCCCGAATGTGTCGCTAAAGTAATCGTTATAGGAAAGAAACTTACGAGTAGATCAGTGGCGAAGAGTGAATTTTTGACAGAGGCAAGCCAGAGCAAAAAAAAATGTCAAAAAAATGTCAATTATGAATTGACTATACTTAGTGTGGTTATGTTCTGAATTTTCGAAGGGCGGCTGGTGGGAATCGAGTTGTATGGTACCTTCGCCACTGGAGTAGATACATATCTACTCGTAAGTTTCTATATATAACGAAGACTACCTGTTCTAAATTTTAGCGTGCAGTATTGTGTTCTTAGTTCATAAAAACGACACACTAGGATAGTGCGAATGCTAAGAGGGTGTGTGGTGTTACGCGAATGGATAGAATAAGAAATGAATAGGTATATAAGAGGAAGGAAGGAATGGGTAAAATGTCGTGAGGAAAGTTTCTATTAATATGGATGGCTGTAAGAATAGGGGAAGACCGAAGAAACGATGGATAGACTGTGTAAAAGATGATATGGCTAGAAATTGGAGTGACTACTGAGATGACGACTAATAGAGAAGTATGAATGAAAAAGACATGTTACTGGGGCTGGACAATTAGCAATCCATGACTACTTTTGTTTGACTTACCTGTAAAAACAATTGTATGTGTGCTAATGAATAAATAAATAAACGTTGCGCTGACCCCAAATAAATTGAGATAAGGGCAGGAGAACCAAACACAACGGTCCATTTGAAGGACTAAGTGCGGAAACCAAACCCATAACATAGAACACAGGGCAGGAGAATGATGATGAAGGGCAGAAGAATGATGATAAAGATGATAAGGTCTTGTGTTCTTAGATCTTATACGATCCACTGGGATAATGAGCTTTATGGCTCTGCTGGCACATCTTCAGCTTGAAACTTTACCGAAGCGTTATCAATATTTTCAAAATCTGCCTGCCTTTTCCCAAACATTCATGTTGGGATTGCTGGGACCGGCTTCCAGTATAACCAGATGAAGTTGAATGCCAGTATTTTATATGGAGCGACTGACAGTGACAATCGACATTCATAGCTTTATATCATAGTGGCAAAAGGCGGGCCGCACTTGTTCATAATGTTGTGTACCTCTATCAATTATGTTAAAAAGGCAAAAAAAATAACCACAAATTTTAACTTTTACATAATTTTATTTATAATTAGGAATAAAGACAAAAAAAAAAATTAATTGAGATCTATAATTATGCATGCGAGTCAAATTAGAAATAAATGTGATTTTTGAGGCTGTATTTGACTCGCTATTTTGTGAAATGTTTGCTTTCATTACAAAACAGTTGCGGGCCGCAAAGACGAGCCACGCAGGCCGCATGCGGCCCACGGGCCGCGGCTTGCCGACCGCTGCTTTATACAATTAACTAGCTGCGCCCCGCGGTTTTACCCGCGTAAATGTCGATCCCGTAGGAATATTGGGATAATAACTATCCTATGTCCTTTTCCGGGACTCAAACTATCTCTATACCAAATTTCATCTAAATCGGTTCAGTGGTTTAGGCGTGAAGAAGTAACAAACATATACACACACACACACTCACAAACTTTCGCCTTTATAATATTAGTGTTTTATAGTGTTTTATAACTTACGTTAAAATAATATTTGCTGGTGACATCTCTTAATTTTATTGGGTAAGGAAAGCGATTGATTTCGGAAGACTCCGTGTAAAGTTCTCGTTTCATCTCATACTCGTCGCAAATACCAAAACTTTTGAATGTTGGATATTGCTGAAAACAATAGAATGCGTTAGTTATTTTTACCCAACTGCACCCAAATTGCATAACACACTTTCAATTAGGGGCCGTCCATTAATCACGTGACGTTTTTTTTTATGGCATTTTTTAACCTCCCCTCCCCCTTGGTGATACATGGTGAGGCTTAAGACTACCCCCCCCTCCCCTATATCACGTATATTTTTTAGTATCTACTAAGAATCTTATTTTTTTTTATATTGATAAAATACAGGTATAAGTTTCATCTAATTTTATTATAGAAAATTAAAGACTACAATATTAACTAACCTGACATTTAAGTCTTTTGTGTTTTCGTTTTTTTCTAGTGTAGAATTTGGCATTACACTTGTCAGATTAGTCTCTGGGATTAAAAAAGGAACTATAAATTGCGGTGTTTAATTATTTCTTTAAAAAATGCCTATTCTTCTTTTGTTTCTTCTCCATAAAGGTTTCATAACGTTTCTATTACCTCAATAGATCAATATGCTTACCTAGAGGAAAAAAAAAATCTTGTTGTTTTCGACTTTATTTTGGTGAATAACTCCGAAACCTGACGCTTTAGGATATTATGTTATACTAGCTGCGCCCCGCGGTTTCACCCGCGTAAATGTCGACCCCGTGGGAATATCGGGATAAAAACTATCCTATGTCCTTTCCCGGGACTCAAACTATCTCTATACCAAATTTCATCGAAATCGGTCCAGCCGTTTTCATGTTATGTCGTGACAACGGAAAACTGGTTTCATTTTTATATATATAGATTATTAATTTAAAATAATGGTTCTGTACCAGGTTTATAGGAGGATAGCTTGACACGGCTGAGGTCATAAGCTTGAGGCGGCGTAAGGGGTGAAACATTGACTCAATTAGAGTCATTAGATAAGGCCCAGACATTACAGCAAATAATATCTGGGCCCCCCAGTTAAGCGGAATGGTGACATTAAAAAGGTAGACTGACAGACTGGATGCGGAAGGCAGAAGACAGTAGAGCGCTGTGGCGCAGCCTGGGAGAAGCCTATGTCCAGCAGTGGACTGCAATTGATCGAGCGTGTTGATTGATATCATTTTTTAAGCCAGCTTTTAATGAGCTGCGCTTGGTAATTTTGTACTGCCTGATTAGTATAGTGCTGAGCTCGGGAAGCCCCGATTTCGCGGGGCTTCTGCGCAATGCTGCGGGGCAATTGCGTAACACATTATCAATCGGAATCGGTTTCAGTTTGACAGTTCAACAACATTCATTACGTTATTTACGTGTGGAGCAGACAAATTTTTCGAACTTATGAAGCAATGGATTAGCAATTTGCTTCAAAATGATTCAGATTTAGATTGATAGTGTGTTACGCAATCAGGGTGCTGGGTCGGGCTAAAATAAGTTAGTGGAACTTTCTGTTCTGTATCAGCCCGGAGTTATGAAGTTGGCGGTATGAGAGTCAGAGCCCGTGCCTCTGAGAGCAGTAATTTATAAAAATCTTGTTCTATAAATTGTTTCAATTCATCGTTATACTGTTCTAATCCCAATTGACGGCACGGTTGGCGCAGTGGTTAAGCGAGTGACTGCTGCGCTGCGTGTCGCGGGTTCGATTCCCGCACGGAACAAATATTTGTATGACCTACAAGTATGTAGTTGTTCCGGGTCTGGCTGTTTGTGTATGCGAGTTTAAATGTTCGTAAACGCACCCACAATACAGGAGAAATTCCTAGAGTGGGGCAACGTTTAAAAAAAAAAAATTTAGGTCGGCGCAATATCTCTTTTTCTTCCAGTAGACGTCATCACACAGAAAAAGTGTTCCCATTTAAATAAGTAAATCGTTTTCAGTAGCAACTAGACCTTAACACAGGTGTAAAGAAATTTTTTCCGGCCGTATATTAAATTGGCATAAACTCTATGAGTTGTAACTTAATACATAACTTTATAAAATTATTACATTACTAACTGCGCCCCGCGATTTCACACGCATAAGTTTCGATCCCGTGGGAATATCAGGATAAAAACTAGCCTATATGTTAATCCAGGGTGTCAGCTACCTCCATACAAAATTTTATCAAAATTGGTCCAGCCGTTTGAGCGTGAAGAAGTAACATACTCACAAACTTTCGCCTTTATAATATTAGTGTGATGGGTTCACCAACATCATCATCATCTGCCTACAGCAGTCCAATGCTGGACATAGGCCTCTCCTATTGCATGATCATTCAACTCGATTCTCGTCAAATCTCTCTCTCTATTATAGATTCATCACAAATCATAATGTAGATGAACTCTCTGCCGGCATCTGTGTTCCCTCCCACATTTAACCCGTCTGCCTTCAAATCAAGAGTGAACAGGCATCTTCTGGGCACGCTCGTTCCATCATAGACCTCATCTATCGCTTTCCATCAGGCGTGATCGGGGTCAAGAGTGCGCCCATTTAGCAATAAAAAAAAAAAAGATATGTGTAATGTGTTCTACAGAGGTTACCTAAGCATTAGGTACTTATTAATTAACTTGAACTTGTTTTCCAAGTCTCATTGTTGGAAGAGGCATATGCGGGACATCTTATTACTTTCATTTGGTTCAAAATTCAAATGCTTCTTGCTAGCAAACGATGTACCCAATGTTCGAAAATAAACGGCTTCATTACAACTTGTCTTCCAAACATTTGAGCACTTGCTTGAAGACTTTTTTTTTTCTAGCGGTGGAAATCCTCATGGACTTCCTCTATCGTGGGGGTGACAGAGGGGCATGCCGGACTCTTACCGGCTAAAACCACCGCGGTGTTCCACCTCTACCTATGGCCGGGGGTGCGGGATTCGCATAAGCATTCACCGCTCCCCCGACAGGCCTCGCAAGACGGTATGACACAGTGCAGTCAGTACCTATTAGAAAAAAGCCATAGAGATGATATTATTGATGTCGTTTCTAGTGTCCTACTAAGTAGGTACAGATTTGCTCTCACCCGCGAGACGTATTGGTCCCGCATGCGCCGCCGCAGCGGTACCCGCGCTAATCGCATTGCACCTCTTTCATTAGATGCCAGCGCGTGCGAAAAGAAAAGGTGCTGCATTCTGCAAAATGCGACAAATCATCGACCTCCTCCCTATTGAGATCTCTATTGCGATTGCGAATCATTCGTAGATACTTGTCGATTTCGATACCGTACCTACCTACTTACCGTATCGAAGAATTAACTAATTTGCCCTTTCAGAGAAAACAAACGTGTTGTAAGTATGTGGTTAATACGAAAAATCGCATATCCCAAAATAAGTAGCCCTGTAATCGAAGAAAAACAAGTCCTGTGTGCGAAGGTACGAGGCCGCCCTTACCGCTATTATGCCGGTTACGTCACCGGCACGTTTTGACGGTCAACAACCGTATGTCGCGGTCACCGTGCCCGTTTTCATTGCGTTTCGTCTCACTTTCACTTTTTACCGAGAAACTTAGTGACTTACAACGCCATCTCTTATGCAGTAGAAGAAATTAAATTGAAATTATTATACATTAATTTAACAAGTAAAAAAAAAGTTGAATGAACTTGAATGTAAAGAATAGAACATTATATAAGAGTATTTAATACTACTTCCCAGAATTTGATCCTTATTAGGGACACTATCGAATGGTGTAATAATACAGTATGTGTTTTTTTTTTCATAATCAGCAGGTTCGATTCCTGGCTAGAAATATTGATTTTTCAAAAATCCAATGATGCAGTTTTAGTTTTCATCAAAATCGAGCCCGCGACTCTTTTCAGTACCTACTTTTCGCTATTCCTCATAGTTTAGAATTTGGCCATCCACGCCCACTTGGAAAATTCAGCCTGTATAGAGTATTTAGTACTATTAAATGCTCATAAGAACAAACTGCCTTTTCACAGACCTCTGCTTTGAAATAAATAATACTTGAAAAATACCATGATTTTAAAACCACGCCATCTATATCCATAATAGCTGCACTATCTGTAGTGTTGAATTTTTAAGATAGTACAGCTACTCGCCACCAGACAGTTAACACTGGATAGTAATAAGAATTATCGAATAAAAAAAAACATCCGAAAACATAACCCATAACCTCCTCCATTTAGTGAAGTCGGTTAAAAATAGAACAAGCATGCCTATGAACGTTCCAGTTCTAGTCACCAGTAAAATCTTTAACATCGTTGAATGTAGCATATTATTATCTTGATGCCAATGGAGAACAAAGAGATGGTGATCGGAGATAATAGGGATCAATAAGCTTGTGCAACTAAAAGTTCGGGTTTCTAATTACCCGACTGCACCAGAAGGAGGGTTATGTTTTTTGTTTTTGTATGTATGTATAATTGTTTGACACGCTCTGCGGCCTGAACGGCTCGGTGGATTTTAGCTTAAGAGGTGTCGTTAGAATTGTATTTACTGTGAGAGTGACACTGGGCATATCAAAATAAAAAAAACCAAAGTGGCGGATTTTTTAGCGCCATATTATGCCTTCAAAAATTTTTTTTTCTCAAAGCCTTTCGAGTGGGGTATCAAAATAAAGGGTTACAAAAGGTGATTACAAAAATATATACAACTTATATGGTTAAAAATAATTCAAAGTGACAAATCGTAAAAAACACGTATCAAGAACTAAACCGTTGGCGAAATCTTTCACATTTGTAAACTAAAAAGCTGGTAATAAAAAAAAAATGAAACCTGACTGCAACCTTATACTAAAACTAACTGAAAAGCTAAAAACAAGCCCATTTTAAATTAAATAAAAGTTAGAAGCAGGCGGGACCCATTTAAGTTTGAAACTATAATAATAGTATGGGCCCCGCCTGCTTCCAACTTTTATTTAATTTGAAATGGGCTTGTTTTTAGCTTTTCAGTTAGTTTTTACCTTTTCAGTTAGTTTTAGTATAAGGTTGCAGTCGGGTTTTTTAATTTTTTTAATTACTTTTTTTTTCTAATTATGCTATTGATTAAAAAAAAGCTTTTTAATCTGGAACGCAGACTGATAATCGATTATAGTGCAATCATCCAAGATATCTTGGCATACGGCAAATAAAGGAACTGAATTGAAATGTACTGAAAATGACATTTGCGTGCGATATCAGCGCTACTACAAAATGCCAAGTTATGCTGGTCTATGCTTGTATTGCTTGTCATTGGCATTGGCTTGGCATGGAAACTTCACTAAAGACCGAATGACATTTAAAAAATTATAACCTCGCACTCGCGGCTACTAGTTGTTAAAACTTTGAAAAAACAAATAATTGAAAATGACTTCAATAATAGTGAGTAAGGAAGAAGAAATAATTAACAAATTATCTTCACACATAGAGAAGATAGCGAATGACGCCATCGAGAACCGTGGAAAGTTTTTCGTTGGATTTTCGGGTAAGCATTTGAAGGTCATCTTCATGCTATTTTATAATACAGCATAAAACAGTTAAAACGCTCTGAGCGTCGTCTTGGGGCGGTCTAAATTAAATATAAGTAACTTATTTGAAGTGTGTAAGAAGTACATTTAAAAAAAAAAGTGAAAATATAATTATCCAATTTGACCGCTAAAAGCCGGCCAGAGACCGACCCGACAGTATATTTACCGCCTGCCGCTACAGAATCTGGATTCTGAATCTGCAATGGCAATACCTTTGCTATTTAGGCTATTGACGACCGAAAATGCCATTTCTGGGGATAGAAGCCTTATTTTTTTCATCCATGCCAATGCATGGGCGTTTCTGTGCGTAATCCACCGGCAACGACCTTGACGACGCGTAGTATTCGTTACTTTTGGCTGTACACATCATGGAGTTCTGGCAGAAATATTAGTCATAAATATTAAATATAGGTACTTACCACATTTTTGTAGGTTATGTGTCACTGATAGATTACGATGTTATCTCATTAACTATGATGAATCATCGATTTTCCTACCGAAATTTTAATGAACCGCCTCCTCAACTAATGTCAGTCTACTTTTTGGTTGTGGATCAGCAATGGGATGTTTTAACTAAGTGTGTGACTGTACCTAGCTTTGCCTCCAATCAATCTGCCTAACCTTTCCACAACTATGTTGGGGCTGGAACTGCCTATCTGACCTCTACAACCCAGTTAATGAGCAACACGATACCTCTTGGTAAAACTGGTTGTCAGACCACCCTACAACTATCAAAGATCTACCTAGCTTTGCCTTCTAAGGCCAGCCTCACACGGACAGCTAAAAGCAGCCAATATTGACTGCTTCAAGCTGCGACTGCATAGCAAACTAGTCTTCTATGTACACACATACACGGAACCGCTCGAGCAGTCGCGACTACTTCGTACGGGCGGCAGCGGTTGACTGCCTGAGCAGTCCGTGTATCACTGGCTTACTGCTTGAGTAGTCCGTGTATGGCGGGCCTAAGGTCACAAAATGTCAAACTGAGCAGACTAAGCACCGTGATCAAGACTGTGTAGTGTCCTATTTAGCCAACTATTTTCCAACATAACCTTTCCCCTCTGCATTCATTACTAAGGCCCATATACTAGGTCAATGCTCAAGCATGAATATGTATTCAAATACAGGATTACTTTAACAGTTTTCATACTAAACTATCAAAATCATCATTCTCTTGCCCTTATACCAATTTATTTGGCATTGGTGCAACCTGTCTTGTCCTACCATACGTCTCAATTAGTTAAGTCATCATCTCGGTAGTCACCTCACTCCCCTTTCAAGCAATACCATCTGTCACACAGTCCATCCATCGTTTCTTTGGTCATCGCCTACTCTTATAGTTATGTAACTATCAAAATGAATTAAATAAAACTATAATTAAATATATTTTTGTTTCCAGGAGGTTCTTGGTTGAACAACCTCTGTGAAAGTCTGCAGACAGTCGACACAGATTGGTCAAAGTGGGTGGTGGCATTCTGCGATGAGCGTGTGGTGCCCGAGAACAGTGAGGACTCAACGTTTGGCACATACAAGAGAGAACTAATCCCGAAGACCAAGCTTGTGGAAAAACAGTTCATAAAGATCAAGCAGGGAGTCTCAGGTATGTTATTACTATGAAGATATGCCAACAATAAAAATTAGAAAATCCTCTTTGCAGTCACGCAAACAAGCAGAATTTTTAAATGAATTGCAAAAAAAGAATACGGGAATCACATTAATGCTTCTACTAATGACAGTAAATTCTTTCCATAGCCGCGGAAGCCGCAAAAGACTACACAGAGCAGCTGACCAAAGCATTCGGCAGTGAAGACTTTGTGTTTGACCTGCTTCTCCTGGGCATGGGCCCTGACGGACACACATGCTCCCTGTTCCCCGGGCATCCGTTACTAAACGAGACCACAGTGAGCGTGGCATCCCTCACCGACTCGCCCAAGTTCCCACCAGAGAGGATCACACTGACTTTCCCTATTATCAACAAAGCAAGAAACTGTATGTTTGCCGTCTGTGGTTCAAGCAAGGCTGAGATGATTCAAGTAAGTGATAGCTATATTATTTCTCATCATCATCATTGTCCTGCCTGTACCCCAAATTATTTGGAGTTGACGCAACATGTCTTTCTTTCTTCCATACTACTCTATTAGTCGTCATCTCTTTTAAGCCTATTAGGTCAACTATTTTGAATGCCAACTATTATACTAATATCATACTAAGAGTTTCGGACTAGTGTTTGCAAGGCGACTGTATGAGTTTCAAGTTAGTTCTTTCAAGTAAAAGGGTGGATGGGTGAACCATACGAAATTCGTGTTCGTAGTCCACGGCAAAATGTTGAGATAAATAACTAAGCTTACTATGTCGGACACATTGTTCTGGAACCACTAGTACTATTATTGTTATATGTTATCTTATCAGTCATATCACTTATTTCTGTCTCTCAGAATGCTCGTTAAGGATATTCGATACATGATCTCCCAGCCACTTTATCGCTAGATGGCGGCACATTCGCACTTCAAACATTTTCAATTTTTACGCCTAACTCAGAAAGCTTTGCGAAACAACTTTATTATATGCGTCAACTAACGCATTAACATAATCTTTTTAGATATTCACTTTGCTTGTTAACTCGTCTCATACAAAGATTTGTACCCCTAAACATTTAGCCGTTTCACTTTATATCTTTACTATGTCTTTACACACACATGTACAGTTACACACTACGTGTATAGTTTTACTTGCTGTAGAACTAGATGGCGTTGTATTCATAAACTTGGTTTGAAATAAATAGGTAGTCCAGAGGTGGCGTTAATTAAAATAAAATATTTTTACGAAAATATTTTTATGACTGTCCTTTATTCTCTAAAGAAAAGCGTACTTTTTATAGTAAAAACCGAAGAAAAGAATACTTGATTGCTACAAGGGTTGTCAGTTGCTTATTCAATTATTCTAAGGGTGCTTTTGTAGTGTGTTAGGGTAGGTTTAGGTTTAAAAATAATAAAATAATAATAAATCCCCTGACCGATTTCGGTCACGGTGGCCAATTTCAAAGAAGATTAGCCAGGTTTGCAGGAGATATTATAGTGCACAAGTGTGTGCGCAAATACAGGTGCACTCCTCTCTGTTCCTTTACTCTCATAGTTCGATGGGACGGCAATCCGACACGACCGGAGAGAGAACAGGCGCAGGACCAACGGCTTTACGTGCTTTCCGAGGCACGGGGGTATTACGCCACCAATTTCCAAACTCCGGGTAAAAAAAAAAAGAAAAAGAGTAAAGAAACTCCTAACGGGAAACACTGTCCGACCTGAGAATCGAACCCAGGACCCCTTGCACGGCAGATGCACTCGTGACCACGAAACCAACGGGACAGTTAAGATTTGTCGTATAATTAAACGCTACTATAAAACAAAATATATAAAATGTTTATTTGAGTCGTGCGCGAGAGATGCAGCGGCGCAACGCGCGGCGCGGCGGGGGCACGTAACATCGTATCAATTCCGCGAATTTCGGTCGTAGGTATAATAATGTATCATTCAACCACAGCC
This sequence comes from Amphipoea oculea, assembly GCA_945859645.1. Lineage (NCBI taxonomy): Eukaryota > Metazoa > Arthropoda > Insecta > Lepidoptera > Noctuidae > Amphipoea > Amphipoea oculea. The sequence continues at coordinate 17,323,703 of OX243885.1, read as the reverse complement.
CAGCCCAGCGTGCCCGCCGCCGCCACAGGCAGTGTACAGACGCGTGAAATTATTAGGCCGTGTACACACGGTTGTGGGTATTTAATTATTAGTGTAATTTTATTACTGTTGTGTGTATGTGTATGTATATGTATATAAGTGTTATGTGTAATATGTATTATGTGTTTACTATTTACGTGTGTTTGTATGTTTAGACTAAAAACCAACAACTTCACATACACCAGGGTCCACTCGAACCAACAATTCCAATTTCAAATGAGAAAATGAAAAAAAATCAGCTGTTTCCTACATTTTGACGAGTTACCTATACGAACATAAATGTAGGGAACAGCTGATTTTTTTCGCGATTTCAGGTTTGGTCCCATAGTAAAAAAAATTGTTCATAATGATGAGTACAATGACCATGTTAGTGTTGTTCCAATAACCCTGTATATACTTATACTATATTATATCCATACTAATATTATAAATTCGAAAGTAACTCTGCCTGTCTGTCTGTATGTTACCTATTCACGCCTAAACCACTGAACCGATTTAGAAGAAATTTGGTAGGTATAGAGATAGTTTGAGTCCCGGGGAAGGACATAGGATAGTTTTTATCCCGATATTCCCACGGGATCGAAACTTATGCGGGTGAAACCGCTGGGCGCAGCTAGTTGCAAATAAAGTTTATTGAACTCTTCTCTCTCTTCGATAATGAGCTTTGTACCGACTTTGTTTTGAAGATTCTATACATCTTTTATTACTTATTTACACCCTAAGTTACATTAAAATTAGCAAGGAAAAACCGGCCAAGTCCATGTCGGACCACAATGAAGAGTTCCGTAGTTGAAATGAATTTATCCCAAAAACAAGCTTAACATTGTAGTTGAAAATCATGTTCTCCCATACATTGCAACTAAAAGTTGGTCGACTATTACTCGTAAAGTCTACTCAGCTGTGATTTTGATTTCGTGACATATACTACTGCCGTGAATTTTAGTATTTCTTCTAGTATTTCACAAACGGATCCCTGCCGGTCGATTCTGTAAAAATCTCACCGTGAAAACTTGCGTGAAGTGAGCTGTCAGTGTCATCCCACTGATGCTAGGGATTGACCAAGCAAACATTTACAATCATAATCGAGATTTTAATAATAGATTTTATGCTAATTCTATTGATCATTTTATATAATTTCAAAGCTAGTATTTTAGTGGTCAAAACATTAATATTATTATTATTTATTTATTTATATATACTTTATTGTACACCACAAAAATAATAATAATAATAATAATTACAATCATTAATACATCTTTTTAAGTTAGATTTCTATCGTTAAGAACAAATCTCATATGGAAAAGTGTTTATGGTAGAAATCTAACATAAGGAGATATATTAATGATTCTAATGACTATGATTCTGTAAATACATGTCTATTATAGTCGCAAATCACATTTTGATCAAGATACAACCTGACACTGATCTGCAAATTGCAAAAAACGTAAGAAAATTTAAATTTCGCGGTCTGCCATGTCACATTCACCTTAACCGGTCAAGCGGCGCGCGTCGCCCATGATTGGCGAGTGGCGACGAAACCGTAGCCAATGAGCGACGCGCGCGAAGTGATGTTGCCATGGTTACCGTGGAGTGAAATATGGAACATTCCGAATCGCACTGTAATCGATTACAACGTGCTTACACTTTGACCCCAATTATTCTGTATGGTATAAATTACCTATTATTCCCCGCATAATCTTACCATGCCGTACGGTTGTCAAGAGTGGTATTTTGACAGTTCAAACCGGTTTCGTTAAACTAACGTGGCATTTTCGAAATTGTGCTACCGGCTACAGTCGCCACCTTACCAAAGGATAAGAAATTCGTAGTGTAAAAAAACAAACAAATAAATACTATAATCTAACCGTGAATAAATAATCAAGTGAAATAGTTTTGACTCTCAGCTGCCATAGTGGTGATTTATCTAAATGGGAACGCAAATTATTTATGTGAGAGTTGTGGGCGATGATAGCCTAATTCGGAATGATCCATAAATCACGCAGCGCACTGCGCATGCGTAAAAGTGAACTTTTTTTTTGCTTTCATGCCATTGACGACCATGTACTTACAACTCGTTTATAGAGAGTAGTATATTCCTTGATGTAGAATGTACATAAGCCTGTACGTATTCGAGTACAGTGACAATAATTAGTTCCTAATTATTTAATGCTGTTAGAGATTTTAATGTCTAAATCCAACTGTTTTTGTACATCGAAAAAGTCAATTTAGTCAGCCTACATTTCAGATAATATAATATAAGAAATCGTGCTAAGCAAGTATTCAGTGATTGGTGTAATGTTCGTTTTCATAAGTACATAATACGTAAAAGCACATATAGGTTTTTTTTATATCATCTCTAGGTAAACTACACGTACAATATACAAACCTTATACCATAAATATTTAGGCATATTATTAATCTAGTGACGATTGCTGTTAGGACACACAAATTGCATTATTCATGTAAGTATACGCATGTTTTGGGCTGTCTAATTTTAGTTTTACTGTATACTGTTTACACACTGTGTCTACGTTTCTCAGCCAACTCTCCTGTCGCAGATCTGCTGAAAGAAATTACTAAGTAAATGATGAAAGCAGTTCCTCTATCTTTATGTAGTTTACTTTATTATGTATTTAGTGTGTATATAAATAAATATATTACATTTTTTAATTTGTATCACATTAAAAAATATTGCTAATACATTTTTTCTACTGAGTCGGCTGCTTCCTGAGATGCAACTTCTTAATGCCGGGAACGGAGGGACATTGGATGTGTGTCGGCTGCACCCCCACTGCAAAAAGCTGGAAATAATGGTAATAATTTGTTACTAAGTATTTGATTTATTTAATTCCTACACATCAGCACATCTGCAGCTAATGTATTTACTTTCAATAAGAATAGCGGTATGATTTATTAAGAACAGCGTCTGATCAAATAAAATCAATTGAATGGGCCAATATTATTACTATATATTTAGAGCACAACGAGTTTCTACATTTCTTAATTCCATGCTCCGTGCCTGTCTGTGTCCCAATTTATTTGTTCCCTATTGTGTTTATCAAAAATAGTGTGTGAAATAATGAATACTTGCCTCAGACCGCCACGCATGACACAGCCGGGAGCGATGTGATCAAATCAAATAGAGGCAGTGTTCTTTTATTGTCTTCTGTCCCTTTAATGACTTAGCAACTGCAGGGTCGACAAGGCTCATCTGCTGAAAGGTAGAATATATCAGATTAATAAAATTCACTTGCTTTTGTGTGCCTATACTTTTGTGTTTTTATTTTAAGTTATCCTATGTTGTCCCACAGCTGGGCACGGTCTAGTCATATTGAGTTGTTTCTAATTAAAAAAGTGTTACTAGGATACTACATAAACCTTTATTGACTGATAACTACCTATATCTTGTAAAAATATACCACTATAATTGTAAAATCATAAGATTTTCTTGAAGTACTTACGTAAAATTTTCTTTGACCAAAAAAAAAGGATTATTGATTGATTGTGATGTTATTTCGTGCAAATATTATCTACAATATTATCTACAAGGACGTATAATATGTTATAAACGAATATTCATCCACTTAACGTCGATTTTACACAAAAACTATTAAAATAAACAACATAGCATCATAACAAAACAGCACGCACTGCAGCTGCCATTAAGAATCGTAAAGTCTATTTTTAACTGAGGTTGAAGCCGCGTGAATCGGGTGGTGACAAATGGTGTCGCTCGCCCCTGAAGGGTGCGCGCCGGTTGGTGACAAATGGGTACGCTCGCCCGTGAACGGAAATTTGATTTGATTTTTTGATTGTAGTAGCTTGATGTGCTAGCGTCTGTTCGTCATAATATTTACCTACCAATTTAAAATGCTTAAGACCTCATATTTATAATAACATTGTACTTACCTCATTTTTGCAGAATTCACTGTGTCAATTTTTAACATTTTCAAAAGGGCTAATTCGCGCGTCTTGTCAGTTGTCTAACGAAGAAGACATTAAAAAAAATTCGCGGCTGCTCTTTGGTCGCACCTTCGGTGCAACAAAGTCACAACAGCTCATTTTTAAATTATTTTGTTTGCTATAGTTTTACGTTAATAATCTTATAGTTTACAATTTGGCATACTTACCCCAATTTTGCAGTTTTGCCTATTTGTGACTTTGTTGCACCGAAGGTGCGATTTTATCATCTGTGGTGAACATGTGCTGTCTACTGCTGTCTATGGGGCTTTCCGATACAAAATAAAGTTTTTGTCTGCAGTTTCAAAATAAATAATTGTAAATAAACAAATGAAAGTTTTATCTTAGTACCTACTTTGAATTAGTTTTTCAGTGACAATGGCTAGCACGATATTATAATGGTGAATGTGATAGTAATATGACATAATGTTGGCATGTACCTATTGGTGAAAGTTTTTCTAATTTAAAAATGAATTCAGAGGAATTACCTACCTACTCCACAGTTCCTGTGTTACTGTTCATAATTAGGTATATGAATTAGATGATCAGTCAGGTGGTTAGCTTTGCAAGGACGAGTGGTGGTCTGTCAGGTATGCCAAAATAGTACCGACTTGATGATAATAATATGTAACTAATGTAAAAGACGTAGGCATGTCACAGACGTGTGTCACTCAGTAACAAAGGTTGCCTGAAGACAAGGCGGGCGTCGTCACTGACACGTTCCTGACCAATTGGCCGAAGAAGGCACAACATAAGGAAAACTGGAAAAGTATGGGGGAGACCGTGCCCAGCTGTGGGACAACATAGGATAACTTAAAATAAAAACACAAAAGTATAGGCACACAAAAGCAAGTGAATTTTATTAATCTGATATATTCTACCTTTCAGCAGATGAGCCTTGTCGACCCTGCAGTTGCTAAGTCATTAAAGGGACAGAAGACAATAAAAGAACACTGCCTCTATTTGATTTGATCACATCGCTCCCGGCTGTGTCATGCGTGGCGGTCTGAGGCAAGTATTCATTATTTCACACACTATTTTTGATAAACACAATAGGGAACAAATAAATTGGGACACAGACAGGCACGGAGCATGGAATTAAGAAATGTAGAAACTCGTTGTGCTCTAAATATATAGTAATAATATTGGCCCATTCAATTGATTTTATTTGATCAGACGCTGTTCTTAATAAATCATACCGCTATTCTTATTGAAAGTAAATACATTAGCTGCAGATGTGCTGATGTGTAGGAATTAAATAAATCAAATACTTAGTAACAAATTATTACCATTATTTCCAGCTTTTTGCAGTGGGGGTGCAGCCGACACACATCCAATGTCCCTCCATTCCCGGCATTAAGAAGTTGCATCTCAGGAAGCAGCCGACTCAGTAGAAAAAATGTATTAGCAATTTTTTTTAATGTGATACAATTTAAAAAATGTAATATATTTATTTATATACACACTAAATACATAATAAAGTAAACTACATAAAGATAGAGGAACTGCTTTTATCATTTACTTAGTAATTTCTTTCAGCAGATCTGCGACAGGAGAGTTGGCTGAGAAACGTAGACACAGTGTGTAAACAGTATACAGTAAAACTAAAATTAGACAGCCCAAAACATGCGTATACTTACATGAATAATGCAATTTGTGTGTCCTAACAGCAATCGTCACTAGATTAATAATATGCCTAAATATTTATGGTATAAGGTTTGTATATTGTACGTGTAGTTTACCTAGAGATGATATAAAAAAAACCTATATGTGCTTTTACGTATTATGTACTTATGAAAACGAACATTACACCAATCACTGAATACTTGCTTAGCACGATTTCTTATATTATATTATCTGAAATGTAGGCTGACTAAATTGACTTTTTCGATGTACAAAAACAGTTGGATTTAGACATTAAAATCTCTAACAGCATTAAATAATTAGGAACTAATTATTGTCACTGTACTCGAATACGTACAGGCTTATGTACATTCTACATCAAGGAATATACTACTCTCTATAAACGAGTTGTAAGTACATGGTCGTCAATGGCATGAAAGCAAAAAAAAAGTTCACTTTTACGCATGCGCAGTGCGCTGCGTGATTTATGGATCATTCCGAATTAGGCTATCATCGCCCACAACTCTCACATAAATAATTTGCGTTCCCATTTAGATAAATCACCACTATGGCAGCTGAGAGTCAAAACTATTTCACTTGATTATTTATTCACGGTTAGATTATAGTATTTATTTGTTTGTTTTTTTACACTACGAATTTCTTATCCTTTGGTAAGGTGGCGACTGTAGCCGGTAGCACAATTTCGAAAATGCCACGTTAGTTTAACGAAACCGGTTTGAACTGTCAAAATACCACTCTTGACAACCGCACGGCATGGTAAGATTATTTGGGGAATAATCTGTAATTTATACCATACAGAATAATTGGGGTCAAAGTGTAAGCACGTTGTAATCGATTACAGTGCGATTCGGAATGTTCCATATTTCACTCCACGGTAACCATGGCAACATCACTTCGCGCGCGTCGCTCATTGGCTACGGTTTCGTCGCCACTCGCCAATCATGGGCGACGCGCGCCGCTTGACCGTGCATCAAAAATACGGATCTTAGTTATTTAGTATCTATCTACAATAATGTTATATTTGCACGCGTTACAGGTTAAATAAGTAGTCTGTAACTAGTTAATACAAAATCTGGTTAATTGTTGAAAACAAAATGCACACAACTGACTTTTTAAATGTACAAACACGGTTGGATTTAAACATAATATCTAAAAGCGTTGAAATAAATAGGAACTAATTTCTGAACTCGATTACGAACAGGCTTACGACCATGGTCGTCAATTATAGAAATAAATAAATAAAAACTGAATTTAATATTAATGACAGCGCCTAACGCGCAAGCACTTCACGCAATCCACATCAAAATAATCTACAATGTGATAATGACGGTGACTAACGCGCAAGCGCGGCGTGAAGTGTTCACTTCACTCGATTCACGACATTAAATGTCGTGAATCGGGTGAAGTGAACACTTCACGCAATCCACATCAAAATAATCTTCTATGTGATAATGACAGTGACTAACGCGCAAGCGCGACGTGAAGTGTTCACTTCACCCGATTCTCGACATTTAATGTCGTGATTCGGGTGAAGTGAACACTTGCGTGACGCGCTCGCGCCTCAGGCTGTATTGACTATACTCCATTTGTTTAGGTAATTAAATAAAGGTAAACAAAAAAAACCACGTGCCGTGGTTAACCAACTAAACGTAATACCAGTCTATTCAGTTGTCATGCTACGTCACAGTTGTACTCTTCAATTTAGCAACGTTATAATTCGTTAATAATGTTGCTAAATTGAAGAGTACAACTGTGACATAGCATGACAAGTGAAGTGAGTGGTATTACGTTTAGTCGGTTAACTAAGTCACGTGGTTTTTTTGTTTACCTTTATTTAATTACCTAAACAAATGGAGAATAGTCAGTCTAGGAAAAAAAAGAAAAAAAAAACAACATTGAGTTTCTGGCTAAGTTTCTGTTTTGCTATTTTAATGTAAAACCCCACGAAATATTAACGTTTTGACCACTAAAATACTAGCTTTGAAAATATATAAAATGATCAATAGACTTAGCATAAAATCTATTATTAAAATCTCGATTATGATTGTAAATGTATGCTTGGTCAATCCCTAGTATCAGGTGGGATGACACTGACAGCTCACTCCACGCTCACTTCGCCTAAGTTTTCACGGTGAGACGGTTACAGAATCGCACGGCTGAATCGAAAAATGATTATCACAAACCCGCAATATTTTTGAAAGACCTATCCAGTGATACCCCACACCATGGGGTAGACGAGAGAAAAAAAAACATTCCCACTTTACGTGTACAGGAGGTACCCTAAAAATAATTGTTTTTCAAGATTGTATTTTACCACTTTGTCGGCGTGATTAATATGTATATCCTTGCCAAATTATAGCTTTCTAGTACTAAGAGTCTCTGAGCTAAGCTGCGGGCGGACGGACGGATTGTCTGACGGTCATGGCGAAACTATAAGGGTTCCATGTTGACTACGGAACCCTAAAAAAACGAATCTTTCTTAGCTCATAACTTTTTAATGCTTTTCATTTTACTATTTTGCTTCCGCGCATACAAAATGAATAAAACTAAATAAGAAAAAACGATATAATGTTTAACTTTGGATGTACAGACGCCAGCAAATCAAACTAGGTACTTACTACAATCTGTCAAATTTCATTAATGGATTTTCAACTTTATCGCTAAAGTATTAGGTCCTGGTTGATTGGGAAAATTTTACAGTTTCGGGTAGCTTGATGTGCTGGCGTCTGTGCTATGTCAAACGGTGGAGTACCTAATAAATTCCTGAAATTTGTAAGTATGGAAATATTTCGGCTAGTGTGCTCATAAACTTTATAGACGATAAGTACGTTCATTATTACAGTAATATCGAACCCAGGGTAGATCACAGATAATTCTATCACAAAGTAAAGCATTTTTTCTCACTTCATGATTAAATTGATAAAATCTAACTGCGCGGGCAGAGCCACCGCGCCAGCCTTGTAAGAAAAAAAATTAACAAAAAAAAACCGCCTTCCAAAAAAAAAAACTACTAAGTCGAAAATAACTTCGATGTCTTTAGTACCTACTTTAGTTTTTGCCTTCGACTTCCGAAAATAAAGGTTTTTTCGCCTAGTACCTACCTAGTGTTTTTTTTCAGTCGGTATTTTTTTTTTTATTAAATAAATCTCGCTTTTTAGTGGGTCTGTTTATAATTTATCTAAGTTTCAATAGCCTAATGTCAACTTGCTTATCGCCTTTTACAAAATATTGCTTTTCCCGATGCAGGGACGTTAACTGTTGAGGAGTTCTCCTGGTATTTCACCATCAGCTCCATTTCACCATTCGCATTGTGACGAGCATGATTAATTGCTTAGCAACCATATTAAAGTAGGTAATCGAATCGCAACCCGGTTCCAGTGGCCATCAGTCATGTGGTCTTCCTTCATCATCAGTTCCACATCACCAAATGGCGCTTTCCGAAAGCAAATACACGAGTTACTATAAAAAATAGGTACCCAAATCGCTATAGGTATGCTTATAATATTTTAAGAGTTCCTTCGATTTCTCCAGGATCCCATTATCAGATCCTGACTTGATGACAATGGGACCACCTGGAAAGTATACCCTTTCAAACAAAAAAAGAATTTTTCAAATCGGTCTAGCCGTCTTCGAGTAATCGGGTAACATGCATAAAAAAATAAAAAAAAGATTCCGACAAACTGAGAACCTCCTCCTTTTTTTGAAGTCGGTTAAAAATTGCATACCTACGCTTCGCAACCATCGATCAAGTGATCGATGTTCGCAAAAACTAAACTTGTCAACAAAATCACGCATAATAATGCCAGTGCGACGGTTGACTACAACGCCATCTAACGATCAAGATCAACTGTTGTTGATAACCATAGCAAAAATGTATGTTCTGCTTCTCGATGGTTCTTTGAAATATCCTGCAGAGGGCGTGAACAGGATATCAAGGTCCGAAGGCGAGAACACCCAATGAAAACTCACACACTGTTTCAAATAGGGTAATTTTATTCACAAGGAACCGAACTTACAAAAAAAAAATCTAAAACTATATATGGTTTGCTCGGTAACGAAACCATAGCGAGATCTATCTCGATCCTAACGCCATCTAGGGAAGCGTCAGGTAAACCTTTGCACTTATGAACTATTAGACATACCGCCCACCAAGGACATATTGCCGAATGTCCTTCTCTTAATCTAAACCGCCCACCGTGCAACATGTCTTAACAATATGGGCTTCACAGGTACAAAATTTAAATATAACTATAACATAGGTGGAGGTATACAAAAAAAGACAAAAAGAAACAATTTCGTAATTCTTACAAACTAGATGCATCCTATTATGAACAATACATATTCTTAAATTATACCTTACAAACACAAAGTTTAAGTTGCTACAGGAAGAATAGCCAATTTGGTAATAGGTCTCTTTACCAGGGAATTTTTAGTTCTAACAGTAACGACTCGAGTGATTCCGTCGGGGCCAGGATGTTTTAGCTCAATCTTTCCCAGCAACCACTTGCCAGGAGGTAAATCATCCTCTTTTATCAGAACTATGCCACCTATGGCTGGTTCTGGATTTTGGTGAGCCCACTTATGGCGTTGTAAAAATTGATTTAAATAATCTTGTGACCACCGCCGCCAATAGTCCTGTAACATTCTTTGGGTAAGTTGCCACCGTCTGAGACTAGAAATGTTAGCCTTTTCGAAATTCGAATCAGGTACTAGGACCAGTGGTTCCCCTACCAGAAAATGGCCCGGAGTTAACACCGTTAACTCATTTTGATCTACACAGGAGAGCGGTCTCGAGTTGAGGCACGCCTCAATTTGTGTCAACACCGTCGTTAATTCTTCGAATGTTAATGTAGAGTTCCCTATAACCCTTCTGAGATGGTATTTCGTGGACTTTATTCCAGCCTCCCATAGACCGCCGAAGTTTGGAGCGTGAGGAGGAATAAAGTTCCACTTTGTACCGTTGTTTGCCAAGCACTCAACCAATTCGGGAATGAATTTGGATTTTTCTTCATTGAACAATTCCTGAAGTTCTCGCGCAGCGCCAACAAAATTTGTGCCGTTGTCACTGTGTAGCTCTGCACAATGTCCACGCCTCGCCACGAACCTCTTAAATGCGGCCAAGAAACCTTTGGACGTCATGTCACTGACTGCTTCAATATGAATCGCCCGCGTAGACAGACAGATGAAGAGCGCGATGTACCCCTTGTACGATTTATTACCACGTCCTTTAGACACTCTGACGTTTATCGGGCCAGCGTAATCGACACCACTGTACAGGAAAACCTTATTTGGTGTAACACGAGGAGTTGGTAGCTGTCCCATTAGTTGGCTTCTGGCTTTATTTGAATACCTAATGCAAGTAACGCATTTTCTAAAATAGGCCTTTACTAAAGCTTTAACTCCTACAACCCAATACCGAGATCTCAAGTAAGCGATCATAGCTTGAGGCCCTCCATGCATCGTTTTTTGATGCGCCTCGCTTATGAGAAGCTTCGTAAGGAAGGAATCTTTAGTCATAAGTATTGGATGTTTGCGATCATAACTCAACTGAGACATCTCTAATCTACCTCCCACTCTAATTACTCCCTTTGAGTCCAAAAATAAATTTAACGATTTGTACTTTTTTCCCTTTTTACCTAAAGATCCCGTCTTCTTAAGTTCTTGTATTTCTTCTTGTAACTCTTCTTCTTGACACTTTCTAATACATACTTCCATCGCCTCCTCAAGTTCTGACGTAGACAACTGTTTATTTCTTTCCTTGTTAGCACAATTGATTCTTAAGTGCAAGAACTTCCTACAGTAGGCTACTACCCTGATCATCCTGGAAAGTGATGAAAATCTGTCCCAAAATGAAATGTCAAGGATACCCGAATGGACCTTCACTTCCTCCAATTTAGTTATCAAGTGTTTAGGTTTTTTATATTCTATCACTGATTGCCTTAAGAACTCTGGTCCATTGAACCATATCGCAGTATTGCCGAGTTGCCCTGGAGCCACGCCGCGAGAGGCACAATCCGCAGGATTTTGTTTGGATGGAACATATGACCAATATTGTGTATCTAATGTGTTTAAGATTTCTGAAATGCGATTGGCCACAAATGTTTTCCAACGGCTTGGATGACTATTAAGCCATGCGAGGACAACTTCGGAATCCGTCCAAGCGTGCACATCTAATACGTTTACATCCAGAGTTTTAGCAACGTCCAACATCAACCTAGCTAATAGAACGGCTCCGCATAGTTCTAATCTAGGTATTGACACCTGTTTGATGGGAGACACTTTGGTTTTCGAGGTAACTAACGCAACTTGTATGTTACCCTCTGCATCTATGACTCTGACGTATACCACTGCAGCGTAGGCCATTTTTGAGGCATCCGAAAAACCGTGTAGCTCCGTCTTTACATTGCTGGATTTAGTGTTAAGCCAACGTGGGATTCTAACGTTCACTAAAGAAGATAAGTCCTTACGGTAAGTAATCCATTCCTTTAATAAACTACTGGGCACTTCTTCGTCCCAACCTATACCTGCTAACCACAGCTTTTGTATCAAAATCTTAGCTAAAATTATGCTAGGTGATAACCAACCTAACGGGTCGAAAAGCCTAGAAATATCCGATATAATTTTCCTTTTACTTACAGGTTCCGTCGGGAGAGGCAGTTCTACAGAGTACTGGAAAACATCAGCGCGAGGATCCCAGGTAAGTCCGAGTATTTTTGTAATATTATCTATTTTTATTTTTACTTCCTCAGCTTTATCCCTTTTGCTTTCTCTTATCTTATGTAGTAATTCTTCGCTGTTACTTATCCATTTTTGTAATGGAAATCCCCCTTTAGCTAGAATATTTTTTATTTCTGTATGAATTTTATATCCTTCCTCTACACTTTCTGCCCCTGTCATTAAATCATCCATGTAAAAGTCGTTAAGAATGATTTTTGCCGCTAATGGATGATCCTTCCCTTCATCATAAGCAACCTGATGTAAAGAACGCACTGCTAGAAATGGCGCCGATGAAGTACCAAATGTAACCGTCACTAACTCAAATTCTTCAATTTCTTTTTCAGGGCTATCCCTCCATAGAACCCTCTGAAACATTGTATCATCTCTATTGACCAGAACTTGTCTATACATTTTAATTATATCAGCACCTATACAAATTGGATGTGTTCTCCAACGCATAACCGTATGTCGTAATTCTGCTTGCAATGTCGGGCCAACCATCAAGTCATCGTTTAACGATACCCCATTCATACCCTTGCAGGAAGCATCAAATACCACGCGCACCTTAGTTGTTTGCTTGTCTTCCCGGAGGACTGCGTGATGAGGTAAGTACAACCCCTTATTCTTTTCTTCTGGAGCTACCTTTACCATATGATTAAGTTCTATATACTCCTGCATCACCGCAGTGTAATCCGCCTTTAATTTGTGATTCTTTGAAAGTTTAAATTCTAAACTCTTTAACCTTTTTTCAGATATGAGCCTAGATTCACCATCCTTACAACTTTGGTTACCATCCCGAAACGGCAACCTTACAATATAACGTCCGGTTTCGTCTCGCTTTGTGGTATTTGTATAAATATTCTCACATTCCGTTTCCTCTTTACTAAGCATTTTTTCAGTTCCCGATGGCTCCGCTTCTAGCTCCCAGAATTTACGTAAGAAGTCATCAGCTTGAACATTGGAATGCATGACAGTGATACAAGGATATGAATTGATGGCGGACGAATTCTCTGTACCGACAACACCCGACAGAATCCATCCGAATTCTGTTTTTTGTGCCACGAGCGATCCACTAGTACTCTTTTTGATACCATGTTGTATAATTTGGCTGAATATCTCAGCACCTAATAAAATGTCAATTTTACTAGGCGTGTGATAGTCAGGATCTGCCAAATCATCTTCGCACAACTTTACCCATTCTACCCTGGTTGCTGCTACAACTGGGAGAAGGGATGTGATGGACTTCAACACGTAAGCATTCACTTGAACGCTGTAATCGGGATTTACTCGAGAACGTATATCCACAACTACGGAAGAATTAGACATAACCGTTTTATTACCACCTACACCCGTTACACGGTGTTTTGTTAAAGTTTTCTTTAACCCTAAATATTGAGCCATTGACTCAGTGATAAAAGATCCTTGCGACCCTTGATCTACTAATGCGCGAACCACCCGATATGTTCCATCCTTTGACTTGGCTTTTACTAAAGCCGTAGGTATTAAAACCGTATCCTTACAATTTCCTGTCGAAAGGCATGAAACTATTGGCTTAGTAGATCCCTCCGCTTGTACAGCGGCCTTTTGAGTTTCCTCCATTGAGGTACTATTCCTAGTAGCAGCTGACGCTGCTTCCTTCTGAACAACGCCCGTGTCCTCACCAACAGACCCAGAACCACCGCTAGGGTGGAGTAAAGTATGGTGGCGTCTTTTACATAAATGGCATTTGACGGTGTTTCTACAAAATCTGGCAGAGTGGTTACTACCCATACAAATGAAACATAGCCCATTTTTCTGTACGAAATCACGTCGAGTATCGTTATTTTCTTTAGCAAAACTCTTACAAGCAGTTACCTTATGAGCGGCAGAACAAAAAGGGCAAGATAACTCCGCCTTTTCTTTCCCTACCACATGGAACGATTGCGAACTCTTTTGAACATGAGGTTTATTTTCTAAATTTTCTAGACCTCGAAAGCGACCAGTTAAAAAATCAGTAAATTGAGTAAAAGTAGGCAAATCATCCGATGCATCCGAAGCTACTTTTAACTCCCAAGCTTTCCTGGTATCTTTGTCCAATTTGGCACTAACAATGTGTATAATTAGTATGTCCCAGGAAGTAACATCTATCCCTAAATTTTTAATTGAACCCAAACAGTCAGATGTGGTACTAAGTAATCTTTTTATTTCAGTGGCTGATTCTGCTGTTAAACTCTTTTGATTAAATAAACGTTTTAAAATTCCATTTGCTAAGAAACGTTTATTGTTGTACATTGCCTCTAATTTTGCCCAACTAGCCGTATAATTATCCGATGTTACATTAATGTTTCTTAACAGGTGCTCTGCATCTCCGGTTAGGTACCCTTTAAGATAGTATAATTTCTGCGCATCGTCTAGAGTTTTATTATTGTGTATTAACCCCACAAATAAATCCCTAAATGTCTGCCACTCACTATAATTTCCAGAGAATACAGGTATCTTAACCTCAGGTAACTTAAAGTTCCTAAATCCTGAACTACAGCTAGCTGCTGGACTAACATTACACGTTTCACTAGACATTTTCATATTGTTTAATAATTCTTTTAGCTCGCTTTTAAACTGTATATAAAACTCTTCGACCTCATCATATAAGCCTTTCTTATGATAATTTGAACTAAGTAAATCAGACTTTTTTACCTCACTAATTATTTTTACATGTGTTTTGTGGAATAATTCCCATTGCTGTTCTAAGTTTTCAATCCTAGTTTCTATATAACAAATAGTTAGACGCTCTTTAGGACTTTTTTTAAAGTTAGATTTTGACTTGAGCATTTTAGCGTTAATGTCTTCCTGAATGTCGTTAAGCGACTCCATTTTTAATTAAAAAACACAAGTACAACACAAATATAAATAAAATACACAATTTTTTCGCAACTAGATACAACACTATAAATAAACTTATTGTCCAGTAAACACGTTCAATAACACCACGAGAATTCTAAGTTTCTTTGAAGCACTTCGATATTTTTCTAAGTCCCAGATTACTTTTAAAATTTTACAAGTGTTTTAAACTTGTATTTCTATGTCAAATCTGGCATAGGTTCCCCGTCTGAACCACTTTTTACTTAAAATTAGCACAAGTCCAAACTAATATTACCAACGGCTAAGTTAATTATCTAGTGATTTTAAGGTTCAAATTTCAATGCACTTTCTTGAATTGTTGAAGTTAATTTCTTCTTATTAATAAGGTCGAAAATGTACTCACGATTTCTCCACTTTGCACTCACTGACACTGATACTCGACGTCTCACGCCGTACTTGTGGCGCCCTCTGACGGCCGCTCCGCGAACTTCTCTGCCTGGCTCCTCCACGCAACGTCACTCCTCCGGCACCCAGCCGGATCCTCTGCTTCGATGACGTCACCGCTGACGCCTCGCTGTAGGGATGCTCTGGACAGCAATCCACTGCCCAGTACTAACGTTGCGGGGTGATAATCACCACCACCACAGATGACTACCAAAAACACCTTCACGCCAATCCGGCTCGAAGGACCATGAACAGGATATCAAGGTCCGAAGGCGAGAACACCCAATGAAAACTCACACACTGTTTCAAATAGGGTAATTTTATTCACAAGGAACCGAACTTACAAAAAAAAAATCTAAAACTATATATGGTTTGCTCGGTAACGAAACCATAGCGAGATCTATCTCGATCCTAACGCCATCTAGGGAAGCGTCAGGTAAACCTTTGCACTTATGAACTATTAGACAGGGCGTGTTCCGGCCGCGCACACATAGAAAAATTTATCGATTTTATCAGGCCTAGATATCCTGTAAATAGTGTTTTTTTTATAGGTTTTTGTCGATATGCGTCAATAATAAGTCATAACAACTTAATATACGTGCTTTTATTCTGCAAAAATCGTTTATATTTCGAGATTTGTACCCCGAAAGAATGTATGAAAAAGTGTCAGTATCCAATCACCTTAACCTATTTTGGCGACTGTCCGAGGCTATTGTCACAAACCTATAATTAAGTACATAGATTCTTTACATAAAATACTAGACACACGTTTCGGGTTTCGCATAATTATACTAAAACCAATGTATAAGCAAAATTCTAAAATTATTTTTATTTCTTTACAACCATTGATGTGCGAAATACAAAATAATGGGGACGGACCCGTGCTTCACCTATTTTCTCCACCTGGGTGAAG
Source organism: Amphipoea oculea (assembly GCA_945859645.1). Taxonomy (NCBI): domain Eukaryota; kingdom Metazoa; phylum Arthropoda; class Insecta; order Lepidoptera; family Noctuidae; genus Amphipoea; species Amphipoea oculea. The sequence continues at coordinate 17,307,148 of OX243885.1, read as the reverse complement.
CACGGGTAGGGATTTCGCCCCGGGAGTCTCGATTCTCGAAATCCCGGGAGTCTCGCCACTTTTATCATCGAGACCGAGACCGAGACTTAATAAAAATTCCCGGGAATTTCGAGACCAAATGTTTCGGTAGAAAAACATTAGAAACACCTATATTATCTCCGGAAATAGAGTTAAATAGAGAAATAGAAATGGTTAAAACTAACACCCAAAATCCTGTTTCTGCAACTCGAAATCTCTGCAGAGATGAATTTCAGATGATGATAAACGTTGAAAAGGTATTACACGAAAATGGTGGTGAGAAGGGGAAATATCTTTCTCTTTGTTACAAGTATCTACTTACTATAACTCCTACTAGTGTAGAAGCAGAACGTGCTTTCTCGGTAGCAGGATACTTTTGTAACCGCCTGAGATCCCGTTTGTCAGATGATATGATATCTGCACTAAGTGTTTTAAGAACATACTATCTATCTGGAAAGCGACTTAACTGAGTGATTATGATAGTACCTAATGTAAAAAAAGATATTTAACACTTTTCAATTGGTTGATTTTTATTAGAAGATTATTTTTGTTTTAAATTTTGTTTTGTTTAAACAGACTAATTAATATTAATAAGTCGAAAGAACTGATTTTAAAGGGGTTAGAAGATTTTTGTATGGAGGGTGGCCCTAAGGTCGGTCGCCATTTTGATTTTTTTTCAGAATCGCGGTGCACAACAAAAGTTATATATTTAGATAGAGGACACTTATACAAACAAAAAATATAATATAACATAATATCCTAAAGCGTCAGGTTTCGGAGTTATTCACCGAAATATAATTCGAAAACAACAAGGATTTTTTTGTCTTTTTTCCCTCCAGGTAAGCATATTGAACTATTGAGGTAATAGGAACGTTATGAAACCTTTATGGAGAAGAAACAAATGAAGAATAGACATTTTTAAAATAATAATTAAAAACGACTAACAGTGATGGCCAAGTGGCAACAGCCGCGACTTACGAGTTTTAGGTCGTAGGTTCGAACCCAGACAGGCGCTTTACTTTGTGTAAATTATTTCATCACCACTGCTCTCAAAACGGTGAAGGAAAACATCGTGAGGAAACCGGCATGTCCTAGAACCAAAAATTCGAAGACATGTGACATCTGCCAACCCGCACTGGGCCCGCATGGTGGATTACGGCCCACTCCCTCTCACCGAGGAGGCCTGTGTCCCAGCAGTGGGAACATTATAGGCTAATTATGTATGTATGTATTATGTATGTATTTATAGTTCGTTTTTTATTCACTTCAGTCAGTTTCACGTCCCTCACCCTCTTATAGTTTATCATTTACTAAGTCAAACTATGTCATTGCCATTTCTTTTATTTTTACCAAAATAAGTCTAGTTTACCTTCCAAAACAATATTAAAATCACCATTTTCTTGCACACCTGCAATACCTCCATCCATAACGTAACGTATCCGTAAAAAACCATTCTAATATAAAAAACACGTGGGTCTCGAATTTCCCGGGAGTCCCGGGACTAGCTTCCGAGGTTCGAGACTGGTCCCGGGACTGAAAATGCTTCCGAGACCGAAATCCCTAATTGGAGCGTTACATTATATCGTAGCCAGATTTTAATTAAAATGGAACAACTCTCTAAGGAGTTGGAATAGAAACATCGAATTTCGCATGATGCTTTGAGTTCATGAAAGTTACAAACCACCATAATTGGTAAGTTTCTAGGGCTTCTCATTGAAGCGCGAGGATCAATTTTAGGGTTTTTGAAAAAAAAATTCTAATTTTCCAAAGGTGTCGATTATAGAAAAAATAAAATTGCACAAATTAAACACAAATTACGACCCACCGTAGTAAAAAAAATCGTAGTTGTATGTCATGCCGTTTAAGAGATACAGCAATTTGCTAAACGTTATCCCAGCGGCACCTTGAATAACTCTGAAACCTCAAGACGCACAAATTATATTTTTTGGACACAATTAGGCACAAATTATATCTATCTAAGTAGCTAGTTTGTATTCAGCTACGACCACTGGTAAAAAAACATGCCGCTGCAGTAACGTTACTCCAGCGGAATCTGTTTTTCGTGAATATCTTTAGATCGGTTGGACGCACAAATTATTAATTTCGGGCACAATTACACGAGATGGGGTACTAATTTCTGTAAAGCCGAAATCCTGAAAAGCGACAACATTCCGCTGGAGTAACGCACACCATTATTGAGTGTGCAAGTCAGTCATAGAATTTATTTTAACTCATTTTTTCCAAAAAATGACCCACAGAAATTTCATTATTAATAAATTCACTTTTATTAAATAATTGTTCTATTAGCGGTAACGTTGATTGGTCTCAATGTACATAATTATGTTGATACTTAAGAGGGAGTAACCAAAATGGCCTGCCTTTAATTTAATTTATCATGAAATTGATAAGACTTAGGTAGAAAATAAAAATAATATGAGTATGTCAATTAAACCATTTACCTTAATTAACAAAAATAACAAAATTAAAACCTAACTTAACTAAAACTATACAAAAACTAAAATATAGCGTCGAAAAATTCATCCGCATCGCTGTCGACTGGTAATGTACCCAAGAGACTGGCGGCATTGCCACGTTGTATGGCAATGCTTAGCCTTTGGCCAAAGTAAAAGCCAGCCCTTGGGTCACGGGAAGTGTCAACCAGCCGTTTTGTTTCTTTAAAAAGACCATGAGCACTCGGACTCCACGGCCCGAAGGTTTCAACCCCAAACGGCTCGAAAATATAATTTCCGATAAGGTTATTATATTTTCGCCGCTTGAGGTTTTCCGCAGCCGCAGCAGCAGCGCCAGCACAGCATGCCGACCCAGGAAGGTGGGATGGCGCAAGAGTATCGACACAAGTTGCGTCCCACACTAAAGGCCTACCCACCTTCCAAGGAAATAGTGACATACCGTCCGGTCTCTTGCCATCGTCGCGTACCAAGCCATTGGGTTCTAATACAGCTGGAACGCCGACGGTAACAAGAGCTCGTCGGATGATGTCATTAATGTTCGCGTGGCGCGCTAAGCGACCCGCACTTCGGCTGCAAGACAGGCCGTGGTGTCCGAGGCTGTTGACATCTTCGCCACAGTGACAGCGATGAGGGGAACAGCAAGCAGTACCTAGTCGCAGGGAAGCAGCGAGGCGAAAAGTAGTGTCGTCGAACAAAGTGCCTATGTTCGACGAAGGTAGTGCATGAAGCCAAAGTCCCGCGTCCATCTACCCACAGCCAGCAGGCGCGCACGTTCCGCAGAAGTAGCAGACGAGTCAAGTAAATTGTTCTGTAGAACTGTAGAACTGCAGAGCGGCTCATCCCACCGTCTCTGGGAAGATGGATTGTCGGGTGGATCTGTATTCGGGCAAGCGAGTCTCCAGGCATCCATAGCCTCGATGAAACACGGCACATCAAAATTAATCAGTGTGGAGGCTAAGATTTTCCTGATTAATTTATCAGTGCCGTGGACCGAGGATATGAAAGCCGGAAACCGATATAATTGTTTAGATCTTTTGATTCATATAGGAAAGACAATTTACTGCATCACTGTACAATAACGTCATCAGGTGGAGCACGGGACCCGACCAAGAATCAGTAGACCCCGTGCTTCACCCAGGTGGAGAAAATAGGTGAAGCACGGGTCCGTCCCCAAAATAATTAGCATTTAGTTTACCCTGTTCAAGTTTTTCGACTTAATTAGTATGCTAATCTATTAGATAATAATTATTCAATGTCAGTGCCGCATTTGGTCCCATTTTACGTGTTTTGATTGTTGGCAAAGTGAGTTTTTCAACTTTCAATTGAACCTAATTAAATTATATCAATAAAAGAAACATAATACTAATATTTCATAAGTTTGGGGCTAGAAACTTATTGTAAATTGGGCTGAAAATGAATTATTTTATCATTGAATCGGGTACCATGTGTACAACGAAAAGAATATTTTTTAAGGCAAACGATTCTTCTTGGCCTTGTTCCTTGGCACTTGCCCAGGGTACCCAATGGAAAAGATGGGCCTGAATACAGCTGTTGGTAAAAAGAAAACGAGAAAATGTCGTGAGGAAATGTTTTTGAGTGTAAATTTGAATGGCTATAACAGTAGGGAAAGACTAAAGAAAGGATAGATGGACTGACTGGTATGAAATATGATAATATGGAAGAAACAGACATGTTGCGCCGACCCCAAATAAATTGGGATAAGGACAAGAGAATGATAAGTCATTAATATTATAAATTCGAAAGTAACTCTTGTCTGTTTGTATGTTACCTTTTCACGCCTAAACCGCTGAACCGATTTAGATGAAATTTGGTATAGAGATTGTTTGAGTCCCGGGGAAGGACATAGGATAGTTTTTATCCCGATATTCCCACGGGATCGACACTTATGCGGGTGAAACCGCGGGGCGCAGCTAGTCCTTTATAAATAAACTAGCTTCAGCCCGCGACTTCGTTCGCGTGAAACTTCTTGTTTCCCCCGAGCCACCCCGTCGTATCGCATCACCCGCCCGCGCTATCACTTAACGTTCTTTTTGACTTTTTTTCTTTTTGCTCGGCTCCTAAGGGTCATAGCGTGATTTTAAGTAGCCTATAGCCTTCCTCAAGAATTGGGCTATCAAATGCAAGAAGAATTTTTTAAATCCGACTGGTAGTTCCAGAGATTACCCCCTACATACAAACTTACAAACAAACAAACTTACAAACTTTACCTCTTTATAATATTAGTATAGATAAACAACTTAGTAATCATGATTTTCATAATTGCAGCGTATCCTGAAAGATAACGACGAGAGTGTGCCCGCGCGCCGCGTGAAGCCTGTCAATGGCGCTCTCTACTGGATCCTGGACGAACACTCCGCCAAGAATCTGTAAAACTACCCAGATGCGCCAACCACAGAAATGCACTAACAAACAATACAAAGCCGTGGTTGGCTTGGTGTGCATGTGCAATCTTTCACTTCTAACATTGCATTTAAAACATAAAACTGACAAATAATATGCGAATAAATTGTATGAACTTATTTAGTTGGTGACGCACTAATCAGCTTTTTCTTAGTTTGTCCAGTGCGCGTTCCGTCTAGGTACAGCTAGCTTATGATTTTTTTAAGTGAAACATAATATTTTGGCTATATTGCCACTTAGTTTATATGTTACATTCCTGTTTACTGCTTATAATAAAGGTTTGTATTGGCAGATCATGTTTTATTTTACGCGGGTTTCATTTCGGAACTGTGCGTGCGAACTAGACGTTGTGCGTGTAGACTAGCGTCTAACTGCTCATCACCGATACCACACCCCGGACACTCCATACAACGCTCGCAAAATAATTACCTACTACCACTACATTGACAAATGACGTTTGTATACGTGTAAATGTGTGCGTGAAATCTAGTAGGGCTGGCTGGCGCAGTATTGCGTAGGCGGCGGCGCTGCCCGAACGTATGCAACAATGGGGCGCCGCGCGCCGCGACACTAGGTACTCACAGAAATCTAATTAATAACATTTCTATTGTACTACTTTTCAAGTCGAAGATCGAATAGAACGTGAAAGAAAGAGACATAACTAAGACAATAAAGAGAGAGAGCAATTTGGTATGTTAATATTACGGAAGTTTTAATTGTTCTAAAACGAAGAAAACTTGGAAAATAAATGAATAATAGAGAAAATTATGAAAATAAATTATCACAACACTGGCTTAACTTGTTTGTCTGCAATATACTAGCTTTTATTTTTTATGGGTTTAAAGGATATTTGAGTTGCTGTTCCTTACCTTCTTTCATGTTTCGGGAACCGAAAGAAACTCCTGTCTTTATCGTTCCTCGATGAAGATAAGCATCCAAATAATGCACAATATACAACCATCGTGATTAACACAAAATATAAAACTTTAAAAAAATAATGTGTTCGTGTCAGCAGTAGGTAGGTACAGCGCTGCGGTTCTTGTGTATGCGAGCGCCATTGTTAAAGAGCAGGCGACGAACACATCGAAGTGCGGGGTGAGGTGCGGTAACTGATGTTAGTGCGGGGAAGGGAGTGGCCTTTCTGTACGCAGTACTTTAAGTATTCTGTGCCGATACTATCTCTGTAGGACACGATGCTGCCAGGTGAGAGCGTGCTTTTTGGCCAAGCCCACCAGTGAGTTCGAGCTCGCGACTTATGACTTAACAAAACACAGAGAATTCCCGTGCGCAAAATACGCGCATTGACGTGGAGTTGCGGACACCAGCCCGTATTACCTAACACAGAGAATTCTTTATTAAGGTGAATGTGCCATGGTAGACCGCGAAATTTAAATTTTCTTACGTTTTTTGCAATTTGCAGATCAGTGTCAGGTTGTATCTTGATCAAAATATGATTCGCGACTATAAGAGGTACGTATTTACAGAATTATAATAATTAGAATCATTAATACATCTTTCTAAGTTAGATTTCTACCGTTAAGAACAAATCTCGTATGGAAAAGTGTTTATGGTAGAAATCTAACTTAAAGAGATATAATAATGATTCTAATGACTATAATTCTGTAAATACATGTCTATTATAGTCGCAAATCATATTTTGATCAAGATACAACCTGACACTGACCTACAAATTGCAAAAAACGTAAGAAAATTTAAATTTCGCGGTCTACAACTGCGTATTCACCTTAACACATTGAAGGAAACTCAACGAGACAATTAAGCCACGTATTCACTGAGCAACAATGTTTCGGATACACAGTTTCTGAAACATCACGTAAATGTTTCCAGGAACAATGTTTCGGAAACTCTGCCGTCCACACAGTCAGTTGCTTAGGTCATGTCGCCCGAGGAAGTAGTGTTGTTATGTGGTGCCTACACTTTTTTCTCAAACAGTTATATCAATTTAAAGACAGTTTCATCCTCTCACACTACAGCCATGTTTATAAACAAATGTTTAGACGCGTCCACACTCGCATGCACCTGTTGCGCAACTGATTTGTTTCTGTGTTCTCCGCCGCAAGTGGGGAGCACCGAAACATACCGATAAACACGTAGTGTTTACAGAAACAAAATTATATGTTTCTGAAACAAAATGATTTGTTTCAGAAACACGTAGATTTTGTTTCTGAAACAGAGTTTATAAACAATTGTTGCTCAGTGAATACGTGGCTTTAGGTTTACTGTTATTACGTCGAGGAGCGTCAAGTGTTAAATAATATTATACACAGAAATGCCGAAGGAATAAAACCTCTAACCGCATCACAATCCGTTGCCGAGTTGAGACACAGACAAGACACGAAAAGAGACTTCAATTCATAATACATATTTTTAAGACAGAAGTGAAATCACAATTAAATAAAAGAATTATTTAATAACCTAAAAACTAGTCACATGAATTATAAAATAAAAAGAATTATCAACCATACCTAGTAATAAAATAACAGTCAGAGGAACAAAATCATCACTAATCAAATTAACCTTTTAACCGACAAATATTTCGTGTCCATTCCGCCAGAGTCGTATATATGTTACCGGCCAAACCCGTTTTCAGGACAAATTAGTTTAGCCTAGGCTAAACTAGTTCTTCCTATACGCGATAGGGGGTGCCCTTCGCTCGCCCTTGGATCTTATGTCGACGGAGCCCCGCTTCGCGGGGCCCCTATTTCTGTGTAAAGGGTTTAAAGTAACCTAACCAAACCGAACCTCGGGGTGCCCTTCGCTCGCCCTTGCATCCTATGTCGACGGAACTAGTTTAGCCTAGGCCAAACTAGTTTGTCCTGAAATCGGGTTTGGCCGGTAACATATATACGACCAAATAACACAGCTCGTTTAATCTGTATTATTATTACATCATCACAGCTCGTTTCATCGGTATTTATTTTTCGTTTTTTTTTTTTTTGTCGGGCGCTGGGGGCACGACAACTGATATAAAGTCCGGCGGTTAAAAGGTTAAAGAAATCAACCAGAGAATAATGCGATACCAGATTACACCCATAGAGGAAAAATTTTAATATGGAGTACACCGAACGGCTGACGGATAGTGCTCATAGAGGAAAAATGCTTCTACACGTAACACTGTCAAAAAGCACCAAACAAAAGCCAGAGCCTGACCCGCCGCCTGCGGCAACCTCCTTTCAGTGACCGCGTCCTCCACGCTCCTGGGCCGGGTAGTAGTATCCAACAATATGTTACGGCTAATAGCCGAAGTGAGGCTACACCTAGTTTTAGCCGGGTACAACTAGGTGCAGCATCCTATGTCGACGGAGGTCCCTGTGTAAAGGGTTAGTAACTTAACCTCGGGTTGCCCTTCGCTCGCTCTTGCATCCTACGTCGCCTATCGTCCGACCGCAACCATGCAAACGATGTCACCCGAAGTACACACGAACCGCGTGTGGCCGGCTGCACCTAGTTGCAACCGCACTTCGGCTACTAGCTGTGACATATAAATACATAGATGTTCATTCAAAAATCAATTTAAAACACGCGCACATACTCAGTCGACAGTAGAGTAAGTAGGCAGAATATAAGTTATCTGATATTATGAATTGTATCAATGATAATTTTCCTACCTGTGCAATATAAACTTATTCAGTCGGATCGCTAGACTGGGCCATCAAAAAAAAAAAGGATTGGAAAATTAGGATTTAAAAAGTTGTTTCAATAAAAATTTTGCAAGATTTTATTATGTTCCTAGATTTACATTACAGGATGTTAGACTTTAAATACTAATATCATACAAAATTAAAACAGTTTTACCCCCATGCTGTTCAAATTACCGAAACAATCAGCGAGCGAGTATTACTGTAGAAGTACTGTTTTACTACAAAAAAGTTATTTTGTTGGGAATGCTCAATATCTCAATACATACTCATTTGGTAAACGTTTATGAAACTTGTTAAGAACATAAGCTTTTCCGTAGTAAAGACGTGGTTTCATAAAATAAAAGTCTGCAATCAAGTTCCAATATGTGTAATCCGTCATACTTTCAAATGCCCGCGAGATCATCACAACTGCATTCTTCCACATATAAAAGAGCTCGACTATTATACTCGTTACAATTACGATTATCGTCCTATGACATCTCTTTAATCATTTTTAATAATAAGTGTTAATTACAAAAAGTATGTCAACTAAATAAAAAAATTCGGCACGCATAGCGCACCAAATACTTACATACCATATACATACTTTATACACTAGAGGTAATTTTTTTTAAACAATTGAAACCTATGATAGCGGACTTAACAAATGAGATGAGACACCGACGTCGTCACGACGCTTATAAACAAATAAAATACATAATTATATTGCATCATTCAGCTACGACATATCGTTCAAAAAAATTGAAAAAAAAAGGGGGTGACGGCGGCGATGCCTTTACACTATGAATTTATATAATAATGCGGTTTGTGTCGCGTGTTATTGAGCTAGGTACATCTGAGGGTAGGGCACACGTACGGTACTACTGCACGGTGTGCGCGAGCCGCACGCTACCGACGACAACCCCGCACACCGACAACGGCCATGCCTGCAAGTGCAACAAAACAGTAAGTACTACAAGGAGAAAAAACTTACACGTGGACACTTATAACAGTACAGACGCCAGCACATCAACCTACACCTAACTGTCACATTTTCCCAATCAACTTTGAACCTTATGCTTCAGTGATAAAGTTGAAAATCTATTAAAGAAATTTGACAGATTGTAGTAGGTTGATGTGCTGGCGTCTGTACAATTCCCCCACGAATAGTAAACCGAAAGGTGAAATTACACAGAGTCGCAGACATCGTCGCGCAAACTGAAACCCTGAATTCAGCAGTGTAAAAATAATAATGTAACATTGTAATTTGAAAACATTGAAAAACCCGATTATTATTAAAAGAGTTACTATGGAGTTTCTTGCCGGCTCTTCTCCACAGGAAACGATCAATTGGAACCATGCACCTAGTTTCTGAAGTTCCACAAGTCCCCATGTAGCTGATAAATATAAGATATGATGCTGAGATTTAATTATATTGCTTTATATACCTAGCTATTATTCTTATGTGTTCAAATAAATACGAAACCCTAATAACCAATGTTATTAACCTTTTGAACGCCAATCACTTGTATACAAGTTCGAGATTTTCGTGCCCTCAGCGCCACTACTTGATTAGAAGTAATAATAGTATAAAATAAATTTACGACTTTTACAAGACCTTTTATTTTGTTTTTATGGAAAATTGCCCTGTTATAAGCCATATTTTTAACTTTTTCACACATAATAAGTTCTTGTTTGTTTTATATTCAATAGAAACAAAAACGCCACAAAATATTTTAGTGCCCCCAACGCCAAGTACTTGATATAAAGTAAGCCAGTGATGGGACACGACGAAGACCTCGCTATATTTCATCTCGTCAAAACGATCATAAATACTATTATTGCAAGATAATGACGTGAATAAATAATATTTTATAAATATTGTAAACTATAAACTTCGTTTTATTCACCTTAATCAAGAATAAATAGGTTTTCTAATCATTGTCGATAGTGAAACACCGTTTGAAAAACCCATTCTTACAAAGTGGCTAGTTGTCAGTGCGCACAACGCCACGAACTTGTATAGAAGTAAATCTGTGACGTCATAAGCGGACGGTTTTCAAGGTCATAGTGACTTTGTGCATTTTAGTGTAGTGCAATGTTTTGTTTCTTTTTGAGTAGATTCATCATAAGAAAAAGTTTGTGAATAATCAGAATTTTGAAATAGTTCGTCGTCCTGACATTCCGTTAAGTCGTCAACTTCCGTTTCAGGAATGTACTTCCGATTTCTATTAGTTTCTAAAAACAAGAAAAATCATTGCTAGTATTTTGCGACACCTATACCTACCATTAAAAAAAAGATCTGTAACATCTGCGTAAAACAGTCACTAACACTCCATTTTAATTAAAAAAAAAAAAAACACGTAGAAAACCACGTATCTAGCTTCTATTGATTGTATTTGGTTCTATTTTTTGTAAGTAAACGAAATAAATTATGCATGAATCGGTTGAGGTTATGCACGTGTAACTCGACCTCAGTGAATAGAAAAAAGAAAAATACCATAGACATCGACATCTAGACATCCTTATATCAGAAAGGATTTTGACGTGCCCCGAGCGCCAACGACTTGATATGAAGTAGAAGGATTACATTTGGAGACAAATAGGGATGTGCCTTCTAGAACACACGTCTAATAAATTTACAATTCTTTTCTTTTATTATGGGAAATATATCCAGGTTTTCATATTGTTTTTTTTATGAAATAAAACAAAATATGAAAATACGGTATCAGTTTTTATTTAGCTTCGTAAATTGGTGAATAAACGGTAATTTCAACTTATAATATTATTTATCGATAGGACATTAATCCCATCCCTACGTTTTACTATAGATACGTTATACATTTGTAGCGTGGCGCTGGAGGACACATCGCGTATTATGTAGATGGGCGTCGAAAAGGTTAAAAATGTTTTAGTTTTAACTTTAAAAAATTACATACAGGTTACATTTAACTTGTTTAAATATTTGTATGCCAGACCATGGCGGAACATGTAAGATCAACACGTTATTTATAAGACCTTAATGTACCATGTTTTAAAGCAAATAAATATATTCTATTCTATTCATGTAGATTCATGTCAAATAAAATAGTTTGAATTTAGATGCTTACCAGTTTATCGGCTAGTTAGGTGCCCAATAGGACTGCGAGTAACTAGGCTTGCTCGCTGCCGGCTTGCTGGATGACGCCCGACCGCCGCCCGCTCCACTCTCCTGAGATAAGGTAGGAACACGTTAATGACGTCATCATACGTAATACAGATGGGTTATGGGACAGCCACATGTCAACAGCAAAATCAAAATTTTCAGTTTTGTTTCTGGATATGGCTATTTGAATTTTGATTATTTTTTACATTACATACAATAATTTAGGTAATATTGGGGATATCCTTTCAACCACCACCTGAGAAATATTTATTTATCTGAAGCCACTATAAAATATAAGTTATAAGTAATTAATTAATTGTTAAATAATATAGTTAGTAAAAATATACTAATAAATTGCTAAAAATATTTAAAATTAAAAAATAGTTTCCATTTTGGAAAATACCAGTAAAAATATAAAAACGCAAAAAGTTTTTGTCAGAAGTGGGATTCGAACCCACGCCCACAGAAGTGGACTGCGACCTGAACGCAGCGCCTTAGACCGCTCGGCCATCCTGACATGTCTGACACAGTCGAAATTACGGTTTAGTATTTCGATACACCCGAGTTGACATAATTTTTTTAACACACAAGAAACCACTTTGGCCTCTGCTCTTTAACATATAGAATGGAAAAACGCTAGCTTATATGTATCATTTGAAACGCTAATCTAAAAGCTAAACGCATTCTTGGGCCACCAACCAGAAAACAGTCGAAACAAAATATATTTCGCATAATAAATTGTAAATTAAAACATTTTCGAACTTGCTGTTGAAAAAAGGCATAGAAAATCATTGAAAGACTATTGCGAAGTGGAAAACGAGCACAAACATATTGCAGACATTATCAAAATCAACATAGCTCTAATGCTATAAACAAATTTATAAGCGAACATTCGAAACAGGTACATGCAAATAACATATGTAAGGCGGGTAGTAAGTAAGTAGTTTAAAACTTATAACATACAGTGTAAACTCTATATAACGACCCTCATGGGACTGTGCATATTTTGACGTTATAGAGAGTTGTCGTGAAATGGAGAGAAGAAAAATCTGTATTAGATAAAAAAAAGAAAAAGTTTATTTCAGACTTATTTGAACGCTATTGCGTGTAGTTTTGTCTCAAGTCTTTTGCTGCACCAGAAATTTTGTTGTATTTTTTAAATTACCTTATTAATATCTTGCGATGTTTAAGTTTGTGAACAACTGCGAATATGATAACGTATAGATAATCCATGACTCCTATTAACAACAGTCAACACGTGCAAGCAATCTCAATTTAAAACAAAAGAACGGCTTTCTTAAAAAGTTCGGTATGTATAATGCCGACAGTCGAGTTTATTACGGGCTAGGATAATAAAGCGACAAAAGAACGTACACAGCTGCGCCGTTTTTACTAATTTTGGCAACTTAAAAAGTACTTTTGTTTAAATTCCTGTCGTTATTGAGAGTGGGTGTAACGCTATATAGAGTGTATCATTGTATGGGAAACAAGCTAAACCAACCAAAGCCGAGAGATGTTGACGCTTTAGGGAGTTTGTCGTTAAATCGAGTGACGTTACATGGAGTTTACACTGTAATATAAATATATTATATAGCGATACTTATTACATACAAGTTAACTTTTTCAATGACCTGATTTTTTTGCTAAAATGATAGGGGTTTTTTTGTTTGTTAGTTGCATTCGTATTTCATTAAGGTCCTGTGTTTTATTTGAATAAAAAATATGTATTAAGAATAACGCTCTGTGATTCCCTAATAAACTTGCTATAGTCCGCGCGGAACTAGTTGGCCGCGCCGTAGGTATGTGAGCGATCGGACGGAGGGGCGAGGGCGCATTACTCAGTACGTGCGTTGCGAACCGCCGCCTCACCCGTCCCCACCTCAGCGGCCAACTAGTTCCGCAAGGACTATATCAGCAGTGGCAGCCAAGTGGTACCGGCCGCGACAAGTTGTATGTCGTAGGTTCGAACCCAAACAGGCGCTTCACTTAGTGTAAATTATTTAATCACCACTACTCTCAAAACGTTGAAGGAAAACATCGTGAGGAAATCGATATGTCTTAGAACTAAAAATTCGAAGACATGTGACATCTACCAACCCGCACTTGGGTCCTGCGTGGTAGATTACGGCCCACTCCTCACTGAGAGAAGGGGCCTGTGTCCAAGCAGTGGGAACATTATAGGCTGATAACGCTAGTTGCTATCAGAAATTCATCGAATATGATTTGTTTGACAATTTTGATAAAACCATTCGCATCTTGAACGAATATTTCTTTTTTCTAGAAAGTGAAAGATAACCTACACAACACAATACTGCGCTCCAAAACAAAGATAGTTGACGTGGCTCAAAAGGCTGCTTAACTTAAATGGGACTGGGCAGGACATGTCTGCCGCATGCCGGACAAACTGTGGGCCCAAATAGCGCAGAATTGGTGCCCTGAGACAGTGAGGCAGGGTCGCGGCAGACCACGTAGGAGATGGCGGGGCGAGCTGGATAGGTTCCGTCAAAACTGGAGGGATGAGGCGCGGGCTCGCGAAAAATGGAAGGAGTGGAGGGAGGCCTTTGCCCAGGAGTGGGACAGCGCAGGCTAGTTAAAAAAAAAAAGTTTCCTTTGCAAGCAGGGATATGCTTTATATTCAAAGGATTTTCAAAAACTCATACCTATACCTTCGAGTTGAGTGCAAAAAGGAAAGGGAAGCCTTCGCCCTGCAGTGCGACATCACAGCAGAGGCTGATTTTTTATATTCCTACTTATGTAATTTAAATATTATAAATTTCGTGGTAGTAATATTAAGGAAACGGAAACGATAGGATAACGACTTGGGCGTTGTTTATGACAGATTGAAGAGTATTCTATTCTATTGATCAGAAAAGGCAACAGAGAGAGATGTAGAAATCTATAGATAAGAGGAGACCTTTGCCCTGGATAGTTATGGTTGCTAATTAATATAACAATAATTAACTCAAAGCAATTTCGATGGTTACGCAATAAAATTCATATACAGGATGGCGGGGTCATCGATACGCAAACTTACAATGGATTCAGCACAAGATTCTAGACCCCCTAGCGTAGAAAATTTTCATCAGTTATTAAAAAAATCCGGTCTAGTGCGAGTCGGACTCGGTCGCCGAGGGTTCCTTCCGTACAAATTTGTAGGTATGTAAATAGTTTCTCACGGGATTTTTTTTTTTGTAATGTAACTAAAAATTTACGGTTTTCGGATTTTTTCCTTTACTTATGCTACATGACATTGCTTCTTGCCAAATTTTATTATTCTAGGTCAACGGGAAGTACCCTATAGGTATTGATTCCGGAACATAAACGCTCGTATCTTTTGATTGCATTGACTTAGAAGTTTGATTTTTTCACTGCTTCAAGGGATTGCAGCCCTGAGTATTTGATATTAATTTCAACTTCATAACTCCACGCGTTCCTGAGAAAAAGGGTCTTGACCGACGAACAGACAGACGGACAACGAAGTGATCTTATAAGGGTTCCGTTTTTTTCTTTTGATGTACGAAACCCTAAAAACAACTGTTTCTTACAAAAGTGCAATACCTACACGATCAAAATGTATAGAACATAATTTTTTTTATTAACCGCCTTTGTCCCGGCAGTCATTTGTGGCTCTTTGATAGACTGGAAGCCGAAACCAACATGGTTGAGAAAAGGCTAGGCAGATGATGACGACAAATTTCTACGCTGGAGGATTTAGAATCACAAGCAGCGCCCCACGGTTTCACCCGCGCAAGTTTCGATCTCGTGGGAATTTTGGGATAAAAACTATCCTATGTCCTTTCGCGGGACTCAAAACTATCTCTATACCAAATTTCATCTAAATCGGTTCAGCGGTTTAAGCGTAAAGAGGTAACAGACAGACAGTCAGACACACTTTCGCATTCATAATATTAGTATGGATGTGCGGAATTAATAGCAACAATTTGCGCATCGATGCTTCCCTGACAACCCGAAGTCAATAACAGTCACATTGAAAAGGTTAACACAGTAACAGGTGCACAGATTACATATAGTGAGTTAATAAATATGTATGTTTGTATATATTAACTTACCCGCCTATTATGACTACTGTTCACCCGTACATCCATCTACAAACGAAAGCAAACTCTAAGAAATATAATAAAAAACGTAATCAACTGAATGTATTGCATGCATAAACAAAAATATCTCGTTCTTTATGCTCTGTTTCACAATGCGTCCTGGGATGCTTCTAAAACGTTCAAAAGTTACGATATTTCACGTTTATTTGTAGTGGTTTCTTTTGCATTAGTCCCAGGACTATGGTTCAAAGTTATAAAGGTAAAAAAAAAACAACTTTTGGCCTTGTTTTGGCATGTTAGAGCCATCATTGTTGCAGTGCTACACTAAGAGGGAGCAAAAAAAAAAAAAGAGTAGCAACAGAACAAAAACAGTTGATGAGGGTGCATTCTGAACGTTGGCAACATTATTAATAGCTGTCAAATAATTCGATGTTTTGATTAATTTACGAATATCCTAAATAATTATACTAAATGAAATCATAAAATATCGCTCCATTGTGCACCAAAATATTGAAGCATTATCATCTGCCCAGCCTTTTCCCAGCTATGATGGGGTCGGCTTCCAGTCTAACGGGATGCAGCTGATTAACAAGATTTTACATGGAGCGACTGCCTGTCTGACCTCCATAACCCAGTTACTGGGTAATACTATACCCCTCACAAAAATTGATTAGGACTTGCAATAACTAATATTGTGACACTGAATATTTGGTTTAAGGTGTAAAAAAGAAATGGAGACCTGTCAAATGCTTTTCTTACATCTAAAACTGTTACATCTAATTTAGTGTTACTATCGCAATTTAAAATCAGTATTATAAGTGCAATACATAGCGGTATTTCACAAATTAAACAAAACAGCGTAATATTTGACATCTATTTCCGACGTTGCCAACTTTCAACACAACCTTAACACTTCAAAATACGGTCCCAGGTTTAAAATTGACTGGCAAGACAAGCATACAGCAGACAGACAACAAAAAAAGCTAAATGTCAGCAGTCCCAGAACTCATTTATAGTGAAACAGTCATGGAGCATATAGGCGGTAGACGGATGCAAGCTTTGTAATGTCGCGACAATCAACTGACACACAATGTATAAAGCCGCCATTTTGAAAGAAAAACATGCTTTCAGATCAAGTTGAAAACATAACAGAATAATTTATTTCAAGTTTTGTAAGTCGAAACAAATTTTTAGTCCATAAAGATACGAATTTTTTAATACAGTACTGAACATTCAGAATTGGATTGAAGATTTTTATATATGGAACCTGGCAAACCTACAACGTCCGCCATTTTGAAAAAAAAATCAAAATGTCGGATAGTAGGTATGCCACGGACCTTCAGAGCCCTTTGAAAAGACTTATTTTGGTAAAGCTAATTGAATTTATAAATGGTCAAATGCCAAAATTCCTTTAGGTTGCTTAGTCTTCAGTCTATATGCTCAAAGATACATGACTCTATATAACTCGTGTCGATCATGCTACACTCGTGTGGTGGTAATTCGCAACGCAATCTATGGATGATTCGGTATCTTCTATTAGCTATGATATAGCCTGGGTTTCTATCAAATGGTTCATGAATATTGGTACAAGCTTATTTTTTGGGATGTTTTTATATGTTGTGTAACGATTGAAGGAGACGACGCACTAGCGAGTACGCGCGTGGTGTTCATATGAGTTGGTAACGGTTTGTGTGTGTGTGTGCGTGTGTTGGCAGTTACCTGATGCTGCTGAGGCGCGTGGTGGTGCGGGTGGTGGTGCGGCGGCGCGGGGATGTACAGATGCGACGCACCGCCGAACGGAGGAGGCGTGCCGCTGTGGAACGACGCCTTCTCGTAACTCTGCGACAACCGACTAGCTTAGCTACACTCTCACACACACATGTACACACGGAGGCGTGTGGAACGTCGCCTTCTCGTAACTCTGCGACAACCGACTAGCTTAGCTACACTCTCACACACACATGTACACACGGAGGCGTGTGGAACGTCGCCTTCTCGTAACTCTGCGACAACCGACTAGCTTAGCTACACTCTCACACACACATGTACACACGGAGGCGTGTGGAACGTCGCCTTCTCGTAACTCTGCGACAACCGACTAGCTTAGCTACACTCTCACACACACATGTACACACGGAGGCGTGTGGAACGTCGCCTTCTCGTAACTCTGCGACAACCGACTAGCTTAGCTACACTCTCACACACACATGTACACACGGAGGCGTGTGGAACGTCGCCTTCTCGTAACTCTGCGACAACCGACTAGCTTAGCTACACTCTCACACACACATGTACACACGGAGGCGTGTGGAACGTCGCCTTCTCGTAACTCTGCGACAACCGACTAGCTTAGCTACACTCTCACACACACATGTACACACGGAGGCGTGTGGAACGTCGCCTTCTCGTAACTCTGCGACAACCGACTAGCTTAGATACACTCTCACACACACATGTACACACGGAGGCGTGTGGAACGTCGCCTTCTCGTAACTCTGCGACAACCGACTAGCTTAGCTACACTCTCACACACACATGTACACACGGAGGCGTGTGGAACGTCGCCTTCTCGTAACTCTGCGACAACCGACTAGCTTAGCTACACTCTCACACACACATGTACACACGGAGGCGTGTGGAACGTCGCCTTCTCGTAACTCTGCGACAACCGACTAGCTTAGCTACACTCTCACACACACATGTACACACGGAGGCGTGTGGAACGTCGCCTTCTCGTAACTCTGCGACAACCGACTAGCTTAGATACACTCTCACACACACATGTACACACGGAGGCGTGTGGAACGTCGCCTTCTCGTAACTCTGCGACAACCGACTAGCTTAGCTACACTCTCACACACACATGTACACACGGAGGCGTGTGGAACGTCGCCTTCTCGTAACTCTGCGACAACCGACTAGCTTAGCTACACTCTCACACACACATGTACACACGGAGGCGTGTGGAACGTCGCCTTCTCGTAACTCTGCGACAACCGACTAGCTTAGCTACACTCTCACACACACATGTACACACGGAGGCGTGTGGAACGTCGCCTTCTCGTAACTCTGCGACAACCGACTAGCTTAGATACACTCTCACACACACATGTACACACGGAGGCGTGTGGAACGTCGCCTTCTCGTAACTCTGCGACAACCGACTAGCTTAGATACACTCTCACACACACATGTACACACGGAGGCGTGTGGAACGTCGCCTTCTCGTAACTCTGCGACAACCGACTAGCTTAGCTACACTCTCACACACACATGTACACACGGAGGCGTGTGGAACGTCGCCTTCTCGTAACTCTGCGACAACCGACTAGCTTAGCTACACTCTCACACACACATGTACACACGGAGGCGTGTGGAACGTCGCCTTCTCGTAACTCTGCGACAACCGACTAGCTTAGCTACACTCTCACACACACATGTACACACGAAGGCGTGTGGAACGTCGCCTTCTCGTAACTCTGCGACAACCGACTAGCTTAGCTACACTCTCACACACACATGTACACACGGAGGCGTGTGGAACGTCGCCTTCTCGTAACTCTGCGACAACCGACTAGCTTAGCTACACTCTCACACACATACAAAGCTACACCCTGTCACCGAGCCAAACCTCATACTTCTTCTACTCAGATAAGGGAAAAAACATTGCACTTTGTCAAAAATTCAAACCACAACCCGAAAATAGTAAAATAGGTATTTTTATTCAGAAAACAACCTACAAAGATATTTTACGCTTCTTGTCGCACCACACGATATCTACGCAAAACTTCATGACCGCTCTAAACAGAAATCGTATACCATCGTATGTAAATGACCAAATCATCGTGATGTCAGGTGCAAAACTATCCATAGCTGTACAAGGGATCTTTTAACGCGTGGCCAAAATCTGAACTAACGCCGCCATCTTGTTTTTCAATACGTTTCACAAATGTTTACCAACAGCGCGCTCCTGCCAACGTCATTCGAGCGTCAAAAGATTTTTGTAGCATTGTATAAGCCGATATCCCTGCGCGAACATCATGTCGATATCAAGTTTAGAGCCCCCATGAAGTTTTACATACACAGTAAGTTTTATGTTTCTACATGCAGGTTCACATACGGTCGGCCAAGAAAGTGGTCTACCAGTTTCGACAACTTTTCTCCTAACAAGTAAAAAAATACTGCTTTATATTCCGTATGGTTGTCTTGCCGTCACGTGAACTTAAACTAGGAACACAATGTAGTCGATACAAAATACATTGTCAACAAAAAAGCAAAGGAAATAGATCTGTTAAATGAATACAGTACAGTAAATGACGTGCATACAAAAGTCAATCTTACGAGTGGTATACCACTTATTTAGCTAACTGTACAAGTCACCGGCGCGGTCAATTACGTTCAGTCAAGTTTCAAAAATCTTCTCCAAAGTCTTATCAATTCAGGACCAACGGACGGACGGTTTTGAAGGTACGGCAATGAACACAATAATCTGCTCAGTGCCGTAGCTATTGACGTTGTGCTGTGACATCGCAAAATGGCGTCAAAATCACGAAGTTAAATTTACTTCGTAGTCGAAATCATAGCGGTGCGACGACACGACACAACGCAACGGCAACGACCATGTGGCCTCGCTTATACAGGGTGAAATTGAATTCATGGGCATCCTTTTAAGGGGTCATTGTACTCATCATTATGAACAACTTTTACTATGGGACGAAACCTGAAATCGCAAAAAAAAAATCAGCTCTTCCCTACATTTTGACGAGTTATGTGAACACAAATGCAAGAAACAGCTGATTTTTTTCGCAAGTTTAGGTTTAGTCCCATAGTAAAAGTTGTTCATAATGATGAGTACAATTAGGGAATGCAATCTCGTTCTCGCGAGATCTCGATCTCGCGAGATCTCGGCCTTTTTCTGCGAGATTAATCTCGGCCTAAAAATGGGCGAGATCTCGCGAGATTAGCGAGATTGAACTCGAGCATAAAAACGTCCTATTTGACGCGCAGCAGCGCGCGAACTGTTCGCTGATAACTGCCTCACAACTATAGTACCAACAAGTGTGGAATCTGAAAGGGCATTCTCAGCGGCTGGCTATCTAGCCTGCAAAATAAGGTGTAGGTTAGGTGACGATACCTTAAATACGTTGTGCTTTCTAAGAAGCTACTTCCAAAACAGTTTGTACCTAAATAATTGTATAGCGAGATGTTGCTAATGTTCCTAATTTGATTGTTTTTATTTGGTTTTCACTTTATATTCTATTTCTCTTTTTAGTTTGGCGAAATGAGCCATTGATTTGATTGATCTCAACTCAAATTCTATTATTTTTGTTAATTAATCTTTTTGACTTCGTAAAAATAAATGTTGATTTCAAAATACCTATGGTTCTTTTTCTTTCAATGTCCCGGGAGTTCTATATCTATTTTATTAGTGAAATTATTTGCAAAAATTGATACTCTTAACTACCAATCTCGCGAGATCTCGAAATTGCCGAGATCTCGCGAGATTGATTTTCATAATCTCGCGAGATCTCGTCCGATCCTCAATCTCGCGAGATTGCATTCCCTAAGTACAATGACCCCATAAAAGGATGCCCATAGAATTCAATTTCACCCTGTAGTTTGGACATGTAGCTGTATGTTTACTGACCGTCGCGTCCGCCACGTTTACACGAGTGCAGTATGTATAGTAATGTGTTAGTATACTCACATTGACCTTGTTGAGAGCGACGTGCGTCTTGGCGTACATCGCGTTAGTGAGATCTGCCGTAGCGGCGCCGCCCGACTTGCTCGCGTTACCCGTGTACGGTCCACCTATACGATATAACATTAATTATTGCTCGCACTCAATAAGGCGACATCGCCCCGGTAGAACGCGAAATTAAAATTTACTTACGATTTTTGCAATTTGCTGGTTTTATGTTGATCAAAATATGATTTGCGACTTTAACAATATGACAGTATTGACAGAATTAAAACCATCAATCCAACCCTCTCGAGTTCAAATTACCCTATTCAATGACCATTTCATGATGTCATGATATTTGATGTCAATTCTAACATAAGAGTTGTATTTATGGTTTTAAAGCTCATAATTCTGTGCACTCCATGTTATGGCAGGATATGCTGAAACAAACTTACTGTAACACCTTACATGTACTAATAAAAAATCAAAAAAATAAATATGTATTATATATAATCAAAAAAATATGTATTTACATAAATGTAAATACATATTTTTGTTACGATCGCAAATCATATTTTGACCAACTTACAACCTGCAAATTGCAAAAAACATAAGGAAATATTAATTTCGTGGGCCAGCTTAGCGCTTCCCCCTTAAGGTGGATTTTTAATGAACAGTATAATAAAGAAATAAATACATCATTTATAATCTAACACATAGAGGAGAGAGAGCTTATGGCATCAAAAAATCCATCCGCATCGCTGTCAGTGGGAAAAGTACCCGAAAGGCTGGCAACATTGCGACGTTGAACCAATTGGACAGTACCAGAACAATAACAAGATCATTATTTTCTAGATATTCTTTACATTTTAGCATGGATATAAGCAACGGAAGAATGCTCTGTACAGATAGCGCAATCCACGAAGACGCGCCCCACTCTTCTTCCTAATCACTTACAGTACAAGTGTGCAACATTCCGCTAGTGTTTTAGTTTTGTCGATAATCAGTAATTACTTATTAGTGGGTAATTAGTGTGCATCAAAAAACTAAAACACTAGCGGAATTAACTAGCGATAACCACTACCGATTAGTAAGAAGAGTGGGGCGCGTCTTCGTGGATGGCAATATCTATACCTGTTTACACAAAAATATTTTCGTAGTGGGGATAGAATGTGCATTCGCTTATAATCAGCAGTCTTTAATGTTCCCATCGCTGGGACACAGGCCTCCTCTCAGTGAGAGGGACTACGCGGGCCCAGTGCGGGTTGGTATTTTTGGTTCTAGGACATGCCGGTTTCCTCAGGTTGTGTTCCTTCGCCGTTTTGAGAGCTGTAGTGATGAAACAATTTTCATTTGAGCCCCCTAGATTTGATTGTTTGCATGACTGCTAAGTATGGGGTCCTGGGTTCGATCCCCAGGTCAGGCAAAAGGTTCTTGGGTTTTTCATCAGGAATTCAAAAAAAGCATAGAAAAAGAAAATACATTTATTTGCGTCAACATGACGCCCACAAAATAAAATAGCAAAACATAAATTTCAACAAAAAACACAAATGTCCGCAATTTCTTAGCAACAATATGGAGTCTTGATTTGCGTCCGGTAAGCTTACGTTCACAAGGCGTTGAACTGTACGATATTTTATTGATTTGATTGCTAGTCATTTTTATTATACAGCATTCGATCTGAAACTTAGGGGGCCATCTATAACGTCCTGCTAATGTGGACGTTATTTATGTCCCCGTGTGAAGTGAACACCGGGCTGTGGCCGGACTGACGTGCGCACAAACATTTTACTGTCACAACTGTACAGTAGAGCGCCGCGTTAGAGGCCGTTAATAAACTCGCCCGCGATTACATGGCACTTAAACTTACAGTACCCGGCGATAAATATTGCACATCGACCTTTGGAAAGAAACAATCGGCTAATTTCGGCTTCGTAGTGCGTTATCTCTGTCGCACACTACCTATGTGACGTTAACTGACGTTTTGTCAGTCGTTGTTCAAGTGCGATAGAGTGCGGTCGCGTCCAGTTCAAAATATATATCTAGAGTTGTTAACACCCCCAAAATTTAAATAATTTAAAGTTGTACTATGGCATCTTTAGGAAAATAGGGGAACCTTTTTGTTTTACCCCAACCTAACGCAATCATTTATAGAAAAATTGGTGTATTTTATACAAAGAATAAAAAGATTTATCAAAAGAAGCAAATCATAATTGTTTTAACAGCTCCTAATAGATACCGGACTGTTTGTATTTCGTGCGACAGAGATAACGCTCTACGAAGCCGAAATTAGCCGATTGTCTCTTTCCAAAGATCGATGTGCAAAATTTATCGCCGGGTACTGTAACTGTTGAAATGTTGGTGTTATACACCACTGCCTTGAATACAGCCGGTCTATTCTAGAAAAATCTTAGGTGAAGCGCACTTGAAGGAAGCTGTCACTCCACCTGATGCTAGGGATTGAAACTGACAGCTCAACCCAAGTTTTCACAGTGAGATTTTCATAGAAGAGGTCGGCTAGATGATGTGATGTTTTTATATGCGCGTGTTTCTGCGATAGTATAACATGTTCTCTTTCTTCTTACGTTACGAGTAGTACTGACCGGGTTTGTACGAGTCCTGCGCGTCGTAGGGCTGCTGCTGTGTGTATGTGGACACTTTGCCTTGCCCCGACACACCGCCCACTCCTCCTACTCCACCAACTCCACCGACACCGCCAACGTTTGAGCCACCGCCATACTAAGGAAAAAGAGTTTGGTTTATTTAGGATCTCCAACAAAAGATACACAGAATACATGACATAAATAATGTGCAATATCAGAAGGCCAATTCTCGTAATTTAAAATGTTCAAAATCTAGTCGCAGTCTTATCTTGGCGACAAACAAATGACAAAAACTTGTCAAAATGTGGGGAAATTAGTGGTATTTTTGTCAGATTGAGACTGAGATCAGACTGTGAAAGTTCCTAAAATTACGAATTAGAATTGCCCTTCAGACATTAAGTCCACTCCTTCACTTATTAATAGGAGACCACAGTATGCACAATAAAAGTTAACAACTATGATAACAAAGTTAAAATATTAATCATAGTTACAGTAGGTAGTTTCCCAAAGAAAAGTACGCGCTTCAGGAATCATCTGGGTTAGAATTAGCACATCACCCCTCACAGAGGCAATGCTTCTAAGTTTTGTACTGGCTCGGTCTGTAGTAGTGCAATTATCATCAGGTTCCCTATCCATTTGCATATAATTTTAAGACCTAATATAACTTAGCATAATTTTGTTTGGCATAATTATATTTTCGCATAATATAATTATGCATAAAATAACAGCTTACGTATAATTTTTTTAAGCATAATTTCTCTAGTCATAATAATGATTAAGCATAACATTCTAAAGCATAAAATTTTAGCATGCCCGTTTTATTTCTAACGACGTCAGGTCGACGGAGCCCTGCTACGCGGGGCTCCTATTTCCTATTACTCCTAGATCCCTTATCATCATATACTCCGATCTCAGATTGTCATTTGCCCAGTTTCATGACAACACAAAATAGGTAAGTATTTCCATTGTTGTAACAGACAATGGAAATACTTGCCTATTTTGACAACATTAGATCTCGTCATCGCGCGTTCGTGTTTCTGAAGATAGAAGATGATTCCCGAAGTGTATAGTTTTCTTCATAAAGCTGTAGTGTAATAGAGTATAGTGCTATAGCACGTGGGCGGTACTCACGGTGGGGTACACGCCGTACTGGTACGTGGTGGGCGGCGGCTGGTACGCGAAGTACGCGTAGCCGGGCGGCAGCGCCGCCGCGGGAACCTGCGGGGGACGGGGATTAGTATACTTCTAGCTATAAAACTATACTTAAACTTATTTTAGTCCCCGTTTCTGAAAGTCTGATCAGTAAATCTGGACGCAAAACTCATGATATCTGGTAGGCCAATTCTAGTAATTTAAAACGTTCAAAATCTAGTCGCAGTCTCACCTCAGCGACAAACAAATGTCAAAATGTAAGAAAATTAGTGGTATTTTTGACAGATTGAGACTGCGATCAGACTGTGAACGTTCTTAAAATTACGAGAATTGCCACCCTCTGAAGGCTCCGGGGATTTTCCCGTAATATTAAAAACAAAATCTAGTCGCAATCCGAAAAATGTTGAGGTATTTTTGACAGATTGATCAACTGAGATTAGAATGGGCACGTTCATAAAAATGTGCGACTTGCTCCTCTGTTTTTATTGGTTGACAGGACTAACGAAACTTCAATGCAGCAACGTAGTATTAGTAGGAGATTTGGCAGCTAATCTAATGTTTTTTCTTTCAAAAACCAGGCAAGATTACCCGTAAAACTAGACTAGTTTTTGAATCGTTTTTCATGAACTTTAACTTATTTAACAGTGTGACTTTTTGTGTTCTATTCAATGTCTATCTATAGAGGGTTATTTTCTTAGTTCCATTTCAGTTACTCTGTATAAATCAATAATAATATTATAAATGCGAAGTAATTCTGTATGACTGCCTGTTATCTGTTCACGCCTTAACAGCTGAATAGATTTGAATGAAATTTGGCTGTCTATCCTGGTAGTACGTTCCCATGGGATAATTTCCGACCTCCACGAGAGCGAACCCGCGAGCATTAAGCTATTTTGAGTCGAAAGCGTGAGGGTAGCCCACGAAATTCAAATGTTCGTATAGGTCAATATTAGGATGTTAGGTACTCAAAATGATTCGCGATCGTATCTGACTTGCAAATCGTCGAATCCATACTAATATTATAAATTCGAAAGTAACTCTGTCTGTCTGTCTGTATGTTACCTTTTCACGTCTAAACCGCTGAACCGATTTAGATGAAATTTGGTATAGAGATAATTTGAGTCCCGGGAAAGGACATAGTATAGTTTTTATCCCAATATTCCCACGGAATCGAAACTTATGCGGGTGAAACCGTGGAGCGCAGCTAGTTTGATATAAAATATATGTTGATAATTGACATGTAGATATAATGGTTACCTGTTGCGGTGAGGCGGCGTCGGTGCGGCCGAACCTCTCTCCCGCGCTGAGACCGAACGTCGCGTCCCGCCCGCCGTAGCCCACCTCGTAGTATCCGCCCTGCAACACACAGAACACAGCTTTTAGAACACTCAGTGAAAAAATAAATGAAAACGTCATGGATTTTAGTGATATGATTATATTTAAAAATTTCTTCCTAAATAGCAGTATCAAGCAGATTTTTTACATTATAATATAGTGTGGACAGGCTGATAAGGTGGTCCAATAAATATTGATTTCTCATCACAATATAGAAGTAGAGACGCCAGCACATCAAGCTACTACAATCTGTCAAATTTCTTTAATAGATTTTCACCTTTATCGCTAAAGTATAAGGTTCAAAGTTGATTGGGAAAATTTTACTGTTCCGGGTAGTTTGATGTGCTGGCGTCTGTACATTTAGCATTGACATGGTATCAAGGTCGTTTTTAAAAGATCGCTTTTAGCGATAAGACCATCAATTATGTCGCCCTTTGTAAAATTTCTATATTTATGTCTGTAATTTATATGGTGTACATAATAAAGAGTATTCTATCAAGAACCATAACTTTAATAATTATTCTATGGAAGACTTGTGCCAAAGTTATGGAAGGCCTGTAATTACATTTTGATGACTCGGTAAAGGTTACGGGAATCCGCTAGATGCGGGAAGCACAGGACTGGTCGTAGTGGCGACGCAAGGATGAGGCCTATGTGCAGCGGTGAACGACTTTCGGCTGAATGAAGATGATGTTTACATGTAGTAACCTACGTTTGCGCGAGTGCTTTTTTAACGCGACGCATTGGATTTGAACTCCAACAGTGCACTTCTTTAACGCGCATAGAAGCGCTGTTAGATTCTTAACGCTCGGCTAAACGCAGAGAGTTGAAAATCCAGTGCGCGAAGTATCTGGGCCTATAGTATACTATAAGAACGCTTGGAAACATGCTGGTCCTGCTCCATAGGACAATCTAGAGTCTAGACAAAATCAAACTGGTTGCTAATTTAATTGTTATTTTTTTTTATTCGTTTTGTCATTCATTACTCACACCCTGACTTATTACTTGTATTTTTTTTTAAATTAAAATTGTTTTGCTTGTACCATGTTTGTAAATATGTGAGCACCATGTATCTATCAGATAATTAATTTATCATGTATCTATCAGATAATTAATTTATATGTCATGGTTTCGTTTTTAATTCTTTTACCTGTGGTATAGTAATTTTATTTTAGGTGCATCGTCCTCACATGTTATTATTTAATTAATGTACCCATGCAAAATATTGTACCTAAAACATTTTAAAAGAGTAACGGTGGAGTTTCTTGCCCATTCTTCTCCATACGAAAACTACCTTTTGGAATGGGCGACTAGAATCAATTCTATTTTAAGATATTTTTTGACGTTCAAAAGTGCCTTTTATGTGCCTATTTGAAATAAATGCTTTGACTTTGACTTTGACTTTGAGTAAATGTACTCACCATATGATGCGGCAGCGTGGAGCGCATGAGTTGCTCGTCGTAGGGCGCGTAGGCCGGCGTGCCGCCCGCGCCGTACAGCGCGCCGCCCGCGTAGCCCGAGTTGTGGCCCGCTACTGCTGCGGGCAAGCATCTACTACATTATCTGTCACTCACACGTACATTCTTCACCGAGGGGATAAAGCAGTACTTTATGTCACGGGCGCTCTTTTAAATCCCGAACGTGCCGACGTCTTAATTCCCTCGCTTCAACCGGGAGTTAACTCTAAACTCTGCTTCGCTCGGAAGCACTAGAATCCTTCGTTGCGCTCTGGATTTAAACTCGCCCATGACAAAGACACCTTTATCCCAGACTACTTTTCACAAAAATAAAAAGAAGTTAGATTTTTAATAGAGGGTAATCCGAATTTGCCTGTTTTAGAATCAATTTCAAATTAGTGTATTAGATCCTGGGAAAATTTTAAATCGTTTAGGGAAATTAACAGTTAACAAAACACGATAAATTGTAATATTCTCGATGAAAAAAAAAACCGAAACAGGGTCGATTTCAAAACCATTTTTCGTTTCATTTCCTAATTACAGCACAAAATAAACCCTAAGAGGTTTTCGTTGTGTGGATATTGCTAATCCATTGCTTTATGTCGCATACTTAAGACCCATTAGTAAAAGGTCAGAATTGAGTTCTTTCCGGATTTTTTTTTTAACTCAAATCTCATCAATAGTTAATCATACGTCCAAAATACAAGCATTTATGATTAATTAATAATCAAATCAAATCAGTTTTAATTTTATGCGTCAACAAGTAGGATAAGTCCTCATAGCAAAATCTTCTTTTGCGATTTCCCAAAAATCTTCTTTTTTGAGTTAAGTCAGTATTCCATTAAGCATGCGATATGTTCGCAAAATGTGTCAGCTCAACAACGTAAATAACGCAATGAATGTTGTTGAACTGTCAAAATGAAAGCCATTGCTGCTGTCAGTGTGTTACGCGATTGTCCCGCTGAAGGCTCTGCGCTGCGTAGTACCGCACGTACCTGTGGTGGTGGCTACTTTGGCCGTGGAGGTCTGCGTCTGTGTGGTGGTGCTCGTTAAACTATTGCTCGACGCCACCGAGTTATCGTACTGCTGAAATAATTTTTTTATTTTTTTATTTATTTATTTATTAATAACCAACTTATATTGACAGTTTGCACCACACATACAAGTTATTGGTCAATGTTAGTAATTAGACATGTCATACAATCATAAAATTAGGTTAAATAACATAATAAAAAGATGAAATGAAATAAGGTGAAACAAAATTGGACAAAACTAGATAAAAATTAGATAAAATTAGACAAAATTAGATAGAAATTAGCATAAATTGGAATAGAATTATTAATAACATATAACTATTTAACATAAATTTAATTTAAATGTTCACAGTTGAGTATAATTATATCAGTTTATATGTGGTAAATAGTAGTTCCAATCCGACAAAAGGCTTACTAAAAAAGCGAATTTGTCTTTTGTTTCTTAAAAATACTTTTAATTTCGGTATAATACAACTGGAGTCTAGTAACGGTTGTAGCAGGACATTGTTTGTTATCGTTTCAAATTGAAAATCTTTAAGAACGTGAAAAGTACCACTACCAATGCGTCGATATATCGTCCCCGTAGCTGGAAAACTAAATAACTCCGATTTTCTAGTTTTGAGATAAACGCGATTTAGTGTTTTTTTTTCAATAAATGTTCATTTGTTTAAAAAACTGAGACAATTTTATTGTCGGTAATTTTATAATTATGCATTATTCCATCTGAACGACAAAAATGGCTATATTTTTGGAACGGAATAAGATAAGTAAATTCCTGTAAGACTCAAACATGCGTCATGTTTTGGATTATTTAAAAATAGGGAAAAGACAAAATCGCCAAAAACGAAGTTATTTAGTTTTCCAAATACGGGGACGATATTATCTTGCGTTCCGATAATCAAAAGTTATATAGTTGATCGCGGCGATAGGTCGTGGTGCAGCAAAATGAAAGGATAGTGGAGTGTATAACAATACATAATCAGCCTATAATGTTCCCAATGCTGGGACACAGGCCTCCTCTCAGTGAGAGGGAGTGGGCCGTAATCCACCACGCGGGCCCAGTGCGGGTTGGCAGATGTCACATGTCTTTGAATTTTTGGTTCTAGGACATGCCGGTTTCCTCACGATGTATTTTTTCACCGTTTTGAGAGCAGTGGTGATGAAATAATTTACACAAAGTAAAGCGCCTGTCTGGATTCGAACCTACGACCTACAACTCGTAAGTCGCGGCCGTTACCATTTGGCCACCACTGCGTAAATAAGAGATTAAGTGGTAATTAATAAAACGCGGACGCGCATTCGAGCGTGCAGGCAAACAGCAGCACAGTGTCGCGTCGCCGCGCACACGCGGCCAGTGCAGCGGTCTCAACAATACTTGCAGACGATTATCTTTTTTTTTTCATCTACTTTTCAAAGTAAACGAATGATATGCAATGTTTTATCTTGGTAACAAATCCTGTTCCGTCCTAGTCCACTACGAGCATTCTCCCTGGCCCGTGGTGCAGCGGCTCGTACCTGTTGCTGCGAGTCCTTGGGCGGCTGCTTGGGCTGCGCGGAGGGCTGGTAGGGCTGGTAGGGCGCGGCCGTGTACAGCGCGCTGCCGCCGTACGGGCCCGCCGACGACGACGTCTGCAAACGGACGCACGGTACTCTACTACTGCACATACTCATGACTCAATCTCTTTCTATAGCTTTTATAACAAACATCAAAGTTAATATCGTAAACGAGGGGTCATAATTTTACGGAAAGATATTGACTGCCAAATATAGGCGTACCTAAATATGAAAGTACATACAGTTTTAGACATTTTTTCAAAATATGTACACAATCACAGAGAAAATACAATATTATAACTTAAAAATACATAATGCCGAAGTACATCAAGTACTTATTGACAGGCCTACACTGTCCTCCCATACCTATTCGCATCCCCATACCTATCCGGCTCGAAGGACCATAAAAATGTCCGGTTCGTACACATGCAGAGTTGTTTTCGTGGAGGTTGTGGTTCAGATTGAAGCGCGTAGAAAAAAAATCACTTACAGTACCCGGCGATAAATATTGCACATCGACCTTTGGAAAGAAACAATCGGCTAATTTCGGCTTCGTAGTGCGTTATCTCTGTCGCACACTACCTATGTGACGTTAACTGACGTTTCTTCAGTCGTTGTTCAAGTGCGATAGAGTATGGTCGCGTCCAGTTCAAAATATATATCTAGAGTTGTTAACACCCCCAAATTCAAATAATTTAAAGTTGTACTATGGCATCTTTAGGAAAAATAGGGGAACCTTTTTATTTTACCCCAACCTAAAGCAATCATTTATAGAAAAATTGGTGTATTTTATACAAAGAATAAAAAGAATTATCAAAAGAAGCAAATCATAATAATTATGATTTGCTTCTTTTGATAATTTATTGTTTTAACAGCTCCTAATAGATACCGGACTGTTTGTATTTCGTGCGACAGAGATAACGCTCTACGAAGCCGAAATTAGCCGATTGTCTCCTTCCAAAGATCGATGTGCAATATTTATCGCCGGGTACTGTAGTTCCCGGGTACACTACATTAATACGAAAAACTTTATTCCGAAAGTCACAAATACGAATTTCAAAATACCGATTTTCATAATTCCGAATGGTTCGAAATTCCTAATATAACAACTCCGATTTATCATTAATCCTATTTTAATAATTCCGAAATTTTAATATTCCTAACGTTTATAATTACTATTCTCAAAATACCGAGTTTCAATTGATCGAATAACAAAAAGTCCGACTTAATGATAATTCGAAACGTCAAAAATACGAATTCCGGTTATTAAAATACCGATTAATTAGAATTTCGAAATAATAACGCTTTGTAAAACTAAGTAGCAAGACAAATAAACACATATTTCCAATTGTAAGAATATAGATGACACAAAACCAACAATAGAGCCCCTATTTCTGTGTAAAGGGTTTAAAGTGACCTAACCAAACCGAACCTCGGGGTGCCCTTCGCTCGCTCTTGCATCCTATGTCGACGGAGCCCCGCTTCGCGGGGCCCCTATTTCTGTGTAAAGGGTTTAAAGTAACCTAACCAAACCGAACCTCGGGGTGCCCTTCGCTCGCTCTTGCATCCTACGTCGTCTATTGCGTTCGTTGAGTTCGGTTGCGGTAATGGTAACGGAGTAATTCGGAGTATTGAAAATCGGAATGTCGTTTTTCGGACCGAGAACCCATCGAGCATTTGATTCTTCGATTATATGAAAATCGGAAAACAAACATGTCGCATTTATGACTTTCGGTAAAATAAATTTCGTGATTTTTAATAATAGACATTATAATTCTTAGGTATTATGAAATTCGGACTTTTGAAAATCGAAACATCGAAATTCGGAATAAAATATTTCGGAGTATTTGGGTGTTCCCGTAGTTCCCGTTGGGTTTATTACGTATAAATAGTGTTTACAAGTAAAACTGTTGAAGATTCCTTTCTCTAATGTTAGTCACCGCGTAACAGTAATCGCACTCGCTGATTTGTTGTAAGGTATGTATTTTTATAGTAATAAATAAGGCACGTCTGATGCAAGCAAAACATGTACAGTTTAAGACTGTACAGAAAGTGTGAATTGAAAATATTGTAAAAGCCAACTATTTTTAAAAGAGTAACTGTGAAGTTGCTTGCTTCTCCATTAAAAACGACAAATTGGAAATGTGCACCTACCTTCTTCTGAATTTTCATTAGTGCTCTCATGTTATTTGATATGAATTAAAATATGTATATCCTATCCTACTTCCTACTATCCTACTAATCCTACTAATATTATAAATGCGAAAGTTTGTGAGGATGGATGGATGTTTGTTACTCTTTCTCGCAAAAACTACTAAACGGATTTTGATGAAACTTTACGATAATATAGCTTATACATCAGAATAACACATAGGATACTTTTTATCCCGATATTCTCACGGGATCGAAATTTATGCGGGTGAAACCGCGGGGCGCTGCTAGTTGTCAATATAAAGCGAGTATGACATACCTGGTAAGAGTTGATCATGGGCTGGTACTGTGTGAGCGTGACGCTTGAGGGATACGCCGTCGCCGTCATCGCCGACGCGCCTGTTAGCGACGCGTTCGTAGAGTTCACCTGCTGGACAAGCATTCATTACATCAATCTTTGGAAATCAAGTCATTTATTCAAATTAGGCTGAGAATCAGCCCTTATTGAACGGCAAAATGACATAAGATAGTCTCCAAAACGAGTCTCCAAAACGCCCGCCTTTCATCACTTCTTAGTGCGTTACCTGGGAAGAAGATGCCATAATTTTTACGATTGGTTTTGTAAGTAGCATGAGCATGGATGTACATATATTAGCTCTGATTGTTAATGTCTTTACTATGTGCCACAGTAAATCGAACATTAGTGTGCCTTTCCATTAGAGATGTGCTGTGCAGCTATGCTGCGGGAATGTAAAAGTTTAAGCTACGAAACTCTGTGACTGTTTCCACTGATGCTAAGCTATGTAGTGGAGTAAGATGTGCTATGAAAATGCGTCACCGCAAGGTAGATGCGTGAGGAAGATGCGCAACTCGAGCTGTGCGAAGTATCGACAATAGGAAAGGTATACTATTCTGGACATAGCTACACATCCTTAGCACGTATCCATAGTTCACATTCTTCCTTAAAAAACGTTGCTTTGTTGAATCAGTTTCTACCAGTGTTATGCTACGTGGAGCAATGAATATGATTGGTGGATATCAAACGCATCCGTAGCGTCGTAGCATCGTGCGTCTCTGGTGCAGAAGCAACTTTAATATTCTTATTAATGGCGCGGAGTAAAGTTATGCCAAATTTTGATGACGCTGATGTTGCTACTTGTGAAATAGCATCGTTGGTCGCAAGTGCAACTGTAGAGCGCGTGGCGTGAAGACCTGGGTCCGATTCTCAGGCCGGGTAGTGTTATTGGGCTCCCTATTAGGAATTTCCCACTAACAGGACGGAGTTAGTCAGCAGGCGCGGCACCCCGCGGCGCCGCTAGTATCGGCTGAGATAGGCTGCCGCGGCCGAAACTCAATCAGGTGTCGTATTATAACATTTTAATACCATCATGATTCTAGTGCGAGGGAGAGACGAAGCTATGTATGAAAGATAGCCCCATCCTGTTTCCAAACTGGAATCATAATGGAATTAAAATGTGGAAGAGAATGCCTAAGGCATTAAATCCGCTTTTGTACCTTTTTTATATGCGAAAACTATATAAATAATATGTTCTTTGAAAACTATATGTAATAACTTTACTTTACACTAGCTGCCCGGCGCGACTTCGTTCGCGTGGTGTCCTACCTTACTCCTACCCTAATCCTACCCCTACCCTTCTCCTACCTTACTTGTACACTACCCCTTCCAGACTCCTACCCTACTCCTACCGTACCCCTACCCTACTCCTACCCTACCCCAACCCTACTCCTACCGTACCCCTACCCTACTCCTACCCTACCCCAACCCTACTCCTACCGTACCCCTTCCATACTCCTACCCTACCCCGACCTTACTCCTACCCTACCCTACACGAACAATAGTAGTAGTTAAAATAAAATAAAAAATAGTTTACGTCCTATTCTTGGACCTACTGAATATACACACAAAATTTCATAAGAATCGGTCAAGCCGTTTCAGAGGAGTTTTGTTACAAACACTGTGGACACGAGAATTTTATCGCTGCGCTACGTCGTATTCTGTGGCTGCGTGGAGCAACACGCACCGGGGCGCGGCGTGTCGTCGGCGTGTATTTTTTTTCTACTGACATTTTTAATTTCGTAATATCTTTTGAATGGAATGTCCGATTTCAATCATTTAAAAAGTAATCAACAGGTATGGAAACAGTCTTGAATACAAAATAATTTATTTGGATAAGAATTAATACAAAGGTATAGATAACATGGTCTGATTTTGATCGGCATTTCTATCAACTTTTAAAATGTAAAAAAGTAGTTATAGTGACATAACTACAATAGTTGGACATATGGTATCTCGAAGTTTTTTGTAGATATTGATATGTTCTATAATATTGTAGAACATTTTTTTGTTCTATCATCAATACTTTCCGCAGCGCATGCGATGAAAGACTATTTTTTACACCTTGGGTTGGTTTTAGTAGAAATTTCTAAGGATCCCTAATTTTTTTTTAGTAATAAATATAGCCTATGTTACTCAGTGATAATGTAGCTTTCTAACGGTAAAATAATTTTTGAAATCGGTCCAGTAGTTTTTACGTTTATTCGTAACATACAAAAATACAAATCTTTCCTCTTTATAATATTATATATTATTAGTGTAGAAGTGTAGATGTAATAAACAGATAAAAGTTGCTAAAATGTTACTTGGCTTATATTAGTGATATCTTCCAATGTGAACATACCTGTGGCGCATACACGTTAGCTCCATACACGGGTGGGTGATGCGACACTGCGTGGTGTGCGTATACGTTCTGTTGACCGACAGTCTGGAAAACAACATTATTATTATTATTATAAATACATTTTTATATAAATATTTTTTTTTGAAGTGGAAATTCTTTACGCACGCTTAACTTGGGGAGTTAGCTGGCGAACGCGTGACGTAAGCGTTACGAAATGTGTGATCGGGCGAAGCGAACGAGAGCTGAATGGGGGATATAAGCAAGAGAAAGCAGTGCGTGCGCACATTTTCTTTCTCTCTTCCTCTCATAGCCAAATACGTTTGAAGTTTCACTTCAGTCGTGTGGTCATAAGCACACTCGGTTTTATTTTTTTAGCCCATACTGTCTCATTGCTGGACAAAGACCTCCTTCAAATCTTTCCAGGAACTCTTTTACCGCGCCACCGCGAACCAGCCGTCGCGGTAAGCAAAATGTTTTCGTATAAGATATAAAAACCATCATTAAATATAATATAAAAGAAAATTAAAAACCTAACTACGATAGAAATGCCAAATTATCGTCTGCCGAGCCTTTTACCAACTATGTTGGGGACGGCTTCCAGTCTAACCGGATGCAGCTGAGTACCAGTATTTTACATGGAGCGACTGCCTATCTGACCTCCACAACCCCGTTATTGGGTAATACGATACCCCTTGGTATAAGACTGGTTGTACAGACTTTCGGGCTTCTGACGACCCGTAACGACTGTCAAAGATCCATGTATGACAGCCGGAACCAACGGCTTAACGTGCTTTCCGAGACACGGAGGGGTCTTGGTATGTAAAGATGGTCACCCATCCACGGACCAACCGCGGCAAGCGCAGCTTAACCTGATCGTTCGAACCGTGCGGCTGTTATTTCCTTAGCCACAAGTCCCTCATAGAAATGCCAACGAAGCAGGTATAATAAAAACTAAAAAAAAAAATTAAACTGCCGAAAAAACTGAAAAGCAAAAAATAATAAACCTTTTTTATTTAACCTTAATAACTAAGTTCTTAAGCTAACGTAAGTATACCTAAGTAATTTATGAATTACGTAAAGCTTGGTGCGCGGCGGGGCGGCGCGGCGCGACACGCCCCTTCGCCGGAAACTGCCGAACGTTCACGAAGTTCATGTCAGCGAGACAGCAACCCGAACGGGCACAACCGTGAGTCGTGCGGAGAGCGCATTTTTTGGAATGTTAATGTTTATCGCTGGCGATTTCACGTTGCATTGTTAATTTGTTTTGGTCATTTAGTGATCTTAGTTCGTTGATTGTGTCAGCGTGACACTACAGTGTGCCAGTGCGTGATATACCTTGGGGCGGTGTTGCGGCGCGGCGTGTGGCGGCGCGGCGGCGTGCTGCGCAGGCGCAGCGGGCACGGCCGCACTGTCGCCCGCCGACACGGCGAGCTGCTTCATGCTGGCCGACAGCTGCGCGTCCAGGGACGCTGCGGGAGGGACTAGACATCAATACACGCTCTAATTAAATTAGCTAGCGAAACCCAACAGGTATCGATATTTAAACAAGACAAAAAATATCATCCAAGTGCATGTCGAACCACACACAATGAGAGGATTGAGTTGAATATTTGCGCATGCACAGTACTGTTTTTAGTGAAAGAGCAAAGGTATAGTTCTCCCGTTGCGCGGGCGCGCGCGGGGAGAGGGGTGAGGGACGGCGCCCGCTGCCGTAGTCCAGAAACGCGATTTGTGTCGAGAGCACGCCCCTTTCGATCACGACGGTCCGCGTCGCGAGTGCAACAATTACCTTGATGTGTTTATTTTGATTAAAACGCGATACTTATAATTTGACTTTGATTACTGAGTTCCCCTTTCATTAGAGACCACAATAATAAGTATGTATTTCATATTATTAAAAAAAAAAACGATGACAAATAAAGTTATTTCTACAAATGCCAAGAATATCTCAAAAAAAAGAAAGGTTTTTTTTTTATTTATTTGTTCCGAAGGCAACTACAACAAGTAACAATCACAGAATTTGATGGAGAAGTCAATTAGAAATATCATAATATTTTTAATTACTTATAGGATTCAACAATAGCCTACACGCTTATGTCCCACACAATCCTCTTTAGGTAGAAAGGATTGAGTGGCTACATAAGCTACTTTGTTTGGTACATACCCAAGAAAGTAAATCGTAAGATTATACAAATAGTACATAACTATGTATTTTCATCATAAAATGTTCGTTTTTTTTACAATAATATTACAAACTTACCCCCTTATTCATAATCCTATTTTATCTCTATTTTAGCTAAAATAGGTTTATAGAACGTTTGTCTTTATCTGTCACGTTGTCATTTCTGTGTGTAAGAAAGAGACAAACCCCATTTTAACTAAAATAGGTTTGATAAGTTTTATGAATAAGGGAGTTAGAATGCATCAGCATAGCTATTCACAAACACTCGATGCGCTTCCGTATCGTATCGAACATTAATCATTGTTATCGTAGGATTCTTCTAAACGCTGTTCACAAGTCCAAAACCCGAAAATCTTGTCAGTTTAAATCAAATAGACGCCCGCTATTCTTCCAACAGCTATTTGCAGTTGAGGGGAAGTCAAATCAGGTTACCGAAATGTCAGGTTTTCGATACGATAGAGCTTGTCGTATGGTTCTGAATCAGGGCTGATGGCTAAACGAAATCTAAATGATTGTCTATGGAAAGTTTACTTAACCAAGTACATACATTTTATAAGTTGGTCGACTGTTACTTGTTACCGCGGGATAATTGCGTAATACACAAACAGTAGGAATAGTTTCCATTTTGACAGTTCAACACAATTCATTGCGTTATTTACGTTGTTGGGCATATTTTTCGAATATATGAAGCAATGGATGATTAATAGTGTGTTAAGCAATTAGGTTCTGTACAACCTACTAAGCTGTGATAGTTTTCCTTTTACATCATCAAGTTTGTGAGGATGGATGGATGGATGGATGGACATGGATGTTTGTTACTCTATCACGCACAAACCACAGACTGGATTTTGATGAAACTTTACAATAATATAGCTTATACATTAGAATAACACATAGAATACTTTTTATTCAGATATTCCCACGAGATCGACACTTATGCGGGTGAAACCGCGGGCGCAACTAGTTTGTTATATTAGGTTGGGGAAAAAGTCTTTTCGCATTATAGTACGTATGAACTTCTAATAAAATCTCTGGCTATACTATTTGTATGCTATGCTGGTTTTGGTATCATTGAAAGTTTAAACTTTAAAGAACATTATTACAAATTCAAATTAGGAAAATGTGTGATTTTCATTTGTTTTTCGTACTGTCCAGATGAGTGAATCTAATGAAAAAATTCGATACATTTTAAAATTTTACTACAAAAAAGGTAAAAAAAATGCAACGCAAGCCGCGAAAAAGATTTGCGATGTTTATGGACCTAAACTCCATTTGTTTAGGTAATTAACTAAAGGTAAACAAAAAAAAGTTAACCAACTAAACGTAATACCAGTCTATTCAGTTGTCATGCTACGTCACAGTTGTACTCTTCAATTTAGCAACATTATTAGCGAATTATAAAGTTACCTAAACAAATGGAGTATAGTGCAGTGTCTGTGAGAGTAGCACAAATTTGGTTTAAGCGTTTTTAATCCGCAAATTTTGATGTCAAAGATGCACGTCGCTCTGGTCGCCCTATTACGGATAAAATGGATGGCATTTTTGAAAAAAGTGGAGCGTTTTTGAAAAAGTGGTTACGACGTAGCTGAAGAACTGGGAATTGACCAAAAAACAGTTTTGGCGCATTTGAAAAAAAACTGAGTACACAAAAAAGCTCGATATTTGGTGATACTGAAAGAAACCTAATGAACCGTGTACTCATTTGTGATTCTTTCTTTATTACGACGTAATGAAACCGAACCATTTTTGAAGAAGCTGATAACTGGTGATGAAAAGTGGATCACGTACGACAAGAACGTACGAAAAAGGTCGTGGTCAAAGG
This sequence comes from Amphipoea oculea, assembly GCA_945859645.1. Lineage (NCBI taxonomy): Eukaryota > Metazoa > Arthropoda > Insecta > Lepidoptera > Noctuidae > Amphipoea > Amphipoea oculea. Next base: position 17,267,722 of record OX243885.1, on the reverse strand, counting down.
CCGGTCAGGCTTCACAGACTGTGGCGAAACCCAGGTTAACTCGCAACAAGGTGATGCTGTGTGTGTGGTGGGATTGGAAGAGCATTATTCATTATGAGCTGTTACCACCAGGCAGGACCATCGATTCTGAACTCTACTGCGAACAACTGATGAGATTAAAGCAAGAAGTCGAGAGAAAGCGGCCGGAATTAATCAACAGAAGGGGTGTGGTTTTTCATCATGATAACGCTAGACCTCACACATCTTTAGCCACTCAGCAAAAATTAAGAGAGTTTGGCTGGGAGGTGTTAATGCATCCGCCGTATAGTCCTGACCTTGCACTTTCAGATTTCCACCTGTTTCGGTCTCTTCAGAATTCTTTAGGCAGTGTCAGGTTAACATCACGAGAGGACTGCCAAAACCACTTGTCGCGGTATTTTGATCAGAAGTCCCAAAATTTCTATAGCAATGGGATCATGTCCCTACCTACAAGATGGCAAAAAGTTATAGAACAAAATGGTACCTACATACTTTAGTTAAATGTAAATAAACTATATTAAAAAATGTTTTGAATTTTCTTAAAAAATGCGAAGAAACTTTTTCCCCAACCAATTATATCGTAAATGCTTTTCACTTATCTTAGAACAAAACTTTTACTTGTGAGCACGTGACTAATAAAAGTAACCACTTTAAAGCTTAATATTTCGCAAACAGATTCCTGAATCGAAAAATGTTCATTACATTCCCCTAAATAATTAAGCAATAGTAAGAAAAAGCATTTTTTCTGCATTTTCACAGTTATTGTGCTTTTTGTTGTCAATCAATGTTTGTATGATCTTAAATAAAGTGTTATATACTCACAGGTTGTGTTTGTGACTGTGGGTTCTGCGGTGGGAGCTGGCACGCTTGGCACGGGCGTCGGCTCCACCACTGATAAGCTTTCACTAAGCTGAAGGACAAAACATACACTTTATAATATAATATTTATGATAACCACAAGGCAGCAAGAATAGTAAATATTCATTAGATTAGAATCTCTTTAAATGATTGTGACCTCTTGAGTTTGTTTCGGCCTTTCTTCTTAGAGAGGTCAGATAGTGACCGCCGACCTCATCTAGTTTGTAAAATATAAATGGCGAGTGTGTGTGTGTGTTAATAGTGTTTGTAAAAATCTACTTACAGAAATAAAATTACTTATCATTAAAATTATTTTATAATTAGAGATAATTATGATATTTCTCTGATGAAGAAGACCTGCGATGCCAAAGGCTCACTTTGTAGAAAAAGAGGGAGAATTTATTTATTAAACTGTGTGTACTATAAAGATACAAAGGCGGACTTAATGCCTTAAGCACACCCCGGACACTCCATACAACGCTCGCAAAATAATTACCTACTACTACTACATTAAAAAATGACGTTTGTATACGTATGAATGTGTGCGTGAGGTACTTGTGTTTGCGAGCGCTCTTGTTAAAGAACTGCGACGAATACGCCGAAGTGCGGGGTGAGGTGCGGTAACTGATGTTAGTGCGGGGAAGGGAGTGTCCTTTCTGTACGTAGTACTTTAAGTATTCTGTGCCTTAAGCATGAAAATGCTTCTATCAATCAATCAATTTCCCTTCTCACAAATTTCAAATGCTGTGGGTTTAATGTTGTTTTATCCACATGAAGCTATGGATTTTTTATCCTTCAGGCAAGACTGTCAAGTACTTTGTACAAAGGATATGGATACATAAGACGCGGCAGGTAGTGCTACGTACCATACTGTTGGGTGCAGGGTAGGCCTGCGCGGGCGCGGGCGCGTCCACTGCGGGCTCCGCGGCCGCGGCCGGCGCGGGCGCGGGCTCCGTCGCCGCCAGGGGGGGCTGCTGGGGGGGACAAAGAAAGACAATAAATTTATTTGATCCAGGTTAAGTAAGGCACACAATATTCACACAAAAACAACAAAAAAAAATAGTATTGTGTGCCTCACGGTTGCGCCAAATAGGCCCAGTTCAGCATAAATGTCAGACAACTAATGCCTGACGCTGGTATTCAACTGGACCCTATGTTACGAGGACGTCTTACGGATGTAAATCAGTTTTATGATGTGTGTAAATATTTAAATAGATCATGTAGCAAATAATATAATGTGTAATATTCATAGTTTGACATTTGTATTTTAATTTCATGATATTTTCCCATTGTGACATATTTAAATGCAATTTATTATTTAACTAGCTTCTGCCCGCGACTTCGTCCGCGGAAAATTTCTTGTTTTAATATAAGATAACACTCGATTGATATTACTGTATTTAATTTTATTAGTAAAATATTGTTTGGAATCAGATCAGTAACTTCAAAGATTACCGAAGTTCTCTTTTCTGCTCAAGGTAACTTAACCCTAAGTCGCCTTTTACTTATTTTATTTATTTAAGTTAGGTATCTATTTAATTTAAAGCTTCTCTATATACAATGTTTGAGGTTGTTTTATTTTCCGGTAACAGAATAATCTGCTTTTCGGATGATCCCACTCTTGATAGACCAACATATAATTGCCCATGGGAAAAACATTCTTTTCGTAGGTCAATGCCAACCAAAGAGAATGTTTGTCCCTGGGACTTGTTAATAGTCAGGGCAAATGATGTTTTTATTGGAGTCTGGAGTCCCTTGTTTCAGAGACAAACAGATAGACGCTGTGCACGTTCATCGCTGGATTCTCGAGCGCGGGCCTGCGATGTTATGGCATTTTGCCTAGCGAGCCGCTGCGAGCGCTCAGCGCTAGTCTCCCTATCCCTTGTCTCAGAGACATGCTGCCTTAACTCAGATAGACGCTGCGCACGTTCAGCGCTAGTTTCTCGAGCACGGGCCCGCGACGTCCTCACATTTTGGCTAGCGAGGCCCTGTGAGCGCTCGGAGCTAGATTCTCTAGCGCGTGCTTGCGAAATATTTTCTCTATTTCTCGAGAGGCGCTGCTCATTTTCAGGGGCAGATTCTCTTCCGTACGGCGTACTCGAGCGGCTCTTGTCTGTGATGTCTGCCGGGACAGTTGAGCTTGAGACACAGTAGACAGATACGAATGAGATTTCCTTTTAGGCATGCTCTCGACAAACTACGCACAGACTTGAAAACAATTACGAACAAAGGTAGAGCGACTCGAACACCGTCCGCCTTTACAAAACAATCGTAATATCGAATAACTCGTATCGATTATTACGATAGAACGAAGTACGAAACTACGAACATACAAAACAATGAAAACAAACGTACAACAACGAAATTACTATATTTTCGATTATGAGGTATCTATCAACAACAACAACCATACGAACGAAACAACCGAAACCAATAAGCAACTGACCTGACAGGCATGTCAGGCTGACATGCCATATTTAGAACTCCAACTAACGACAACGTGGGCATAAAAATTTGAGAGGGTCATCAATCCACGGAAAGTCTTAACACCGCGATTCAGAAAAATGACGTAATTGCAGAATGCCATCTATGGGCAAATAGGTAAAACGTCTGCACAATGAAAGTTATGCTAGGGGCATTTTGCGTTTTAGTAATTTTATATTATCTCCGAAACTGTATGACCAATTGATATACTGTAAATGGCAAATCTTATCTGTATGATGTTCTTGTGATACTGAAATAATTTATTGTCATAAGAATTAATATTTTGTTGTTCAAATAATCAACCAAACGTAAGTATGCCGAAAAAAAATTTTTTTAATGCAATAAAAGAAGTTTAAAAGATAAAATATAAAAGATAGAGATATGGTATCGCGGACTTTTTTGTAGAAATAATGAAGACGAACCAGGTAGCCATACATTGTTTTTAATTTTAAGCAACTGTTTAGGCAGCGCACGCAAATAATTCTGTTTTATGTAGTATTTTTTTCCGACTTGTTAGACAAAAGTTGTGATAGCTCGGTTAATATACATGCTATAGAAACAATTTATAGCCTATAGCACTCAGGAATAATGTAGCTTTCTGCCAGTCAAAAAAATTTTAGAATTGGATTATGAGTTCCAGAGATTACCCACTACATACAAACTTACAAACATACAAACTTACAAATTTTACCTCTTTATAATATTAGTATAGATTAATTAAAACTATGGAACAACCTAAATTTGCATGCTGAATTTAGTAGGCGGAATATGAAGTACTATTTATTGTATTATGAGATCTGTAAGCACCATATTTCATGCAAATAAACGATATTATTATTATAATAAAAAAATGTATAAATATTTGTTTAACAATTATTATAGATAGTAAATAGTGGTGTTTAAGGAAATAAATAAAATGTGGTTGCACAAGAAATAAAGGACTGTCGTCAATAAATAATAATAGATAACCATATCATAAATTCATATCAATGAAACATTCACATTGATCATGTCTAGGTTCCGTTGCGCATCTACGAGGTACTGCCGCAGGAGTCTTCTAAATGTGTCGATCGTGTTAATTGCTCGAATAGGTGGTGGTAGATTATTCCACACTTTGGAAGCCGCGCAACGGAAGCTGCCTCTAAAAGCGGCTGTACTATGCGAGTGGAACGAGAGTTGCTGCGAGCATTGCCTTCTCCCACATTCTCGTCTACTGACTACCCAACTCAACTTGTCGTACAGATAGTCCGGTTTCTGGTATTTAACCACACCAGATTAAACATTTCTCGTAATTTAAATCGTTCAAAATCTAGTCGCAGTCTCATCTCAGCGACAAACAAACGTCAAAAACTTGTCAAAGGTGTAGGAAAATTATAGGTATTTTTGACAGATTGAGACTGAGATTAGAATGTGAAGGTTCTTAAAAATACGAGAATTGCCCGTTAGAAGGCACGCCAAGTGCAGTTTGCGTCTCGATTTCATTCTGTGTCTACACTATTTGCGCTGTAGCATGGTGCGGGTGACAGTTTCAGTAACATTTCGTTTCACTCTTGAAAGTTGCCGCGATTTACAATTTATGACTTAGTATTTCAGTTGTACCACATTCGTAATATATTAAATAATTAATAACTGAAGTAAATTAAATTAAACCCAACCAGAATGTTCTAATCAAGAAATAAAATCAAATTGAATGAAAAATTAAGCAAAGTGTTATGCGTATAACGTAACGCCATAGACGTATTTAGTGATGGGATGTACTGCTACGATGGATAGTCGATATTTTTTATAATAAAAAACGTATATTGTGCGTAGGTCAATTTTTATTTTTAAAAGGTCTAATTATACAACAGAACATTTATAGGGTAAGGTTGCTTAAAAGGTTGCTAAAAAAAAATACATGTTATTCGTCTAAACCCATATCAGAGTCAGGAACATCTGAATTGTCACTCAATTCATCATCTGAATCTGTGACGGATATTATTAACGATGACTCAATTATGTTGTCAATATGTATGTCACGATCCCAATCAGACATAATGTCCCTTTTTGTTTTATTCACGACCTTCGACCAGTCTTCAGGTTGAACATTGTTGATGGCCTCTTGTAATAGGGCCAACATCTTATTTGCCGTAAATGGCGGCGAAGTATTATTTCTTGCGGCGTAACCTAAAAATAAACGAACTTATAAAAAAAAGTATTCAAATAATCATCAATCAGCCTAATCTAGTATCTGGTAATGTTTTTAAACTAGGTACATGCTACGATCGGAAAGCTGATTTTTTTATAAAGCTTCAAAATGGGAATTGAAATTAAAAGCATACCTTTTATTTGGGCCCAAATCAGCTCAATAGCGTTATACTGGCAATGGTAGGGTGGTAGTCGAAGGACCTGGTGGCCTTTTTCTTTTGCCATCTCGTCCAGAGCATAGGTAGGAGTTGGTGGCTTATGGCGTCGGACTAAGGCAATAAGCTCCGTCTTTAACATTTTTATATCTGCTGTAACTCCGTTTTCACTCAGCCACTTCACCAACTCGCTTTTGCGGTTGGATTGGTTTGGGGGTTTATTAACTTGCACCGAATGGTAGGGTGCGTTGTCCATTATTATGGTCATAGGCTCTTTTAAATTGTTTAATAGACCTATGAACCAATCTTTAAATTTTTCGTAATTCATCTCCTCATGATACTCCGTAGTTTTTTTTGACTTAAAAGCCAGCAAACAATCAGGGACGAATCCACTTGCTGTACCTGCGTGACAAATAATAAGGCGTTCGCCTTTGCCTTCCGGCACTTTGGTACACGATTGTGCCGTATCGTCGGTCCAACTTTTACCCACTGTGTGGTTGGCGTTTAGCCACGTTTCATCCAAAAAGACAACTTTGCTCCAATCACTTATGTTTTTGGCCTTCCTTAAAAATCTACATCTTGCTAGGGCAATGTCAGTCCTCTCCATAATAATCTTTCTTTTGTTAACTTTTTTGTAAACAAAGCCAATATCTTTTATAACTTGCCGTAGCGAAGTAATACCTCCTTTGAACAAGTCAGCTTCTTTTAATGATTTTAGAAGCTTGAGCAATGTGGGTAGCTCCATTCTTCTATAATAATCATAAATATGATTTCTAATAGCAACCTTAGCAAAATCATCCAAATCTGTGATTGGCTTCACCTTGGTCCGCTTTTTGTTGGGTGTCGATAATTTATTTTCAAACATCCCATCTTGGCCAATTTTCTCACGTGTTATACGCGAAACAGTATTGCGGCCAATATCAAGAGCTTCGGCTACTCGTTCTACAATATGATTCAATGGTAACAACGGTCCATTATTTTGTTGTTCTCTTTCAAAGTAGTCTCGGAGGCGAACAACAAGCTCCCTGGCCTGACTACCCAAAACAGTTTTTTTTGTATGCTTAGGCATGGTAATAACAACAAACTCAACAAACTTATAACAAATAACAATTTAACAAAAATGAAAACAAACAATGAAATCGTAATACGTGTCACATTAAGTCACAATATAACGCGCTTGCACTCGTACTCGCACTCACAGCATCGCACGGGTAAACAACATGGCCGCCGCGCCGATGCACCATAGAGCAAAAATGCTGTCACGAAAAAAAAAACATAAACCCGATTTTGATTATTTTATATAAGTACAAAGATAATTATGTAGCCATAAAACATTTATATTGACAAGTTTATACACGTAGCACACACGTAGTTACACTGCACAACTGAATAATACACTAATTTTCATAACAATATTAAAGAGAACTAGATTCACGCTGCGAGTATCGTTAGCGATAAAAATGAATTGCATAACCTCACATCCCTAGTCATGTGGTACTGACAAATGTCAACGTCATACGGGCAACTGTCACCCGCACCATGCTACAGCGCAAATAGTGTAGTTTGAAAATGGAGTCACGTGACTTCTGGGAGGAATTTTGTAACAAAACCGAGCACAAGCGTTTTGGACCCTTTGAATGAGCCGATCTGTGCGAGCCAACAGGCGCGGGCCATAGACTATATCTGCGTACTTTAGCCTAGACAAAACCAGGGTTTCAACAAGCTGCTCCCGTAGTGTTTCGGACAAGTACAGCCTAATAACGGCTTTAAGTAGTCGATATGTTATATATCTGTGGAGGCTTGTTATTAGCAACTTGATATTGTATTGTTGTTATTAACTTAGCCAGTTGGTAATTTAGCCAGTTGCTGCCTTGTGCCAAATATAATTTATTTTGTTTTGGTTGGGTTTAGCGACAGACAATGCTGATTGACGCATGAATGATGCATGCGTCATGTTCGTGAACGGGCGCCGTCAGTAGGGACTGGTCATCTCTTTGCTGCCATGGCTTATTTTAATTTATTATTTGAATTGTTGTTTTTTCTCATCTTTTCATTATGGACGCTTTTAACGTTCTGCATCGTTCTCACATGTATAATTTTTAACATGAATGATGTAACCAAGACTTTGTAACCACATTATTTTGATTTAAAAGAGTGTCCATGGAGTTTCTTGCCCGTTCTTCTCCATAGGTACCTACGTTTTGGAATGGGCAACTAGCTTAATTTTTTCTGACTGACTGACTGACTTCTTGACAATTCAAAAGTGCCTGTAAATGGTTTAATTGAAATAAATGCTTTGAGTTTGAGTTTGACAATTCTCTTCAGACCAGGCGGCGATTCTACGAAGGTCATCGTTTAGCTCTTTAAAGGCAATATCGTATTTCTCTGGGCTAAAAGATATGTATAGTTTGACGTCATCGGGGTATACAGGGTGTGGCGTAAATAGTGGTCCATCGTTAAGGATTCGATATACCAGAAGGCCAATTCTCGTAATTTAAAATGTTCAAAATCTATTCGCAGTCTCATCTCGGCGACAAACAAATGTCAAAAACTTGTCAAAATGTAGGGAAATTAGAAGTATTTTTTGACAGATTGAGACTGAGATTAGACTGTGAACTTTCTTAAAATTACGAGAATTGCCCCTCAGATAATTACTATAATATATTACAATTTTAACCATTTTTACCAAAGAGTTCCGAGAATAATCTGGATATTTCGGCTCTACACATAAGTCCATGGTACACTAGAACAAAGCTTTGTATAGACCTACCGGCTTGGGCGTGCTGTTGTCCCGCAGCGCGTCGGGCTCCAGCGCGCCGAACTGCACATCCAGGAACATGTTCGCGCCCTCCGCGCCGCCCGGCATCTCCACCGCGGACGACGGGATCTGCGGGCAGACACTTAGCTTTACACAACGATACGTTATGGAATCAGGCGTTACTCTGCGGAATCCGTGACAGTATCATCTTATGTGCAGACGCACGTACACATGGACTGGATGCAGAAGGCGGAGGACAGTGTTGTGGCGCAGCATGGGAGGCCTATGTCCTGCAGTGGACTGCAATAGGCTGAATTGATTGATTGATTGACTAATAATATTTAGTTTTAACTCCGCAATAAGTAGGTCCAGTCCTGGATGCAGTGGGAAAGATAGGTTTAATTAAAATAATTGTAATGCCCATCTGCTATAAGTTTTGATAGTGCCTTAGTTCTTTCTCTCTTAAAGATACACTTAGCCATATAAAGGCATTGTAGCAACTTTAAGGCAACTACACGACCTAAAGCGCGGTCACTGTCGGACTGCATAGAAAAGAAAGAGAAGCGCGATGACACAACCGTGGTAATTTATTGCAAATATGAAGCAATTATCTATTTACAAAAACTCTCAAACACCAAACAAATAAAAACCGTATACTAAAATTCGGGGATTAAATTGTCTTTTAGATGGTGAAAGTTTTATGAAAATACACCCGATAGTGTTTGCGTGATTATCGTTTTTATGTCCGCGGTAGACATTACTTTACAAATTAATTACACTATGTTAAAAAAATATAATTGCAAATATTCACATATCAAATTACGAAGCAAATGGTCTAGTATAACATTTATTTTTTTCAAAGAAATCAGTCCGGTCGATTAGACGTGATGTTGAATTTAAAATCATTAGAAGTCGTATATCTGCGCCTTAAGCGGCTGCCTAAATACTGCTAAAAGTGATATTTAGAATTTACATAGGTTATAAATTTCTTAGTTAAGCTCTTTAGTGTAGATGGACAATTCGAACTGACTGAATCTATTTTCTTAGAAGCAGCCTAAAGCCTGTGGAAATCCTTTGTGACCGGTTGATGGCGATAGGCTCACCCTATTGCCATTAATTAGCTGTACTAATATACTTCTGTTTAATACTTTGGCTAATATAGAGATGGTGTTAGATTATAATAACATACATAAGAAGGATCCAGTTTCCATTAGAAAATAAATATCTGCCATTACGGTATGTCAACATCACGCCATTATATAATCTAATCTCCGTTAATGTACCACGACTATATCGACGAACATACGTAGCATATCAATCCCTGGCCACTTATCTTTCTAACATTAGGTCAATGGTACTACAATCTGTCAAATTTCTTTAATAGATTTTCAACTTTATCGCTAAAGCATAAGGTTCAAAGTTGATTGGGAAAATTTGACAGTTTCGGGTAGCTTGAGGTGCTGGCGTCTGTACAGTGGCGTTCATAAGTCGATTACCGATCTCACAAAGCAATAGATTGACGCTTCGATTTGACTTACGACCTTATTCTATAAGTTGTTTCTATACTATAGACACGCACACACACTCACTTTATCTGGAACTGATACTAGTTCATAATTTCAACTGTCTTACTATGTGTTATCCTAGCGTAATGGTTAACGCGCTGACTTGTGCAATTTTATCTCGAGCGGAGGGTTCGAATCTCACATTTGGTTTTTATTAGATACTATAAATAATAATTAGGTAATAACTATAATATAATTTGTTACTTTTTAATAATTACTATTTATTTATTTTGTTATTTTTTCTAGTAGTAGTTCGATAATTACATAGATGTGATAATTTTTTATAATTACTAGTAGTAGGTAGTTTGATAAATAATCATTATGTATTTTTTGTCTCGTTCGTCTTGTTCACACAAATAATGAAGTTAGTAGGTAACCACAGAAAGCCAACTAATTTATTTCGATTTCTGTGAGGTAGGCAGATTAATGCTCTTCGTTACGAGCGACTAATCACCTAGAACGTTGTTGGTTCGTGGATATTGTTGGTTAGTGACAAGGTGTTTCTGTTAGCGGTGTTTAAGTAGTTATTATATTCAAAATGCAGTCTAATATAAATATTGAAGCGAGGGCAGATATAATTGCGCTGCATAAAATTGGATATAACAAAACCCAAATAGCGAATGAAACCGGACTAAGTGTGAGTGTATCATTTAAATATTTCCTAAAACATAAATCTACTTAAATCTAAAGCATTGTTAATCGTTTTACTCAGAAGATGCCTTATTAAATAAAGTTTTAAATTCATTATGCGGTTTAAATAAAAGAAAAGAAAAATATAAATCATTTTAAAGATAATTTATTTAGATTATCAATTCACAGGGCGAGCACTGTGCGTGAGTGGTTTACCAGACACCCGGAGATAGCAGTCGTTCCATGGACAGCGCGATCTCCTGACCTCAACCCCATAGAAAATCTATGGGGTTTGATGGTGCAAAAGTGGGAAGCCCGGAATGAGAGATGTCTTGAGCAGTTGAAGTCGCATTGTATGGAGATATGGGAAAATAGAAGGGGAACAGAAATATGTTCTAATCTAGTAGGCTCCATGCGTCAACGTCTACTTGACTGTATCGAGAATAACGGCGGTTATACAAAATATTAGGTAACCGTAATAAACAACAGATTCGTTGTTGCACGAATTTTTCGTTATGTATTTTTTAAGCACGTATTCAACATGGTGTTCGTCTATTTTCTTTTAGATAGACCGAAAATGTTTACATTACTTTAGTAGGTAATAGATATTATTATACTCATCCTCTATATTATGCCTTAATTTGAGGTTTAGTTTCAATCTTCTTTTCGTAAAGAAAATGAATACTTAAGCTATAACCTCAATAACTTATTTATGTTTAATAAAGCCAAATAAAATGTGAAATACTTAATGAACTGCCCATAGTTAACCTTAAAATATCTCATTTTGTAAGTAGGTAGTAGAATCTAATTTAATATTCTTATTTATAGCTTACTTCGATCATGGACGAAGCTTAATGTTTATGGTGAAATAAATCCATTTAAATTTAAAACATTTCATATGTCAAAACAATACAAATTGCTTATAAGTTTCTTAAGATTGATTTCACATCTAGTTACAATAAATAAATGTAGCGGTTTGTTAACTTTATGAAATAAATCGAATAAATATATTTTTTTTAATTTTTGTTATGACTTAACACGCATTTTATTTCTAAACCCTTTATTACAATAACAACATTAGTAAAAAAGGCAGCAATTTTGTGAATATTATCAATATTGCAAACAAAAATAAATATTGCCAAAAAACCACACTGCGCTTCGTGAGATTCGATCCTAAGCCAGTTACATCAAAGTCCAACGCTGAACGATTACTGCTACGAACTCATATTATAATGGTTTGAATTTTAGCACCGCTATGCGTTTAACCGTGTCTAACAAAAGGGACGGAAATATTTTTTTTTTCGTTTCTTGTGATGCGACGAGTACACGACGATATGAGTGTGTAAAGTAAGTAGGTGGTGTGTGTTACCGTGTTGTTTACACATACAGATATACGCTGTACCGTGTCGCGCGTGTCACAGCAATACGACTCGTAAGGTGTGAATGCAGTTTTGAACCCTTACTGTACATTAGTAACTGACTAATCCGACTAGACTGGAAGCCGACCAAAAGGCAGATGATGATGAACTGACCTTGGAAGGCGGCGGCACTCGTGCGCGCTGCGGTTTCCTCTGACTCGTGATGTCTGACGAGCTGTACACGCCGTAGTTTGATGTATACACGCCTGAAAACATTAAGAACAACGTTAGCAAACACAAATATTGTAATCAATTTATAACATACTAGCTGCGCCCCACGGTTTCACCCGCGTAAATGTCGATCCCGTAGGAATATCGGGATAAAAAGTAGCCTATGTCCTTTCCCGGGACTCAAACTATCTCTATACCAAATTTCACCTAAATTGGTTCAGCGGTTTGAGCGTGAAGAAGTGACAAACATATAAACACACACACACAAACTTTCGCCTTTATAATATTAGTGTGATTAGTCCTGAAGACCGAATTACAGTGTTGGCGGCCAGTCTCAGTGGACACTAGCCATCGGCGCAGGACATTTTATTTAAACCTTTCGGAATAATGACGATAAAAACCGGAAAAAACATCCATTGTGTAGTTTAGAAGATATAAGCAGTCACACAGACACACGAGAAGTAACTTTAATTTCTAACAATTATGTATAGATTTAGCGTGAATACTCACTGTTGTCATGCCTCTGCGACTGCTGCGTGAGTTGCGACAGGTACTGCGACTGCGCAGCCGTCAGGCTACCCGACATACCCATTGGCTGGAAATAAAAAAGTGTTATGTTATTATGCTATCAATCATTTTTTGAAGATAACGGGAAGTTTAGATTTGTTAGTTACAATTTAATGTTGGCATTGCAGTTAATTTTAATTTTTTTAGTAAGTACAAATGATCTTTATTTAAATAACATGGAGGATAATTTTGTATTATTCAACATATTTGTCAAAATAACACTTGATATTTTGACAATTTATATGTTCAGTGTTATGGTGTTATGGGTTATGGAGGTCAAATAAGCAGTCCATTCATGTACAATACTGGTATTCAGCTGCATTTGGATCTGGAAGCCGACCCTGACATAATTGGGAAAATGTTAGGCAGATGATGTTGATGTTCAGTGAAGTGGTTTATTAATAGATTGTTGTGTTCATTTTCAAGACCGCTCCCCCCAAAATTACACTATCCTTGTATGAAGTCGCCTTTATTTGTCTAATTACTACTCGACTTGACTCAACGACGTTCAAAGAGAAGTTCGTGTGTAGTGAAGGGTCTGTGGTACACGAGCCCAGGGACTGTGGCCGCACTGGCACAATGCCTGCAGCACCAGTACATACTAGTACAGCACGTGAAGTGTTACCGCGAGTATCTTTATTTTTTAATTGCCGCAGCATCATTCTGAGATAGGAGCCTTTTGGCCTCGTATAGTCCGAGTTTCTGTTTCATTTTTCTTTTTGTTATCTTTTGAAGTGAAACTTCTTTACGCACGCATGACTTGGGGAGTAAGCTGGCGAACGGGTGACGTAAGCGTTACGAAAAGTATGATCGGGCGAGGCGAACGGGAGTTGAGTGGGGATAAAAGCAAGAGAAAGCAGTGCGCGCGCACATTTTCTTTCTCTCTTCCTCCCATAGCCAAACACGTTTGAAGTTTCACTTCGGTCGTGTGGTCATAAGCACACTCGTTTTTCTTAAATGTCGCAGCATCATGCTGAGATGCCTTTTGGCCTCGTATAGGAGCTTCAGTTTCATTTTTTACTGTGTTTAGTTTGTGATCTTCCTGTACAAGTCGCAAGAAATACTTTTCTTTCTTTCTTTACCTGGTGGTGTACCTGGTGCAGGTAGGTGTCGGCCGCGGGCGGCGGCTCGGCTGCCGCGACCGGCGACTGCCGACTGCCCGAGCTTATTTGCTGCGTAAGAATACATGGCAGTAAGTATACAGTATACAAATTATACCTATATGTCAGACTAAATACAATATCCGGATGTCAATAAACACACATCATTACGCCTATCCAAGAAGGGTTAGGCAGTGGGTCAATAAAAGGCAGGTATTATTATTTAATTATTGATTTTATGTGGCAATATTCTAGAACTTAGGTGGCCAGAAGAAGGACTATTTGCTTCGCTAGTTGAATATCTACGTAACGTGTAATATTGGTGGTATGAATGCTACTCACGTCCCTGAGCTCCCGATGCGCGTGCGCAGGTATGTGTGCGGAGTTGTGGTACGTGTACGTGGGGATGTGCGCCTCCAGCGGACCGTTCGCGTCCGCGCCGTCCCACTCCTGTGACAAACACATATGTATGTAGTTCAGTTTTCATCGAAAAAGTATTCAATTTATTTGCTTCATTCAACTAAAGTTCTAAAGATAAGCGTCCACGAGACGGGCTGAATCGGGCCGTATCCCAACGTAAAAGTCCGCCTGCTTTACATTTTGTATCTGCTACTCAATTAAAATCTTAAGGTGCCACTAGTCGAAATTTTTTCCATACTTTCGGGAGAGTACCTATTACTTCACTGTTTGACATTGTACATCTAAAGTTAAATATGATATCGTTTTGTCTTATTATTAATTTTGTCTGTACGGATACAGAATAGTAAAATAAAAAGCCATTAAAAAGTTATGAGCCAACCAAGATTTGTATATAAGTAATAAAAGAACGGTAAAATCTTCAAAACAAAGTTGATACCGACAAAGCTCAGTTATCGAAGAGCTCAATAAACTTTATTTGTAATTGATTTGTGCAGAAGTTTTTTCATAAAGCTTGATTTTCCAAAGGCCTTTCCAATTTTTTTTTTACGCGGCTTTCAGTTCGGAACGGTGTTTCTGTGCGTGAGAACTAGACGTTATGCGTGTAGACTAGCGTCTAGCTGCTCATCATTGATACGATCTCTGTCGGACACGAACCCAGATGAGACAGCATGCTTTTTGGCCAGACCACCACTGAGTTCGAGCTCGCGTCTAGTTCCACCTTAAGTTCATTCACTGACAGACAACCCACGCCTCACCACGCCTAAACATCGGGGTTCAGAATCATGAAATTTTGTACAAAAGTTCCATTTATAGCAAAAGTGAGCACCACTAAGGAAGGATTTTTTGGAAATTCACCCCTTAAAGAGGTTAAATAGGGGACGGAGTTTCGTCATTTTTGCCTTTGACTTTGACTTTGCCCAAGGGAAATCCCATCCAATCCCGGGTACACGGCTTGTTTTGTATAACTGCGTTGACTATAGGCACAGCGGAACAGAACGCAACAGAAAAAAGACACCGCACCGTTGAAGCCCAGCCCGTCTAAAATGGACGCATTGCTTATGATACTGGCACTGTCTGGGATCCTGATTTTCGGAAGCAAAACAGTTGAATCCATACTAATATTATAAATTCAAAAGTAACTCTGTCTGTCTATCTGTCTGTCTGTATGTTACTTTGGTATAGAGATAGTTTGAGTCCCGGGAAAGGACATAGGATACTTTTTATCCCGATATTCCCACGGGATCGAGACTTATGCGGGTGAAACCGCGGGGCGCAGCTAGTCTATTGTTAAATGTCTTGTCAAGTGATTTTATTGGCCGTTGACATTCTGTCATATTTTCAGAAACTGGGAGCTAGCTTTGTGCGCTATACTTACTTTGGCTTCCGTATTCTGAGGCATGACAGAAAAATAACAAAGTTAACACAATGGTCTACAATGTTAGGGTTATGTAATGATGGTTTAAAAAAATAAGTTTAAAAACTAAAACCCGACTAGTGAAAAGGATGAAACAAGAAAGTACCTTCCCGTGGTCGCATGCTACCATAGCTTTGTATAGTTAGTACAGCGGCATGCGACCACGAGAAGGAACTTTCTTGTTTCATCCTTTTCAGTAGTTGGGTTTTAGTTTTTTTATTTAATTATTTCAGTAATATTAATATTTTTGAAATGTGCTAATTAAGCCCTTTTGATACGCCTTAAGCCCTTTTGATATGAAAAATGGTGAAACAAATAACGCGGTGGAGTATAGAATATAGTTCAAGTAAGCGATGTGTACTCACGGCAGAGTTCTGCGGCGCGTCGCCCTCGGCCTGCGCCTGCGCAGTGACGCTGGGCGTGAACACCTGCAACACATCAACCTTTATAATTATGTGACAACACTGAACCAGCACGACTAGCTTACGTACACTATACACTATAGCGAGGGGGAGCCTATACAGTAGGGATAGCCCGCGAGGCCACGATACTGTATACTTGTACAGGGATCTTTCGGCGCGTGGCCAGAATCGAAACTGACGCTGCCATTTTGTATTTGCAATACGATTTCTGTGACAATTTGACAAAGGTTCGGGGCCGTCTTAACCATATTGGGCACCGGGGTGCGAAAATCAGCCTGCGCCCTAATTTATGTGTTTTATTTAATATTTACTTTACAATAAAATTAGGTACATTTTCAAACATCAAAAAATTTTCCGGCTACACAACAACAACAGGTATTTTTTTAACTGGCAATCTTTTTTATGATATCGTCTGTTTTGTAATCAACTTTCAATTCGATAGGTAATAGCCAAATTTGTCAATCTATCTTGACTTGAGTCATAGTTAATCGTAAGTAGTTTTTTATTAATTTTAATTTCGAGGATTGGCTTGCGCCCCCTATGACCTTGCGCCCGGGTGCCACGCACCCCTTGCACCCCCGGGTAAAGACGGCCCTGCAAAGGTTTACCAATAACGCCTCCCTGTCAATGTCATTCAGACGTCAAAAGATCCTTGTAGCATTCTAAGATATTTTACTGTATAATATTTCTCAATATTATACAGTAAAGTATATTTCTCACATGACAGTTATGTACAGCATCAAGTGTGCGATGAAAGTAAATCTTAGTGCAATCTAGTGTGTGTGTCGCTGCAAGTCAAGTCTGTGTGGTGTTTAAAATAATAATAATAATATTTCATTTATTCAAACAAAGTATGCACTTACATGTAAATGTTAATAATGCAGTTTAACAAAATAAAATCTACAATTGTGTGGACGAGCACTGCTCTCCTAGCTAGGTTATTCAAATTTGTGTAAAAGAGAAAAGGAATTAAGTTGTATTTAAGGAGAAGAACATTCTGAAACGCCATGGTGTCCATGCAGTTTCGCTTTGATGCATATTTTTTTTTATTGGTAAGCAGTATTTAAAAACGCCAAAGCATAGTTCACAAATGAGACACGTCTAATCTGTATTCGCGATTTATATGCCAATAATATAAACAAATATGAGTTTATGGAAAAATAACTTTAAACCCTACACCATAAAGTTCAGTTTACGCTACAACTTCAAACATTTTTATAACTTTTCAATAGTGCTAGTTAGTTACTCTGAAATCAACTTAATTGCCATCAAAATAAAGTTGATATTTAACTTGAAATAATATTAATTTGAAACATAAGTTTGAATAGACTTTATGTTATTATATGTAATGTAACATCACGCCTGTATTCCCCGAAAGGTTAAACAGAGATGTACTATAGTACGCCCACATTTCACCAGTTATATTTAAGTCCCATGTAATAGGAGGCGAGCCTATTGCCATCAACCGGGCACAAATCCAGCCTCCGGGCTGCTATTGAGTAATTCCACATGGAAAAACCCTATAACACATTGCCCGACCCGGGAATCGAGCCCAGGACCTCATGCTCAGTATTGTTAGTGTAGTATAGCTCAGTATTGTGTGTCAGTGTTGTCATATCGCTCATTTGGAGAAACATCGACGTAAATGTATTTTTTCCCAAAAATGAGTTAAATATGCCAAAACACTTCTTAGAAAGCGTATTTACGTTAGGAAAGCAGACTTAAAAAAAAAAGTAACAGTTACGTCGATGTTTCCCCAAATAAGCGATATGTATTGTTATGTTTATATTCACCTTCGTGTCTGAAAGAGATCCGGACCACTCCTCGTTGTCCCAGTCTTCTGTTGTGGGGAATGTGTCGACGATGTTACTGCCGCCTGCGCAATGCATACAAAAATATGTTAGGAATTATTCAAACTCAAACTCAAAGCATTTATTTCAATTAAACCAATTACAGGCACTTTTGAATTGTCAAGGGGTCGGTCAGTCAGAAAGATGAAGCTAGTTGCCCATTCCAAAGCGTAGGTATATCTATGGAGATGAATGGGCAAGAAACTCCATGGACACTCTTTTAAATCAAAATAATATGTTTACAAAGTCTTGGTTACATCATTCATGTTCAAAATTATACATGTGAGAACGATGCAGAATGTTAAAAAGCGTCCATAATGAAAAGATGAGAAAAAAAAGCAATTCAAATAGTAAATTAAAATATGCCATGGCAGCAAAGAGATGACCAGTCCCTACTGACAGCGCCCGTTCACGAACATGACGCATGTATTAGCACCATTCAGCTCAACCATTTTGAAG
The DNA here is from genome assembly GCA_945859645.1 of Amphipoea oculea. Lineage (NCBI taxonomy): Eukaryota > Metazoa > Arthropoda > Insecta > Lepidoptera > Noctuidae > Amphipoea > Amphipoea oculea. The sequence continues at coordinate 17,249,246 of OX243885.1, read as the reverse complement.
GGAGCTAAATGATCTAACACATACGCCACCATCAGCGAGACATTTATTATTAACTCCCTCTCATAGAAAGGAGGCCTGTGTAATTTGTCCCAGCAGTGGGAACGTTATAGAATGATTATGCTAATCTTAGGACTGTTCTAGTATATAGCATTTGCGTTTTAGATTGACAATAGAGGTCATTAAATGGTACACGTACAAGAAAACCAGAAAAAGTATGCGCTTCGCTATCTTCGTGCTAATTCGGCAGTCTATATGGCAGTGCTTGTGCTCATAAGTTTTGTATTGGCGCGCTTTGTAGTAGTGCATTTGTGAATTCAATTTTCTCTGTGTCGGGTTACCTACTCGGTCGCGGATCGTTATTCGTCAGAATTGCATAGAGTTGCTAAACTACAATTTTGTAATCTTGGTAATTAAGGCACCTTTTACAATATCAGCGTAACACGCTGACTTTATTTTATTATAAAGTAGATTCAATGCACTTTTTTCTACAGCGTTAGCCGGGTGTATTCAAACATTTGAAAAATATTTTAACATTAAGAACAGTTTGAGAGTGAGTTAATAAAGAGAGTTCAACATGAACATTTGTTACACCTCAAATTGCTAAGTACCCCGACATTAAGATAAAATACTTCCACGGTTGTAACAGCTCTATATTAGATCCCAAAATCGCGGGTTCGTATTTCCGAATACAGACGAAGATTTCGGCGAGTTCGTGTTTCTGAAGCGCATACAGTTCCTTGGAGATCATATGTGTAGCAGGGCGGTACGTACTGGCAGGCTGCGGATGGTCGGTCCAGCAGGTGGCGGACAGGTCGCGGTCGGGGCGCGGGCGGCGGGAGCCGGCCCCGCGGGCCCCCCGGGCCCCGCCGCGCCCGCGCGTGGATCCGCGGCCGCGCCAGCCGCCCTCGCCGCGCTCGCCCCGCTCCCCGCGCTCTCCGCGCTCGCCGCGGTCGCCCCTCTCACCAGACCCGCGACCTGAAAACGGACAGAAATCACTTGTAGCGAAAATGATAACAAAGTAACAGAAGTTTAGAATAAGATATTTCATTGTGATCAGACTAAAATTACAAATAATTTAAGTAGATGTTGGTAATTGGACACACATTGAACAAAAAAACACTGTTGAATGGTCAATTCAAATTTGTAGTGACCACAGGCCATATTCTAAAACCAAATTCAATGGGTTCCTTTGTCGTAAATTTTGTCAAATAAGCATGAACAGTATAAGTTTGTACTAGCTTTTACGAGCTCGGAAATTATCCAATGGGAACACATACTACAAAGATTAATAGCAGCCCTAAATACAAGCATGGGCAGCAAATGATCGTATACGTACGTGGTCTGGGTCCGGAGCGACTGCGCGGGTCGCGTGGCGGGTCCAGCTCGCCATTGCCAGCGGGGGCTGGCGGCTTCTTTTTCTTTTTCTCGCTGGTTCGCCACTCGCCCTGGAAACGAAGCAAGAATAACATTTAATTAAAAAGTCATCATCTGCCCAGCCTTTTCCCAAATATGTTGGGGTAGGCTTCCAGTCTAACCGGATGCAGCTGAATACCAGTATTTTACATGGAGCGACTCAACCCAGTTACTGGGTAATACGATACCCCTTGGTAAGACTGGTTGTCAGACTTTCGGGCTTCTGACTACCCATAACAACTGTCATTGATCCACAAATGACAGCCGGGACCAACGGCTTAACGTGCTTTCCGAGGCACGGAGAGGTCTCCGTATGTAAAGATGGTCACCCATCCGCAGACCAACCGCGGCCAGTGTAGCTTAACCTGATCGATCGTCCTGTGCGGCTGTTATTATTTAGCCACGGGCCCCTCTATTTTTTTTTAATTACTAGTTAGGTATCGTAGACATTTACCAACAGAAACCAGTTTTAAATACAATAACCATCAGAAATTAAAAGTTGACAGACGTACTTGCAGCACATAGCAGTGATGTAATTGCGTAACCCACTATCAGTATCTAGCAATAGCTTTCATTTTGACAGTACAACAACATTAATTGCGTTATTTACGTTGTTGAGTAGACAAAGTTTATGAACATTATTTTGAAGGATAGCAATATTTATTTATTTATTAAAACTTTATGCACAAGTAAAAAAAAAAATAATACTGTACAAAGGCGGACTTAATGCCTGAGGCATTTTCTACCAGTCAACCTTAGGGTGATGCAGAGAATATCCGTCCATTCAGGTTGTGACTGATAGTGTGTCACGCAATCAGGATGAAGGTGATTGGTGGCTGTTGTGACTGCTGTAAGTTTTTCGTTAGTCGAGCCGTAGAGTCGAAGCCATGACGACAGTGGCTTAGCGTGGCTTGGCGGGGCCCCGTATAAAAATTTGTTTGGGGGCTCTTAGGAAGGGTAAAGATTTCTCACAAAAAAAAAATGTTTGCATAAAATTGAAAGAAATATTTATTATACGGGGCCCCCATAGCCTGGGGGCCCCGGCAGATGCGGCGGTAGCTACGCCCCTGCATGACGATCTCACAGAATGTTATAGTATAGTTGTGTACCTGTATCCGCTGACTCTCCTCGAGCAGCAGGTTGCAGGCGGCGACCATGTCGTTGTCAGAGTCGTGCAGCGCCGAGCACACCTCCTCCTCGGTGCGGCACGTCATCTCCATCAGCTCTTGCACCTGACACAGACAATTATTGTAATTATAATGGCGGTACCAACCAATAAAAAAACAGTAGTACACTATGGTCTAAATAATATAGAAACTTCTTTCTTATATTTATGGTTCCAAAACTAAACCTGATCAGGATAAATTCTTATGCAATCACTCACTAAAAGGAACAGAATTTGTAAGTACTACCACAGATTACTAATCTGTGATAGTACTACAAATTAACTTCCACAGATACGTTTTCTGATCCATTTGTTTACATTTTCACCAGATACTTTTGAAACAGATTATCTATACGTATTTGAGAAATGGTTAGGGGTTTGTTGATATACCTAGCATCATTTCCCACACCAACCTACTAACAATAATCCTCCAGACCATATTTCAGTCATGGCTACTAATCTCAAAGGAGACAAGTCTTCAGCGCGAGAGATATTATAGTGCACAAGTGTGGTCGCAGACACAGGTGCACTCTCTTCCCTCGCTCTCATAGTCCCGATGGGACGGCACGCAATCCGACACGACACGAACGGAGAGATCAGGCGCAAGACCAACTGCTTAGCGTGCTTTCCAAACTCCGGGCTGTTACTAAAAAAATCCTAATGGAAAAAGCCAATACAACTGTGCCCAACCTGGGAATCGAGTTTATCGAACCCAGACCAACGGGGCTATCTACAGGGTGAAATTAAATTCATGGGCATACTTTTAAGGGGTCATTGTACTCAACATTATGAACAACTTTTACTATGGGCACAGAATACTTAAAGTACTGCGTACAGAAAGGCCACTCCCTTCCCCGCACTAACATCAGTTACCGCACCTCACCCCGCACTTCGATGTGTTCGTCGCCTGCTCTTTAACAATGGCGCTCGCATACACAAGAACCGCAGCGCTGTACCTACCTACTGCTGACACGAACACATTATTTTTTTAAAGTTTTATATTTTGTGTTAATCACGATGGTTGTATATTGTGCATTATTTGGATGCTTATCTTCATCGAGGAACGATAAAGACAGGAGTTTCTTTCGGTTCCCGAAACATGAAAGAAGGTAAGGAACAGCAACTCAAATATCCTTTAAACCCATAAAAAATAAAAGCTAGTATATTACCTACAGACAAACAAGTTAAGCCAGTGTTGTGATAATTTATTGTCATAATTTTCTCTATTATTCATTTATTTTCCAAGTTTTCTTCGTTTTAGAACAATTAAAACTTCCGTAATATTAACATACCAACTATTAAATTATTGCTCTCTCTCTCTTTATTGTCTTAGTTATGTCTCTTTCTTTCACGTTCTATTCGTTCTTCGACTTGAAAAGTAGTACAATAGAAATGTTATTAATTAGATTTCTGTGAGTACCTAGGGTCGCGGCGCGCGGCGCCCCATTGTTGCATACGTTCGGGCAGCGCCGCCGCCTACGCGCCACTACTGGCGAGTACTGCCAGCCAGCCCTACTAGATTTCACGCACACATTTACACGTATACAAGCGTCATTTGTCAATGTAGTGGTAGTAGGTAATTATTTTGCGAGCGTTGTATGGAGTGTCCGGGGTGTGCTATGGGACCAAACTTGAAATCGCGAAAAAAAAAATCAGATGTTCCTACTTTTTGACAAGTTTTGCGAACATAAATGTAGGGAAGAGCTGATTTTATTTTACGATTTCAGGTTTGGTCCCATAGTAAAAGTTGTTCATAATGATGATTACAATGACCCCTTAAAATGATGCCCATGAATTCAATTTCACCCTGTATAAATAGTTGGTTATCTAAACGGTTATGCAGATGATGATATTCCTAGCATCATTTCGTTAGCCTACCTCCTAACAACATTGTAACCCACATCCATGCATCTTGCGCTAACAGCTCACATTGTATTTGTAGTCTTTGTTTGAGTGCGCCGGAAGTCGGCAATACACGCGACCGCTTGTAATTTGCCGGTGACTCTTACCTCAGATAACTGATGGTTGGATAAAGAAATAGGTATGATGACTGCTTTTTGACGATGAAAACTGCATAAGTATGAATTTATTTGGGCACAAAGGCCTGTCTTTTTTTTTTTGCTTGCTTACTAAATTCTTTTTCTGTTTGTAATTTTTTTATCTTGGTAGGGGCTTGTGACTAAGTAATAACAGCCGCGCGGGTCGATCGATCAGTTTACGCTTGCCGCGGTTGCTCTTCGTGCCTCGGAAAGTACGTTAAGCTGTTGGTCCCGGCTGTCATCCGTGGATCTTTGACAGTCGTTACGGGTCGCCAAAAGCGCGACAACCAGTCTTACCAAGGAGTATCGTATTACCCAGTAACTGGGTTGTGGAGGTCAGATAGGCCGTCGCTCCATGTAAAATACTGGTATTCAACAGCATCCGGTTACACTGGAAGCCGACCCCAACATAGTTGGTAAATGGCTTGGCAGATGATGATGAATTTTTTAACTTGATTGTTTCCATCGTTATTATAAGATCTAGTTATAGTAGTTACAATTACAAATAATTTCTTATTTTAATATTAAATGAAACAAAATAAATATAAAAGGCAACAATGTTATTCCATGCCATGCCATTCTTCCCTACCTCAAAACATTTACCTATACACAAAGTTCATCCCTTTTTTCAACATATCAAATTGCCAATTAAGGGCTCCGCTAACTCGACATAATGAAATCACTGCACTGTCGCAACCCGCACTACTTCTACCTACGAACAGTTAACTGTCGACAACTGACGACACCGTTACGTACACTTTCCCACGCCGCGGCGCTTGGAAAACGCATACCAAATCTATAATTGTGTGTGAAACTAGCATAGTCTTGTATGGAGTACTGATTGCAATCATGTCTTACTTTTATTAAAAGGATTTTTTTACTGAGGTAGGGAAAACTTTCCAAGTTAGAACTTAAAAGACACGTGTGTACAGTGATGAAACCGATTAGGTTCTGTGGGGTGATTGCGTAACACACTATCAGTAGCTATGGCTTACATTTTGACAGTTCAACAACATTCATTACGTTGTTGAGCAGACAAATCTTTCGAACATATGAAGCAGTGGATTAGGCTGCGTTTCCACCAGAAATGAGCGATGATGCGTAGCGAGGTCCGTCGGTATGTATTCTGATACTTCGGGAGTAAATCCACAAATAGGGAGTAAGTACAACTGTCAATTCATATTGTCATTCTTTCTTAGTTCGGACCCCGAACTAATATTATGTCTGTAGGTGGCGCGATGTAGATTATGTCCATAGGTGGCGCGGTGTAGATAACGCCCGTAACTTCAGTCGAAACTATGGACTTCGTGCTTAGGAAGTACATCTGCTATCGTGGACCATGAATGGCTAAAGTTAGCTTAATAATAGCATAATCAGCCTAATTCTCCCACTGCTGCGACACAGGCCTTCTCTCGGTGAGAGGGAGTGGGCCGTAATCCACCATGCGGGCCCAGTGGCAAGCGCAGGGATGGTAGATGTGTCGTGTCTTCGAATTTTTCGGTTCTAGGACATGCCGGTTTCCTCATGGTGTTATCCTTCACCGTTTTAAGAGCAGTGGTGATGAACTAATTTACACAAAGGCCTGTCTGTGTTCGAACCTACGACCTCCAACTCGTAAGACGCGGCCGTTACCAGTTGGCCACCACTGCCCCCTTAGCTAAGCCATAATATACCATACTTTCCTGAAGAACATTATACCTATCATATCACAACATAAAAACGTAAAGACTACGTAATTTCAGCCCCTTTATCCTTATTCCAAGAACGCGATATTTCCAGCATATTGTAGAGGAAAACCTAAAAATGCAACTCAGAGTTGTGTTGCGCAAACTTGTTCGAAAACTTCTCCTGTTCAGGGCTTGCCTTTGCGCCGTTTCTACGAAGGACTATGCGCGATGCTCCTTTATAATTCGAAGTTTATTTTTAAGTATATAAATAGGGTGCTTTTATAGGATGACGTAAGTGGCACCCGAGTTCTTATAAGGTACCTGTGAAGCAACTATTGCAATGTGACGGATAAGGGCGTCATAGATCACGCTAAAACAGGATATTTTTATAACATTTTGAACTAACTTTTGGAAACAAGATAAAAATAGACTTTTTGTTAATTTGTTTGACGTTAAAAAGTAGTATTTTAACCGTCGTGAAAGGGGAGTTATTTTGTTCATTCTATTTATTATTCATGTCGTAATTGCTCCATGCCATTAGTGAATATTGATTATCGTCAGTGTTAGATGTAATCTCTGGTAGTACTGATCCGATTGAATGAATGAATTGCACCGATCTCAGCATGGTTAAACCAGACTCGATTAATCGAATGAACCCCAAGATTCGCACTAGCTCCTATAGCCTCATGTTCATGGTGCTACAGCGACCATTGCATATCAAGGAATAGACCAGGGGGCGCGGTAATGGTAGGGAAGACGTGCCCGAAGGTTAGGTAAGGATTTAAAAGCCTACCGGATATGCATCCTAGAGCAAGCATTGGACTAGTGGAGAGATATGATTACAAAAACATCTTTCATTGATAGTAAGCTGCTTGGTAGGAACCTTTTTCGTATAGGATTTTCTGTTTCATTTTTCTTTTTGTTGCTTTTTTTTATACAGAGTGTTACGGAAAGGGTATATCAATACAAACGGGTTGAAGAGTGTATCTGGTCTAGAACCTCCGTAAAAAATTTCAGCTCAAAAGCAGTAACTTTGAAAATGCTAAATATTTTTTTATTTCGATAGTTTATTAAATTGAAATCATAACAAACGTGTCACCGCACTTCGAGGGTCATTATCCATTATCTGTCTGTGCGCCTAGTACACGCACATCACGCCGCCGTGCACCAGTGCAGCGCCGTGATGTCGAAATAAAAAATTATTAAGCATTTTCAAAGTTAATGCTTTTGAGCTGAAATTTTGTACAGAGATTCTGGACCAGATACACACTTCAACCCGTTTGTATTGATATACCCTTTCTGTAACACCCTGTATAACCTGGTTTTTTATTTTTTACTGTGTATAGTTTAGTTTGTGATCTTCCTGTACGAGTCGCAATAAATACTTTCTTTTTCATTCTTTTTACGCTATTGCTGAGTACCATAGGATATCTATTATGGTATAGTTAACTTCGATGCAGGCGGAAATCGTGGGCAGAAGTTAACACAAAACATTTTTTTTAATTTTTAATTAGTATGAGAAACTCACCATTCTTCGAACGTCAGACGCGTCTTCGCTTTTACGATCGATCATGTGTGCCATCCTTAGTTGCTCTGTAGTAGCCTGTCGACAAACATATAGGTTACATTATATACATATTACAATTACATGATACAATAGTTACCTGAAAAATCATAATATTAACTAAGGGATAGATAGGTATTGTAAAAGGGCGTGCGCAGGGTGCGCTGCATCCCTTTCGTACGAGTAAGTCGTGTCGCTCTGTCTCTGTCGCAATGCTCAAGGTTATTTGGTCGGGGTACCGCCTTAAGGGCCGCAGCGTGATGCTAAATCCATACTTATATTATAAATTCGAAAGTAACTCTGTCTGTCTGTCTGTATGTTACCTTTTCACGCCTAAACCGCTAAACCGCTTTAGAAGAAATTTGGTATAGAGGTAGTTTGAGTCCCGGGAAAGGACATAGGATACTTTTTATCAAGATATTCCCACGGGATCGAGACTTATGCGGGTGAAACCGCGGGGCGCAGCTACTAGCCTATAATCTTTCTCAAGAATTGGGCTATCCAATGCTAAAATATTTTTTCAAATCCGACTCATAGTTCCAGAGATTACCGCTTTCAAACAAACTCTTCAGCTTTATAATTATAATAGAAATTAGAAATATAGATTTTGTGTATTCACTCCTAGAGTAGGGTTTATTTATTTTGACCATAATCAAAGCTGCACCCTAATTGCGTAACACACTATCAATCGGAATCTGAATCATTTTGAAGCAAATCGCTAATCCATTGCTTCATAAGTTCGAAAAACTTGTCTGCTCAACATGTAAATAAGGCGGTGTCCTACGTGAGCGACGAATACGACGCGATGCGACGCTGCGAACGCGACGAACGCGATCAACTCAACGGCATACCCTGCTTGCGGCCTATGTGACAGTCTGCGGCGAGACGCGACGTAACGCGTACTTGTTTTGAGAGCGACCAGACGCGACACCACGAACTACATATGAACTTTCCGTCTGTTCCCGTTGTCCCATTCGGAACTCAATAAAAATAATCAAAATGTATTCCCGTTGTCCCCATTGACGGTTTCCTGTTAAAATTGTACTGTACTTCTCCATGATTCGAGAAGTAATGACCAAAATCACGTAGGACATTTGTCGCGTGTAGCATCGCGTCGCATTACGTCGCGTCGCATTACGTCGCGTCGCATTACGTCGCGTCGTGTTGCGTCGTATTCGTCGCTCACGCAGGACACCGCGTAACGCAATGAACGTTGTTGAACTGTCAAAATGAAACCGATTCCGATTGATAATGTGTTACGCAATTGCCACGCTGAATGTAATTTTTTTTTTTCATCCGTAGCTTTTGATTTTCTATGTCAGAAATTGTCTGTTTGACAGCCCTAGCCGCACCCCTATTTTACCGGCACCGGCCGGCGGCCGGTAGCAACCGGTATCATGTTCTCATTATTTCGCAAATCAAATAATACCCAAGCTATTACAGAAACCATAACAAACAACAAGAATATTGTTCTGTTATGATTCATAACAGAACAATATTTATGAATTGTGCCGATTTACCTATTTTATTTCTTTCTTATTCCATTTTGTAAGGAAATGTGATTATTTTACTGAATGAACCACCAAACCTTCTATTTTTGAGAAACAAAAAAAAACAATAGGTATTTAAATTTATGTGTTGTCATTTTTATGAAATCGCGATAAACCAATTGGTTCGTTATGAATGTGCTTTCAAATGTAAACTATTTTTAGTTTATTACTATTTTGTCAACTGTAGGTACATGTATATTATTCTAAGTGTAATAACGTTAGTAGCATCTATGACGTCGTTGGTACATAATACAATCGACAACATGACTATTTTGGCACCACAGCTGTAAAAAACCCAAATAAAAAAAATAATTCTTTGCATACTTTGACAGCCCATAGCTCCGATATCCCACGGATTAGGATGTTGCAACTTGGGTACTTACGTTTATTTAGATATTTCTAGAGAATTGTGAACACAGTTTGACCGTATCGATTGCACTTAGATTTTTTTATCAATACACAAACCGTGGTCTTCTCATCAGCAAAAATTACAAACTTACAACCCCTATTTGACTCCTTTAGGAGATGAATTTCCAAAAATTCTTCGTTAGTGCTCACTTTCGTAATTTAAGAATTATAAAAGGGGATTGAAGATTTTTATACGGAGTCTGGCATAACTAGCTGTCCGCCATTTTGTTTTTATTTTATTTTGAAAAAAAAAAAAAAAAAAAACAATATGGCGGATAGGTAAGTATGCCACGGACCTTCAAAGCCAGACCCAAGCTGTTTAAAGCTGTGTGTTATATATCGGAGTGTTTTATACAAACAAGACATATATGAGCTTACAAGTTATTTCGTATTTATTCTTAAGCCAAGTAAAACCTTCTAGATCGTCCTGATTGCTGGCAGATTGCCAGCTTACTTATCCCCAGTTTCCGAATGCTTCATCTCAGATCTCTGATCAGTACATCTACTGCCTCATACATCATGTTAGTTGTTCCGATTTGCACAAAAGGAATACGCAAGCACAAAATGTATATACAACATTATTTTTAGTATATGCGAAACCTGAATATAGTTTGTTCAGAATAAGTAACTGAATCGATTCCAATAATTTTTACCCCATGTTATATTTTGGCCCAAAAATATTTAAAAAAGGTTAATAGTTGGACACCCCGAGTATATTATACTGTGCCCCGAGGAGCGACTAAGTAGGTAGTTATCTACCATACGCGCACAATGGCGCGGCGCGGACGCACAGCGAGCGGGGCGACCGGGGCGGGGGTGCAGCAACCTCAGTCGCCCGGGTACCACTGGTTGGCGCGCACGTGTCGCGTGGGTCCAACTGCATAATCGCGAGCGCGCGGCCGCCGAGGCCGAGTTGTGTTTCGGTTGATCGTGTACTTACCTATCGTATGTAAAAAGTGTCGTGTAACTGGACTGGACGTGGACTTTCTCATACACAAACGTCCAGTACACAGAAACAACGATAACAGTGATAACGTATCCCTACAATGCTTTGCCGTGATGATTAACATTTTTAAACACGCCAAGATGGTTAATTGTAGAAAGTTATTATTTGTACCTACAGCCTGCAGTGTTAAACATCGCATTACTTAACCACAGCAGTGCTGTGGTTAAGTAATGCGATGTTTAACACTTTTCATCCACTTTGAACAAATCGCATTGACTACATTGTATCACTTACGGCTTACGAATAGATAAGTAATTACTTCTTCGTAGCTTACGGCTGCATTTATTTACGAATAAAGTACATTATAATAACTACCTACACTTGACCATTACGACAGTCCAAAGCCTGCAAGTGTGATGGAAAATGTTATCACCAGTTAATTACAATACAATCGCCGCGCGGTACGTTTAGGCACGCGGTGGGGGAGACCATGTGTTTGGACGGACAAACAGGTAACATAACAAGCTTATAACTTGGTGATTATTCATGATACAGTTTTGAAATTTTGTACATAGATTCTTTACATAAAAATACTAGACACGTGTTTCGGGTTTCGCATATACTAAAAATAATGTTGTATACAAAGCATTTAAAAACTGGGTGCACCTACAGTAACGAGTACTCATGAGGAATCAGCATTTTTTCAAAGTGTTTTTCTCCTACTGTATTTATTTATCTACAGGGTGAAATTGAACACATGCGACAAATCGAAATGGGAGATTCTACTCATCATTATGAACAACTTTTACTATGGGAGCAAACCTGAAATCGAGAAAAAAAAATCAGCTGTTCCCTACATTTATGTTCGCATAACTCGTCAAAATGTAGGGAACAGCTGATTTTTTTTTCGCGATTTCAGGTTTGGTCCCATAGTAAAAGTTGTTCATAATGATGAATACAATCTCCCATTTCGATTTGTCGCATGTATTCAATTTCACCCTGTATAGATAGACTATAGCTGACCCGACAGACGTCATGTTTCAATAGTGAACTATTGAAGACTGTCGTGCACAAATATCCCTTAAAAAAATGGACGTTCAGTTTTTCCCGAATTTGAACATTTTCCAGGAATCTTTTCCAATTTCTCTTTCCATAAAAATCGAACTCGGACTATTAGGAACAATTTAAAACAAAAAATAGCCAAATCGGTGCAGCCGTCTCAAGTGATGCGCTTATCAACGAACAGCATTTCATTTTTATTTTAATAGATTTAGTATTACTTAACTTAGTATTATTGTTGTTACGAACATAGTATTTTGGAACTATACAGGTTGAAATTTAAAACATGCGACAAATCGAAATGGGAGATTGTACACATCATTATGAACAACTTTTAGGCCGTATTCAGTGCTCTCCTGACGGTCGGGACTGACGGTCAGTGCGTACGCACGCACTATGCGTCCGTATGCGGACGCGGTCAGTGCTGCTCTGAATGCACGCATAGTTTCTATGGCGATAGCTACGGCAGACCGACGTCAGTCCTGACCGTCAGGAGAGCACTGAATACGGCCTTACTATGGAACCAAACCTGAAATCGCGAAAAAAAAAAACTTTTTAAGAAAAAAAAAAACGACTTAAAAAAAAACAACAACGTGAAAAATAACTTTAATTTCGGAAGTCGGCGTCTTTGGATCTGTATTTTAGCTTTTTGCCACCGACTTCCGAAATTAAAGTTATTTTTACTTTGTAGTGTTTTTTGGAAGTCGGTTTTTTTCTTTTTCTTAAAAAGTTTTTATTTCACGCTTTTTAGTGGATCTGCATATAATTTATCTAAGTTACAATAGCCTAGTGCTCATCACCTTTTACAAACAAAATATTGCTTTTCCCGATGCAGGGAAGTTAATTGTTGAGGAGTTCTCCAGGTCCACCATCAGCTCCATATCACCATTCACATTGTGACGAGCATAAATTGCTTAGCAACCATATTAAAGTAATCTAATCGCAACCGGTGAAATACTTAAGATATTATTGAGTAGTTCCGGTGGCCATCTGTGGTCTTCATCATCAGTTCCACTTCACCAAATGGTACTTTCCGAGAGCAAATGCACGAGTTACTATAAAAAATACCCAAATCGATATAGGTGTGCCTATAATATTTGAAGAGTTCCTTCGATTTCTCCAGGTTCGATTTTTCAAATCCTGACCTGATGTTTTTAGACTAGATGCTGGTAATCCTGGCTACAGCATCAGCCCAGACTTATGTCAACATTGCATTGAACTTAAAATTTAGTCCTGTTAATCTTTAAAATGAGCCCAAACACGACTACGGTGCTGTAATTTCAAGGTTTGTACTTTTTCTGATGCTCCTGGCTTCAGCATCAGGTCTCTTATGTACTTCGGTGTTACTCATTAACAGTACGTTTATCCACACATCGAGCCCTTTTCAATGAGCCTAACTAAACACGATATATCTGCTGTTAGTTGTCGAGGAGTTAGGTACTCTACAGACTATCCTGACTGCAGCATCAGGTCATGACATGATGATCATGAGACCAAATGTGGCAAATGCCCTATCAAACATCAAAACAATTTAATAAAACAGTCCTTGCCTGTTCGAGTAACTTCTTAATGTTAAGGACCTTCCATCATCAGCCCAGCTACCTGAGATGGTGACAACCATACGCACATACACAAGATACTTCATAAAATATGCGAAAAACAATAAGTGAGCCTATAAAATTTGAGGGTTGCCCTCGATTTCTCTAAGATCCCATCATCAGATCCTAACTTGGTGACAGTGGGACCACCTCAGAACTATCTACTTTGGAACAAAAAAAGAATTTTGAAAATCCGTCGACAATTGGCGGAGTATTCGATGAACAAACATACAAAAAAAAAAAAAAAAAACATACAAACAGCCGAACATAGTACCTCCTCCTTTTTGTGAAGTCGGTAAAAATCAGCTCTTCCCTACATTTTGTCGAGTTATGTGAACATAAATGCAAGGAACAGTTGATTTTTTTTTTCGAAATTTTAGGTTTAGTCCCTCAGTAAAAGTTGTTCATAATGATGAGTAAAATGACCCCTTAAAAGGATGCCCATGAATTTAATTTCACCCTGTATAGATAGATAGAGATAGAGACTAATAATAAAACTGAAGAGTGTTTGAATGAACGCGCTAATCTCTCGTACTGGTAAAAATATTTTTGCACTTGATAGCCCAATTCTTGAGGAAGGCTATTGATATTTGACATTACACTATGACCCTTAGGAGCCGAGAAAAAAGTAAAAAAAGTCAGAAAAAACGCTAAGCGAAAACGAAGTGATAGCGCAGACCGGTTATGGCATGCGACGGGGCGGGTCGGGGGAACAAGAAATTTCACGCGGAAGATGTCTCGGGCAGAATCTAGTCCATCCATAACTCCATACTAATATTACTAATGCGAAAGTGTCTGTCTGTCTATCTGTTACATCTTCACGCTCAAACTGCTGGATCTAGAAGCATAATTTTCTAGAAAAATCATCCCCTAAATGGGTTAAATAGGGGAAAGAAATTTTGTATGGAAGGTCGACATTTTGCCGATGGGAAATCCCATCTGGCGCACGAATCACCAGCAGAAAATCGCTTTTGAATTTTGTTAATGTAGTGTTATAAATATCTAGTTTTTTTTTATTTGCTAAGGGGGCATCCATTAATTACGTGACATTTAGGGGGGAGGGGGTCAAGCCGATTCTCACCCAATCTCACGTGGGGGAAAGGGGGGTCCTGGCAAGTATCACTTAATTTTTTTTTGCAAGAAACAGTGTAAAATTGCGAGAAAACTGGGTTGAATTGAGCCTTAAGGTCTTAACTAGTCATAAATAAATTAATAAACAAATTGTTTTTTTTTAATTAATTCTACGCAATGAAGCATAGATTAACATATTTACACTGAAAATACGCATTTTGAACAATCTCACGTGAGATTAGAGGAAGGGGATCGAGCCAAATCTCACGATATCTCACTAAGGGGAGAGGAGGTCCAAAAATCGCCAAAATCACCTCACGTAATTAATGGACACCCCCTAATCATTGGCAAAGGCCTCTTTCCGCACATAATTTTTACCAAAGATTCGCTAGAACCCAACAAACATTATACATAGTTAGAAGAAAGAGCCACGCAGAGCTCCAACGTAAAATTCGGCACGTCACCCGAACAATGTCATTGACACGTCCGAGGTCACCCGTGAAGGTCGGCCGGTGTTATTGTCGTATCTATGATTATAACTTTATCTGTTTGCGATATCAATGCGTTCATAATATGTAAATGATTGAAGAGTTTTGCTTTGTTTATGGTTGTGTACAACGCCTTCCAGCTAGACGGGCCGACGACCTTAAAAAGGTGTCTGTCTGGGACAGACTAGATGCGGAAGGCGGAACTCAGGGTGTCGTGGTACACCATTGCGAGGATCGCCCAGAGGACACGGTGGAGCATACGGTGGAGGTCTGCCCCGCACGGGCGGAGCACCGCCGTGCCCTCGTAGAGGCGATCGGCAGCGGCGGCGACCTCTCGCGTCGGGCCATGGTTCAAGCCATGGTCCGGGGCGAGAGGGAGTGGGAGGCAGTCACCTCCTTCTGCGAAGCAGTCATGCTAACGAAGGAGGTGGCGGGAACGGCTGAGGGAGAGAGCCTCACGTCCCAGCCGCCGCGGGAGACGCTCCGGGCGTCGGGAGCCGCGTGACGACTCCCGGCCACCGTAGGCGCGGGCCTGCGGACGGAGAGTAATGGGTAGCTCACCGTCCGATCAGGACCAGGCCCGTGCCGGACGGCGCGTACGTGTTCCACGTGCGCCTCAAAGATATGTCAGCAAAAAGGAAGAGGCCTGCCAGGGCCGAAACCTGCCGGGGGCGCGGGATTGTCCGAAAGGGTTACCGCTACCTCGGAACATAAAGGGCTAAGGAAACAACACGAATGGGTTTTAGTCAGTAAGAGTCTGACACTCCTTTCCGCTGCACCCAGAGCGGGAGGGGTCATTTGATGATTTCTCATCCATATACAAAAAAAAAAAAAAAAAAAGTGTGTTGTGGTATAGCCTGGGAGAGGCCTATGCCCTGCTATGGACTGCGATAGGCTAACCGGATTGATTGATGCTTTTTGTTTTAGCTACGTTGACCGGTAAGAACGAGGGCCACCACTGCTCTCCTCTAATACCTATTATCTACTAATTTGCAAAGTTGCTCACCTGTGGTTTAATCTTCTCCTTACTCTGGGTTTTGTCTGTGGTCTTCCGGGTGTCCTGTGCATGCTTGCCGTCCTTGGCGCCTCCCTTCGCACCACCTTTGGTGGCGCGCGCACCCAAACTCATCTTTTAAACTATATACGTTATATTTACAGCCTCTATTTACAAGCAGCTGGAACAAAGAAACAAAACATTAGTCAAGGCATATAAACAATACGGAAACATAAAAATTTTACCGCAAATAGCGACCCTATTTGCGGGGTATAAAGGGTACATAACCCTTAGACCCGTCCCTATTTGGAAAGAAAGATGTCCAGTGTTTAAAGGGCCTTTCCTGCCCATCCTGCACAGCCACAAGCACCTCCAGGATTTAAACGAAACCAATGGAATAGCTGACCAGAATGTAGCCAACATTGTGGTCGTACTAAAGTTTTTGTCAAATAGTTCTTTGGCAGAATCCGTTATGACAAAACTAGCATTTGTTTAGTGTAGCTTAGTTGGATTTAGTATCTTCAAACTCAAACCATTTACAGGCACTTTAGAATAATTGTCAAGGAGTCGGTACGTTAGTCAGAAAGTTGAAGCTAGTTGCCAAATCCAAAACTCTCTACGGAGAAGAACGGACAAGACACTCCAAGGATACTCTTTTAAATTAAGATATTATAAAATCCTGGGTACATTATTCTTGTTGCTTCTTTGGGCCGCTATCCCACTGGCGTTTTACGAGCGTCGGCGTCTCTCGAACGTCTGCGCAGCGTCAACGTTGCGCAGACGCGACGTTGACGTCGCGTCGTCGCGTGACAAGCATTAACGTCCGCTGAACGCGACATCAACGTCGCGTCTGCGCAACGTTAACGTCGCGTTTGTTGGCAACAGGTACAATCACGATGATTTGGATGAAATTTGGCACACAGATAGATTATAACCAGGATTAACACACAGGTTACTTTTCATCCCGATATTCCCACGGGATCGACACTTATGCGGGTGAAACCGCGGGGCGCTGCTAGTAACATATAAGATTTAAATAAGCCCTAGCAGTTAAGAGATGACCAGTCTCAACTGACATATTATGTTCACAAACATTATAATAAAATGAATAGGTATCTAATATTAGTTTGCATACACTAAAACTAAAAAGAAAAATTTGCGAGTGCATTCGGTTATGTCGTCAACTGGAACACAAAACAATTATTTCGGTTTCGATTATACGCAAAGCAAATTATTTCAACAAATAAAAGTATCCAAAAGAGCATCAGGTCCTAAGTTTGATAAGCTGACCCCGGAATCAATGCGAAGAATCCGATCAAATCGAGTTTAAGAACTCACGACTTAGGGCCACAATATTGAGCAAACTAAATACTAGGAATTAATGACACGATTCCATAGAATTACCACACATAAAACAATCTGAGTCAACCACAACCAATTGCAAAAAATATTATAATTAAATCAATTTCGTTTGCGTAAGCACTGCGATAACGACCAAATCTCTCCACGGACGTCGTCGGAATGAGGAAAATTAAGAAAGATCCTTATGTTCATTGGTTATACAATATCCTTAAGGGAACCCTATAAGGATTCTATGATTCTTTGTGTTTATCATGGATCCGTTAGTCATAAAGAGGTAGGCAGGAGTACAGAACCAACTAGACAGTCCACTTTCTGTTCATGTTGTCATTCATTCTATGTTCGGGCTCCAAAATAATCTTATTTCCGTAGGAGATACGGATTAGTAAAGCCCATAACTTCGGCCGAAACTACGCGTATCGTGCATAGGGAGTAGATCTCCAGTAACTGGAACAAATTTCAACCTATTGACAACCATGAAAATATCAAAAAGCAACTATAGCCAACGAAATAAACACTACCCCCTCAAAATCCTTACCGCTCCTAATTAAAATGTATGGGCCATGTAAAATCATGGTGGGCTGACAGTAGGAACGAAGTCAAAAGCCAAATAAAAATATTTGAAAGATATCAGTTAGCCTTTGGAACATTATTACCGGCATATATTTAAACAGTATTTTCAGTAAATCAAAAGTATGTCCCTAACCACCTACGTAATCATTACCGAACCAGTTTTTTCAATAATCTCCGAAATAAATACCGGATGAGATACGATAGCTTTTCACAACCATTCGACAAGCTTCCGAATAAAAGAAAGAAAGAATAGCGTTTCTGATATGTATTGTAGGTATGGAGAGAAATGAAACGACCGCACTCGTTGAACACTAGTTTATTACTGCCCCCCGCGGCCGCGCCGCTCGGCCGCGCGCGCGGCTGCGTACGCGTAGGTACATATAGATCACTCCTCCACACTTAGATTTTGAAGCCTGGTGACAATATAAAGCTAGCTAAGTACAATAATATTATAATTAAAAGTATTTCTTATAATCAACTATAGTTCTAGTACGCTTTGAGCGGGAGGGTGTGGGTGATGGTGCTGATGGTATGACAACGTTTTGCTCGTTGGTACTTGGGGATGGATTCCCTTCGGGCACAAGAGTTCCGTCCTGCTCTGCCGGTGGCGTTGCTATATTATCGGCGGCCATTCCCTCACTCTCGATTTCCTCACAATCGCCCCATACCTCCCCATCACCATCATCAGTAACACATTCCGCACCTAGTGCTGCATACCCCCCACTAGTTCCTGGGCTAGTGTTTACTGTTTCGGGTGATTGAAACTGATGTGATACCGTCTCACTCTCACACACATTTGTGAATGACGTCTCATTATTACCCGTATGTTTCATGATTTGATCAACGTGTCGAATACACTGAACATCCAAATCCTTAATAAAAATGTTGTACATTTTATTACCTATTCTATCTTTTATTATACCTAATTGCCAAGTTTCTTTCCGTGCGCTGTACCATCGGGTCCAAACGACGTCACCAATCGCAAACTGTCTTTTCCCGCGCACTACAGATGTGTCAGCCGAAGTCTTTGCCTTTGAAGGTACAACTAAATCAAGACGAGATCGTAGGTTTCTACCAAACATCAATTTAGCTGGCGTTTCCCCAGTGGTACAGTGCACAGTATTTCTATAATTAAACAAATAGCCTAATAACAATTCATTGATTTGAGACAGTGGTAAATTATCTTTTAAAATACATTTCAACATTTTTTTACAAGTTCTGACCGAATTTTCGGCCTGACCATTACTGGGCGGGTGATAAATGGGTGACGTCATATATTTAATACCATTAGAACTACAAAATGTCTTGAACTCGATTGAATTAATTTTGACGTCGTTATCCGATACCAATAAGTTCGGTATGCCAAAAGTCGAAAAAAATCCTTTTAGTTTCGCTATCAGGGCGTTAGTTGTAGTTCCATTATTCATTAATATGCATTCTACCCACTTGCTGAATGAATCTACAACAACGAGATATACCCTCTGTCCTACGGTCATGTAATCGATGTGAACGCGCTGCCAAGGTGCAGCGGCGGCGGGCCAGGGCGCGGGAGGGTCGCGCGGGGGCGCGGGGCGCACACTCACGCACGTGGTACAGGATCCTATCCAGCGCTCGATGTCGCCGTCGATGCCGGGCCACCACATCCTACTTCGCGCGTTACTTTTAGTTTTAATTATACCTAAATGAGTATCGTGTAATTCACGTAACATATTCTCTTTCAGAATCGACGGAATGACTATTCTATGCCCCCTAAAAAGGCAACCGTTTTCGTACTGCAAGTCAGATTTGCAGTGGAAAAAGGGTAAAATGTTTTTACAAATTATTTTTCGTGGCCAGCCCTTTTGCATGTACCTAATTACTGTTTGAATCACCGTATCGCGCTCCGTAGCTTGCGTGATCTCGCGTATCGTGGTAGCGGGTGACGATTCATCTAAAAACTTAAGCGCGTAATAAAAATCTACACTATTATCGGTCTTGTCCGACTTATCTGTGCATTTTAGGGGCGCGCGTGAAAAATAATCGGCTACTAGGTTATTATTACCGGATACATAATGCACTACATAATTATAAGCCGACAATATAATAGCGTATCTTTGAAGTCTTAGCGCTGTTGTTACTGGTATGCCTGTCTTGTTATTAAATATTGAAACCAAAGGCCTATGATCCGTTTTTAAAATGAAAGGCTCACTACGACCGTATAAATACTGATGGAACCTTTTTACTCCAAATATAATAGCGGTCGCTTCCTTTTGTATCTGGCTATAGTTTCGCTCACTAGAGGTGAGCGATCGAGATGCATAAGCGAGCGGGCGTTCGTGCTCGTCGTGCTCCCCGCGTTGTGACAGCACGGCCCCGAGCCCGGCCGGGCCTGCGTCAACCGTCAGCACGAGCTGCGCCGCGGGCTCAAAGTGCGCCAGTACGCGCTCCGATGCCAATTCGTGGCGCACTGCCACCATTGCCTGCCGCTGCCTTTCTCCCCACGTCCAGGGCACATCGCTCCGTAGTAACTCGTGAAGAGGGCTCAGCAACGACGAAGCGTTAGGAATAAAATTCCTATAGTAATTAACGACACCTAAGAATCTCTTAACTTCGGTGACGTTCGTTGGCTCGGGAGCGCTTATTATGGCCTTAACTTTATCGGGATTAGTCATTAGCCCCGCTTTACTGATCACGTAGCCTAAATAAAGTACACTTTGCTTAAAAAAATCACACTTTTCCTTTTGAAGACGTAGCCTTTAGCATTGTTTAATCTACCTAAAACTTCTGTTAATCTTTTAATGTGCGTATTCCTGTCTGGACCCGTAATACAAATGTCATCAAGCCAGACGCTGACTCCGTCTATACCTGCTAAAAGCGTCTCCATGGATTTTTGGAAAATAGCCGGTGCGTTAGCTAATCCGTAAACTAAACGTGTATATTTAAATAAACCTTTATGCGTATTTATCGCTGTTAGTTCTTGTGATGACTCATCCAAAATAAATTGATTGTACGCATTTTTTAGATCAATTTTACTGTATAACTCGCCCCCTCCAATCTTAGCAAAAACTTCTTCTATCCTGGGTAAGGGGTATTTTTCAATTACGAGGTCTTTGTTTAGTGTAACCGAAAAATCTCCCGCGATTCTCACTTTTCCGTTCTCCTTTAACACAGGTACTATCGGAGTGGCATAATGCGCGTGATTTATCGAAACCAAAATACCTAAACTTTCTAATCGTTCTAATTCTTGTTCGACCTTATCTCGTAGCACGAAGGGTACAGTTCGGGGCTTAAAAAATTTTGGAACTGAGTTTTCTTTTAGTTTTAGGCTAACTTTAAATTTATTGAACGAACCCAGCTCATCCCGCCACAGATCAGGAAACTTCCCTAGTATCTCTAGTACATTAATATCGCTACACACTAATGACTTAATGTCAGTTGACTTAGTTGTTATAATTAAGTGAAAGGCGGACATGAAATCTCTACCTAACAACGGCGGACCTCCATTTTTGACTACAAACATTTTAATAGGTCGCTGCATTTTATTGTAATTTGCCATAATAGTAAAAAATCCTAGCGGGGAGATTTTATGTCCATTGTACATGCACATTTTTACATTGCAGCTTTGTAATTGATAAGACGAGAACTTTTTTAAGTAAAAACTTTCTGAAATAACACTGCTACCCGATCCTGAATCAAGTTCCATTTGGATAAATTGATCACCTAAAACTAATTCTATTAGAAAAGGCTTGTCAGCCGCGTACCTTATACAGGGTGTAAGGAGAACGCTTCCGAAGCCTGGACGTACATTATATACAACCTATATGCAAACGAATACCAATAACCTTTCGCTTTAAATTGATTATTTTCAAGACTTCATATTTTGTAAACGCGCAATGGAAACCGTACAAAACGTGAGGTCACTGACACGCAAAGCGACGACGCGCCACCACGTGACCAAGCGCCCGCACGTCGCGGGCGCCGAGCGCTCCGTACGGCCGAGTCACGGGATTTATACGGAATTTACAAATATCACTTTCAAAATGCCCACCCCTACGACACTTCACAAAATTATGAATTTTAATCGCATTCGTAGCCCACTGTTAAACATTAAAGCTGACAGAGGCATTTTACGTACCTGTCTAAATCCTTTGCGACCTTATGAGGTTTGGCTCGAACTGCGCTCCATTCATTTCAATACACAGCTGGGCCCGTCGCTGTGTGGACCGGTGAACACGAGGCATTAGTGTAGGGTCCTCAACACATTCTTCGCGTAGTTTATTAAAAACGCTCACTATTCTGCCCCGCATTTCGTCAGCACTGTCACATTCCCGATCAAACACTCTTTCTTTCACATACCCCCACAAAAAGAAGTCCAGAGGTGTTAAGTCGGGTGAACGAGCCGGCCAGGCGTGCGGCCCCAGCCTTCCGATCCAGCGGTTATCAAAAAGCTGAGTGAGACGCTCGCGGACAGGGCGCGTAACATGCGATGGAGCGCCATCGTGCTGGAACCATGCTCGACGAAATTCAGCCAGCGATACATTATCTAGCATATCTTCTAAATGTCCATTTATAAAATTAAAAACGATAAAACAGCACTAATAACGTAACAAAAATAATAACTAAAAAACAAAAATAAAACAGCACTAAAAACGTAACTAAAACAAAACAGTATTAAATACGATTCAATAGCGATGGATCGATTAAAAGTAGCGCACGTGCGCTCACGAGCCGAGTCGGAAAGGAACTAAGTAACTAACCTACAGTCTTTTATTACTAAAGAAGTACTAAGAAGATCAAACATGCCGCCTGCGTCTGTTGCCGGCCGACAAACGATACCGCATACCGCCGCCAGTACGCACCGTTTCGCCCCGCGCACCCCGCGCCGCCGCCGGCGCCGGGATCGGGACCGCCAACGCTCGGTCATCCACCGGCAGTCGATTGCCTACTCCGTCGGCGAATGCACGTGCAAATTTTCTAAATTAATAATTACGTTTCGCAATCTAGTGTACCTAAATCTCAGTTTTCTCTTCTAATTCTTGATACTGTATCTTCCTAGTGCTTGTTTCTACTCATTCTGTTAACTGTAATTTCAATTTTGTTGCTGTGCAAAATTTTAATGGACGACTTAACAAAGTTGCTTGTAAAGTCAATGTCTTTGTACATAATCAACTTTTTATACTTTTCTTTCTCAATCACAGTAGGTATCTAATTACCTTCGATATGGGGTCTCAAGGTTAAGCAAAGTAAACTGGATTTTTCTGATTTGTAAGCAAAATTTGCGAACATTCCGATCAAAATAAAATTGTAACCCTGTTCAAGGGGAAAATCATTACGATCCTTGCATGAATGGAATCCGAAAGCACATATCGCACAACTAGGTAGAAGCACAGAATACTTAAAGTACAACGTACAGAAAGGCCACTCCCTTCCCCCCGCACTAACATCAGTTACCGCACCTCACCCCGCACTTCGGCGTATTCGTCGCAGTTCTTTAACAAGAGCGCTCGCAAACACAAGTACCTCACGCACACATTCATACGTATACAAACGTCATTTTTTAATGTAGTAGTAGGTAGTAGGTAATTATTTTGCGAGCGTTGTATGGAGTGTCCGGGGTGTGGTAGAAGTGAACTGAAAAGACATTTGCTTCAAGCGATCGAGTAAAAGTTAGGATAGGAACACAGCACCGCCCGCGCGGCACAACTTAGCCGTCAGCCGTCGTGTACGGTGTAGCGCGTCACGTGGACTTGGGGTCGTCGGCCGCGCTGCCGTCGCCGGCGAGCGCGCGCGCACTTTGAACCCGAGGTCATGCGCGAGCGTCAGCTGATATTTATTTACGAATACATTGCTTGTTAGAGTTGTAAAGAAAAAAAATGTGTTTAATCGCAAATAATGGTTGTATTTAACTGTTTTCACAGCATAGTGTACGAAAAATGCAAAAAAAAATTGGTAAAATTGTTCATTTTTTTTTCCTGATTTTTTGATGGTATTGTATCGAGAATCACTAGCCCTATCACCTGTCTTCGTTTTCGGAAGCGTTTCCCTGGCACCCTGTATTAAAATTCTGGCACTCTTCACAACTCACGTCCTGGGGTTGGTTACCTCTGCAATCTTCCTTAGAGTCCATATGATAAACACGCGTCGAACCCTTTTGATTGCCGCACACTTTTTTTAAATGCCCTTTTTCACCACACTTTTGACACTTATAACCCTTATAACGACACTTATCACCACTATGATTTTTCATACCGCAAATCGAGCAGCCATCCTTACCGCGGCGAGCCGCCGGGCCGGCGCCGTCCGCGCCGCCGCCACCGCGGCCGCCGCCGTCGCCGCCGCCGCCGGCGCCGCCCCGGCTAGCTTGACCTTGGAATCTCGCGCGGTATATTGGTTCTTCCTTGATAGAAACGGTCTCCGTGTTGGTGCCTAGCATGGCTTTTGCCTCTTTGGCACATGCTACTTGCTCCGCCAATTCAATTGCCCGCGATAACGTGAGTGTCGACGGGCACTGCTCAAACAGCTTGTCGCGTTCTGGACCTGCAGTCAGGCCAAGGACGAAACGATCTCTTAAGTTCGTTTCTAGAGCGGTACCGAAGTCGCAGTAAGTTGCCAAACCTCTCAATCGCGCCGCCCATTCTCCTATGGTTTCGCCTGTTTTCCTGCTGGCGCTAAAAAAATTCGCCTTGTCCACGAATGAACACTTTTTGGGCTTGAAATGGCCATCGAGTAATTCAACTAGGTCCTGAAAACTCAGCGCTTCCAATTCCTTTGGAAAAGCGAGGTTAAGTAATAAACGGTACGTCTCCTCTGTGAGATGGCACAATAGGATTCCACTTTTTTTTTCATCTTCTACACTATTAATTTTCAAAAACTGCGTCAATTTGCCTTTTTGTATTTTCCAGTCACTAGTTTTATGATCAAAAATAGGCAAATGTCCTAAATACGCGTTCATTTTGTTAGCGTGGGTAACTACACAATCTCGTCGCCAGTGATATGTATTGTAGGTATGGAGAGAAATGAAACGACCGCACTCGTTGAACACTAGTTTATTACTGCCCCCCGCGGCCGCGCCGCTCGGCCGCGCGCGCGGCTGCGTACGCGTAGGTACATATAGATCAGTTTCACCCAGTTCGTGAAACACAAAATATAAGTAACAAAATAAATAAAAAAGGGACACATTTTCGGTTACCTGCCCCCTTATTCACAAACACTCGATATGCTTCCGTATCGTATCGAACATTAATCATTGTTATCGTAGAAGTCTTCTCAACGCTGTTCACAAGTCCAAAACCCGAAAATTTTGTCAGTTTAAATCAAATAGACGCCCGCTATTCTTCCAACAGCTATTTGCTGTTGAGGGGAAGTCAAATCAGGTTATCGAAATGTCAGGTTTTCGATACGATAGCCTGTCGTATGTTTGTGAATCAGGACTCTGATTTGCCTAGTACCCGACAGCAATATAACTATCGAAAGAAAAGCGGTCGTCTATTTGGTTTAAAGTATCAAAAAATTCGGATTTCGGATTTGTGAACAGCGTTTAGAGCACTCCTTTCCTGAGATTGATGTTCGATTTGGAAGGGAAGCGTGTCGTATGTTTGTGAATAGCTATGCTGATCTCCTTTAGGACAACTTAAACGTGCTTTCCGAGGCAAGGAGGGGTCTCGATATGTAATGGATGGTCACCCATCCACAGACCGACTTCGGCAAGCGTAGCTTAACCTTCAATCGACCAGGTTGTTAACCAGCCACGAGCCCCTACCACCAAAAAAGTATGAAAACAAATAAAATCGTAGACAGCGTAAATGGTGAAGATCGTAACCGCATGAACGATAGACTTGTTTACGTGTAAGCGCCGTTAAAAATATTGTACACACTAAGGTCCGGCCACGTTAAATTTGCCAAAGATGTAAACAACAATGGCCGCTCGAAATTGAATAAAATCGATATACAAGAAAATTTATTTTAAGTGATGTTTGTTTTCGTTTAGTTTTAGACAGAGATGTCCACAGATATACAGGGTGAAATTAAATTCATGGGCATCCTTTTAAGGGGGTAAACCTGAAATCGCGAAAAAAAATCAGCTCTTCCATACATTTTGACGAGTTATGTGAACATGAATGCAAGGAACAGCTGTTTTTTTTTAGGTTTAGTCCCATAGTAAAAGTTGTTCATAAAGATGAGTACAATGACCCCTTAAAAGGATGCCATGAATTTAATTTCACTCTGTAGATACACCTAGATAACGCATGAGCAACTACTTCGCGTGCCAAAAATCGCACCAGCTTACGTACAAAAATCGTAAGCCGCCACTTTCGCGCTCAGTCCTGTGTACTGCTGGCTGGGTGAGCGTGAGCGCTGGCGCTAGGCCCCGGGGATGGGGCGGTTCGATTTTCCCATCACTAAACCAAAGTAGTAAAAAAATGGTAGGCTTGGTTTTCATACAGATCGTGATACTTGCGTTATCTAGGTCTATCTATATCTATGGACATGACTGTCTAGCGTGGGATCAAGGTAATCTTACA
This sequence comes from Amphipoea oculea, assembly GCA_945859645.1. Taxonomy (NCBI): domain Eukaryota; kingdom Metazoa; phylum Arthropoda; class Insecta; order Lepidoptera; family Noctuidae; genus Amphipoea; species Amphipoea oculea. The sequence goes on along the minus strand of OX243885.1, from coordinate 17,222,851 downwards.
GTTTACATACTATGCAAATAGAGATAGAATATTCAAGTGACCTATTCGCTGTATTGTAGTGCACTTAACAAAACATCATGCCTGTATCCCCTAAGGGCTAGACAGAGGTGCCTGGGGTCTGGATTTGTCCCCGGTTGATGGAAAATCTATCCTTGATCAACTACGCATAAGAGATAGACTATCCACGATCTGTTACCGAAGGATTCTCGGTTACTTTGGTCACATTGCCCGTCGGAAACCAGATAATCTAGAAAAGTTAGCGGTAATGGGCAAGGTAAATGGGAAAAGACCTCGCGGCCGGTCACCTGACCGCTGGCCAGACCAAGTAACCGCCCTCACTGGACTCTGTTAAGGCCGCCCTGAGAGATGCTGAAAACCGTACAAGTGGAAGAACATCGTGCATAAAGCCACGAAGGCCTTTCAGGGACACGACTTCCAGTAATGAAGTACGCGAACAAGAAGAGAGATGACAATAGGATCGCCCCCTATTACATGTATGGTACATAAACATAACTGGCGAAACGTGGGTACCTCAGCCTAACCCTTCAGAAATTACAGGCGTAATGTTATGTGAACTGCAGCATGTGACGTGATCAAGGTGAAGAGCAGGCCCATTCAGCAAAAACATCTATGACAACATACTATTACGATAACAGATTCCCCCAGAAACTCAGACACAAGGACCCATGACCAAGACAAGTCAAGGTAAAACCACGTAACATACAACACTACGAATCTATGACTCACAGTAAAACCGCGTTACCCTAACCTCTTCATTATCGATCAAAGACAACTTACATTTCTATCTATCAAAACATGCACAAGGCACAAGCTCGTTCAGCCTATAATGTCAATAAATACAGCTTGGTAGGCAACCTGTCACTTTCTGCAGCCCTGTTATTAGCGTTAAACTGTAATTTGTGTGTAGGTTATGGGTTCGTTCATTGTAACGAAGGCAGCTGGTATATTATTGTGGGAATTACATGAACTTCGCCATATGTCATACTGATGTAGAAAAGACGATTTTAAATCCTTAAGGGTTGAGTGTTTCGTTATTAAATTACAGAGCACGTTACCTCAACCAAGATGTGCAACAATTTTTTGATAGCATGTAAGAGTAAGATTGAAAGGGAAGCATTGATTAGAGAATTTAAATTGAACATTTTGGATGTTGGGTTAATTAAAAACATTTTAGCAAACCCTAGATCGGCCAATGCAAAGAGGTGGTGTGGTCTGGTGAAGATGCCTAGCCAAGGACTCTACTGAATGTTACATAGCATGTAGTTACCGCAATAAAAGTAAAATACATCATTAATAAGGCATGATGGGGTAGGCATACCCGTATTGATAAAAAATCTGTATTGATAACAAAGATTAAAAAAAAAAACCTCAAACAAACTTTGAATAAAAGTTGAGAGAATATAACATTTTCGAAAGACGGGATATTTACGATACACAAAATGGCTAACTGTAAGAAAAATACGCGGGAAAGAATTCGAGAGCTCAAGGTCTTACAAATCCTAGGAAACGATGTTTTAAATGGCCTTTATTATGATGAAAGCCATAGCATATTGTTTGAATCAACTAATTAATACAAGATGCATAATAACAATACTTTATAAGTGAGCATTAGGCCCTGGGTTAGATTCCCAGATCAAACAAAGTGTTATTAGGTTTTATCATCATGAATTTCTCATTGGCAGTACTGAACCTGAACTTGTGCCAGATTGATGGCAAGAGGCTCACCCCTCATGGGACTTAAACATAACTGGCGAAATGTGGATGCTGGCGAAATGTGGATGTAGTAGATATAGGTACACCTCAATATTCAATACTTTATTGCATTCATTTTATTGCATTTCGACATCACGGCGCTGCACTGGCGTGCGGCGGCGTGATGTGCATGTACTAGGCGCACAGACACACTACAGATAATGGATAATGACTCTCGTAGTGCGGTGACACGTTTGTTATGATTTCAATTTAATAAACTATCGAAATAAAAAAATATTAAGCATTTTCAAAGTTAATGCTTTTGAGCTGAAATTTTGTACAGAGATTCTAGACCAGATACACTCTTCAACCCGTTTGTATTGATATACCCTTTCCGTAACACCCTGTATAGCAGTTGGTATGTTAAAACATCGAATCAATTATGTACCCTGTCAGGCACAGCAAAGTAAATTTTTAATAGGAGAGAGGATGCTGCCTAACCTAACCTCTGCCTAACCTTTCGGGGATTACAAGCATGATATTACTATAAGTATATTGATCTGCAAAGGGTCAAGCTGTCAATCTATTCTCGAGAGAAAACACAAGTGTGAGCAGTTTAATAAAAAAGTTTTGTTTACAAATTTGTTATCAAATTTGATAAGAGAAATTAGTACAATGTTGATTCAATATTTGCTTCTGTTATTGTAGAGGGAACAATTTGTCTTTATGCTATAATTTCAAAGAATACAATATTTGGATTTCAGAGTTCTCGCCAAAGAATATGCCCAAGAATATAATAATGGTGATGATAAAAAAAGTAAAAGAAATGATGTCATTATTTTAGAACATTATAAAAAAAAGTTTGAGGGAGATGAAGCCTATAGAAAAGAGGATGGATTGTGTGAGGAATGATATAAAAAAGAAGGGAGTAAATGATAGCGTGTCCGTTGACAGGGGAGAATGGAAGAAGAAAAAGTGTTGCGTCAACCTCAAGTAACATAGGACAAGGGCAGGGAGATGATGATGAGTAATAAACCAGTAGACTACTAAGGTGGTTGCTGATAGATGTATCAAAGATGAAGACATGCTGCATCAACCCCAAATAAATTCAAAAAAGGAAAAGCAAAATGGAAGCCCAAATGTCTGACAACCAGTCTTTCCAAGACATATTGTGTTATCCAGTAACTGGGTTATGGAGGCCAGATAGGCAGTTGCTCCATGTAAAATACTGGTAATCAGCTGCATCTGATTAGACTAGAAGCAGACCCCAACATTAGGAAAAGGCTAGGCAGATGATGATGCAGATGTAGGGACAGGAAAATGACGATTCTAAGCAATGAACCAATCAATAGGCTATTAAATGATGATTCTGGGATAAAAAGCTAACAAAATGTATGGAATGTCGGAACTTATATCAATGAAGGAAGCAGATAAGGGTTTGTTGCCAAGTTTGGATCAAAACAGTTAGTTAATTAATTTGAAGTAGTGCCAATGTGTCTCTGCTATAATGATGCTTCAATTGTTGTTATTTGTGGCTTGTGGCTTCATAGCAACACACTCATAAAGGCTTTCATTAGTTTATTGAATGGTACTTAGGCCGCTATCCCACTGGCGTTTTACGAGAGTTGACGTCGTCGCGTCTGCGCAGCGTCGACGCCGCGCAGATGCGACGCTGACGTCGCGTCTGCGCGTGACAAGCATTAACGTCCGCTGAACGCGACGTTAACGTCGCGCATTCCCTTCAGTTAACTGTTAATAAGACGACAAGAAAAAAACCTCTGTTAGAAATCCAGCTGTGGAAAATAAACCTTCAGTCCATTTCCAAACTGAGAAATGAGGAAAAAAATACTACTAGACTACTTAAAAAACCACTAACTACTAATAGAAACAACGAGACGAGGACTAATAGAAAAATATGAAAAAAGACATGCAGCACCTACCTAAAATAAATTGGGACAAGGATTGTGGTGCATGCACATAGTACTGACCACCAGCATTCTGTACAGAAAATCTGCCATCTGGTGCAAAATAATTGAATTAACTGCCCTCAGCAAATAGACTTTGACCGACTGCCTCGCAGTAATTCATGCTGGTTACCCAACACACTGAGTTAACGGTCAAGACGTCACACAAAGTGGTTGCTAATAGATTGATGGACATAATTTGTGCAGCGATGCAGGCCAATGCAGATTCAATGTGATGCCTTGCGTACATTGCTGAGACTGTTAGCCAATTTAGTCAAGGAGGTCTTGTTAAGAAATGATGTACTGTTTGTCTATGGAACTTTCTATTTGTCTATGTAAGAATGTAAACAACATATTTTGTGGGTTTCTTTTTCATACATATTCCAGGATCACAGTCTTTATTTATAAACATAGGTAGAGTTACACAGTTTACGGGATGATTCCTAATGAGAACTATACTAATTAATGGCATTTGATAGCAAACTGAAGATACTAAATTTATGTTGGTTCACTTTGTGTACTCAAGTGTTTAATTTGGGCAGTTATTTATTTAAGCAGTTCACTTTCAATTGACTGAATAGCTAGGTCAAGGATAATAGAGACTAATGCATAACAATCCTTGCATAATAAGAATTTCTCCAAAGACGTAACATCAAGTCTACAGGGTGAAATTAAATTCATGAGCATCTTTTTAAGGGGTCATTGTACTCATCATTATGAACAACTTTTACTATGGGACCAAACCTGAAATCGCGAAAAAAAATCAGCTCTTCCCTACATTTTGACGAATTATGTGAACATAAATGCAAAGAACAGCTGATTTTTTTTTTGCGATTTTAGGTTTAGTCCCATAGTAAAAGTTGTTCATAGTTGTACAATTTCACCCTGTATATTCCTCTAAGGGTTAAGCAGAGGTGCACCCACATTACTCCAGTTATGTTAAATTCCCACGTAATAGGGGGCGAGCCTATAGCCATCAGCGAGGCAAAAATCCATGCTCCAGGCTACTACTGAGAAATTCCAACACGATTGTTACCACTAGACCAACAAGGCAGTCCAAGGAGAGGTCTTATTTATGATCTTAAAGAAGACTGGATAATATGTTTATTTATTATAACAGTTAAGGCCTAATACATGCTCTCTCCCTGGGGCTGTGTGTGTGTACTTTATAACATTATAACCCTAGGGTAACTTGTGTTCTGCTGTTATATCATTTTTAAACAATCCTTTTAAGGCAAGAAATTGGTCATTATAATCAGCTTGAACTTATGAAAAACCGCTGTAGTTTTATTTATGAGCTAAAATAGTGGCAAATAGTTCAACTTGATATTTTCTGGTGGAAAAAATCATAATCATGATATGAACTTAACTAGCAGGAAATGTTATTCAATTATGAATGATATAAAAATTCATTTTCATAAATATTACAAGTCACAGATAAGAAATTTAGCAAAAACTTCTTGTTATTATGAAGCATTTGGAGGTCAATGAACTTGTATGTGATGAAATTTTTGTAAAGATGACAAACAAAATATAATATAAAGATTACATAAAGCAAATAAACAGGTAAATAATATTATAACATTGACCTTAATTCAATCTAAAATAAAGGAAATCGCTGAACTTGAATTGATCACATAAAATATAGGTGAATTCATTCAATGTTTTGCATGATTCCGTAATATACTGTGTAATGTAATTATGACAATGATAAATACAATGTTTAGCGACCGGATTCCCCAACAAACACGTATTAAACGCCGTTTCAATAATGTTGTAGATGCGAGAAATCATACTACCGGCATCACTGATCACGACACGATAACGACTTGATACATAACAACTCGTCGAATTCATTACACCAAACACCTACAAAGAAAACAATGCTAATGCTATCAAAGATAGTAAGAAAGTTAGCATACCCCGGCTGTCGTGTAAGCGGTAAAATGGTAAACAAAACAAATGGGCGGATCGCGGAAAATTCACTAATTTACCGTACAAAACGCACAAAAATACTAATTGAAACACACAATTTAGCTTCCATGATGTCTGAAACAATGATTTGTGGCGAATTTTTATGTAATTTTTCGCAAAAATCGGAACAATGAATCATTGAGAGTGGCAGCGCAAGGGCACCGAACGAACAACGAAATTTTCGACATAATTCTACCGGAACATCGACGGAAACCTGAAGCAGTTGGTATTTCACGCCATTTCAACAGCTCACGTCATCAGATTCAAGCACCGCCAAGACGAAACTCAATAGGCCAGCGGCACATGTGGGGGACGCCATTCTTGAAGCACCTTTCTTGGTATCAAAATGACAGTCTTTGTTGACGAAATAACCGTGCACACCACAATATAACACCTCATTTGCACGCACATGATCACTCAATTTTAGCGCAACGTTAATATTTACCTTATTTCTACAATAATATCCGAAATATAACTAAATTTCTAATAAAATTTACTAATTTCCATACCTGTTAGTGCGCTCCAGTGTTGCCAGATCCAATTTTCAAAAATCCGTAGGGTTACGCAAAAAAATCCGTAGAAGTCCGTAGATTGCCTCGACAAAAATCCGTAGATCTACAGACATTTTTTAAAGCTAACTAAACCTGACTATTTAGAGATGAACTGACCTTAAACATAATTTCTTGCTGGTCAAGGAGTTGTTAATTAAAAAAAACAAGCGGGAAAATCTCCAAGACAAAGGAAATGCAATAAAAATTGTATAAAAAAAAATTATAATTAATTACTGTCGGTATAACATAACATACATGTGTAATCTATTTTTTTGTCATATATTTTTTAATTAAATAATTCAAAATGCTCCCTCTGCTTCTACGGTCCACCCCACAGAAGGTAGTTTTTATTGCACTTATTATTTAAAGCAGTCCTTTTTATAGATTTTGTGTATAATACCGCATCCCAGTAGCAAATAAGGTTCAAAACAGCGATGCGTTTGGCGTTAGTTGAATAAAATGACCACCAAAATAAAAGCACTTTAGCAGTTGATGGAATCGAACAAAAATCCGTAGATTTGCGGCTAAAATCCGTATGTCCGTAGACAAGACCAAAAATCCGTAGATCTACGGACAAATCCGTAGGTCTGGCAACGCTGGTGCGCTCAAACGCAAGCTGGTCACGTGACTTTCGAGGGATGGGACATGAATGTAAAATTTCGGAACCGTAACAATGGCCAGTTTCAATGCCAAAATTATTTTTATGCGGTGCAGCTACGTGTGAAGGGTTAGACTTTGTATAATTTGTTTCAAATAACACAAATAATAATGTTTTTATTTATATTTTGTTCATTTAAGAACAATGTTACATGAAACAAAAACCGGTAACGTGTACCGATAAAAGTAAGCTGTAACAGACGATCTACACACATACCAAGTCAACATGTTTGCACACACCAAAGATGTAAAACGTGTGAACGTCAAGTTTAATGTTTTACAAACATTAAACTTGACGTAAAATAAACCTAAATATAAAATCTGCCCAATTACGTGTGTGCTGTGCTGTGGACCGGCTATTAAAAGTAAAAAGAAACAGCATAGGGAAGGCCGGAAGCTATTTGTAGATGGCGTGATCATAGCTAAGGTCCGGCCGCGCTAAATTTGCCAAAGATGTAAACAACAATGACCGCTCGAAATTTAATTTAATTTAATAAAATCGATATAAGTACAAGAACGTTTATTTTAAGTAATGTTTATTTTCGTCTAAATCTCCGAGCTAACTAGACCCGGCCGGACCTTAGGTCCCTACGGCTTAAAAAAAAATCACAATGAATAGCTTTAAGCCACAATCTTCTAATTTTAGGGTCTTTCGGAAAATGGTGGATTCCAATTTCGGAGCATTTTGGAACCCAACAACGAACGATTTTCGTAAAAATAAAACCACCTCTCGCCTTGTATTATTAGCTTTTTATATTTTGGGAACTACTACCTACGATAGCGCCATGTTGACAGTTACCTTTCACATTGAGTAACGTAAAACAGTTTAACGAAAATAACCGTTATGACAGTAATAATATTAAATGTCTAGTCTAGGTTACTAATAAAGGTACAAGTTATTGATATTGTACCCTGTTGTTTATCTGGTCTTTTCTCACGAAAAGCAATCATATCATGATGAACATGGTTGAGAAACACTGGCGGACTAAGTGGGGCCCTTAGTCCGCCAAAATGTTTTACTCAAATCCCAAACATGTTCAGCAAGTAAAAAGCATTCTATATTTTCATTCTGTTCTGTATTATAAGTCGACAAAGTAATTTCGATATCCGTATAAATGGTCAAACTTCACTCTCTCTAGCACCCTTTATTCGTCTGATCCTCAAACTTTTCTGTATAAGTCCACAAAGTACAAAATTTCCTATTTTTGAATGACTGGTCAAAAGAAAATCTAACCTCTTTTAGGCAGCGAGCTAAAAATACTGCCAAGTTTCATCACTAGTAACGCTAGCAGCATAAACAATAAACAAAAAATGTGACATAGCTTGACAAATCAAACTACCGTGAAATCCTCCAACTTTGTCCACATTTTGTAGAAAGTTTGTTGCTACACCAAAAAAAATTAGGAAAAAGTGTTGATTTTATGACCTGAACGCGAAGAATACACGACTTACTATTAGTCAAGCATATAAAATCTGTTGAAAATAACTGGTTTTGTATCTTAAAAGTAACTTGAAAGACTGGCCAAAGTTAGCTCCACTTTCTGTCAACATTATCCACAGCTTATATTGTCTGAACTATCAGCCCTATTCCCATATTGTTAAGAGCTATGGTAAAAATCTGGCCAAAGAAGGCGATGAAATAAAGTAAACGATCAAAAGTGGCCACTTTCGCTGTTTATCACAGTGGCCAATGTTACCGGGTATTTTTTGCTAATTTCCATACAACTGATTTTAGGTACTAGGGTTGACAAAAAGAAAGAAAGAGAAATGAAAAAATTTTTTTATTTAAAAATCAGGAACCAAGTAAATGCGCGCTTGTAGCGACTAGGGAAAACGTAAGTACTTAAATAAAATTAAAAATAAGAATTATAGTGAAAATTGTTCACCCAAGCTTTTCCAGGAAGTTGACCTTCAAACAAGTCCTGCCGATCATTTTTTTTTAAGAATTCAAATACCACGAGACGTAGGTCTAATTTAGTAAGCGGACAACCAAAATTAGCAGCGGCAATCAGGACTTTCACTATTTTGGCTTCTTCTTTCGCTGCTAGACGCGGTGGACATCCAACAGACTTGTTATGTTTATTGTGGACTTTGTTCAATATGGTCTGTTTAGGTATGGAAAACTGTCGCGCAGCTGCTCGTGCCGATAATTTATCATTTTGCACTAACTCGACTGCTAGTTCCAGCATTTCTTGGCTATAGTTTTTATACTCACGAGCCCCAAGACGCCGACGACTTTTTCTTTCTTTCTGTCTTGATTTCGCTTTAACTTTGCTCCTGAAATAAATAAAATAACTCATTGCTACATGTAGCTAGGTGTATGATTTTGAATTGAAGTATATTAGAAAATGATTTGCGCAAATACAAGTTTCACGTTGACAAAATTTAGTGGAAAGGTGAAACCAACAAAAAAACTTCTAAGCAGTCCGTCATACTACCGAACCACCATAATGTACTTTTAAATTACAATTTAAATTAATTTTACTTACATAATGTAAGTAGGTACTTAGCTATATTTTACTTCACTATTATGTAATATAGAGTTAAAGCAAACTTTTAGGAGCAAAAATCTCAATAGTATTTTACTAGCAGGTGGCAGCCCTAATGCATAATGGACAGCGGCCAATGTTTACACCCCAAGTACGGAGACCTTGTTTGTAACATTGGTCGCTCAAATTTCTTAAACACAAACACTAATCTTAAGCTATAATGCATATCAAAAAGTTCTCCTGACATCATTCTATAACATATTCAGAAACTACTTACCCAGGCTTCATTCTAACAGGCACTCGATCAAAAATTCAAAAGTGAAAATTGGTCCACACTTCAATAGTGTCACTTTGACCACGGCTGACAGACAACTGAATGACGTAAGCAAACAAACTGTCAGTTAGTGTTGCCAGAAATATAATTTATTTTCTACCACTGTTTTAAAAATGTGCCTATCTTACATAATTTCTGTGGTACGACCTAATTTAGTAATTTTTTTGTCCGTCCAATGTTACCCCTAGAGTCCAAAGTTGGAGGATTTCACGGTACTTTATTTGTAGTAATCTTTTAAAAAAATAGCGTAAACATTATTCCGTCAGTGCTACATGATCGGATGTGTGTATGTACAGACGCCAGCACATCAAGCTACTGCAATCTGTCAAATTTCTTTAATAGATTTTCAACTTTATCACTAAAGAATAAGGTTCAAAGATAATTGGGAAAATTTGACAGTTTAGGGCAGCTTGGTGTGCTAGCGTCTGTACAAATAAAGCGTAGGTCTAGGTATAATGTTAGCACCCTCATGATTAGAAAACTTTCTGTTTAAAGCTTGTGCTGAAATCATCTATCGACCATCTTTCACTTATGCTGCCCTATCAAAACTGGAGATATATGTATACGATGACAATAATTTGCAGGGCCATGAGTTTTTCTCGGGAAATTAAAAACAACATTTTAAAATTATTAAAACATTCCATTGGGTTTTAAGTAAAGCTGTTTATGAGATGATAACGAGATTTTTTATTCACATGATCACACTAGTTGCAATGGTACAGCTATTAGGCACAAAATGCTAAATTTTGATAAAAATAATATTGACAATGAGAAGGCAATAGCAAAATTTACCGTAAAAATTCAATTTACCGTATGCAATCGACAAACGGAAGCTCCGCATTATTTTAGGGCGTTCCACAGGTAAAAATTTTCGTTCAAAAACTTTTACATTATTTATTAAATCCTGTTTTAACCGAAATTCAAACATTTTATGTTACATTTATTATAAACAATCTGTTAAATTTGAAAGTATTAAATAAAAATATGCACTGCTTTTTTATATTACAGAACACAATAAAAGCTTCGAAAAACGTCTTAATCTTGGCAATGATTTTGAACGAAATGAAAAGAAAAACAAAACATTTCCCGCTTAATTAAACGCCAACAAAGTAGTCTACAAAATTATGTTTTTTGTTTGATTGGTTTTTGTGTTCTTGTTGATATTCATACAATTAAATGTCTCTACTCGAAGACATTTTCTTAGAAGATGAGGCGGGTGAGGCGCAGGAGTTGGAGAGAGTAATTGAAGGTGATGAGTTTGACGAAAGACCTCGTTCTCGATCCGTGTCTCCCGACAACAGCGACGAAAATGAACCCAAAGATGATGAAGCAGGTACTTACATTGTTCATAATTTTCTGTTATCTATGTTAAACATTCCACATTAATCTAGTAAGTATAAAATAATGTGTTTGTCTGCCCTAACCTCTTGGATACCCCAATATTTTGCCGGCTGCATAACATATAGGAAAGTAGACAATAGAAATAATTAACACAGTTATAAGCTGTAGTTCAAACCTAACGTGCGAGGTGTTTGGTCTGTCCGTCCTAATAGGTAGGCTTTGACGTGGCTCCAGAAAAACTATGATGAGCGTAATTATCCATTTTCATTTGAGAAAGAGCATCTACTGAAATTGTATAGGTTTTCTTAAATAAATAAATAAATGTTTGTTTCATAGATACTTTTACTCCTTCCTTCTATTTTAACATCTTAACCATAATGTAAGAAAATCGATTTCCATTCAATCCATTTGTTGGCTATATTATTATGATTAAAAAAATCATCAATTTCATTGTTGTATTTTGCAGAAGAAGACAAGAGACGGGTGGACCCATCCTCCACCAAAACTAAGAGGGTGACAAAGAATCCACGGTTCATATTGAATCCGGCTCGTCTTACAGGGCCGAGAGGCATACAAATCTTACCAGATCACTTCAAGGATTTTAAGTTTAAGGGTAAGTTACTGTGAAATTTATTCTTTTATCTTTTTTGTATTTGAGGCTGCAGCACACTCTTGGCTATGTCAGTTTCATAAGATCAAACATAAGCATGCAGGTGGCAGCAGTAATCAGCATGCTACCAATTACACTGTACTAGCACCCACTCACCTCTATTTTAATCTACCTTCATTAATATCATTATTTTCTTATACCTTGACATTGCCAAAATCATCAAATGTTACTGATGGAGCCAGAATCTATGGTAACAGATGGCGTGTTGTTGTCCCTACATAATCAGCCTATAATGTTCCCACTGCTGGGTCACAGGCCTCCTCTCAGTGAGAAGTTGATGTCCCGATCGCCCTGTATATCTTAAGTATAGTTAACTATTAGCCTTGAACTTACACTGTCACCAATAACAGGTTAACCAGTATTCTACATCACAAAGGGAAACTGTGCATAATTTCAACTCCGTGTTGATGAGTTATTCAGCGAGTGATTTCTTTTAATATGTATTGATTGATGTTCCAGGCAAAGGGCACGAAAAGGAAGACTTAGATATGCTTCTAAAGAAGCTAGAGCATTGGGCATACAGGCTGTACCCCAAGTTCCAGTTTGAGGACTGCCTGAAGAAGATTGAGAGTCTTGGCAAGAAGAGACCTGTTATGGTATGTCTAAGTTATTTGTTAGTAAAGAATTATACTAAAGGTTACATGCTCTATGATGCCAGAAAGTTAATGTGTGCTTTTTTTTGTGGTAATGATTGTAAGAAAATTCTAGCTAAACTTGAACTTACTTACTATAGTCCATTTGCGTTAAGAAAATAGTGAGTCATCGATCCACCGGCCTAGCCTCGCCCCTCGACTAATTAGGTCGCAACAAATTTTATAGCTTTCTAATTTGTTGCGACCTAATTGGTCGAAGAGCGGGGCTAGATTATTAGGGGAGAAGATTTATTTACATTAAACCAATGCAAAGTGCATTGGTTTAAGGTGATTGGATACTGACACTTTTTCATACATTCTTTCGGGGTACAAATCTCGAAAAATAAACGATTTTTGCAGAATAAAAGCACGTATATTAAGTTGTTATGACTTATTATTGACGCATATCGACAAAAACCTATAAAAAAAACACTATTTCCAGGATATCTAGGCCTGACAAAATCGATAAATTTTTCTATGTGTGCGCGGCCGGAACACGCCCTCTGCAGGATATTTCAAAGAACTATCGAGAAGCAGAACACAAATTTTTGCTAAGGTTATCAACAACAATTGATCTTGCTCGTTAGATGGCGTTGTTTGTCAATGTCAAACAGGTTGGCCAATTTTATAATAAATCGTTGAATTATGCGTGTTTTTTTTGACAAGTTGCGAATCGTTGGTAGGTATGCAATATTTCTTACAAGGCTGGCGCGGTGGCTCTGCCCGCGCAGTTATATATTAAATCAATTTATCAATTGAATCATGAAGTGAGAAAAAATGCTTTACCTACTTATTGATAGTATTTGCGATCTACCCTGGGTTCGATATTACTGTAATGAATGTATGTACCTACATACTAAGTTTATGTACCTAAGTACCTACATAAATGTAAGTACTAACTTACACTTGAACTGTCTTCAAAAAATTTTCTGAATTAAAAATCTTTCTGCATTAGGCTGGTAAGTACCTATTGAGAGAGCCCTTCCCAGTTCCCACTGTTCCCAAACCGTCTATCCTATCGTCAACGCGGGCATAGTCAAAAGCTTGTTCACAGAACACTATTACCTTTCCCTAGCGGAGCTAAGCTTGTTTTTGTTGTTCAATCCAGCGCATTGTTTGAAAAAGAGGCAAAGCAAAAAGAGAGAGATAGCGCCTGAACGCTCGGTTGGCGTTCGGTTCGGGTTCGGTAACTTCCGCCGCTCACTCGCAGGCGGCAGCATGGACTTTGGGCGGCAGGCCCGGCCGGCACTATTGGAGGCTTGGCCCCGCGCCGGGGAGATGTGTGTTTGAATTTTTATCAATCTAGGTACCTACCTACCGAACTAGCGTTATTTTTGACTATATGGAAATTATTTATAATATACACAAATACTTTAGCTTTTTCATATTATGTTTGTTCCTAACTAATATTGTAAATGCGCAATTGACTTTGTTTGTTCCACTTTCACGCTAAAACGGCTGAGCTGAACGGATTTACTTAGATGAAATTTGGCACATGGGTAGACCATGACCTGCGGGGTAATTGCGTAACACACTATCAGTAGCAATGGCTTTCATTTTGACAGTTCAACAACATTCATTGCATCATTTACGTTTTTGAGCAAAAATATTTTTCGAACCATAGAAATGATATACATATGTTTCGAACATAGGTAATGCAAAGCAATGGATTAGCAATATTCTTCAAAATGATTCAGATTGAGATTGATAATGATTGTGTTACGTAGGTAATTAGAGTGCTGGGTTAGGATTACGACATAGGATAGTTTTTATTCCGGTAGTACGATTCCGTGGGATAATCTCCGACATCCACGCGGGCGAAGCTGCGGGAAAAATCTAGTACCTCCATAAAGTACGATAAAGTAAAAGTAAATAATTTTATTCTACCTATGGAGTAGAGTAGCAGTACCTACCTAAATAAATTCTTAATTCCGCGTTCCGTTACCTAATCTCAACTTCTTCAATAGACGTATTGAAGAAGTTGAAATTAGGCAACGGACTTGTATAAAATGTAGGTACGTACCGTATATAAATGTAATACCTAGTACCTACTTGTACCGCGCAGTACCTACAGGCACAAAATATAGAGAGTACCTACAGACTGCCATCCGCGCGAGACACGCGTAGCTGTGAAGTGCAAAAAACCGGCCAAGTGCGAGTCGGACTCGCCCATGAAGGGTTCCGTAGCAGCAAGTAACATAATATAAAAGTTCTTGTAGTTCGTTGTAACTTTGTGAAAGGTAAATTGCGGTTTTCGATTTATGACGTATTAAAAAAAAAACTACTTACTAGATCTCGTTCAAACCAATTTTCGGTGGAAGTTTACATGGTAATGTACATTATATATATTTTTTTAATTTTATCATTCTCTTATTTTAGAAGTTAGAGGGGGGGGGGGACACACATTTTACCACTTTGGAAGTGTCTCTCGCGCAAACTATTCAGTTAAAAAAAAAAATGATATTAGAAACCTCAATATCATTTTTGAAGACCATCCATAGATACCCCACACGTACAGGTTTGATGAAAAAAATTTTTTGGAGTTTCAGTTGTAAGTATGGGGAACCCCAAAATTTATTGTTTTTTTTCTATTTTTGTGTGAAAATCTTACTGCGGTTCACAGAATACATCTACTTACCAAGTTTCAACAGTATAGTTCTTATAGTTTCGGAAAAAAGTGGCTGTGACATACGGACGGACGGACAGACAGACAGACAGACAGACAGACAGACAGACAGACATGACGAATCCATAAGGGTTCCGTTTTTGCCATTTGGCTACGGAACCCTAAAAATGGAGTAACAAAAAAAAAAGTAATTATAAGTAACTGTTGAGTGGATGGTTGTTTAAATTCAACATTACGATGAATTATCGTTTTTTAAGCTACCAGTTGTTTCAGAGAGGTAAGTAGGCATTTGCTTGTATTTCGAATAGTTAGATAGGTAGGTAAGCGCCCCGGCCCCCGGTGCCGAGCCGTAAAAGCGAACATGACTTTGTGGCGTTGTAATATTTTTACAATTTATATTAGATATTTATTGTAGTAAGTACCTATAAGCTAAAAAAATACGATCATTTCCTTTCTTGCTGTTTCATTCTCAACAATGAATCAAATAACTAGATACGAGTACCACTACTACACTAGTTTTTTGTGTTTTTTGTTTTGTGTGTTTTTTGCCAAAGTTGACAACCCCAGCGCGACCGCCGAGCGTAGGTATGAAAAGTGCAAGTACCAAATTACCTTTCTGTTTTGTGCGGTTGATCAAATAAAGTAATCTGAATACAGTCATTTATATTTACGGTACCTACTTTGAACAAAAAACATTTGTTGTTAATTTTTGTCTCTGTCTGTTTATTCCGGCTAATCTCCGAAACGGCTAGACTGATTTTGACGAGACTTCCACTGGCAGAAAGCTGATGTTATAAGTTCCGCGAAAAAAAATAGGTGAAAATGAATGAAATTCAATACTGTACAGACGCAAGTACATCAATCTACTACCGCGGTAATATTATTATGCGAGTCATACCTACGCGCCGCGGCCCGCGAGTTCGGTTTACACTCGGTAAACAAACAGTCTCGAATGCTCCACAGTGACGAACGGACGCCGGACGATGTGATGGTTTTGTACGCAGTTACGAGCGTAGACCATATAGGTACATACCTACTGTTTGACAAATTGTACAGAAGACCGAGGAGTACAGTCAGCCACTGTGTATGGCATTTGTGGACTACGAGAAAGCCTTCGATTCCATCGAAGTATGGGCAGTTCTGGCCTCTCTGCAATGATGTCGAATTGACTGGTGCTAAATCGAAGTGTTGAGATGTTTGTATGATGCTGCAACGATGACTTTCCAGATCCAGGATCAGAAAACCAGCCCCATCCAACTGCTCAGGGGGGTGATACAGGGGGATGTCATATCCCCTAAATTGTTTGTGAAATACTAGAAGAAATACTAAAATTCACGGCAGTAGTACTTATATGTCACGAAATCAAAATCACAGCTGAGTAGACTTTACGAGTAATAGTCGACCAACTTTTAGTTGCAATGTATGGGAGGACATGATTTTCAACTACAATGTTAAGCTTGTTCTTGGGATAAATTCATTTCGACTACGGAACTCTTCATTGTGGTCCGACATGGACTTGGCCGGTTTTTCCTTGCTAATTTTAATGTAACTTAGGGTGTAAATAAGTACCTAATAAAAGATGTATAGAATCTTCAAAACAAAGTCGGTACCAACAAAGCTCAATTATCGAAGAGAGAGAAGAGTTCAATAAACTTTATTTGCAACTAGCTGCGCCCAGCGGTTTCACCCGCATAAGTTTCGATCCCGTGGGAATATCGGGATAAAAACTATCCTATGTCCTTCCCCATACCTACCAAATTTCTTCTAAATCGGTTCAGTGGTTTAGGCGTGAATAGGTAACATACAGACAGACAGGCAGAGTTACTTTCGAATTTATAATATTAGTATGGATATAATATAGTATGTATAAGTATATACAGGGTTATTGGAACAACACTAACATGGTCATTGTACTCATCATTATGAACAATTTTTTTTACTATGGGACCAAACCTGAAATCGCGAAAAAAATCAGCTGTTCCCTACATTTATGTTCGTATAGGTATCATCATGCGTCAAAATGTAGGGAACAGCTGATTTTTTTTCATTTTCTCATTTGAAATTGGAATTGTTGGTTTGAGTGGACGCTGGTGTATGTGAATTTGTTGGTTTTTAGGCTAAACATACAAACACACGTAAATAGTAAACACATAATACATATTACACATAACACTTATATACATATACATACACATACACACAACAGTAATAAAATTACACTAATAATTAAATACCCACAACCGTGTGTACACGGCCTAATAATTTCACGCGTCTGTACACTGCCTTACTGCCTGCGACGGCGGGCACGCTGGGCTGCGGTTGAATGATACATTATTATTATACCTACGAGTGACCGAAATTCGCGGAATTCCGTCGCGCCGGCTGCATCTCTCGCGCACGACTCAAATAAACATTTTATATATTTTGTTTTATAGTAGCGTTTAATTATACAAAGAATCTTAACTGTCCCGTTGGTTTCGTGGTCACAAGTGCATCTGCCGTTCTCGGGGTCCTGGGTTCGATTCTCAGGTCGGACAGTGTTATTAAAATTGGGTTTTTCCCGTTAGGAGTTTCTTTACTCTTTTTCTTTTTTTTTTTGCCCGGAGTTTGGAAATTGGTGGCGTAATACCCCCGTGCCTCGGAAAGCACGTAAAGCCGTTGGTCCTGCGCCTGTACTCTCTCCTGTATTTGCGCACACACTTGTGCACTATAATATCTCCTGCAAACCTGGCTAATCTTCTTTGAAATTGGCCACCGTGACCGAAATCGGTCAGGGGATTTATTATTATTTTATTATTTTTAAACCTAAACCTACCCTAACACACTACAAAAGCACCCTTAGAATAATTGAATAAGCAACTGACAACCCTTGTAGCAATCAAGTATTCTTTTCTTCGGTTTTTACTATAAAAAGTACGCTTTTCTTTAGAGAATGAAGGACAGTCATAAAAATATTTTCGTAAAAATATTTTATTTTAATTAACGCCACCTCTGGAAAACAAGTTCACAAACCAAGTTTATGAATACAACGCCATCTAGTTATATCGCAAGTAAAACTATACACGTAGTGTGTAACTGTACATGTGTGTGTAAAGACATAGTAAAGATATAAAGTGAAACGGCTAAATGTTTAGGGGTACAAATCTTTGTATGTGACGAGTTAACAAGCAAAGTGAATATCTAAAAAGATTATGTTAATGCGTTAGTTGACGCATATAATAAAGTTGTTTCGCAAAGCTTTCTGAGTTAGGCGTAAAAATTGAAAATGTTCGAAGTGCGAATGTGCCGCCATCTAGCGATAAAGTGGCTGGGAGATCATGTATTGAATAGCCTTAATGTAAATAATCTTCTCCTGAACGAAAAAAATGAAATATTATTACGACCCATCTTAATAAAATGGCTTCAAACCTAATGAAAAGCACTGGAGGCTTAAAAGATTTGATATGAAGGGTGACAAACTATATGTATGTATATTTTAAAGATTGATGTGGATGAGCTAGTGGGCGCATACCAAGAATGACTAAAACTAACAACACTAAAGATTATGAATGTCAATAAATAGGTGGACAGATTGCACCAGAAAAAAAAAACTTCCAAAAGAAATTCTCTAAATGATAGTGAAAACTGCATCAAAAACTCAAACTCAAAGCATTTATTTCAAAATAATATTTCAAATATTTCTCAGTAGCAGCCCGGAGTCTGGTAGTGTGCCCGGTTGCTCTGCCTTACCCTTCGTGGAAAACAGGCGTGATGTTACGTAGATCCTTCATTTAACCATTTCAGGTGCACCTTCAAAAAATCCGCACAGACCAGTTTATATCAGAAGAGACGGTGGTCCAGAAAGACTCCAGCGATGAAGAAACACAGCCACCTCAGGAGCAGGATGAGTTTGACAAGCTACTGCAGCAGCAGATTGACCTAGCCAGGATTACGCCAGCACCTGGGTCTGTGAAGAAAGTCATGGGTACTCCGAAAAAAGACAGGTGGGTTACATTGTGCAAAGAAACCTTTCAGCCTTTCTACCAATATTCTTTTGTCTTGCTGAAGTTTGGGGATGAAATATTTTAATTGCAATGCTCATGCTCAGAATTAAAGATTGCGACCAGTAGAACAACGAGGCTGCATTTATTCACTCAGAGGCAATATCCTCTCTGTCCAGTTATTAGAACCATGTTCTATTCTGTTCTAGTTTTGAGGTTCTGGCTCCATCGATAACATTCGATGATTTTGCCAATGTCAAGGTATGAGAAAGTAATGATCGTAAACTGTAACACAACTATTGATCAGTGTTTGTAGCGGTGGCATCCATGGATCCCCATGCTAAAAAAGGACAAAACATTTTTAGTTAGTAGATGCAAAACGTCACAAAATAAATATTAGAACATTCAGTAAAAATAAAATAAGTAAAGAAATATCAACTATAACTGGATTTTATTAATGCTAATGAATTTATAAAGGATTTTAACTGCAGGGGTATGGGCTAAAGATAGTAGGAAAGGGATGTTAATTGGGCGAGGAACATCAGAAGGTAGTATGTCGTAAAGGGGAGTGGTTAAATGAGGACAGGGGAAAAACAAGTGCTCCAAAGTACCCTCCTCCAGACCACATTCACACAAAGAAGAGTCCCTTACGCGGATTTTGTCCAAAAAAACTGGTGTGCAAACGAACCCAAGTCTGAGTTTAATTAACCATTGATGGTGAACCATGTTCATTTTCAATTTAATTTACCACTTACCCACTCCTTTCATTTATATATTTCCAGATCACCATTCACAATGCCGAAAGCAACTTCCTCTCCATCCATCAATGAAGATCAAAAGGAAAGAATGATCAGAAACAGGAGACTAGCCGAAGAAAGACGCCTTGCAAGACTGAAACAAAATTCTATGGACACCAGTGGTAAACGAGATAGTGTTATTATAGAAGTAGATGAAGAGGTAGAAACGAATGTCACAGCTAAAAAACAACACAAATCGTTTGTAATAGATAGCTCAGATGATGAATATGATGTTACTTCAGTTAAACAATCTGTGAAAGTTGATGTTCATAATGGTACAAATAAGAGGGAAGAAAGTGATGATAATGTTGTGGTAGAGGCTGGAGAGAATCTTAATGATATAGAAATGGAGGAAAATGTTGATAAAGATGATGCTCAAGAAGTTAATCAAGACGTCGTTGAGATAATAGATGATGCTGATAAGGATATTGGTAGAAATTCAAGACTAACGGAATCTACTGATAAAGCTGTTGAAATTATTGAGATCAATGATCAGAATGATAAAATTATCGAAAGAAATAATGAAAAAAATAATGTAGTTGGTGGTATTATTGAAATAGATGATGAAAGTAATCAGGGTGGTACTGTATTTGCTGATAACGTAATTGATGGTATTATTGAAATAAAAGATATTTTTACTACAGACATTGTCAAAGAAACTAGTGCAGCGAATGCTACTGAAGTTATACAAGAAAATTATATTATTTCAACAGTTGATGTAAATAAAAATAACAGAGCACCTGTGGTAGAAATGAATGACAATAACAGTATTGAAAACAAAAGCAAATCACCATTACATAATGATTCCAATCAAAATGAAAATACTGCACAAGATATAATAGGAGAAATGCAAGATGGCGCCACAGATTCTAATTCAAAAGATGTTGGTACTTTGGAAAAGGATGCTAATGTAACGGAGGAAGTCATTGAAGATATCATGGATGTTGACTTCAGTGATGATTTCTAGTTAAATTGTGTTTTTTTTTGTTAATAAAGCTGGTATTTATTTGAATACAATGTTGTTTTGTTTTTTTAATAAGAGGAAGATTGAAAGTGGCACCGGTAACTGAAAAGTTGTGTGGAAATCGGCTGTCATGGTATGGGCATGTGTTACGGAGGAAAATGTCGTGAGGAGAGTTTTGAGTATACAGGGTGAATTTTCCAAGTGGGCGTGGATGGCCAAATTCTAAACTATGAGGAATAGCGAAAAGTACCCAAATTAGCATCTTGGTTCTATTAAAAAGGGGTTGAACAGTATACTATACTATTTTAACGATCGTTTTATAACTAAACTATAGATACAAGATCATTGAATCCAGAAGTTACTAAGAGGGATTTAGTTCTTCTTGCGTTTACGATATTGGTCCCATGGAGAATGTTGTTCAGTTTGATGGTTTGTCTGTACCACACCCTTGAATATGACCACATCTGTCTGATACACGCTGTATAAAACAAATACTTACCTGGAAAAGGTTTGGAATATAATGCAAAAAAAACTCTCAAATTTTTAGTACAATTATTTATTTTAAAATCACAGATATAAGCTTCAAAATTAACCGTCTACATTTATTGAAATTCACGCGATTATAATACATTGAAACGAAACAAATAGTTAACCCGATTAATGTCAATGTCGAAACCTTATCTTAGTCAACTCCTTGAGTTTAAAACATTCCAGATGTTATGAAACGTTTCATTTATAGCCACACTCTCATTTAAAACAGTTAGGTGCAAATATGTCAGATTTGCGTGTGCAAGTATGCCAGACTTGCGTGTGCAAGTATGCCAGACTTGCACCAAAGTATGCCAGACTTGCGGGTGCACGTATGCCAGACTTGCACCAAAGTATGCCAGACTTGCGGGTGCAAGTATGCTAGACTTGCGGGTGCGAGTATGCCAGACTTGCGGGTGCAAGTATGCCAACTTGCTGGTGCAAGTATGCCAGACTTGCGGGTGCAAGTATGCCAACTTGCTGGTGCAAGTATGCCAGACTTGCGGGTAGCCGTTACATGCATGCACACTACTTGCACAGTGGAAATACCGAGTAAGTGATCTTGCAGATGCAAATACAGACTCATGGTAGGTATATAACAAAGCAGGCAGATAACCAAATAGTAACATAATTCATGTAACTGGCAGATTTGAATAGAATTTTTCAACAATTAGACGTTAATTTTGATATTTTGACGAAAATTTCTATTGCAATGTACTCTTTGCAGAATAAAATAAAATTCTTACAAACTTTATATTGAATGCACACGTTCTTTCCTATAGCTAAACTAATGATACATGATGAATTGCTAAACAGAATAATAATGAAATGCAGGTAAATCACAAAGTCTAGATTCGAAACGACCAACTTATTATATCTTTATCGTGAGTTCCATTCCCACCCTAGTCCCTTAGAGATGTACAAATTGCTCAACTTTCATATTCAGATACAATAATATCGATATCTCAAATAATTGTATCGGCGCTGTCGAATAATCGGAGTTGTATTCATCATTTAATTTTACTTTTAAATAAAAGTTTGACTGGTCATTCTATAAAAAAAAAAACATTTTTTTTTGGTAAAAACTCCGAAAAACTTAATAAAATTCATGTTACAGAATACATAATTTGTAGTTCTTGTAGGAAATAATTTACATGGATTAATTAAGAGAGCATTAAATTCTCTCCTAAAAATTAAAAGTAAATATTGTGACAGGCCATAGCCCCGAGGAGAAACCTTTTCAGATATTTTAGACCTCCGTTTTCTGATAAACTTATTGTAATCTCATTACAAGTGTGTTTGAAGTGATTAGATCGACTTTTGTTATTCCACTTATAATATGCGATCCTTTATTAGCGAAATACAGTAGAATTTTTCATACAAAATCACAATAAGTACCTACTGTCACAACCGTACCATCAACAATATCAGGGAAAATTAAATAGTTTACCTAGAGCGGTAGACGGCTATAACCGTATCCGTATAAAGCGTTGTGGATGAAATCTGTTTACGTGTGGGTATGACACACATTGGAGAGCTCGTACACCTATGGCACACATTGAGAGCTCGTACACCACTGGTTTTTCACAGTAAATCAACGTGATCTCAGCCTTATTGCTTTAAGCATAAAGTCTATACAATAAGCAAATAAATTTAACACTGCTGTAGCCGTGTTTGACGTAAAAAAAGTACCAAATTATACGGCTGTCGCCGTAGTGTCATTCTATGAACTTTTAAAATACGGTTACGGCCGTTACCGTGCCGGAAGGTTAAGCTACGGTTTTCTAGAAGAGCGGTAGCCGCCACATAGTGACAACCGTCATGAAAATGATGGCAGCAGAGTTTCGACTTTGTGGTGTCAAAAATGCTCGGGAACCACACCAATTTACATTCATAAATGACGTTTCAGTAACGTCTAACGACGGTGAATTTCGGGCGCTATTTGGAGGCCACCACAATCTTAGGAAACCCTAGTTTTTTTCTTCCGAATTCAATCGATACACAGCGTCAATACAGATCCCGTCATGGCGTCATTATATTAGCACATCTTAACAGGGAGCTGTGATCTGTCACAAAAATAACGTTTTAATGAAGATTTTGTACATTTTAAATAGAATTGACACTTAGAAAGTTAACTCATTTAAGTAATTGCTACTCAAGATTGACAAGTTATATTTCAAAGATTTGTTAAAC
This sequence comes from Amphipoea oculea, assembly GCA_945859645.1. NCBI lineage: Eukaryota > Metazoa > Arthropoda > Insecta > Lepidoptera > Noctuidae > Amphipoea > Amphipoea oculea. The sequence goes on along the minus strand of OX243885.1, from coordinate 17,199,438 downwards.
AATCGGTTTGAAAAACTGAACTGGGCATGCGATTAGCGCTTTTGTTGTGGTCTTCGCCAAAAAGCGTAAACTTGGTACAGTCACGAGCAATAATATGTAAACACTTGGCAACTTTCAATTGCAATATTTTCGTGAAATAACGAATGCAAGGTCGAAATACGACACTTTACATAAACCTATGGGTTCGAAAATACTATGTTCGTAATAACATAAAATTTAATTAAAAAATAAAGGAGAAAATCGCCTTTGAATAAAGCCAAGTATATACATACTTATAGACGTGACTGTACAGCTATTTTAAATGAATATTAAATCTATGTTATAATACACTAAAATTACCAAGAGTATATACAAAAGAATATTTGGTTTCACTTCAGTACACCGAAATTTATTTTAAAACTACTTTCTAAGCCTTGGAATTACTGTACACATTTTTGTCAAAGGAAACTGATATAGGTAGTATATTTGTCCATTCAATCGAGTATCTATCTAATTATATTATAGGTAATACGGGCTGGTGTCCGCAACTCCACGTCAATGCGCGTATTTTGCGTACCTAATTATATAAGGTGTAAAAAAATTAACCTTAAAAACTTTAAGAGGTGCTTTAGACCATCGAACTGAACAACTTTCACTATGGGACCAACTCAGAAATCACGAAAAAAAAATGAGCTGTTTCATACATTTTGGCCGAGTAGGTATTGAACTTTTGTATGAAACAGCTGATTTTTTTTCGTGATTTCGGAGTTGGTCCCATAGTGAAAGTTGTTCAGTTCGATGGTCTAAAGCACCTCTTAAAGTTTTTAAGGTTAATTTTTTTACACTTTGTATTATACAGGGTGTTTAAATTAGCATTAGGCAATAACCTCGCCCCCATGTTACATGGGACTTAAACATAACTCGCGAAATGTACACAACACACACACATTTGTGCGTGTGTGTGGTACAACTCTGCCTAATCCTTCGGAAATTACAGGCATAAAGTCATGTTATGTGTTTAAATAAGGGTAATTCAAATATACAGGTTTTAATTGTACACACTTGCATACATCCGATTTTGGTGTCGAATCAAACTTCCTGACAAACTAATGTTTTAACCCTCCACCCTCCCTCCCTTTTACTTCGGACTTTAACATAACTGGCGACCAACCTATAGCCTAACCCCCCTTAAATATAGGCGTAACGGGAAGCTACAGTATCGCCGAGTGTCATAGGATATATGTATTACTAGCGGCGCCCCGCGTTTTCACCCGCATAAGTGTTGATCCCGTGAGAATATCGGGATAAAAAGTATCCTATGTGTTAATCCTGGTTGTGAACTATCTGTGTGCCAAGTTTCATCGAAATCCGTTCAGTAGTTTTTGCGTGAAAGTGTAACAAACATCCATCCTCACAAACTTTCGCGTTTATGAGTAGGATGTTAAAACAAGAATTTTCACGCAGCGAAGTCGCGGAATGAAGCTAGTTATTTATATTCTTCACAAACATGATGTTGACAGTAATAAATCTTGGCAACTGTTCACATTTTTGTCTTCAAGAGACGATTGTTTGTGTACTATTTTTAGTAGGGCAGTGTTGAGCCCTTTTCACGTACGGTACAAATCAATCAATAATCTTTTTAACACACTTGTCCCTAAAGTAGCTCTTATTACACAGCTTTTAGGTTCAAAATGCTGTGAATTTAAAAAGCGTAGTCTCGCTCCCAAATTTTAAAGATTTGAATTAAGTATATTCAAATGCCCCTTGCCATCAACCCGCACTGGCCCCGCGTGGTGGATTACGGCCCACTCCCTCTCACAGAGAGGAGGCCCGTGTCCCAGTAGTGGGAACATTATAGGCTGATTATGTAAATGCCCCTGAACTTGGAGATAAGTCTTAAATCTTTCCGTCTAGCTAACAGAGACAGCACAAGATTTTGAACTTTCGGCACTGAGTCGAGGGTTGAAAATCCAACAGCGTGATTATACTTAAACGGGCATTAACGACTTCTGCCTCGTTGGTCTAGTGGTCGTAAGCGCTGCTGGTGAGCGTGAGGGCCTGGCTTCAATTCCCAGGTTGGGCAAAGTGTTATTGGGTTATTAACATCTGGAATTTCTCAGCAGCAGCCCGGAGTTTGGATTTGGGGCCTAGTTGATGGCAATAGGCGCGTCCCCTGTTACTTAAACATAACTGGCGAAATGTCGCTGCATGGTACAGTCAACAGCAAAAGTAGATGATGTAAATCAGAAATTCAATACTAATGAACGGTGTTCGCGTTAGAACTGGCAACTGTACTAGTAGTAAATGTTTGGTATAATTTACAATCACATACTTTTGAATCACTTCGACGCCACACAGTTCGGACGCGAACTCCGTTCATTAGTATTGAATTTCTGATTTTCATCATCTACTTTTGCTGTTGACTGTACACCTTTGTCTAACACTTCGAGGAATACAGGCGATATGTTATGTATTCGGCGTTTTACGTAAAATGTGTACAGTAATCCATGACAATCGTTACACCAAACACACTATAAAATAAAATTTAAATATCTCACTAATAATAATAATTATAAATACGGTTACGAGTTACTTTATCATTAACACTTTCAGTGCCCAGCACCCGGCTCCCGGGTCGAGCGATAAATTCGTTCGTGTGCCGTCATGGTCACATCCCATATATTTACGACTTTGAAGCCGAGTTGTGGGCTCACGAACGAATAATCGCTCGACCCGGGAGCCGGGTGCTGGGCACTGAAAGTGTTAAAGGCTCATTTATAAGGGAGAGTTTCTCAAACGTAACGTGTTACCCAGTAACTGGGATGTCGAGGACAGACAGGCAGCCACCCCATGTAAAATACAGTACCCGGCGATAAATATTGCACATCGACCTTTGGAAAGAAACAATCGTCTAATTTCGGCTTCGTAGTGCGTTATCTCTGTCGCACACTACCTATGTGACGTTAACTGACGTTTTGTCAGTCGTTGTTCAAGTGCGATAGAGTGCGGTCGCGTCCAGTTCAAAATATATATCTAGAGTTGTTAGCACCCCCAAATTTAAATAATTTAAAGTTGTACTATGGCATCTTTAGGAAAAATAGGGGAACCTTTTTATTTTACCCCAACCTAAAGCAATCATTTATAGAAAAATTGGTGTATTTTATACAAAGAATAAAAAGAATTATCAAAAGAAGCAAATCATAATTGTTTTAACAGCTCCTCATAGATACCGGACTGTTTGTATTTCGCGCGACAGAGATAACGCTCTACGAAGCCGAAATTAGCCGATTGTCTCTTTCCAAAGATCGATGTGCAATATTTATCGCCGGGTACTGTACTGGTATTCAGCTGCATCCGGTTAGACAGCATCGTTGGGAAAAGGCTAGGCAGATGATGAGTCCCTCGATCGATCGTCTAGTTACAATTCTATTCCGTGTTTATATACTTGTTTCCAAGTGATTGTTTTTCCAATTAAACAAATATCAATTTTATACAATTGTAAATAAATTTAATTTTAGAATGTCTAGTACGGTTGAAAGTCAAAGTTTGAAGTTGTATGGCAAACTAAACTTTATGTGTAGGTATTAAAGTAATTTTTCCAAAAACTCATAATATTACATAGATTTTTGGAAAATAAATTGCAAAGGATATCTTTGTGAGACAACAGGCGATTTTATCGAAACAGTGATTTGACAATTCGAAATTCGATTTTTGGTTTAGGTACAGACGCCAGCGCATCAAGCTACTACAATCTGTCAAATTTCTTTAATAGATTTTCAACTTTATCGCTAAAACATAAGGTTCAAAGTTGATTGACAAAATTTGACAGTTTCGGGTAGCTTGATGTGTTGGCGTCTGTACAATGATGCGGTCAATTTTAAAGTCTAGTATTGTTCACACGTTTGTGGTAATTTGACATAGACAGCGCATTTGATTCGTAGTACAGTAGTACCCAACTGATATGGCTTACCGATGTACCTGCGCAGAAGATGAATTTTCAAAGCGCGGGAAATGTTATTGACCAATCGGCACGCTCCACGCACCGCGCTTCTTTTTCCTGTACCGCTATTGGTCGGCAGCTGCCGCCATGTTAGCGCGCGCCGCGTGGCATGTTAGTCAGTCGCCATACTTCTGACTGAGTGCACGCGCAGCAGGCAAAAGTACACTTAGTGGCAACAAAAGTGTTTTCTTTTTTATGGTTTATAAAGAGGCCATCGACGACAGATTGGACCATTTTGTAATAAACACCAACGAAGATACATCATCCTCATCGGATAGTGCGAGTCGTGCTAGTGGTGGTAATAGTAGCAACGCTCAGAGTGATATTGGGATAGCAGGAGTGCGGCCTTTAGATTAAGTTTTTTCTATTGTTTACTAAATGAATATCTACCTATTTGTTTATTAAATAAATCGTACATTTTAAATAACATGTATTTTTAATTAAATATATATTTGATGAAAATTGTTGGTAATATAATATTATAAAAAATTGATAAATAAAATTGGCACGAAGTGTAATTATGCGGAGGGGCGTGACTTGCGAGTGAGACGGAACTAACAGCTACAGTGTATTATGAACCTTATAATAGTGACCTAAGGTTGATTGTAAGTTTTAAGCATTCTTTCGTTAATCTTCGGGGCCATACTTTCTTTTCTGCGCGAACGAAGATTCACGACGCGCCTTATCAGTTGGGTAGCACTGTACTAAGGATGGTTAATCTATATACATATATAAAATTCAAAGTCCTGACTGACTGATATATCAACGCACAGCCTAAACCGCTGGTCCTAGAGACATGATACTTGGAGGGTGTGTTTTTTTTTAAGAGTAGGTATCCACTTCACGAAATTCTACCCCTAAGAGGGTAAATGGGGGGAGGGTGAAATTTCACGCGGACGAAGTAGCGGGCAGAAGCCAGTTTGGCAGCGCATTTATTTCGTAGTAGTAAGGACGGTTTATAATTCACTAGCAGCGCCCCGCGGTCACACCCGCGTAAGTTTCGACCCCGTGGGAATATAGAGATAAAAACTATCCTATGTCCTTTCCCGGGATTCAAACTATCTCTATACCAAATTTCATCGAAATCGGTTCAGCGGTTTAGGCGTGAAAAAGTAACATACAGACAGACAGAGTTACTTTCGAATTTATAATATTAAGTATGGATATAAGTTTGAAATCACCAACCCGTCCTTGAGCATGCGTGTTGATCATTGCCCCAGTATGGGAAGAGACCTTTGTCTGCAGTGGGACAATTTTAAAGGCTGGTATTATTATTATAAGGGCGGTTTTCGTAACTCAGGTGTAGTTGACCGTATGTACTGTTTACATGAGTGAACTTTACCTTTTCCGCCTTCGATAATCGTCTATTCCGAAGCGAGAAGCTCTCCCGTGTAAGTGACCCGTTATAAACACTTTATTATTTACAAAAGTGATTTTTATTTACTGGTGTCCCTTTGCGGTTTACTTAGCGGTGGATTTACTAATACTTTTATTTTGGTCTAGTGGTCGCAAGCGTCTACTGGTGGACATGAGGTCCTGGGTTCCATTCCCAGTTTTATTAGGTTTTTCCATGCCCGGAATCCGGATTTGTGCCCTGTTGATGGCAATAGGTTTGCCTCCTATTACATGGGATTTGGACATGACTGGCAACATTTGGGTGATACTATAGGTACTCTTCTGATTAACCCTTCAGAGATTACAGGTTTGATTTTCAAACGCGTTTAGTAATTCCACCACTAAGTTTGATAACGTTTGAGGCTGCATTTAGCCGTGGCTAGTCTAAAACGAATAGTTTATAATATAACGCTAGGGAAACTAATTGCTAGGCAAAATCGTTCGTATCATCAAATCATAACTGTCATTCTTTTACAGTTGTATAAAATGGCTGTAGATAACACGTCGAATTTACGAAGTGTATTAATTTGCATAGCAATTAATTTCTTTGGCTGTTCTTTACCTTACATGTTCGGTAAACAAACACGGTACAAATGATGAGTTTTCGTAATAATGACATCATCAAAAACAGCTTCAAATAAACCTACCTCTTAGTTTTACCAAGGGGTATCGTGTTACCCAGTAACTGGGTTGTGGAGGTCAGATAGGCAGTCGCTCCATGTAAAATATTAGTATTCAGCTGCATCCGGTTAGACTGGAAGCCGACCGCAACATAGTTAGGAAAAAGCTAGGCAGATTGATTGATTAATTTAAATTAGTTTTCTCTAAATGTCAGCATACCATATCTGTTTACAAGACAAGTAAAGAAAAAAATTATATTATTTTACACTGGTTTAAATTTTATTGTTAAAACTACCCTAAATTGCGGTTCGCATACTAACATCCCGACGACTAAGATTTTTTTTTAATGAATTTATCTTTCACGATTGTTTTACAAAACTAACCCATAGTGAAAGCCCCATCTGTATTAAATTCGTATTAAAAACAAAAAAGCACTATGATATACGCGATAGTCACGGTCATAATAAGTGGGAGCGAGATGACACGACACTCATATCACCGTCCTGCTCGCACGTTTTATAACCACGACTAACTTCTTGGCGTTTAGTCTACTCTTTGAATTTAATGAATTTTTTCAAGTGCATAGCTATTTCAAAATGAAGATGATACCTTTTCTTTTACTTTACGGAAAGCGTCTGTTTTTGATTTTCATGAACAAAAAAAAGCAACATTTTCAAGGATTCAGTTATTGTCACGAAATAATAAGAGGTAATGTAAATGCCGCGACCGAACTGATGCCATCCGCCAATCAGAAACCAGCTCTATGACGCAATGCCAGCAATCGTTCAATCTTAGACGTTTATCCTCTCTGGTCACTTCATTCATACTTGCTATGCCTTCACCAGATTTGTTAATTTAAAAAATTTTCAACCATCGCCCAAAATTCTTCAAACCCGTACTTAAAAATATCCCAAGTGCTCAAAACGCATCGAAAGGTATAACTGCATAAGAGGCATGATTTAACAATTTCCCACGCTAAACTCTGCCTTGTTCCAAAAGCCCCAGAGCCCCTTATCCGATAGCCGTAACCGCCCTATTTTTAGCTTTCAGCGTTTCTATACAAATTATTTTTACGTCTTCAAGACTGAGTAACTCCGTCTAAATCTAAAATTTTATATTAATTCGTATCCGGAATGAGGGAGGCGAAGAAAGAAGTGAAGATCATCCATGTGACGGCGAGTAGGGATTGTTGCGTGTTGTTGGTCGCTGGTTGGGCCGGTTGGTCGGCTGGCTGGTTGGCCTGGTTGGGTTGATTGGGTTGGTTCGCCTGATTGGGTTGGTTTGGCTGGTTGGCCTGGTTCGGTTGGTTGGGCCCGTTGGGCTGCTGGTTGTCAGCTACGTTGACGTGGAGGTCGCGGAAGAAACCGATCTGGTGGCTGAAATTGCATAAAATAAAAAATTAAAATGTCGTATTTATAACCGATAAATAACATATTATTACATACATATATTACTGGCCACGACAAAAAGTCCAGTCTTTAAGAAATCATAGCCATATTAATTTTAGGATGGTGTCAGCAGCCGCTGGTAGTGCTTTAGAGGTATGAGGAACAGGGTGTAAAGTCAAGGTAATGTAGATGCTTGTAGATGCCGCCACAGTGCAGTTAAGGACTTGCAATAATAAGTTTAGAACATGTTCTTTTACCCTCCTTAAAAAAATTTCGTGGGAAGACCATAATACAAGTCTAAAAACAAATATAAAGAAAGAAAAATAGGTTCAAACAATACTTACAGGTACCCAGCAGCAGCCAAGAGCAGGACCAGAAGTAGTCTTGCCGGACTTCCATACAAATAAACCAGCGAGAACAGTATGGCAAGTCTGGAGGCTGCATATAAGTGGTCGAGCCAGTCTCGGGGGGCTAGCGCTTCGTCGGGCTCCTCCACGGGCGCGGGGGCTTCCGCAGCCGGCGCGGGCGCTTCGGCAGGTGCCGGGGCCGCGGGAGTCCCGCCTGCTGCTTGCCACCTTCAATTATTGGAAGATAGGAGTAAGTAATTATATCATACTAGCTGCGCCCCGCGGTTTCACCCGCATAAGACTCGAACCCGTGGGAATAACGGGATAAAAACTATCCTTTGTCCTTTTCCGGGACTCAAACTATCTCTATACCAAATTTCATCTAAATCGGTTCAGTGGTTTAGGCGTGAAGAAGTAACAAACATATAAACACACACACACACTCACAAACATTCGCCTTTATAATATTAGTGTGATTTGTCTTTTTACCCAACTGCCCCAGAAGGAGGGTAATAGCAGTGGCGTGCATTGGTTTTCAGAATAGGTAGGCACTAGACCGGGTCTAGTCTAGGCAAACGCGGTCACTAATCAGAAAAAAAGTGAGGTCAAAAGTGTGGTTATTTGAGTAGGCATGCCTACGTGATAAATTGCGAAGGTCGAACGTCACGGTATTACGCGTGAGACGTACGTATTTTTAATTTTGTCGTATTAACTTGAACGAGTAAAGACCAATGACAATGTTCGAATAGTATCTACGGGAGCCGAGTAGGCCGTCCGGCGACTGCCTACTGCCGCGCGTGTTTGTATGAAAGATTTTGTTTTTTGTTAGGTGTGATAATTTAGTAGGTTTCTTAATTGTGGGGCACATACACTAACATGTAATTGACAGGCTTATGTTGATATATCGAGGTAGGCACTGCTTATATGCCTATATGCAATGCACGCCACTGGGTAATAGGTACTTATACTAATAATAAAGCTGAAGTGTTTGTTTGTTTGAGCGCGTTGATCTCTGGAACTATTCTCTCTGGAAAAATCTATTTGCATTTGATAGCCCAATTCTTGAAGAAGGCTATAGGCTATTTAACATCACGCTAGGACCTTGAGGAGCTGAGCAAAATGAAAGAACGGAAAGCAAAAACGAAGTAATAGCGAGGGTAGGCGACGCTATGCGGACGAAGACGCGGGTAAAAGTTAGCGTAATTATGTATATGTCTATTTCTTTGGCAAGCCCTGTGGATTAGACGGCTTGATGGATTTTCACAAATGAGGTATCATTAGATTCGTCTTGACATCCTGAATGGCATCTTGATGTAGTTGGTGGAATCTGATGCCGTATTATGACGGTTTAGAATAGAATAGAATACTCTTTATTATGTACACAATATAAATTACAGACATAAATATAGAAACTTTACAATAGGTGACATAATGGGCGGTCTTAGCGCTAAGAGCGATCTTTTAAAGACAACCTTTGGATGGATTAAAAAGGGGAAGGACATACAAATACTGTAGGTAGTCTGTGGTGTACCATTTACACAAAACAATAAATATAAAGTATATTATACTAATCTAAATAAATGTACCGACCGGTGACCGGTGTAAGAGAGAGACGGAGCTATACATGGCTGATAGCATCATCCCTTTTTCAGACTGGAATAAAAGAAAGGAAGAAAATACATTTATTTAGCACAGACTAAAAGACACACAATACACCAGAGGGGCAATTCTCGTAATTTTAAGAACGTTCACAGTCTGATCTCAGTCTCAATCTGTCAAAAATACCTTTAATTTCCGTACATTTTGACAAGTTTTTGACATTTGTTTGTCGCTGAGATGACACTGCGACTAGATTTTGAACGTTTTAAATTACGAGAATTGGCCTTCTGATACATAAGATAAACTAGTGGCTGACGCTGGTTTTCAACTGGACCTGATGTGTGAGGTGACGGATGTAAATCAGTTTTACACTGCAACGTGACGTGTGTATGCATACTTCAAATAGCTGTTGGAAGAATAGCGGGCGTCTATTTGATTTAAACTGACAAAATTTTCGGGTTTTGGACTTGTGAACAGCGCGCAGCGTTTAGAAGAATCCTACGATAACAATGATTAATGTTCGATACGATACGGAAGCGTATCGAGTGTTTGTGAATAGCTATGCAGGTCTGAGAGTGAACTAAGATAACTGCCACCAACTGCATCAGACTGCTTGAAAAGTGTGCTTGTTTTGAAATTTTTAGTTGCAGAGTCGGATGTCTTTCTTTTTACTTTTTGCAATGCATCTTTCGCAACGCGGTAGCGATACAGACGCTAACCACTTTCAATTACCTGGCTTGCAGCTAGTCTAGCGATGCTGCCGCGCGTTGGCAGCCCAGTTTGCGGGAATCAGCGAATTCCGTGATCTTACTATCTTACCCAAGTGATTATACCTAACCCTGAACAAAATCCTGTCTAAGATCTATTCAAATCATTGTTTCCACTTAAACAAACATCAACTTTATGCCCGTGTAAATTAAGTTGATTTTAGAATAACTACTACAGTTGAAAAGTCATTCAAAAATATGTTGGTATCGCAAACTGAACTTTATGTGTAGATATTAAAGTAATTTTTCCAAAAATTTAACACTGAACTGCGAACACAGACCTAAGTCGTGCTGACGGAAGTACTTATCACCCCACGCGTCTCGTAATAGCAATTTGTGCCATCAGTTCATTAATAAGCGTAGTAGGCATCTTGCCAAATGTTATTAGCATTTGTTTACTATTTCGGGCTGACATGTTCGAAGCACACTATAGTGAGACTGTGTCGTTGGTCTAGTGGTCGCAAGCGCTACTGCTGGCCATGAGATCCTGGGTTTGATTTCCAGGTCGGGCAGTGTTATTGAGTTTTTCCATCAGAAACTACTCGGTAGCAGCCAGGAGTCTGGATTTGAGCCCTGTTGATGGTAATAGGGTCGCCCTCTATTAAATGGGACTCAAACATAACTGGCGTAATGTGTGGGTGCACTATAGGCACACCTCTGCCTCACCTTCCAAGGATATCTGAGCCCTGATTTACAACCATACGACAGGCTATCGTATCGAAAACCTGACATTTCGATAACCTGATTTGACTTCCCCTCAACAGCAAATAGCTGTTGGAAGAATAGCGGGCGTCTATTTGATTTAAACTGACAAAATTTTCGGGTTTTGGACTTGTGAACAGCGTTGAGAAGACTCGTACGATAACAATGATTAATGTTCGATACGATACGGAAGCATATCGAGTGTTTGTGAATAAGGGGGCAGGCGTGATTTTATGTTATGTTTGAAGTAGACTGTTTCGTTGGTTTAGTGGTGACTACTGCATTTGTAGAGCGTGGGGTTTTGGCTTCGATCCCCGGTTCAGGCAATGTTATTGAGTTTTTTCGTCAGAATATTCTCAATAGAAGCGGGATTTCGGGATTTTCTGGCTTAAAATCTGTATTTTATTAGAGACAATTGGCGAAATGTGGGTGTAGTATTGGTACACCTCTGCCCAACCCTTTGGGGACACAAGGCGTGATGGTATGTAAATTAAGCAAAGGAGTGTGTAAGGATCGTAGCAGGTTAATCACATTTAAATTAAATTATTTTTCTTTAAGTGCGCTGTGCCGGTACAATGTTATAATAATTGTGTGCTGCACCAGACGACGTCATTACGTCAGCGCCGGCTGTCGCGGAAAACCAGCGCTGGGGCTCTGTCCTGCATAGGATCGCAGCATTATGCTGAGCGGTAGCCGTTTTGCGTGGATGTGAAGCATGTTGATGTGATGCAAAGAACATAAAACAAAAAAAAAAGAAGGTAAGGGATTACCTTCTTTTTAGGGTTCCGTAGCCAAATGGCAAAAAACGGAACCCTTATGGATTCGTCATGTCTGTCTGTCTGTCTGTCCGTCCGTCCGTATGTCACAGCCACTTTTTTTCCGAAACTATAAGAACTATACTGTTGAAACTTGGTAAGTAGATGTATTCTGTGAACCGCAGTAAGATTTTCACACAAAAATAGAAAAAAAAACAATAAATTTTGGGGTTCCCCATACTTACATCTGAAACTACGAAAATTTTTTTTCATCAAACCTGTACGTGTGGGGTATCTATGGATAGGTCTTCAAAAATGATATTGAGGTTTCTAATATCATTTTTTTCTGAACTGAATAGTTTGCGCGAGAGACACTTCCAAAGTGGTAAAATGTGTGTGTCCCCCCCCTCTAACTTCTAAAATAAGAGAATGATAAAATAAAAAAAATATATATAATGTACATTACCATGTAAACTTCCACCGAAAATTGGTTTGAACGAGATCCAGTAAGTAGTTTTTTTTTAATACGTCATAAATCGAAAACCGCAATTTACCTTTCACAAAGTTACAATGAACTACAAGAACTTTTATATTATGTTACTTGCTGCTACGGAACCCTTCATGGGCGAGTCCGACTCGCACTTGGCCGGTTTTTTTTTTTTTGTTTTATGTTCTTTTTTGCGTCATGTTCACCGCAAATAAACGTATTTTCTTTCTTTCTTTCTTTCAGGTAGCGTACTGTAGTTTCTGGGACCCACATGGGAAGAAGGCAAGAGTTTATAGAAGACTAAGCTGCGTCTCGCGGTTTTACCCGCATAAGTGTCGATCCCGTGGGAATATCGGGATAAAAAAGTATCCTATGTGTTAATCCAGGGTGTCAGCTACCTCCATACCAAATTTTATCAAAATTGGTCCAGCCGTTTGTGCGTGAAGGAGTAACAAACATACAAACACACTCACAAACTTTCGCCTTTATAATATTAGTGTGATGAAAGTCTCGCCCGTACCTATTACGTAACGACCAAGATAATTTTATTGAGATGACAACTAATACGCCCAACATTGTCTAAAAGCAGTAAACAGGAAGTAATATTAGATTTAATGGCTTGGTGACTAAATTCAAAGATGTCAAGGTTCGATGAACACCACAACAAATGTTTGCAGAAAGTTCACTCCTAACAATTCATCATCAGCCTAGCCTTTTCCCAACTTATTGGGGTCGGTTTCCAGTATAACCGAATGCAGCTAAATACCAGTAGATATTTTATATGTAGCGACTGCCTATCTGACCTCCACAACCCAGTAACTGTGTAACACCCTGCCCCTTGACTTATCTTAACCAGTCTTAACTGGTTGTCAGACTTTCGGGCTTCAGACTACCCGTAACGACTGTCAAAGATCTACGAATGACAGCCGGGACCAATTAACTGCTTAACGCGCTTTTCGAGGCACGGAAGGGTTTCGGTATGTACTGGTTGGTCAGCTGACTGACCTCGGCAATATAAATTAGTCTTGATAATGAACTTCTGACTGAACTCATATTTTTGGTGGCAGTCAGTCGCAAAATGACATCATGTTTATAATGTAACATTCGCTCAAAATCCATTGGTCTACAATACAAACGTGTGTTTACTCAACTGTTAACGAAACAGCGGTTATGTTAAATTGAAAGCTTTGGAACTGGCTGAACCAATACTGTTTTGCAGGAATAATACTTTATCCCCCTCACTAATGTGCGGGATTGTCCGAAAGGGTTACCGCTACCCCGGAACATAAAGGGCTAAGGAAGGAACACGGGTGGGTGTTAGTCAGTAAGAGTCTGACACTCCCTTCCGCTCCACCCAGAGCGGGAGGGGTCATTTGATGATTTCCCATCCATAAAAAAAAAAACCCGCACTAATAAACGTTGGATAGCGTCTGTATAGTTACACAACGCTTTGTCTTCTTCTTTCGAAAGTCAAATTACTGACAACTGAAAGAGAGAAATCGGTGTGTAACTAATCATCCATACTAATTACTATATTACTAATCCATACTATATAATATTATAAATTCGAAAGTAACTCTGTCTGTCTGTTTGTGTGTTACCTTTTCACGCCTAAACCACTGAACCGATTTAGATGAAATTTGGTATAGAGATAGCTGGAGTCCCGGGAAAGGGCATAGGATACTTTTTATCCCGATATTCCCACGGGATCGAGACTTATGCGGGTTAAACCGTAGGGCGCAGCTAGTAATAATATAAATTCAAAAGTAACTCTGTCTGTCTGTCGGTCTGTATGTTACCTTTTCACGCCTAAACCACTGAACGGATTTCGATAAAATTTGGCAGAGAGATAGATTGCACCCCGGGGAAGGACATAGGATAGTTTTTATCCCGATATTTCCACGGGATCGACACTCCTGCGGGTGAAACTGCGGGGCGCAGCTAGTCTGATATAATTCTTACGTTTATTAGTAAGGGGGTTACTAGTTTATTAATACTCGTGTTCTTAATGACTTTATTATTCACTAGCTTCTGCCCGCGACTTCATCCGCGTGAAAGCACCAAGTAAAATAAAAGACTTACACATCATAATCAGCCTATAACGTTCCCACTGCTGGGACACAGGCCTCCTCTGTAGGAGGGAGTAGGCCGTAATCCACCACGCGGGCCCAGTGCGGGTTGGTAGATGTCACATGTCTTCGAATTTTTGGTTCTAGGACATGTTGGTTTCCTCACGATGTTTTCCTACACCGTTTTGAGAGCAGTGGTGATGAAATAATTTACACAAAGTAAAGCGCCTGTCCGGGTTCGAACCTACGACCTACAACGCGTAAGCCGCGGTCGTTACCACTGGGGGACCACTCCTCTTATACATAATACCTAATAACATCACACGTGTTTTTCGCCGAAGGGTTAGCACAGTATATAGTATACCCATTTTTCGCCAGTATTGTGTAAGTCCCATTTGATACGGGGCAAGCCTATTGCCATCAACCAGACACTAATTCAGACTATTACTGAGCAATTCCTGATAGAAAAACTCAATCACACTTTGCCCGAACTTGGAATTGAATCCAGGATCTCATGCTCAGCAAATACACTTGCGACCACTGGACCAGCGAGGCAGTCATTTCCATTTGAAAAGGCAAAAAAAATACTTACATGTTAGCATACTGCTGCATATACTGCAGATAAGCTTGCTGCATCATCATCATATGATTGGCCAACTGCGCAGGATCGTTCGGAACCGGCAAGTATCCCTCCCCGAAATTGTAATTAGGATATGGGGGGACCCTCCCATAGTTATTAACGAAGGAGGTCAGATAATTCTGCATTTCTACGTTATGGTTCTGATCGTTCTGCCTTGTCTCTGGTCGGGGAGGTTCCGTGACTCTTTCGGTTTGGGGCGTGGGCTCGGCGACGACCCTTCGGCGAAGTCCGTCGGTGTTCGGGACGGGAGTGGGCTGTGTCTCTATTCTCCGGGTTGGCGTGCAGACGAGGTGCATGGTGTGAGCTATCTGACTCTCATATGTCCGGAGAACGTCTTTCAGTATTGTGTTGTCGTCTAGGAGCTGGCCGGAGTATATTATTTTCTGTTCGTCTGTGCCCTGTCAAATAAATTATTGTGGTTTTAGATTTCTGATTAAAGGAGGGCGTACCTACTGAGACTAGGGCAACCAAAAAGAAAATGGCCGGCAGATATAAAGACGAAGATTAGTTTATAATGATAGATTTAATACACCCAGTGCGAGTGCGGTGCTTTTGATCAGACGATGCCCCGCTTGCTGGAATGTTTTAAGTGCCCGTTCACCTGCACCTTGGATGACCTAAAAATTGTCACTGATGCCGCAATTAACGTGGCCACCTACTAGGCTCAAAAAATATTTAAAAAAATAACGAGGAAGAGTACCATCGACACGAAAAGAAGAAGAATCTTGATTAGCTGTTTCACTCCCCGAAGCGAAGTAGTTTTACAGCCTAAATTACGAACCATCAAAAATTAATTGCAGGCTCGGGAACGAAGCACAACCGCGTGGAAAAACCAGTATAAAAAATGTTGTATTAACCTAATAAAATAGTCTTGGATAAACACGTGCACATGATGATCTCTACACTACGTAATCTTTTATTCTTATCAACAAAAATACCGTTCAATACATGCTTCATTTAATGCATAAATAAATAATGAATTCTTGAAGTATTGGTATGGAGGTAAAACTATAAAAACAAGAAGTTGAAGTCAACAAAATGACCAATTATTTTTTTGTCGTCTGCGAAGCAACCTTTCGTTTTGTGGGTTTTCTAATTCCGTGCTCAAGGTTATTGTTAATAAGGTCTAATCTCCAGCTGATGACGTCCTTTGAACATCAACAATTTGCCAAACAAGTCTAGATATTTCTTTCGCGGGAAATGGGGGTTTAAGGCCTATTAAATTACATTACACGATTTCTCGGGCCCCTGCCCGCAGGGACAGAGTAGTGTGATAACAAACAGGGAGTCAGGGTCCCTAAACAGGGCGACCGAGTGGCTAAGACCTCTCTGCTTCCCTGCCGCGATGTCGATCGAGGTGTAATAAGAGATAGGGAAACAGGGAGCCAATTTTTTGACGTTTAGGTAAAGTCGGCGCCATAATGCTAGACGTGCAAAGGTTTCCACGTTCGACTAACAAATGAGAGTGAGTTAAGGCCGGTAGTAATTTCTAGCTGAAGTGTAATAAGCGGTGCCCTAACTGGTAGGCAGAGAAATCGTTAAATGTAATAGGCCTTTTGTTCCACTATTGAAAAAAATATTATTTAAAAAATCGAAAATATTATGTTGGGTAAGAATGGATCCTGAAGAAGGAAGACCCAGAGTTGGGAGAAAAAAAAGACTGGATCCAGAAGGCTAGACTGAATCGAGAAACCAGAGTTCGGATTTTTTTTTGGGACGAAAGAGTCTCCTTTATCACGTTACACATCGTTGGGAAACGAGTTGATTACATGGAGCAATCACTCACCAAAAACCGCGCAACGTGAGCCCACATTCGCTTTTATAGAGGAGCCGCGAGAACTTCAATAGAGGCCTATGTCTGCTAAGGATGGTTCGATTACTGGCTACTTACAACTTGGCTCAGTCTGCGTTCTTTCATCTTCAATATTTTAGAAGATAGCTGACCAAAACGAATTCATGGTGTTTCACACCTTAAAAGGCAGAACGGATTTCGATGAGATTGGCACAGCTATTTTTTTTTTGCTGAATGGGCTTACTCTTGCCCTCGATCACGCCTGATGGAAAGCGATGGATGAGGTCTATGATGGAACGAGCGTGCCCAGAAGATGCCTAAGGCACTGGAACTCCCACGCATCGACGAAACACAGCAGGCTGCTTGACGTCGGGACTCCGGTGGGAGGGTGGTCGCAAACCAGGCGGGCGTTAGCCCTACCACCGCAAAAACCATGACCTAGGTTAGGACATACGTTCCTTTTTTCCGTTAGTGCGTTCCCGTGGTATAATTTCCAACCTTCACGTGGGTGTACGTGCGGATGAATTGGTGATACAACTACAAGACCGTCAATTTTAAACAGTCGCGGGAAGTGAAGGGAGGGTGTTTAGAATGTTAGTTTTCGACGGAATTTCGCTGTTATGAATATTTGCTTGTTATTAACGTACCCGGCTATAGGGAGGATGCGCTAAGGTTGTCTACGAAATTCATATTTTCTAACGGTTCTTTTTTTGCAATTTTGCAGGCTGACTGCAGGTTGTATTTTGATCAAAATATGATTCGCGACATTAACAAATATGTATGGATTAATAGAAAAGTAATAATTAGGATCGTCAGTTAGAGTTGGCCTCAAATGTCATGATTTCATAAAATATTCGTTCAATAAGGTAATTTGGACTTAAGAAAGTTGTTTTGATGATTGGATCAAAATGATTCGCGACCGTAACAAATATGTAAATACAGTGGCGAAGGGTAAATTTATGGCAGAGGGAAGCCGGAGCAAAAAAAAGATTCCAAAAGAAAATTTCAATGATAAAATTGACT
Organism: Amphipoea oculea; assembly: GCA_945859645.1. Classification (NCBI taxonomy): domain Eukaryota; kingdom Metazoa; phylum Arthropoda; class Insecta; order Lepidoptera; family Noctuidae; genus Amphipoea; species Amphipoea oculea. The sequence continues at coordinate 17,181,874 of OX243885.1, read as the reverse complement.
ATAGAGTGGCTATGTTGTGAATTTTCGAAGGGAACCCGGTGGAAATCGAGTTGTATGGTACCTTCGCCACTGGTATTTACACAATTCTTATGATTAGAATCATCAATACATCTCTCAAAGTACAGACGCCAGCACATCAACCTACTACAATCTGTCAAATTTCTTTAATAGATTTCAACTTTATTACTAAAGCATAAGGTTCAAAGTTGATTGGGAAAATGTGACAGTTTCGGGTAGGTTGATGTGCTGGCGTCTGTACATATTGCCTCGGACAACGTGATAATAATTATTACACGGATGACGGAAAGTCGGCTGTCTTGAGATACGAATTAATCTGTGCAGACAAACGCGCCAAAATTTCGAGCATTTTTCTTTGCATACGTAGTATTTTATTCACAAATCAAAATGAATCCGCCTCGCCTTTTCCCAACTATTTTGGGGTCGGCTTCCAGTCTGACCAGCCCCCTTATTCACAAACACTCGATATGCTTCCGTATCGTATCGAACATTAATCATTGTTATCGTAGGAGTCTTCACAATGCTGTTCACAAGTCAACAACCCGAAAATTTTGTCAGTTTAAATCAAGTAGACGCCCGCTATTCTTCCAACAGCCATTTGCTGTTGAGGGGAAGTCAAATCAGGTTATCGAAATGTCAGGTTTTTGATACGATAGCCTGTCGTATGGTTGTGAATCAGGGCTCGGGTGCAGCTGAATACCAGTATTTTACATAGTGCGACTGCCTATCTGACTGCCATAACCTTTTCTTCACAAGTAACTTAGCAGTATAACATTCAGTGGCCTCCTGCACCTGCTTTTTGGTGTAGGTAACTAGGTACCTACTATCTTGTAACTATTTTATTTATCACATAGGTTCTACTTGGTAATTGAATACCTAATGTTGTCAAGGGTGACCCGGTTGTACGATAAATGAAACACCTACGCCGCAGTAAAAAAAAAGTTACAGCTGTGACGTTGATATTATAGCCACGTAGCATTAATATGCAAAGGAATGTAGGTAATGCAGTAAAATGGTGAATTCATTAAACACAGGTGAGCTGTTGATGAACATGTGACCAGTTGTTTAAAAATTATAATGTTTATTATTTTTGCTATTTTACATTTCATTATGACAAAAACTTGGAAAAAGATTGAGGTTTTTTTGCAATGGGACGAGCTATAGTCTTTTTTATTTCTTTTGCCAAAGATGTAAACAACAATGTCCGCTCGAAATTGAATAAGATCGTTGTACAGGAACATTTATTTTAAGTAATGTTTGTTTTCGTGTAGTTAGCCCGGAGATTTAGACGGAAATAAACAGTACTTAAAATAAACGTTCTTTTATATCGATTTTATTCAATTTTGAGCATAAAAATAATAAATATAAGGTCTGTGTTGGTGTAACACACTACACTTGCCATTAATTTTTGCCATAAAATCGGCGTTTATTACTTAGTTAATTTACATTCACTCTGATTGTGTGTGCAATTAATACTATCGCTCGATAATTGCATTGAACAAGCGCAATGCAATTAACACTATCGCTCGATGTTGTGGTCGGCTTCCAGTTTAACCGGATGCTGCTGAATACCAGTATTTTACATGCAAGCCACTGCCTATGGGACCTCCACAACCCAGTTACTAAATAACACAATACCCCTTGGCATAACTGGTTGTCAGACTTTCTGGCTTCTAACGACCCGTAACAACTGTCAAAGATCTACATATATGACAGCCACGCACAACGGACCGAATGGGAGTCTAAGTGCGGAAAAGGGAGCCCCATCATCATATATGACAGCCGGGATCAATGGCTTAACACGATTTCCGAGGCACAAAGGGGCCTCGGTAGGTTATGAATGATCACCATCTCAACTAGCGTTGCTTAATCTTGCCCTTGGCTGTTATCATTTAGTCAGTTAATGATACACTAATTGATAATAAACATTTTTATCTATAAGTAATTTTACCTAAAGATAATTCCCATTTCTCAGGTGAATGTTATAAAACACACAAGGATACTAATACTAAAAGTGCTTAGAATGTTCTGCTTCACTGCCATTATTCAAATAAGTAAACTGTGACAAGCGCAAAAAAGGTATTAGTAACAAGTTTGTGAAACACAGTCAACGGAAACTTTTGTTAACATTTTTAAAATTGATAAAGAAAATCAACTTTTAGGTTAAAATTTCCATTAGAGGACCATTGATTTATGGGGTGATGAGGGGGGGAAGGGGGAGGGGGGGAGGGTGGCTGCCCCCTGTACCACCCCCAACCCGCGGAGCCCCATGGTTATGGAGATATCCATGGTTAAAGTTTTGAGGTTAGAATGAAAAATTCCATAAATGTCCATCGAATTATGGTACGGGAAGGCCCGGCTACCCCCCTATACCATCCCCATCCCGCAGAACCCCATGGTTATGGAGATATCCATGGTTGAAGTTTTTAGGTTAGAATAGCGCTATTTAATCAAACTTGGGGAAGAGCTTCCCTTTTCCCCTAGTTTGACTCCGCCTTATCTCCGGCGCTGCGGGAAGAGCAGCCCTTCCGCCCTTGCGTGACGAAGCATGGTCACTCATGCTCGGCTCCGCAGCTTCACAGCGGGCGAGGGCTGCTCTCCCTCCGCGCCTCCGGTTTTTTATATACACTCTAGGGGTAGGGCAGACAAGACCACGTGGAAAGTGGGGTGCTCTGATTCGGTTTTGGGTATTTTTCGGATATTCATATAATGAGAATAAAAAACAAGAAATTTTGGCGTCGCTTTACGTTCCGTTCCACAGTTTAAACAAAAATTAATTATTTTTTGTGTAAAAAAGTCGAATGTTATTGCATAATACAGCACGATTATTGTGCACATTAATTACACACCAAATATAATATGTGAATATATGAAAATAAAATAAAATTTAAATAAAAAGTATGACATAAAGTTGAATTAAATACACCTCTACCGTCAACGGAACGTGAAATGTCAACTTTGACGTCTACCATGACAATTTATCTAACCTAAAAATTTGCAAATGGCGAGCTATTTTCCAATTTGTATGGAAACTTTAAAAAATTATATCTCGTAAACTGTGATACTCCGCGGTTTGAAATTTTGTAAAAAGCTTTCTATTTATGAGTACTATCTACAAAAAAAAAATGAACTTCCAAATCGATGGTCCTTTAATGGAAATTTTAGCCATATTTTTTTATACATGAAAGGGTATTTCATGATAGTCCCATCGCAAAAAAAAATCATAAAACCGCTTGTCGAAAATTAAAAAAAAATATTCATATCTCCTAAACTATCAAAAATCGCGGATCATACATGGAGTATTTTCGGATACCCCTAGGCATGAGGAATCAAAAATTTTTTTTTATTGATGTCACTATTTGGTCCACCCCACCCTGTATAGATTCTACTTGGAAAGCTGTTAGTTTTGAGCCTAGCTACTAATAGTGAAAACAATGAAAATTATAACCAGTCTGTCTATATATTGCTTTATCCATAATCGGTTTAGTATAAAATAATTAGGCATCATTTTAAATAACCTCCTTTTTTTTTTGAAGTCGGTAAAAAATAAAGGGATAAGCAAGGAGTATGTACAGTGCGGCGGTTGAGAGAATATATTCTTGACACTTACGAGACTTACGTTGTGGTGATGACCTGCCTAAAATAACATTCTTGAACTTTTAAAATTAAGTATGAATGCCTGGTTTCTGCAGTGCTTTTTGCCACAGTTATACAACATACATTTCAAAAATAGACAGCAGTTTCATACATATGTGCAATACTTACACAGTCAAAATGTATGGAATGGCAGATATTTTTATTAACTGAAAAATCTCTAAGCTCTGGTGTGTCGGCGTCCCTTACACAGTGCAATTATCTTGATGGTTGATAGACGTTATCTACATTCCTAAATACTCAGTGGAGGTGGACGGAGAACTTGATATAAATAGAGTTTGGAGGGACCTCAGAAACTGGGGATTGGTAGCGATATTAACATCCCGAAGTAATTTTCACCAATGCTCAATTTGCTCCATTAGCAATTTATGTTGTATGAGAAATTCATACGAAAACAGTCTTCAAAAGCTATAAATATTTTCAAAGCTTAATTATTTTAGCGGCTATGTAACATAACATTGTAATCATAATACTCACAGGTTTACTGGGGTAAACTTCGGATAGGTGTCCCTTTAACTGCCTAACCGTCCATGATGACTCGCATTCGATATTTTGATCCTCAATCTGTTGATTCGGCGCCTTTACAATCAAAGTCACGTTATTTGGTATCATCTTCAATCATCCAATTGTGCTGTAGTATTAGATAACACTTTAAAATCCCGTGATTTTTAACACACGCAGCCAATTCAGTAAATTGCTTTTCAAAGCACTTCAGATAAAAACACAAGAATTTAACACTGACGCAATAAAACCACAAAAGTACTTTTATTTATCAAGTCTGTCTTCTAAATACGTAATGACCAAATAAAACGGTTCAGATGTAAATAAATACTTAGATAAATGGGGCTCGGCACTTGTCAATTTGCCCATGAAATTATCTGTCGTTACTCCATTGGTCCACCGTTCGATTGTGACGTCGAAATATTGTTTTCATTTACTGTTTCGTGTTTGACACATATGATATATGTCGCCTAGAAGATGTGTCACATGGCGTGTTATTATTGGTCATGAACGTGTTTCAACCAATTACAACCCATTAAAATTAATCAAAAAGGTTCGGTAGATCCGATTTCGAAAACGTTTCTTTACAAGGTTGCTCCTATATATAAAAGTACTCTGTGAGGTTGCTTTTGATGTTTTCAAGTTCTATGTTCGTATGCTGTACTGACCAAATATCTTAAAAAAAAAATAGGACTTTGCACAGAATCAAACATGAAAACAAAATATAAAAAAACCGGTTAAGTGCAACGCAGACTTAGCCGGTTTTTTTCCTCATTATTCCATACCGAAACTATATTTATTTTTATCATGGCTACCAATTACGGTTACATAGAATATACACTGGATATAGTCCTGGGTCCAATCTTATAATACCGCTTATTAGTAATAGGGGTCAGTTCTCGGAACTGTACATATAAGAATTAGAATATTCTTTTGAAGTGAAACTTCTTAGGCAATTTAAAAATAGGACGAGAATTAGTCAAGGACGCGTCCCGTGTAGACACATCGTTACATGAGAGAGAATAAAGATTGTAAGATTTAGTTATAAAAAGTTTCACTACCATTACGTATACGGTGCGGTGCTGCACACGCATTTTTTCATGTTATCGTTATTGTACACACAGATTGTACACCCTAGAATCTAGAGGTATGTTGTAGAATGTTTTTTTTTTGTGTTGTGTGACCTCAGCTACTGGAAAAATCTATCTATTGAAGGGTACTTAGTCTGTGATCTATTGTGATAGTCTATCAAAAAGTACTCTGTGATTGTGATTGTCAAACTGTCAAAGCAGTGTCACTACTGACTGTCACTGCATGCACTGTCAATGTCGAAAAAGTGGAAATACGAAATCGGATCAAAATCGTATTAATTTATCCTTAAAATCATTAATAAAAATGAATTCAAACTCATTGAAATCGTAATAAATTCTATATTGTTAATACCAATTAGTCAAATAGGCATTATTTGCAAATAGAAGTGTATATGTAACCTCTACCTTTACAAGTTTGCTTACAAACATATCTGCTATCATGGGCGTAACTGTGTAAGTTGTGTTTTAAAATTAAATATTACACACACAAACATAAACTCTCACCTTCGTCCCATGAGGGTATGCAGAAACTGCAGAACGCCACCTGCTACGATCCTTACATACTCCCGTTGCTTTGTTTACGTCCATACACCTTTTTGTATGGATGGGAAATCATTAAATGACCCCTCCCGCTCTGGGTGGAGCGGAAGGGAGTGTTAGACTCTTACTGACTAAAACCCATCCGTGTTCCTTCCTTAGCCCTTTATGTTCCGGGGTAGCGGTAACCCTTTCGGACAATCCCGCACCCCCGACAATCCCGCACTCCCCCGTCCATACACCTGAGGGGCAATTCTCGTAATTTTAAGAATGTTCACAGTCTGCTCTGTCTGAATCTCTCAAAAATACCTATAATTTCCCTACATTTTTGACAAGATTTTGACATTTGTTTGTCGCCGAGATGAGACTGCTACTAGATTTTGAACATTTTAAATTAGGAGAATTGGCCCAAAAACCTGACATTTCAATAACCTGATATGACTTTCCCTCAACAGCAAATAGCTGTTGGAAGAATAGCTGGCGTCAATTTGATTTAAACTGACAAAATTTTCGGGTTTTGGACTTGTGAACAGCGTTGAGAAGACTCCTACGATAACAATGATTAATGTTCGATATGATACGGAAGCGTATTGGGTGTTTGTGAATAGCTATGCTGGTCATACATGCACGCCACGCCGCCGCCGGTGGCGAGTAGAATAGAAAACAAACTCAGGTGTTAAAGAGTTCTGTGTGTATTTTCAGATTGCAGCAGTACCCGGTTCCTGACAACAAAACAGGGACATATGTGATAGAGCTGCTGTCTAAACGAATACTTGCTTTAGGAGCATCACAACAGGGGCAGTTCCTAGTCGACTGTGAGAGTTACTTGTCACATCCACAAATGGGTTAGTATGTCATAATACTAACCTACACACTAATACTGTTTTTATATTTATTTTCAATTTTTTGCTGTAAACTTCCCACTGCTGGGCAAAGGCTTCCCTACTCTCTTTCCACCTCTCTCTGTCCAGAGCTGCCAAGGACCAATGTTTATCAAAGGAGTCCAGCTCATCCCGCCATCTCTGTCTGGGCATGCCGTGATGTTGTTTGCCATTAAGAGGAACACACTAATACTATACTTTTACTTAAATAAGTTATGTGGAGACAACAATACGGTAATAATTGAGAACACTGGCAATATTAATGCACAAGACTATTTTGGAACTATCAAATAAATCCTAACATTGAAATTAAAAACCGGCCAATTGCGAGTCAGACTCGCACACAAAGGGTTCAAGTACCACCGTACAATTATATTTAACACTGCATATATAAAAAAAATCAAGTTTGTTGAATGGGAGTCCCTCTTAATTTATTTTATTTTAATTTAATTATTTATTTTTAAAGTGAATATACAATTAAGTACCTATTCTGTAAATATTTCAAGCGTCTACCTATTGCCGTTATTAATATCGAGCAAAAAACGGCAAAAAATCACGTCTGTTGTATGGGAGCCCCCCTTAAATATTTATTTTATTCTGTTTTTGGTATTTTTTGTAATAGCGGCAACAGAAATACATCATCTGTGAAAATTTCAACTGTCTTGCTATCACGGTTCATGAGTTACAGCCTGGTAACAGACAGACAGATGGACAGTGGAGTCTTAGTAATAGGGTGCCGTTTTTACCCTTTGGGTACGGAACCCTAAAAAGTGAGAAAAATAACTTTAATTTTGGAAGTCTGTATCAAAAAACGAAAATGCGGAACCAACGACACCAACTTCCGAAATTAAAGTTATTTTTCACGTCTTTTTTTTGGATGTTGGTTGTATTTTTTTTTTAATTAATCATGTTTTTGTCTCATTTTTGGTTTTTATATTATAAATCCTTAAATTATGGTCTATGATCAATAAAAATGACTATCTGTTTAAACATCACCCAAAGTGACAAGTTTTAATCACTGGGTGTTGCTCAAAGGGAAAATATTTGCTAGTCAAGATTCAATCTCGATTTTCGTTCTTTAACTGGTCAAGCCCCGCGCGTACTACATGTGGCACAATACAATAGAAAATCAATTGTGTCTCATTAGCGGGTAGATTTTCGTTATTTATCGTCATTTACAGGTGTTATTAATATTATATTATTTGTAATACCGCACCGCACCACAACCGCGGCACGTGTCACATCCCAACATATATTGTGTCAAACGAAATAACAAACGAATACCAATATACTATATTTTCAATGTAAGTGAAAAAACCAATGTAAGTGAAAAAAAAAACCAAAAAAAAAATTTGTGCGATGAATGATGAAATGATGATAAATAACGAAAATCTACCCGCGGGGATCAAGCAATTAAAAAAGAAAACAAGAAGGGTGGCAATAACCCCGAAGTTGTTTTAAAAACTACCACGGACCCTCAGCTTTCCAAAGCAATAAAAATAATAAGTACTTTGATTTGACTCTACCTTTGACAAACACCTAAAATTAAATTCCAGGTACTACAAAAACAGTCCACATTTTCCATAACTCTGAGCAGCCTGCATCTGTGTTCTCAATCCTGGATACCGGTGCCAAAAACATCCATGTTATAGCAGACGGACTGTTTGACTTGCTGATGATGAAGCTGTCCCAACACTATACTTCTAAGAAACAGACCAAGATCGAGAGCAAGGGACCGAGGTTTGAGCTTGGTGACTTTTGCGTTAAGCTCGGTTCTGTAACCATGAATCAGAGTTTTAAAGGGATACTTGTGGAGGTTAGTGTTTTTATTGATACTTATACAGGGTTATTAGCTAGGGAAACTCCTCAGACTTGCTTCGTATTGATATCTAAACAAGTTAAAACAAAAAGAAATTAATATAATGAGTTTTTAGGTTTTATAGGGGTTATCAACAGCAGGAAGTGTAGTCACTTGAAATTTTAGACCAATATTTCAACTGACTTGAAATATAGAATAGCCTCTTTATTATGTACACCATATAAATTACAGACATTAATATAGGAACTAAACCACTAAAACCACGAAGTATCACTTAAAAAAAAAAAAACAATTTTTTGTGTAACTTTCACAGGCGTGATCGGCATCGATATTTAAATACGATTAAACAAAAAACAAACACAGTGTTGTTACATACTTCAAGTAACAACACTACTAACGGTCGTTGACCCCAAAAAAATCATCAAATCTTTTTTATTTTTTCGTGTATAGATATCGTTACTCATCACGTCTGCGGTGCGTGCGTGCGTGGTGCGTTTTAAGCTAGCTAATTTAAGTTCGCCCTGTATTAATACGAGCCGTGTGCCATAAGCATTCCCATCGGGAAAAATTTCAAAATTCCATACAAAATCAAAATGAAAAGTCATTTATGCAAATTGATTGAGAATCAGCACTTTTTGAACCTCAAAATTACATAAGACAGTCCTCTAAAACGTCCGCCCTTCACCACTTCCTAGTGCTTCAGCTGGGAAGAAGAAGTGGCGCAACAAACTCCCCAGCAGCACATATCTATTCAGTTAGAAGAACTTGATTCTATGCAATGGTATGCAAAAAAATTAACATAACAAAACTAAGAAACACAAAACATTAAATTACTTTCCATAATTATGTCAGCTAGCACACGCCAATATACCAACAAAAACATTGAATTAGTCAATACCTAATCTATCTATCTAAGTATACAGGGTGCAATTAAATTCATGGGCATCCTTTTAAGGGGTCATTGTACTCATCGTTATGAACAACTTTTAGGGCCAAAGCACACACGCTACTTTTAGCATCGCGATCGGCGATTTAGCCGCTTTTTAGAAGCTAAATGCAGCGACCAAGCATTCCACACCGTACACTTAAAAACGCCAAACGCGGCGATTCAGTCGCTTTTCGGAAGCTTGATACAGCGGCTCAACGCTAAACTCCGCACACATTCGGATGCCGGTCGCAGCGATTTTGCACTTGTGTCAGCATCGGAGCAGTCGCTAAAACGCGCGATTCCGATACTGCATTCGAACGCAGAGAGTCGCCGAAACGCGATGCAGCATCGGAGCAGTCGCTAAAACGCGCGATTCCGATACTGCGTTCGAACGCAGAGAGTCGCCAAAACGCGATGCAGCATCGATACAGCCGCAAAATCGCCGATCGCCGATGCTAAAAGTAGCGTGTGTGCTTTGGCCCTTACTATGGGACTAAAATCGCGAAAAAAAATCAGGTGTTCCTTGCATTTATGTTCACATAACTCGTCAAAATGTATGGAAGAGCTGATTTTTTTTCGCGATTTCAGTCTTGGTCCCATAGTAAAAGTTGTTCATAATGATGATTACAATGACCCCTTAAAAGGATGCCCATGAATTCAATTTCACCCTGTATAAATAAAAATGAACCGCCGAAATGTATGTACGCGTATAATTAATCCCGACCGACTGCACCAAATTGGATAATTCTTTTTTTGTTGTGTGCGGTGTTGCCAAGACAAGGTTTGTATGAAAGAAAATTCGAAAAAAAAATTGTACCCGTGCGGAGCTGGGGCGGGCCGTTAGTCAGAAATAAATACGTAAACAAAACTACCTACATAAAAGCATCCAGGCAAAAGGGCGTGCCAGCTTACATGTGCAATGTAACTTCTACACCGTATAGCTTCTGGTCGCGACTTCGTCCGCGTGAAATTGCTGCCGGATTCACCCCGTCGCGTCACATCGCTTGCCCGCGCTGTACTTCGTTTTGGCTTGGCGTTATTTCTGACTTATTTTGCTTTTGCTCGGCTTCTCCGGTCCTAGCGTAATGTTAGCCTATAGCCTTTCTCAAGAATTAGGCTTTCACAAGCAAAAATATTTTTTCAAATCCGACTTGTGGTTCCAGAGAACAGCGCGATCAAAAAAAAAAAAAAAACAAACAGAATACTTTGCCATCACTCACTGACACAACGGATATACATTAAAACCGAGTACATCCCGAGGACAGCCGAACACATCCGAAGCGGTGTCGGTTACGCGCGAATTCAATGGTTTTTTCCTATACCCAACACGCCTAAAGAAGTTTTCACTTCAAAAAACAACTCTACAGCTTTATTATTAGTATAGCTTTATCTCTTTTAGGGGAAGAACTGGCAAAGTCCTTGGGGCTCACCTTCCTTATATAAGGAACTCAATTTTTCAAGCTTCTAAAGCTGGTTTTGGCTGTGCGTTCTGTTAGTGAATTTAAGATTATTACTTACTATTAACTTACTCATTAAGTTATTTACTATTAAAATACTGGTATTCAGCTGCATCCGGTTAGACTGGAAGCCGACCCTAACATAGTTGAAAAGGCTAGACAGATGATGACTTTCTATTAAATTATTTTCTTGAATGTTTTTGTTTTCAAACATTTTGATTTCATTTTATTTCAAAACTGATAGGCGTAGCATACCTACCTGTCTAGTCCGCCATTTTGATTTTTCTTTCAAAATGGCGGCCACACTTCAAACCTGTTTTGAAAAAAAATCAATATTTCGGTCATGCCAGGCTCCATATGAAAATCTGCAAACCCTTTTTCTTTTTTTTTAAAGATAGAATATCGGCCATGCGTAACACCAAGCGCGGTGTGGAATCTACTACGAGAGTTCATACAAGGTTTGCTGGGACCCTCGATTCCTGTGCATCCAACACAGCATCTCCACAGCAAGATGAACGAGATCTACACGCCGATAGACACTATTTACCAGTACCTAGAACATTTCAGTGCGTACAGGAAGGTGACAGGCATGAGAAGTACGTAGCTCATAGAAATATCAAGGTGTATGTTTGTGCAAGTGAATTAGTTGTAAGTTATGTTTTAATAAATATTTACGAATATAATACGTTTTTTTTAATGGTTTTTATCCGACTTCAAAAAAGGAAACGCCGGGAGAGACGTCTTAGAAGGACATAGTGACTCTACTGGTGATGTAATGGGGGGAGTTCAACACCACACTCTCCCTTATGGGACGCGGCCATAAGTCGCATTCGCACCCGCAGCCCACGACCCAGGTGTACAAGGGAATACCGGGCTTACCGGGGTGGTTTTGTAAAAGTCTGACAGACCCCTCTGCCCACCCCAGGGCAGAGGACATCCATGAGGATTCCCACCCGACAAAAAAAAGGTTACAAATGAGGTATAGACAACATAGAAATGTTCATATATCTATGATAGACATTGAGGGCTTGAAAGGCGGTCGCGAGTGTCGCGACTGAAGTTTTGCGCACAATGTAGTCTCGACGCCACAAATTTTGCTATAGTATTTTTATTATACGAAACGATGCGCACTTTACTTGTTTGTACGAAATGTCAAAACACGCTGTGAATGTGTGCGTGAAGACGAGTAGCACGCATGCGCGCACTGACGCACCCGCACACTGACGCACGCGCGCACTGACGCACCCGCACACTGACGCACACGCACACTGACGCACGCGCGCACTGACGCACCCGCACACTGACGCACCCGCACACTGACGCACACGCACACTGACGCACACGCACACTGACGCACGCGCGCACTGACGCACCCGCAAACTGACGCACCCGCACACTGACGCACACGCACACTGACGCACACGCACACTGACGCACGCGCGCACTGACGCACCCGCACACTGACGCACCCGCACACTGACGCACACGCACACTGACGCACACGCACACTGACGCACACGCACACTGACGCACACGCACACTGACGCACACGCACACTGACGCACACACTTCCGACTTCGCCACTGTCTCGGATGGTACCGAGAGCTCCTGCGCTTACACACATTAAAAGAGTGTTTGATGTTCACTTGGTAACCGCGCGCGTTGGTACTGCCGTCTCGCGATGCCACTGATGCGGCGATGCCATGCTCTGTGGAGAGGCCTATGCAGTAGTCTTATAAGGGTCAGTTTCCATCCACCAAACAGAAAAATCATCGCGGATCCTGCAATTTTTAAATTTCACTGATTATGTAATTGTGTATATTTAAATAAAATTCGACGGAGACATCAAGCGTTTAGGTACTTGCATGCTCGAAGATTCACGAGCGCCCAATCGCGGATACTCGCGAACGCGCCCGAGCGTTCTAGACGCCTCCCGAGCATACCCGCAACAGACGATCTGTTGATCCACCACGGCGCGGCTACGTCCGAAGCGCACTTTTGTCCTTGGTGTGAATGAGGCCAGGAGGATACCCGAACATGCACGAGGATTTTTCCAAAAACAGCCTATAATTTTCCCACTACTGGGACACAGGCCTCCTCTCTTTGAGAGGGAGTGGGCTGAGCGGAGATATCCACCACGCGGGCGCAGTGTGGGTTGGTAGACTAGATGTCACATGTCTTCGGTTTTTTGGTTCTAGATCATGCCGGTTTCCACACGATGTTTTGGTGTGTTCCCAACGAGTTACACTGTAACATGTCACAGTGTGACTCGTTGGTAACAACCGCTTAGGTTAGGTTAAAACTGTGACCCCTACGCACGACCTGCATTGGCGTATACAACATTATTTTTAGTATATGCGAAACCTGAATATAGTTTGTTCAGAATAAGTAACTGAATCGATTCCAATAATTTTTACCCCATGTTATATTTTGGCCCAAAAATATTTAAAAAAGGTTAATAGTTGGACACCCCGAGTATATTATACTGTGCCCCGAGGAGCGACTAACTAGGTAGTTATCTACCATACGCGCACAATGGCGCGGCGCCGGCGCACAGCGAGCGGGGCGGGGGTGCAGCAACCTCAGTCACCCGGGTACCACTGGTTGGCGCGCACGTGTCGCGTGGGTCCAACTGCATAATCGCGAGCGCGCGGCCACCGCGGGCCACAGTTGTGTTTCGGTTGATCGTGTACTTACCTATCGTATGTAAAAAGTGTCGTGTAACTGGACTGGACGTGGACTTTCTCATACACAAACGTCCAGTACACAGAAACAACGATAACAGTGATAACGTCTCCCTACAATGCTTTGCCGTGATGATTAACATTTTTAAACACGCCAAGATGGTTAATTGTAGAAAGTTATTATTTGTACCTACAGCCTGCTGTGGTTAAGTAATGCGATGTTTAACACTTTTCATCCACTTTGAACAAATCGCATTGACTACATTGTATCACTTACGGCTTACGAATAGATAAGTAATTACTTATTCGTAGCTTACGGCTGCATTTATTTACGAATAAAGTACATTATAATAACTACCTACACTTGACCATTACGACAGTCCAAAGCCTGCAAGTGTGATGGAAAATGTTATCACCAGTTAATTACAATACAATCGCCGCGCCGTACCTAACGGCACGCGGTGGGGGAGACCATGTATTTGGACGGACAAACAGGTAACATAACAAGCTTATAACTTGGTGATTATTCATGATACAGTTTTGAAATTTTGTACATAGATTCTTTACATAAAAATACTAGACACGTGTTTCGGGTTTCACATATACTAAAAATAATGTTGTATAGGAGGGGGCTCCGTGCCCACCCTAGAATGGTCTCAGGCCCACCCTAGGATGTTTGGGGACCTATTCGAAATTTTAAGCTGGATACTTACATAATATAACTTCACACAAAAGCAATCAAATAAATAATTTACCACCAAGACCTACACAAACTTATTATTACCTACATAATACATTCCATTTAGTTACTTTTGAAATCTCAAAAATAATTGAATCTACTAATAAGCAACGAAATAAGCTAGAGTATTATTATGATTAGACGGCCCGGGGACAAACGCATCGGCAATCGGCCATACAGGCCACTGCAGGGGTTGCGCAGGTCGTTGGAAGGATCCGGCGTCTGGGTCTCGAGGTGGCTTTGCACTGAGGCCCTCTGTTTCCATGGGCCTCGGAAAAAGCCACCACGCGAATTACACAAAGTGGTGGGAGGCGTCCGCATCGATTTCGAGTCGACGATGAAGTACCTACAACTTATCCTCGACAGCTGGTGGGACTTCGGGCCGCACATTCAGCGGCTGGTCCCCAGGTTGATGAGCGTTACAGCTCCTCTTGCGCGACTGCTACCCAATTTGGGGGCCCAACGCCTCCTGCCGGAGACTCTAAGTGGAGATTGTGCGGTCCATGGCCCTGTATGGGGCGCCCGTTTGGGTGGACACTGACGGCCCGCAACATTGCAATATTGCGAAGGCCGCAACGAGCGATAGCTGTTAGGGTGATAAGAGGATACCGTACGATCTCCTACGAGGCAGCAACTCTCCTGGTCGGATCAACGCCCTGGAATCTGCATAGCTATTCACAAACACTCGATACGCTTCCGTATCGTATCGAACATGAGTCAATGCCATCGTAGGAGTCTTTTCAACGCTGTTCATAAGTCCAAAACCCGAAAATTTTGTTAGTTTAAATCAAATAGACGCCCGCTATTCTTCCAACAGCTATTTGCTGTCGGGGGCAAGTCAAATTAGGTTATCGAAATGTGTCGTTTTCGATGCGATAGCCTGTCGTAAGGTTGTGAATAGCTATGCTGGACGCGAAAATCCGTGCGTCCCTATATCAAGGATTTGCGAAGCTTGCGCGTGGTCTGCCTCCGGTTTCTCGGAATCGATCCACGAAGGACAGCTCCGTGAGATCCTAGTGGCTGAATGGAGGGAGCGACTTGCGCAACCCAGGTGGGTGCTCGCCACAATAGTGGTGGTAAAGCCTGTTATGGAATAATGGCTGGAAAGGCAGCATGGCGCCGTTGGCGCCCTGAGTTGCCGGCTGACGCAGGTGCTTGGACACGGATTTCGGGAAATACCTGCGTCGCATAGGTCGGGAGCGGACGCCTGCTTGTCATCACTGTGTGGACTGGCACGAGGACACGCCACAATATACGTTGGAGGAGTACAGCTTGGGCCCAACAGCGCTGTGCCCTCGTCGCGACACTTGGTGTGGGTGATCTGTCATTTTCGGCGGCGGTTCAGCCCATGGTCGGAAGCGAAAACGCGTGTGATGCTGTGGCCTCTTTTTTTGCGAGGAGTTGATGCATGCAAAGAAGGCGGCGGAGACGGAGAGAGAGCATACCTCTCATTCCACCCGCACCAGAAGAGCAGCCGGGCGTCGAAGGGTGCTTAACGATTTCCGGCCACCATAAGAAGGGGCCTGCGGGCGGCGAAATTGGGGCCGTGTCATCGCTCGAGCAGTCGGGCTCAAAGAAGTGGCACGCAATAGTGGGGTTTTAGTCGGTAGGAGTCCGATATCATAACCCTCCGTTCTTCCCGGACGGAGGATAAAAAAAAAGCTTAGGGGCCAGGCCCCCCCTAGAAAGAAGCCTTAGATATGCCAATGCGAGCCGAGTGAGCAGTGCCGCGGCAGCGGCCGGTGAGTACCAGAAACGACTTGCGCAAAGAAAAAAAAGAGCTAAAAAGAGAAAATTGCGATTGTTCCCAACGAGTCACACATGTTACAGTGTGACTCGTTGGGAACAATCGGATGTTTTCCTTCAACGTTTTGAGAGGATTCCGCTTGGTGGAACCTGACCAGGCTGATGATGAACTTATTTTTTATTACCCGACTGCGCCAGAAGGAGGGTTATGTTTTTCGAGAGCATGTATGTATGTATAATTGTTTGGCACGCTCTGCGGCCTGAACGGCTCGATGGATTTTAGCTTGAGAGGTGTTGTTAGATTCGTATTTACTGTGAGAGTGACACTGGGTATATCAAAATAAAATAAACAAAATGGCGGATTTTTGGCGCCATATTATGCCTTCAAAATTTTTTTTTTCTCAAAACCTATCGAGTGGGGTATCAAAATAAAGGGTTTTAAAAGGAGATTACAAAAATATATACAACTTACATGGTTAAAAGTAATTCAAAGTGACAAATCGTAAAAAACACGTACCATCAACTAAATCGTCTGCGAAATCGTTCACATTTGTAAACTAAAAAGCTGGAAATAAAAAAAAGTACTTTTAAGTACTTTTTTATGGCAATTGCTACTAACCTATCTTTTAGCTGGACCGAGTGTAGCCGTCTAACTTGCAGCTAACGAAACATTTCATCGTGTTTACTATTTACCACGGATTATTTCAAAATAGGGCAGACATTGAAATACCTTAAAGTCTAGGATGCCATTACTATTACATCCGCCGGAGTAGTTAAAAGTAATAAACAAATCACGGGTTTCGTTGCTAATAACAACAACATACAGCACTATAAAAGGTGATGTGTTGAGTAATACTGATCATTCGTTTGTAACTGTGTCTACAGTGAAGCAGTAAAATGAAGATGTTGGTAACCTTAATTATTTTGTTGCAAGGTATGTAAGCCTATTTTTAACCGACTTCAAAAAAGGAGGTTCTGTATTCGACCCGTATGTATGTTTGTATGTCCGCGATTTTCTCAAAAACTTACAAACCAATTTTGATGATTCTTTCGCTAATGTGATCTACATATTTTCAGGAAGGTTTTAGTATATAAAACATTAGGTCATTATTCTTATGTACGATGTTATATGCATAAATGTACTGCGTTCTCCGGCATTTCCATGCGAATTTTGATGATTCTTCTAGTCGGTGTCTTCAATTCTTCAATGCACTAGTGTTAATTGAATTTGTGTGGGGTAGGCGCAATAAAAGGTGAAAAAAAAAAACTAAAAAAATATACTTACTACATTGTGAAAAATAACTTTAATTCCGGAAGTCGGTGTCAAAAATCGAAAAAGCGGAACTAACGACACCGACTTCCGAAATTAAAGTTATTTTTCACTTTGTAGTATTTTTTTTGAAGTTGGTTGTTTTATTAATTTAATAGCTCATAGCTTTCCTTTGTTCCCATCTGCACCACCGGTGGTACTAGCGGGAAATTTCGCTCTCTACAGGGTGTTACGGAAAGGGTATATCAATACAAACGGGTTGAAGAGTGTATCTGGTCTAGAATCTCTCTACAAAATTTCAGCTCAAAAGCAGTAACTTTGAAAATGCTTAATATTTTTTTATTTCGATAGTTTATTAAATTGAAATCATAACAAACGTGTCACCGCACTACGAGGGTCATTATCCATTATCTGTAGTGTGTCTGTGCGCCTAGTACACGCACATCACGCCGCCGCGCGCCAGTGCAGCGCCGTGATGTCGAAATAAAAAAATATTAAGCATTTTCAAAGTTAATGCTTTTGAGCTGAAATTTTGTACAGAGATTCTAGACCAGATACACTCTTCAACCCGTTTGTATTGATATACCCTTTCCGTAACTTCCTGTATAGTAGATACCACCATTTAATTATGCCGGGGCCACACTATACGGGAAAATCGCGATAAGTTGTTTCTTATTGGCTGACATCGTAGGTCCAGCCAATGAGCATCAACTTTTCGCGCAAATCTTCGCGTTATCGTGATAGTCTGGCCCCAGCATTAGTGGTACTTACTAGTGAGTGGGATTGTTCATTTCCAACCTTTGTTCCCACTGTACCACCGAACTGAAACACCGGTGATACTGGCAGGATATTTCGTTCTATACTTATGGTACTTTTTGGTCTAGTGGTCGCAAGTACTACTGCTGAGCATGCGGTCCTCGATTTGATTCCCGGGTCGGGCGAAGTGTTGTCTGGATTTGTGCTTGGTGGAAGGCCATAGGCTCGCTCCCTATTACATAGGACCTAATATAGCGGGCGAAATGTGGGTGTACTTTAGGTATGCAGCGGTACACTGACTGACCCTTTGGGGAAAGTTGAGTTTACACTATAGCTTCGAAAAAAAAATATGACTTTTTCAATAGTATAGTCAGCATCAAAAGTCGATTAACACTATCATTTTTACATGTTATTAAATTGACAACAACTTTTTTCAATAAACTGATATTTAGCTTTTCACATAATAGACAAGAGTATATTCTAAAAAAAAATTCTTCTGCTGCAATTTTGAAAAAATTTTTTGCTCAATAACTAAGATTAAAAAAACCGAAGTGCTAATAAACTTTTGATGCTGACCGTACTAGGTACTCATTTTGAAATCAACTTAATCACACGGGTTCAAAGTTGATATTCGCTTAAATGGATTATCACTACAGCCACACCCCGGACACTCCATACAACGCTCGCAAAATAATTACCTACTGCTACTACATTAAACAATGACGTTTGTATACTTATGAATGTGTGCGTGAGGTACTTGTGTTTGCGAGCGCTCTTGTTAAAGAACTGCGACGAATACGCCGACGTGCGGGGTGAGGTGCGGTATCTGATGTTAGTGCGGGGAAGGGAGTGTCCTTTCTGTACGTAGTACTTTAAGTATTCTGTGCTACAGCCTAACCTTTCGGTTACTTGTTTTGTTTCAGCATGCAAAACATTATCAGTAGAAATGGACATCATCGATTGCGGAGTCGATCACGCATTAGATGTGGCAGAAGGAGATGTCGAGATTTCGCAGTATCCCTGGGTCGGCATTCTCTTCTACACTTACTGTGAGTTAGTTACGTGTCTACTACTTGCCTTCGAATCTGCCTGCCTGGTGCTGTTCACCCTATGCACTTCACCTCTTTTTTTTTTTTTTTTTTGTTAGCCTATTTTTGTGTCCTACTGCTGGGCAAAGGCCTCCCCTTTTTTCTTCCAAACCTCCCTGTCTTGTGCGATCTCTGGCCATGTTGGCCCTGCGAATGATATTAGATCGTCACGCCACCTTCGTCTTGGTCTACCTCGACGGCGATGTCCTGCCTCAGGCGTCCAGTGAGTGACGATCTTTGCCTATCTCTCCGGGTGCATTCGTGAGACGTGTCCGGCCCATTCCCACTTCAGCCTGGCTGTTTCTTCTCCAACATCCGCTACTTGAGTTATGGAGCGCAGTGTGGTGTTTCTAACTCGAACTGTACGCTTAACACCTAACATGCTGCGCTCCATTGCCCGTTGGCAAATCTTGAGTTTGGACTTCTGTTGTTCAGTAAGTGACCACTTCACCTTTTTTTTTTTTTTTTTTTTTTTTTTTTTTTTTTTTTTTTTTTTTTATTGCTGAATGGGCCCGCTCTTGACCTCTACGGGGTCAAATTAAATTAGTGAAACTCCGCAAACGTGATTGGGTATCCATATCTAAACACGATAAACAAAAAGAAAACTGATTTTATCAACACATAGTTCAAGTCCTGGAACGGTCGTGGACCGAATTTTTATTACATTTTTATTCCATCAACTATTTTTTGTTACCGTGTTTCAAAATCGATACCCATCACGACTGCGAAGTTTCGCTAATTAATTTAATTTGACCTATACAGTAGGTAGTACCTAAATTTCGTATCGTGCCTAAATAAAAAAAAAAACATTTTTTTCTAATCGCTTTTTCGATAGGTTTTTGTTTCAAGTCGATTTTTTTTTTTCAGACGGCATAGAAGGTGATAGCCGTTCTGTAACGACGGTAGTTTTGATACAGAAGGAGTTTCTTATATGCGCCGCTGCAGACATAGGACCCATGCCGAAGACTAACTTCCGGTAACTACGAGCCTCTGTGCAACGATGCAAACTAAAAATAAAAACCGCCGAAGTGTGACTCAGGCTCGTGCACTAAACCCGTAGCCACGAGCTACACGCGTAAGCACGCGTCTTGCGTCAGCTACATCGAAGAAAACCAATGAAAGAAGTTGTTTAGAGCATGCCACGAGGCACCGCGATGCGACTTGCGGAGGCCTCGAGCGATGTGACGCGACGCAAGTCACGGCGCTCGAGGCCTAAGGATTCTGTACTACTAAGGCCGTATTCAGTGCTCTCCTGACGGTCGGGACTGACGGTCAGTGCGTACGCACGCACTATGCGTGCGTATGCGGACGCGGTCAGTGCTGCTCTGAATGCACGCATGGTTTCTATGGCGATAGCTACGGCAGACCCACGGCGACGTCAGTCCTGACCGTCAGGAGAGCACTGAATACGGCTTAAAGCTTCAACCGATAATTTCAAGCAGACTTAAAGTTGCGGGAAGCACAGACCCGGTCGAAGTGGCGGTGCTTAGGGGAGACCTATGAATACAGTAAACCAAGTTTTAAAATGGCTCGATAACAATTATCTCTGTGCAAATTTAAATAAAACCAAATACATAAACTTTAAAAACTACAATTCTAAGCAAAAATCACTTAAATTTAATTTTCAAGGACAACAAATTAACGAAGTTAATGAATACAAATTTCTTGGACTTATTCTAGATCAGCATTGTAACTGGAAACTACATAACTCAAACTCAAAAACTCAAACTCAAAGCATTTATTTCAATTAAACCAATTACAGGCACTTTTGAATTGTCAAGGGGTCGGTCAGTCAGAAAGATGAAGCTAGTTGCCCATTCCAAAGCGTAGGTACCTATGGAGAAGAACGGGCAAGAAACTCCATGGACACTCTTTTAAATCAAAATAATATGGTTACAAAGTCTTGGTTACATCATTCACGTTAAAAATTATACATGTGAGAACGATGCAGAACGTTAAAAGCGTCCATAATGAAAAGATGAGAAAAAACAACAATTCAAATATTAAATTAAAATAAAATAAGCCATGGCAGCAAAGAGATGACCAGTCCCTACTGACGGCGCCCGTTCACGAACATGACGCATGTATTAGCACCATTCAGCTCAACCATTTTGAAGGGAGCTAAATGATCCAACACATGCGCCGCCATCAGCGAGACATTTGAGTGAGCATGACATACTCTCAGCCGCCAGGGCACATTCAGTCAATGAAAGACGTACCCAGTAAATGGTAGCTTTATAGTATGTACATAGTACTCAACATGTGCTATGCAATTATACAATACTAGGAGATTGAATTTATACAATGCAAAGATAGACTTACAATCTTCAGCAGCTCCAACAGCATTTTTAAGTGTTAATCAAATAGTTGTGATTGTGGAGCAGGACCAGCATTGAGCCAGGCATTTTTATCAGCGATGTAATCCCCTAACTTATAAATAATATGCCTGTCTGCATAGTGTGCGTTTAATACAAGACTTGAATTTTGTCTCATTCAGTTGAAGAATGTGGGGAGGTATTTTATTATAACATTTTAAACAGTACCCCATAAAAGAGGAGTCTACTTTAGCTAGTCTAAATCCTGGTTGAACTAATAGGTCCCTATTTCTAGTACTATAATTATGTCTTTCACCTCTTTTACTATAAAGATGTAAATTTTTCCTTACATACATGATATTTTCGTAGATATATTGACAAGGTACCGTCATGATGTTAATTTCTTTAAACCGTTCCCTTAGAGAATGAAGAAGAATTCCTATATAGAGCATGTATGCAAAAAACTAAACCAATTTGTATTTGCTCTTAAACGTTTAAGATGTACCGCGAGTGAAGCTGTTGCACTTACTGCTTACCATGGGTATGTTTCCTCTTTACTCAGCTATGGGCTGCTACTCTGGGGGAACTCGACGAATATTAATGATGCCTTCCTAGTACAGAAAAAATGTCTAAGAGCAATCTGCGGTATCAGTCCTTTAACATCCTGCAGACCTTTCTATAAAAAATTTAAAATTCTAACCTTAACAGGTCTTTTCATAATGCAAGCTGGTGTATTTGTTAAAGAACACTCCAAATTTTTTATTACATGCGACTTACATTCGAAATATACCCGTCGAGACCCAACACGGCTAAGAATTCCTTCACATCAAAGCACATTATGTCATAAGAATAGCTTTATCACAGCAATTAAAATTTTCAACAATATTCCAAAAGAAATAAGGGAACTCCCTCTAAAACGCTTTAAATCAAAACTACACAAATGGCTTATTGGTAATTGTTTTTATAGTGTGAAAGAATTTTTTGATAAAAAAGTAGCTGATAAATATAAGATATGATTCTGAGATTTAATTATATTGCTTTATATACCTAGCTATTATTTTTATGTGTTCAAATAGATACGAAACCCTAATAACCAATGTTATTAAAAATGTTTTAGTTTTAATATTAAAAAATTACATACAAGTTACATTTAACTTGTTTAAATATTTGTATGCCAGACCATGGCGGAACATGTAAGATCAACACGTTATTTATAAGACCTTAATGTACCATGTTTTAAAGCAAATAAATATATTCTATTCTATTCTATTCCAGCTGCAGTGGACGTCTTTCGGCTTAAATGATGATGAATGATGAATAGTTGTGGTAGTACGGAACCCTTGCCGCGCGAGTCTGAATCGCACTCGGCTTTTTGTTATTTTTTTCCTTTTTGTTGATTGTCCTGTGAAGTCCCAAACAGGTTGGTAAATACTTTCCTTTCTTTCTTTGTAGAAAGAACTCTCGCGTTCTATTGGGCGAGGGGTGGGACCGTCCGGGGCGCCGCGTGCGCAGCTATGTGATACACCCGGAGTACGGCGAGACGTACAATACGGTCGCCTTGGTGCAGCTTGCCTCCCCCGTCAGAGATAGTGAGTAGCTGTTCTTTTTTCTGCCGAAAGAATAGTAGATATGTATTTGTGTTTATTTTTTTATTCCTGAATGAACCTGCTCTTGACCTCGATCACGCCTGATGGAAAGCGATGGATGAGGTCTATGATGGAACGAGCGTGCTCAGAAGATGCCTGTTCACACCTGCTTTGAAGGCAGACGGGTTAAATGTGGAAGGGAACACGGACGCTGGCAGAGAGTTCCACACTTTGGCTGTGCGCATAGTAAATGTGGAGAAGCGCTGAGTACGATTGGTCGGGATATCAACCAAGTGTGGATGGTACCCTGCCTGCAGTACGTCTGGTAGTCCGGTGGTAAAAGGGCGATGGTGGGATCAGGGCGTGGTGCTCCTGCGCACAGTCTCCGAAGTACACAGTCTGTAGAAGACCGACAGACAAGCAACATTACGCCCATGAGCCAGGCTGTGAATGTGTATTTTTTTCATTTAGTTACTCTCAAACGTCCAAAGTAAAAAAAATCAAAATCAAAAGTCATTTATTCAAACTAGGCTGAGAATCAGCACTTTTCGAACGTCAATATTACAAAAGACAGTTCCCCAAAACGCCCGCCCTTCACCACTTCCTAGTGCTTTCACTGGGGAAAAGAAGTAGCGCAACAAACTCCCCAGCAGCACAGCTGTCTGTTCAGTTAGAAAATACTTGATTGTATGCAATACTGGGTATGCAAAGTAATTAATATTACAGCACACAGAACATTAAATTTAATTATTTGCCACAATATATTAGCTAGCCACGCCAATATACCAACAAAAACAATAAAATCTATACGTACTCAAGTAAAAAAAAAAGACGGGTTGCACTCCGGGAGTGCCGGCAGAAGTGAAAACTTGAATATTAACGTTGTGCATTTTTGATATTTTGGAATGGTTAGGGAATAATTTTGCACGTATTGCTTTAATTATCAGTATAAAAGTACTATCATTTATGTGGTAGAATACAATATTTATTTATTGCGCTATCGTACACAAACACGACAATTAAAAGTAAAGTAGCTATTTTTTTGTTTTATAATAATTTTATGAATACACAGCAGTGTAGCCACTACACAGACGGTCGAGCCATCAGCTGTCACCATCCATGGATGCGCGTGGCACGCTGTAACATAAACACACACGAACATTCGCGCAAGCGCCCTGCGCCGCCTAAACAAAACAGCAGGCATACATTTTCGCCGCGCCGTAGAGAGGGGGAGACTTCCTCTCCTACGCCGCGCCGGCTGTCTATTCTCCATCCGTCTTACGAATTTTCGATCAGGTCACGTGTCCTGACGCGAGTTTAACATTTTTTACCCATTACAAAAAAAGTGTACAACGCCGCTAAAGAAGTTTTCACTTCAAAAAATAATAAATCAAAATTAAATCTTATTACCTAAATAAAAGCCTCCAGGTATAAGTGCCACAATGCATTGCGGCGGCGGCGGTGTCGCTGCGTCGTCTTACATAGAAATATCTGTGGCATGTCACACGATGAATTATTCCCAATAGTCCCCTCTAGCCCTGTCCTCCGGGGTGACAGCTGGGAATTTATTTTCCAATTTCAATTCAATTCAATTTCAATTTGTGCCGACTGTTCCCTTTGAAAATTGACTAGAGGGGACAAATGGGAAGTCTGTTTCTCAGTTGTCACCGGGGGGGGGGGGGGGGGGGGGTGACATTAGTAATAGTTAATATTTTTCTAATGTTGTAAGCGTGTTGACATTGCGTTATTTTTTTATTTGATTCTATGTAGCATAAGAAATAAAAAAGCTGAAATCTATGGTACTTAATTACATTTTTTTCTGGGTCGAAATCGTGGGAGTCGTAGCAAATATCACCCCCCTCCCCGGTGACAACTCAGAAACAGACTTCCCATTTGTCCCCTGTAGTCAGTTCTCAAAGGGAACAGTCGGCACAAATTGAAACCCCGGTGACAACTGGGAAGACAATTCCCAGCTGTCACCCCGGAGGACAGGGCTAGAGGGGGCTATTGGGAATAATTCCACACGATGCGCTGTAGCGCCGCACGGCCGCACCTGACTTGCAAGCGCAGAGACGCGGCGGGGAGGGGTGAATGCGTTGCGACGTCGGGGCGGCACCGCTCAGTTGTTTGTGCGTCACAAGGAAGGGCACATAATTTATTTTTATTAACAAACTGTCCAAAGCTGCTGGGGCGCCGGCGGCGCCGCTGCGACATAACAACGTTGCGGCGCCGCACCGCTCGTGTGCCCGCCGATAAATCTTTGCGGTGCGGCGCTGCAACGCATCCTATGCTCCGGCACTGAAGGGCGTGACAGTTTACATATTTATGCAATGCTGGGTTCTGTTCACATAGCTGTCACAAATGATAAACTAGGACCATCGAAGTAAAATGAATAAACAAGTTATTACTAATAACAAAAATAAAACCATGGTCAGCAAGATGACCAGTCACCACAAGTAGCACTCGATCACGAGCATAACGCAAAGATCAGCCGTTACCCCCCTCGCCATATTTGAGGGAAGAGGCAACCCGACCCCCGACGCTACCGCAAGCAGTGACATCTAATGATCTAAGGGAGCATGAAGAAACGAAACGTTGTTAATTTATTTCATTGTGCCTTTTATTTAATACATAATATACAACGAAAAGGTTTTTGTTCCAACCGGGTGTCCCGTTGTGCTTTTCATGATTTTTTCACAATTTACAGTAAACATCAAGCCTGCATGTCCCCCTCCGGACATTTTAAGAAATCCCGTATTCTACGTCATCAAAATGAAAGAAGGTAAACTATTTATATGTTGTTCCTTTTTTTTCTTCTCATGTATATATGTATATAACGGAGAAGGCATGTGTGTCTCGTTATTATCAGCCATATTTCAACTACTGTTGGCGAACTATGGGTATGTGTTGGTTATTGCGCAATAGAAAAACGGTTTGCAGTTCAAATCAGATTATAATTTCACGAACAATTTAATCACACTAGCAAATCACACACTATACGGAACGCGGGACAGTTTCTGAGCACATGTTGTTCGTTTGATGTCCGATGTCCAAAGAGGGCTCCACATCGTTCTGTCGCGCTGTCGTCGACCCCACACGAACTCAGGCTAGACTCTGTCAAGCGCCGCCAGATGGCGTTGGCGTTCCGAATAGTCAAACGAATGACCGGATGCGACATATAGATATTAGATAATAAGATTTATGTTTTTTGACGTGACAACGTCTTATAAGTCGATGAACGCCGGCTACACGCACGAAAAATAAATGACTCATTGTCACGTTCCGCGTGAGCCGAGTGTGCAAGCGAGAGCGCGGAACAAGCGATAGAGAGGCACGATCGGGTTTTCTTATGACGTTATCACGTAAAATTATCGCCCGTAAACCGACTTTACAGGCAACCAATTTTACTTGATAAAATAAAACCTTACTAGTTTAGATAGAGCCCCAACTTTTTTTTGCACCAGGGCCCCATGTCACGTATCTACGCCACTGAGTGTAGTGGTAAATCACACTATCACACTAATATTATAAAGGCGAAAGTTTGTGAGTGTGTGTGTGTGTGTGTGTGTTTATATGTTTGTTACTTCTTCACGTTCAAACCGCTGAACCGATTTAGATGAAATTTGGTATAGAGATAGTTTGAGTCCCGGGAAAGGACATAGGCTACTTTTTATCCCGATATTCCCACGGGATCGACATTTACGCGGGTGAAACCGCGGGGCGCAGCTAGTTATTGAATAATTGCACTGCTTGAAATTGTGAACTGTGCTTGTTGTTTATCTTATGTCTCAATTTCTTCCTACGTGTGCTCTCTCCAGCCAGTCTTTCCTCATCCGTCTCATATACATTTATGTACTTTTTAAGATTAGGCAAAAGGACTAGAACGTAGAGACTGGGTACTTTGAGAGAATGTTTAAATCTATGAAATGTGGACAATTCTCTCTTTGCGAAATACGGACTTGTGCGTATGAGCGACTTCACACTAGAAATCTACCCTGCGATCATTCGGGCTAACATGAACGTAAGGTGCTTTGCTATAGTATCGAAAAATTTTTTTTTCTTCACTATTCGTTTTTATCAATTATGGTTTAGAAAAAAAAAAATGTTAAGTGTTTCAAAGATAGTTGTAAGACGAAATAAATAAACAAAATACTTTCAGAGGTGGACATCTTGGAAAAAGAAGTGATCAATGTCATGCATATCCCTGGGAAAATGTGCAGAGACTTCTATATCGCCGCCAATGTGAGTTCACTTTTACTTTTTCGTGGCGGCGCTGTTATACCTACGAAAACTCTTGACAAACACCACAACATGAGCCCACGTCCGCATGGACCATGGACGCAAAAATATCGCGGCGGGATTTTATCGCGCACTGGATTTTCAACTGTCGGTGTTGAGCCGAGCTATTCAAAATCCAACAGAGCGCATCCCAGCGCGTCATAAAAACGCTGTTGGATTTTCAACCCTCGGCGTTGAAATGCGTTGAAAATCCATTGTCAATAATAAAATTGCCCGTGCGCAACTGGACTTAAGGGCCATCAAAATTAGAAAATAGAAAAGAAATAGAAAAAATATATATTGTACAGGTGATACTAGTAAGCAGGTTCACAGGTTAACACAAAGTTCAGACTAGGGATGTTGCGGATGCTGATTTTTTCACATCCGCGGATGCGAATGCGGATGCGGAGTTTTGAAGGCTCACATCCGCGGATGCGGATGCGGATGTTTAAGATATTATGTAAATAAAGTCTGTTAATGAAGAATTAAAACAATGATAACTTAATTTTTAATATTTTTATTGTAATCAAATAAAACATAAGTACCTACTTATTTTTATATAAAACACCTACTGGTTTTTATATTAGTAATTGCAAATTAAAAATAGGAGCATTATACTTAATAAACAGTAGTATTGCAGCCTTTTCTGATTCAAGGCGATTACGCAGAGGTTCGTAAATTAAACCCGCGCTACTAAATAATTTTGTTTAAAACATCTATTTATACGATAAGTATTCCGCAGTGCAAACAAAAACGTAATAATTTATTTACAAGAAACAAATGATGCACCACAACAAACGTGTCGAATCTTGTCACCAATTTCTTTGCTCCCATTGGACATTGCCACGTGCGACCGGCACGCGCCAATCGCCGGGCCCCGCCCAATGCTTTCTTGTCGCTACTTGCATGATATTCGCATCCGCATGAACATCCGCACTGATTAATGCGGATGCGGATGCAGATGCAGATGTCCAAATCTATGCGGATGATCCGCATTTGCGGATGCGGATGCGAATGTTCGCAACATCCCTGGTTCAGACGACAGGAGTGGCTTAAGATATTACCTACAGGTTACAATATATTATTTGCCAGTGAGTGAATTACGTCACATGTTACGGGGGAGGGAGGAGTTACATTTTTTTAATAATAGTCGAAAAATTTGGCGAGCGAGTGAATCAAATTTACTAGCTAATAGCGCGGTGGCCACGACTTCAGAGCGGGTGCAACCGGCGAGCACGGTTTGACAATTTGCTGGTGGCATGGCATGAAGTCGCGCGCGCGTGTCGTTTGAAACAAATCGCATCGCAAGTAGCATCGTCCATGTTTGTGGACGGGACCTTACGAATATTAAAAATAAGTCGTGTCTGTCTGTATACCTACTACAAATCAATTTCGTGTTTTTTCCAGCTATACAGCCGTAAGATGCGTCCGCCGTTCGTCGCGTGTGCCGTGGCGGCGAAATCTGAAGGTGTGTGCGTGTGGGGCGCGGGCTCCGCGCTCGTGTCGCGCGACGTATGGGGACGCTGGCAACTGGTACGTGTGATGGTAGTGACGTCACGTGTGTCAGTGAAGTCGGACGGCGTGTGCGTGTGGGCGCGGGCTCCGCGCTCGTGTCGCGCGACGTATGGGGACGCTGGCAACTGGTACGTGTGATGGTAGTGACGTCACGTGTGTCAGTGAAGTCGGACGGCGTGTGCGTGTGGGCGCGGGCTCCGCGCTCGTGTCGCGCGACGTATGGGGACGCTGGCAACTGGTACGTGTGATGGTAGTGACGTCACGTGTGTCGGTGAAGTCGGACGGCGTGTGCGTGTGGGCGCGGGCTCCGCGCTCGTGTCGCGCGACGTATGGGGACGCTGGCAACTGGTACGTGTGATGGTAGTGACGTCACGTGTGTCGGTGAAGTCGGACGGCGTGTGCGTGTGGGCGCGGGCTCCGCGCTCGTGTCGCGCGACGTGTGAGGAAGTTGGCAACTCAGATCAGATGCCACCAACTGTATTCAAAAGATAGCAGTCGCTTTTACCCGACTAACATATTCGGTAATGACAGCTGTGACCTTGTTTCCCGCAGCTGGGTCTGGGCGTGCGCGGCCCCGGCTGCGGCGCGCCCTCCCGCTTCCTGGACATGATGAGCTACTACCCCTGGGTGGAGCAGAGCCTGTCCCAGTTCAACAGGATTACCATCTC
Organism: Amphipoea oculea; assembly: GCA_945859645.1. Lineage (NCBI taxonomy): Eukaryota > Metazoa > Arthropoda > Insecta > Lepidoptera > Noctuidae > Amphipoea > Amphipoea oculea. The sequence goes on along the minus strand of OX243885.1, from coordinate 17,152,343 downwards.
CAAGCTATCGAAACAGAAATACGTACTGCGCTGTGAGTATTGCCAATACGTTGGGGGACTGAATTTTTTTAGATGCGGACTTGCGTCAACCGACACGCGCGCTCTTTTCCACCTTCCGTTCATTGTGGATACGATTGAAAAAGAAAGATAGTTGTGATTTGAATATCGACGTCAACGCCGGCTGTCACTGAAAACCAGCGCTGTGGCTCTGTCTCGCAGAGGGTCACAGCATTATGCTGAGCGATGGCCGTTTTGCTTTTTCGTCTTTGATGTTTTTTCTTTGCGTCACGTTTTACCGCAAATAAACGTATTTTCTTTCTTTCTTTCTAATTAACAGACAGTCAATTTAAGTTGATAGTCAATTTGCAAAACAAACCGTTTCTCTGCCTGTATAAGCGCTCATGCCCACGAGACGGTTTTAAGACCAGGCACTCTAAAATAATTTCTACGCATGAGAGAGAGATGAGAGACCGGTTAGACCGCTATGGTGAAAGACGCTAACGTAGCCGTAATAAGGTTGAATACCGCGTGCGCTCTTTGATCGCGTTCGAGCTCGAAACTAAATGTCGTAAGTCTCAATTCTTATTTTGTTTATAACTAAAGTAATAATTGATCTAGAGAAAAAATATCTTGTGGCTGGATAGTAAACTATATTTTCTTACTGTTAACATTTATTTTAGACATAAAGGCCAAGCAATCTTGAAAAAAAAAGTAATAATCTTTAAAAAAGACATGATTTTTGAATAAAATAATATGAATCGAGCGAAAATGTTACAATTACGTAACTGTCTTGTACATGGAAAGAAAAAGATCCAATGAATCATATACTAAAGTTCCATTTTGATTGTATGTGTGACTGTTTCAGAATATTAATGCAAATTAACGTAAAATTTAGGGAGCCTCCTCTTAACACGGCCCGGTTTTTTGCCGGCGCCGGGTAGAAACCGTCCGACCGTGCACACTAGACGGTTTGTACACGACCCGGTTTCAAGGGGGTGCCGCTCTCAATCTCCATTGCGTTGGTAGCCTTGTGCACGCGCCGCTCGTAGGTCCGGTCTCGTGTGCATGCGCTCACACACTGCCATACTCCACTGCGCGCCGGGCGTATACGCGGCGAGCACCGTGCCCGGTTGCACGGCGAGCCGGCCCTAGCGCCGGCGTCGTGTGGTTAGCTTCATAGAGTTTCATACACGACTGACGACCGCCCGTAGACCCGGTTTGACGCCGGGCTTAGCTCCGGCGCAAAACCGTCTCGTGGGCATGAGCGCTGAAGTACCACTCGTGACGGCTATTTGAATGTACATACTGCTCAAATGTGATTATGTATATTTCAGCTAGCACTACGTACCAGAAGTTCGGCGCGTGCGATCTTGAAGAAAAAAAGAACTTAATATACAGAGAAACGATGGTATTGCGAACCGACAACATGCGGTACAAATTCGTGGACTACAATGTAAGTATATTCATTTCGATAGTAATAAAAGCTGCGACAAAAAATAAGAATTGTACTTACTCAAAATATTAAATCTACTGCCTAAAATACTAACTTTCCGACTACTTTTGTCCGAATAAAAATGACGAAACGACCGAATGAGATACTGAAATCTTCGAAAAATAAACATGACTGTTTATTGCTATAATACTTTTCTACCAGCTTAAATTACGGTTTTAATATATACCTAGGTAAAGGTATTCTCAACACACTTGCTCGTAGAATGGCTCTTAATGAACCGCTTTTAGGTCCATAATGCAGTGTATTAAAAACGCGTGCTTTTTCTTTACGTTACGGCACTAGTGCTATAATGCCATAGATAACTATTTAATTTACTAGTCGGAGGTCGGAGATGTGCGTTTTTTTTTTATCTCTTTAAGAGACTTCATGCCAAAAGGAATCCGAGAGCCATATTTCACTTTTTTTAAATAGTCTGAATTGTCCTTGGTCCCTAATTGAACTAAAATTTATTTACCTTAAGATAAATGCGCAGTTGTAGCCCGCGAAATTAAATTTTTCTTACATTTTTTGCAATTTTCAGGTCAATGTCAGGTTGTATCTTGATCAAATTATGATTCGCGACTATAACAGGTACCTAAGTATTTTCAGAGTTATAATCATTAGAATCATTAAGTAATACATCTTTCTTTCTTCTCTTATGGAACAAATCTAACTTAAATATATACAGGGTGAATTTTCCAAGTGGGCGTGGATGGCCAAATTCTAAACTATGAGGAATAGCGAAAAGTACTGAAAGGAGTCGCGGGCTCGATTTTGATGAAAACTAAAACTGCATCATTGGATTTTTGAAAAATCAATATTTCTAGCCAGGAATCGAACCTGTTGATTTTGAAAAAAAAAAACACATACTGTATTATTACACCATTCGATAGTGTCCCAAATAAGGATCAAATTCTGGGAAGTAATGACATACGGCAAACTTAAGGAAAATGTTAAATTTTAATAAACTGCTTCTTATTTTAGAGTATTCATACATACCTACATTACGTAACTTGTTCGAAATGATGCTCAATATTTTTATTAACACACCCGCAGCGCAGTCACCTTCACAACATTAGGTTCTAAATTCAAATTTCTATTACGATCTTTGGAAAACATTCTAATGGAATCAATAATATTGTAATGCTGAATGCAGTACAATCCTTGAGACGTCGAATCCAGCTATGTATTGAAAACAATGGTCATCATTTTGAAAAATTAATCAGTTAAGGTTTAGTAGGTAGGTAACATAACCCGGGCCCGGCTAAATAATAACAGCCACACAGGTCAATCCATCAGGTTAAGCTACGCTTGCCGCGGTTGGTCTGTGGATGGGTGACCATCTTTACATACCGAGGTATTCAGCTGCATCCGGTTAGAATGGAAGCTGACCCCAACATAGTTGGGAAAAGGCTAGACAGATGATGATGAGATAGGTAACATAAGAAAAAAAAAAGTATTTTATTAAAAATGAGCTCTTTCCTTTAGTTTGCCGTATGTCATTACTTTACTTCCCAGAATTTGATCCTTATTAGCGACACTATCGAATGGTGTAATAATACAGTATGTGTTTTTTTTTTTCAAAATCAACAGGTTCGATTCCTGGCTAGAAATATTGATTTTTCAAAAATCCAATGATGCAGTTTTAGTTTTCATCAAAATCGAGCCCGCGACTCTTTTGAGTACTTTTTGCTAGTCCTCATAGTTTCGGATTTGGCCATCCACGCCCACTTGAAAAATTCACCCTGTATATTAATGATTCTAATGACTATAATTCTGTAAATACATATCTATCATAGTCGCGAATCACATTTTGATTAAGATACAACCTGATACTGACCACTGGCGTTCTAATATTGCGGATTCTCACTGAATTAATGTATATTTCTCTATGCCAATAGAAGTACTATTACTACTTATATCTAATTCCATACTAACTAAACTACAATTTGACATACGACAACACTACGATCAGTCTAAACATTATTTTGTGTTTATTATATTTTTTCTATAGGCTGTTTATCGGTTTAGTCAGTGCTTTTAAATAAATAAACGCACGCCGCGCTAGCAATGCGCGCGCAGGTGTAGGTAAGCCTGCGCCCCACAGACTAAGAAGATAAGTACTCTAGCGCGGCGCGCGGAAAACAAACCCGGCGCGCCATTTTCCATACAAGTTAATATTTAACAATACAGGTCTGTTTTTTTCCTCGCAAGTGTGTTGAAAAACGTATGATACGCGTGTGCATTGATCATTATACTCTCGGGTCTCGGCTTCCTTATCGAATAATACCGCCTCGAGTTTAATGATCAACATAGTACACATGATGTATCATAATGTACTATTGTATTCTCATTCGCTCGGTCTTGCATCCTATGTCGACGGAGCCCCGCTTCGCTGGGCTCCTATTTCTATGTAAAGGGTTTAAAGTAACCTAACCAAACCGAACCTCGGGGTGCCCTTCGCTCACTCTTGCATCCTAAGTCGACGTAGCCCCGCGTATATATTTAATGTGATTATTTTGACAAAACCTCTGTTGTCGGTAACTTAGGAATTTTGTCGGAGGTTCAGTATTGTATTCGAAAGTTTAGTTTTGTTATTCAAAGATCCATTTTTTTTAGTCGGCCACAGATCGCTGGAGATTAATTTGTTTTTCGGAATCATTATTATTTCCCTATTTATTTTAGATCTTGTTGGCCCAAAACTTCGCCACTTCCAAACTCAAACTCAAAGCATTTATTTCAATTAAACCATTACAGGCACTTTTGAATTGTCAAAATTAAGTAGTCGGTCAGTTGGTCAGAAAGTTGAAGCTAGTTGCCCATTCCAAAGCGTAGATCTCTATGGAGAAGAACGGGCAAGAAACTCCATGGACACTCTTTTTAAATCAGGATATTACAAAATCCTGGGTACATTATTCTTGTTGCTTCTATATGTGAGAACAATGTAAAAAAAACACACAAATCAAGAAACAATACAAGAAATAAGATTAAAAATAAGCCTTGGCAGTTAAGAAATGACCAGTCTCAACCGACGGCGTCCGTTCACGAACATGACGCATGGATCAGCACCATCCAGCTCAACCATTTTGTAGGGAACCGAATGATCCAACACACGCGCCACCATCAGTGAGACATTTAAGTGAGCATGACACATTCTCAACTGCCATGCTCTTTCAAGTCAACATCAAAAAAATCATAATAAACGGATCCATGGTTCTTACATTTACAAAATTGAAAAAATGCTTCTAAATGATACAAAACTATAGATTGCAATTTATTTAAGAGATGAATAAATTTTTTAATACCAAACAGGAAAAGGTGTTTAGTATTGCAGCATTAAACAATTAAAACATGATTGAATAAAAAAAATATTAAGATCGTAATGTCAGAAACACTAAAAAAGAAAAAGGGAAGCACCTCTTCCAAATATTGAAATTTTAACTAGTGAGCTCAAGTGCCTGTGGAGCAGGACCAGCATTTAGCCAAGCATTTTTATCTGCAATATAATCATCCAACTTATAATATGCTTGTCTACATAGTGTGCGTTTAATGCATGTTTTAAATTTCTTCTCATTTAGTTGAAGAATATTTAGTGGTATTTTATTATAACATTTTACACAGTAACCCATAAAAGAAGTTTTTACTTTAGACAATCTGAAACGCGGTTGATCTAATTTGTTCCTATTTCTTGTGTTAAAATTATGCCTGTCACTTATCTTACTAAAAAGATGTAGATTTTTTCGAACGTACATAATGTTTTCATATATATATTGACAAGGAACCGTCATGATGTTAATTTTTTTAAACAGTTCCCTTAGAGAATCACGTCTGCTGAGCTTGTATATGGCTCTGACAGCCCTCTTCTGCAGGGTGAAGATAGAATCAATATCTGCAGCCCGTCCCCACAACAAAATACCGTAAGACATGATGCTATGAAAGTAACTAAAATAGACCAGTCTCGCGGTATCCACGTTTGTTAATTGGCGGATTTTCCAAACAGCGTAATCGGCTGAACTTAGCCGCCCTGCAAGAGATGTTAAGTGCGGACACCACTGCAGCTTTGAGTCAAGCGTAATCCCCAGGAAAACCGTATTTTCGACGAATTCAAGTATTTCCTTATTCAATACAACGTGACACTCACTACTTCTAACATTTGGTAAAGCGAATCTAATGCATTTAGTTTTTTTTTCATTTAATACCAAATTATTTACAGTAAACCAATTATGGACCAAAAGCATAGCGTTATTTACGTCGTCACGCTCCTTTGCACGTCTGCTTACTTTAAAAATCAGAGATGTGTCATCAGCAAATAACACCATTTGTGATCGGTTTATCAGTAAATGAGGTAAATCATTTATGTATACTAAAAATAGGAATGGCCCCAATATTGAGCCCTGCGGTACACCCATTTTGACTTTCAAACCCGATGAATTCACACCGTTAATTTGAACTTGCTGAAATCTGTCATTTAAATATGATTTCATTAAGCTAAGAGCATGTTTACCGAGTCCGTAATGCTCAAGTTTCAAGAGCAGTGTATCGTAATTCACGCAATAAAATGCTTTGGATAAGTCGCAAAAAATGCCTATTGCATCTTGTGCCTCTTCCCATGCGTTAAAGATATGTTTTAATAAGGTGACACCGGCGTCGGTTGTACAACGTCCTTTGGTGAAACCATACTGTTGATCGTGTAGGATGTTATTACGATTAAAATGATTGAGCATTTGATTTAACATTACTTTTTCAAAAACTTTACTTAAAACCGGCAAAACCGATACGGGTCTATAATTATTAGTGTCTTTGCTGTCCCCAGATTTGAAAAGTGGAATAACTTTACTGAACTTCATTAAATCCGGGAAAACCCCTTGATCTACACACAAATTAAATATTAAAGCTAAATAGGGTGCAATTGTCTCAATAATGGATTGACAAACTTTAGTAGACATGCCCCACAGATCCTCGGTAATTTTGATCTTAAGTTGCTTAAATGCCTTTATAATGACTGTAGGGTTTATATGTTTAACTTTAAATTCCACAGGACAGGCTGAGACATTCGCTCTTAATAATTCAATAGCTAGTGCAGGCGAGGAATTTAAAGTTTCTGTAGTTTTAATTGGGATATTGGTAAAGAAAGTTGCAAATTCCTGAGCGACATCGATGTTATCGCTAATGAGACCGCGGGAAGTGTCCAGTGTGTAATCAGTATTATGTTTTTTGTTCCTGTTCGTTTCATTGTTAATAATTTTCCAAACTGTCTTTATTTTATTGTCTGCTGATTTAACCTTGTTACTAATGAAAGAAGCTTTAGCTACTTTGCAGACATTTTTAAGTTTTAGAATATGTAGTAACATACTTATTAAACGTATCCGTGTTAATATACGGCTTAAGGCCATACAGTTCAAATAATCTATCCCTACTTTTCCTGATTCCTTTAGTTGCCCAGTCACTGAATAAAAACTTAGGGCAAATAGTTTTTGATTTCTTCTTAAAGGAATTATTGAACTCTGTTTGCACTAGTCAAAAGAATTCTTCATACAAAATATTACCATTAGTCACACTTAGGCCCTGAGCACTCAACTTGCTAAATAAAGTAGCATTAAACTTATTCAAATTACCCGATGTTATTGGTCTAGTTTGAATCTGCACTTTTTGCATCGGTGTGTTGGACTCAAAAGAAACTGTTTGACCACTGTGATCAGAAGGAAGATAATTTACAATGGCTTTATCTAAATATTCGCAGCAACAAAAGACATTATCAATGCATGTAGCCGTAGCCGTAGTTATTCGCGTTGGTTCCAAAAAAAACTTCGACGGCGTCGTCGTTCGGAGAACCTATGTCCAGACCGGCCGTGTTGTATGTTAAAGATTCTACTGATATAATATGTTTACCTATATATCATTAAGAAACTTTTTTATTTTGGGATGAACTCCTCATGGATGTCCTCCACCCTGGGGTGAGCAAGGGGGCCAGTCAGACCCTTACTGGCTATAACCAGTCCGGTGTTCCCTTGTACAGCTGCGTGGGCGGCTGCGCGTGCGCATGCGCCGCTGTGCGGTCACGTCCTGTTGGGGGACCGAGGTGTTGAACCCCTTGCGTTTTAGAGAGGTGCGCGTGAAGCACTACGCGCTAACACCTCGGGTCCTGTGTATCAGCCAAAAATCAATAATCAAAAACAATACTTTTTATTTCACATAAACCTACCTGGGCACTTATGAAACGTCAGAAGCTAGGTGCACGGTTCCAATTGGTCGTTTCCTATGGAGAAGAGCCGGCAAGAAACTCCACGGTTACTCTTTTGAAAATAATAGGCTTTTACAATGTTTTCAAATTACAGTAGGTATGGGAGGTGGAGGATGTTCTCTTTTCATCCTCAGCCACTGAACTTGAACGGATACTCCAAGAACTTAGCAATGCAAGCCTTGAGGTTGGACTAAAGATGAATATGTCGAAGACCACACCTACAAGCATAAAAGTAGACGGGGAGATAGTACAACATGTCCAGGAATACCTCTATTTGGGTCAAGTAGTCTCATTCCATGCGAGGAAAGATAAAGAAATCTCAAGACGAACGGAAAACGCCTGGAAGAGCTACTGGTCCTTGAAGGAACTATTTAAGGGCGAGTTGCCTATGGCACTGAAACGCAGGCTTGTGGACATGTGTATTCTTCCCGTCTTAACCTATGGTGCACAAACTTGGTCTTTGACTAACATCCAGAAGTCCAAACTCATGGTCTGCCAACGAGCAATGGAGCGCAGTATATTAGGCGTTAAATTAACGGATCGTGCTCGAAACACAATACTGCGCTCCAAAACAAAGATAGTTGACGTGGCTCAAAAGGCTGCTCAGCTTAAATGGGACTGGGCAGGACATGTCTGCCGCATGCCGGACAAACTGTGGGCCCAAATAGCGCAGAATTGGTGCCCTGAGACAGTGAGGCGGGGTCGCGGCAGACCACGTAGGAGATGGCGGGACGAGCTGGATAGGTTCCGTCAAAACTGGAAGGAGGACGCGCGGGCTCTCGAAAGATGGAAGGAGTGGAGGGAGGCCTTTGCCCAGCAGTGGGACAGAACAGGCTAGAAAAAAAATGGGAGGACAGCGTAGGCCTGTCAACAAGTACCAGGTATTTGATAAAATAAAAATGGTCTACAGATCTAAAGTCTACAAAGCCTACAAAATCCTCACATTTACAAAATATAGAAGAAACTATCAAAAGGATAAATAAAATATAAAAACCTACTAGCTGTGCCCCGCGGTTTCACCCGCGGTAAAAGTATTACTTAGCCGTTTTTTATTGATTCCCTTTACAAATATCAACCCCATTTTTACACCCTCAAGGGATAATTTCGGGGATAAAAACTATTTTATATCCTTCCCCACAAGTCAAACTATCTCCATACCAATTTTCATCTAAATCGGTTCAGCAGTTATTGATTCCCCATACAAAATTCCACCCCCCTTTTCATCCTTTAAAGGATGATTTCGGGGATAAAAACTATCCTTTTCCTTTCCCGGAATGCAATCTATCTCTCTGCCAAATTTCCGTTCAGTGTTTGAGGCGTGAAAAGGTAACATACAGACAGACAGAGTTACTTTCGAATTTATAATATTAATATGGATTAAATCCAAGTGATATGATTGCCATTACAACCACTAATAAAGAGTTGAAATTAGAATTGTCTGTATACATTATAATGTCAAATAATAAAAATATTATGTCAAAGAAGTATGTAAAAAATAAATAAAACATAAACATCGTAATTTGAGAGCAGTTAAGAGACATTTACGTAGTTATGCCGTTAATGAGGTGCCAGGGGAGCCATATGTGCAGAAGGAATTATTGCCAAACTACCTTGTCTTCAACGTTACTTCAACATTAAGAACCTTTTTTTTTTTTTAACGTGGAGAAATGCTCATGCATTCTGCACTACCACGGGGAGATAGTGCAGTTATGTGGGACTCCAACCCACTAAAACTCCACGGTGTCCTCCTCTGCCGCTTACGGCGGGAACACGGGCACGCGTTAGCACTCATCCGTGAACCCGCCGCGGCTGTCCGTCACCGGACCGTCCTCTGGGGAGTGTTCCCCATCACCGGCGCACCAGAACACATAGCACGCCGTGACCACCCCAGGGACTAAACCAGCACATGGGCGCCAGACGACCCCGTGTCTGGGTACCCTTGGTCTCCTTGCGACGGGTCAGGTCATTGGCCCCGCCGCCTGCCAATTTTCGGCCGCAGAGGATAGGGAGAGCGGCCAACGTCATACCAACACTCCTCCTCCTCTGCGGCCCCACCGCGTCCGCCATCAGACGGTGGCGACCCCGTCAAGGCCGCAGAAGGTAGGGAGAGCGGCGCACCGCAATACCGGCACTTCTCTCCCGCCGCGGCCTCCAACCCTCAGCCGCGATGCCTCCCATACGACATCGCGGCCCGCCTCAGCTGCGATGTCGCCCAAGCGGCACCGCAACCTACTTGTTGGCCGCTACGTCGTCTGCTTACTGGCAAAAGCCCTGACGAGCGGCCCCTCCTCGGGTTCCTCTTCGCTTCACCGTGGGTGTCCAAGCCACGGCTACTGAGCCCCCCCGCCTCGACAATGCGGGAACCCACCGGGGGGGAACATTAAGAACCTGCTCTAACATAATATATTTTGTTACCAGCTAACAATAGTACAAACAGTGGAGTACACTTGTATGACATTGGAGCTTCAGAACGCGTCGGCGGTGTCGGAGATGAGAGTCAAGCATTACTGCCCTAGGGTCAATTTCGGACCAGCGTGTTATTTCTACAAAGGTATGTCTCTCTTTCTTGTACACCGAAGGCCGAAACAAGCAGGATTAGTGACAAATGCGTGCACTGACTGGACAGGTCCACTCAATCTGTGTGGTTCTGTCCTCAAAAGCGTTAAAACGCCCATAAGTTTAGCCGGAACTACGGCGTTCGTTCTTAGGGAGTAGTCCCTCTGAGACCAGTGGCGTGCATTGCATATAGGCATATAAGCAGTGCCTACCTCGATATATCAACATAAGCCTGTCAATTACATTTTAGTGTGTGTGCCCCACAATTAAGAAACTCACTAAATTATCATACCTAATAAAAACAAAATCTTCATACAAACACGCGCGGCAGTAGGCAGTCGCCGGACGGCCTACTCGGCTCCCGTACTATTCCCACATTGTCTATGGTCTTTACTCGTTCAAGTTGATACGACAAAATTAAAAATACGTACGTCTCACATGTAATACCATGACGTTCGACCTTCGCAATTTATCACCCTTAAGTAGGCATGCCTACTCAAATAACCACACTTTTGACCTTACTTTTTTTTTCTGATTAGTGACCGCATTTGCCTAGACTAGACCCGGCTTAAAGCCTACCTATTCTGAAAACCAATGCACGCCACTGTCTGAGACGTAGGTGTCCGTTATCGTACACGTCTCAGAAAACCTGAGGAACGAAAACGGAATGATATATTAAATAAAAAGTACCGAGAGCCGGAAGAGTCTCTCATCTTAATTTATAAAACGCCGGCTGTCACTGAAAACCAGGCTAAGGCTCTGTCTCGCATAGGGCCTTCAAATCGAAAATCAAATCAAAAATCATTTATTTGCATAAATAAGGTACAGAAGGTTGGTAAAATGTAGGTACATAATTTTATTGTTCTCTTATTCTGCCTTTAATTTCGGCGGCCAAAAAATTAGCTTAGCATTATGGTGAGCGATGGCCGTTCATTTTCTGCGTCATGTTTACCGCAAATAAACGTATTTTCTTTCTTTTTTTTTTTTAAACAGGTTCAGTGTTCGACATTGCCGTACACCTCATGTTCTCCGACAAATGCCTCTTCGAGATGTTCGCGTGGGGAAACGTGAAAAACATGACTCTCCTAGACATCCATGAGTGGAAGTGGGAAGAGGGAACATACTACGAAGACTTCTCTATGACAAGAGTAGAATATAGGGGCCAAACCTATATGACGGACTTTGGGTTCGAGCCGCTCGATGTTGGGATGTGGGTGCCGGATTATGACATTTGGACGACCACAGACGTACCTAACATTACAACAACCGAGTTCATCCCCCGTAAGATAATTTTTAATTTTATTATACACTACTACAAGGATATTTTAGCCGTCTATGACGTTAAGAGGGAGCTCTGTTGATTACAATATTCCGCCATTTTGAAAAAAAAAAAGAACAAAACTGGCCTCCACATAAAAATCTACAATCCGCTTTGATTCAATCGCCAATGACCCTGCCACTCATGTAGGTGAAGTTCACAGTGATTTTACCCTATGATAAGCTCCATATGTCGCATCATTGGGTGGCCGAGATGCGAAACATCGGATCTTCTTCACGATCCAACATAGTTTTGATAGTTGTGGGCACTGCAGTGGGTACTCGAACGAAAAGATAATTTGAATTCAAAATAACTTTAATAAACTAGCAATTAACAACCGAAACAAACACGTGCGTTGGTATTGAGCGTTTGCCAAGCAAGAACGTCCGACTCGACTGCCGACCGTAGACTGTCGCCACACGGCACACTCGGTCTCTCCGCCAGTTCTCGCTGCATCCCTTCTACCCTCTACCGACGATCGTGTCCAAGCGGTAGGGCTCGCTTGCGTTTACGATCACATGATTCTTCGTTTACCAATCAAATCGTTAGATGGCGCTGTTCACTGTACTGTGGCGCGATCTATCCACGACACATATATTACTTAGTTTATGGGCTGATTTTTCAATTAACAGATACTTTTTATTCGTAGAATAAAATTGACGTCTGACTGTTTTGTTATGGAAGCACTGTCAAAAATTCAAAATTGTTCCTCGGATCAAATTATCTGGCGTTGGAAAAATCAGCCATTAAACATGTGTACATTACATTCAAGCTATCCTGCCCTACCTACCTATCCTGTTATGTTTATGATACCTGTCTACTTTGTTGTTTTAGCGCGAGGAAAGCGACCGAGCCGACCTACTACGACTACGAAAAGCAGGAAAAAGACACCTAGGCGAAAAACCAAACCCAGGACTCATCGTGGTGATTAGGTTTCGCAAATCATACGCATAACTGCGAGGTAATAATTGTGTAGTACACTGACAGTAGCAATAGTTTTTATTTCAAATCAAATTAATTTATTTGCGATAAGTGTTGGTACAACATTGGTCTTAACATAATTATATTATAATATTATTATTATGGATCCTTAACACTTAGTCATATTACTGTGACATGCAAATATTTATGTTTTTAGTTAATCATATAAGAAATCGATAAAAAAAAAAAAATAAGTTATGATTCTATTAAAATTACAATTGGATAGCATTATTATTATTATTAGAGAAATGTCAAGTGTTAATAAAATTATTATAATTGTTATTTATTTCTAAATGTCTTATTAAATATGTCGTTTACCGAGTAGAAATTCTTTTCCCTTAACCATGCTTTAAGAGGGTATCCTAGCAGCATTTTTCCATACAAACGTATTCCCCTATTTACTTCCTGGTTTATCCCTCTAGAGGACTCGTTTTTTTTTTATAAAGTCTAGATCTACTGTATGTATGCCCCTGTCATTTACTTTTTCCCAAAAAATAATTACCAAAACAGATACGAATTTTCGAAAACCTACAAAATGCCCCATTTTTACTGTCATATTCAGATGACTACCAGACAAACATGAAAAGTTTTTACGTTAAAATAAAATAATAGAAACATAGATCTACTCTTTCTCTAAATTTCGACACCAAACATAATTGAATCGGCGCAGGTTTGGCGGAGAAAACAGGGGAATACAAAGCATCGATCTTGTCAAGATTTTGTAGTGAAAATCGGTCTGAGCTGCAGTTGTCCCTATCGCACATTACGGGGAAAGATCAAGGGTGAGGGGGGGTCAGACTAATACGTATACAAATAGGGAAGTGACCACTGTCGATTTTTTTTATCGATAATGTAGTGATTTCCATCATTATCGATATTACTTGTATAGAGTTTGGTATCTGTATGCCGTTCCCACGGGAAAATGCTTTGAACCGCGGGGCGAAAAGTAGTGTTTTTGTATTTTTATATGAAACTAGAATTATAAATAAGAAGCAATTTGACATTGACAGTTCATTCATACAGCCACAGATAATATAGTTTTAAATTGTTTGACTAAGGCAAAAAAATATTCAGTTTTTATTTTACAGAATTGAAGTTTTTAATTTTATTCTCCAAAAGCAAATATAATCAATCAGAACACAAAAGAAGAATGGCTATCTATATATATAAAATAAAGTCGTGTTTGTTTGTTCGAACACTTATAACTCGAGAACGGCTGGACCGATTTCTCGCAATCGAAGTTAAAAGCAGAGTGTATAACTCAGGCATAAACGAGCCATTTTACCCCTCGACTTAACTATCCACTCTCGCCTGCGGCTCGCGTGGATATAAACGTCTCGGGGTAAAATAGCTTCTTTTATGCCTTAGTTGTACAATCTACTATTTTTTCTTTTAGCGCTCAAGAATAAACGCGCTTTATTTTGTTTTCTTTTACCCATCACAGAGAAGGTTTAACTGAAACAACAATTGCCATGATTAGGTACTTATAGCTCCACATTTGTAAATTGTTATTTATCAATCAGTAGGTATATATAGTATTTTAGATAAATATAATATGTATAGGTATTGCATTTCGTTTATCTATTTGAAGTGGGTAAAATATTTAAAAATAATAGGTGGGTAGGTACTTACGTTTTTTCTTTAGTCGTAAATATAATTACTCAAAATCCGATACACAAGCCAAGTCAGTTCAGTAAAGTATAGAATCAAGTCCGTAAACAATAAAAACTTTTTAAGAAAAAAAAAATCAACTTCCAAAAAAACACTACAAAGTGAAAAATAACTTTAATTTCGGAAGTCGGTGTCTTTGGATCTGTATTTTAGTTTTTTGCCACCGAATTCCGAAATTAAAGTTATTTTTCACTTTGTAGTGTTTTTTTGGAAGTTGCTTTTTTTTTTCTTAAAAAGTTTTATTTCACGCTTTTTAGTGGGTCTGCTTTTATTTATCTAAGTTACAATAGCCTAATGCTCATCGCCTTTTACAAACAAAATATTGCTTTTCCCGATTCAGGGAAGTTAATTGTTGAGGAGTTCTCCAGGTCCACCATCAGCTCTATATCACCATTCACATTGTGACGAGCATAAATTGCTCAGCAACCATATTAAAGTAATCGAATCGCAACCCGTGAAATACTTAGATATTATTGAGTAGTTCCGGTGGCCATCTGTGGTCTTCATCATCAAGTTCCACTTCACCAAATGGTGCTTTCCGAGAGCAAATGCACGAGTTACTACTCGTATAAAAAATACCCAAATCGCTATAGGTGTGCCTATAATATTTGAAGAGTTCCTTCGATTTCTCCAGGATCCCATCATCAAATCCTGACCTGATGTTTTTAGACTAGATGCTGATAATCCTGGCTGCAGCATCAGGCCAGACTTATGTCAACATTGCATTGAACTTAAAATTTAGTTCTGTTTAAAATGAGCCCAAATACGACTACGGTGCTGTAATTTCAAGGTTTGTACTTTTCCTGATGCTCCTGGCTTTAGCATCAGGTCTCTATGTACTTCGGTGTTCCTCATTAACAGTACGTTTATCCACACATCGAGCCCTTTTCAATGAGCCTAAACACGATATATATATCTGCTGTTAGTTGTCGAGGAGTTAGGTACTCTGCAGACTATCCTGACTGCAGCATCAGGTCATGACTTGATGATCATGAGACCAAATGTGGCAAATGCCCTATCAAACATCAAAACAATTTACTAAAACAGTCCTTGCCTGTTTGAGTAACTTTTTACTGTTAAGGAGTTGTACCTTCCATCATCAGCCCAGCTACCTGAGATGGTGACAACCATACGCAAATAAACAAGATACTTCATAAAATATGCGAAAAACAATAAGTGAGCCTATAAAATTTGAGGGTTGCCCTCGATTTCTCTAAGATCCCATCATCAGATCCTAACTTGGTGACAATGGCACCACCTCAGAACTATAGTACTTTCGAACAAAAAAAGAATTTTGTAAATTCGTCGACAATTGGCGGAGTATACGATGAACAAACATACAAAAAAAAAAAACATACAAACAGTCGAACATAGTACCTCCTCGTTTTTGTGAAGTCGGTAAAAAACGTCTAACACAATATTTTGATCAAGTAAGTAGCTCGTAAATGCCAAACACTGCAAACGCCGACCGATGCCGATAGCAAATGCAACTGAAAGACCGCAGAACGAAAAGCGGCCGGGCGCGGGAGTGGTACGCACGCACACAAACACAGACTACTCACACACACATTGATAGCGCGGTCGCTTGGGCGCAACGCGACGGCACGGCAATAGTTTGTACAAATACCTATTTCTCAATTTTGTCGCAGACCGACTACGCTCTTAAGACACTTCATAAATTTATTAGCTGGTAGGCTTTTAATGCTGTCAGGTATAGCATTAAATATGCGACCACACATTGCATAGCTATTCTTACTATAGAGTGCTGTCCTAGGAATTATGGGCAAACAAAACTATTATATTTTTGTGTCTAGAACTTTTTGGATACAGTTCACGAGCTTTTTTAAACAGTTCAGTAAGGTTAGTACCTCGAACTTTTTGAAAAAGGGCTTGCATGATTCCCATGGACGTATTCCCGCTATGGCGCGGATGCATTTTTTCTGTGCGATAAAAACTCTTTGGCTTTCCGTTGAGTAGCCCCAGGTAATCAGACCATATCTCAACACAGAATCAACGTATCCATAGTATGCAGATAATACGGTTTTTAACGCTGACGTTTTTGAGAGTTCGTATAGAACGTATACGAATTTAGTTATTTTGTTGCATACTTTATTGACGTGGGCCTTCCAGTTGCAGTGTTTGTCAATGGTGATGCCGAGAAATGTCGTTTCGTTGACTTCGTTTAGTTTAATTCCTCTGTAATTTATGTCTAATGTATTATTTTGTTGTCCGTACGTATTAAATTGCATAAAATTAGTTTTTGTTAGGTTCACGCGTAGATTATTTTCGTCAAGCCATGTTATTATTGATTCAATTGTATTATTTATGTCAGCTGTATATTTATTGATGTCAGGATTATTTGATATCATTATTAACGATATGTCATCAGCGAACAGAAAACAAGGGTGATTAGTAACGTCCGTCCGGAAGGTCATTTATATATAGTAAAAACAATAGGGAACTAAGGACACCACCTTGGGGCACATCGGACTTGTTATGTTTATACTTTGACCTATATGTTTTTAGTTCTAGTTTGCTATCAATTTTTTCTTTTTTTTCGATCTCTACACACTGCATTCTGTCATTTAAATAACTTTCAATCCATTGGAGTGCCGGGCCACGTATCCCATATTTGTCAAGTTTGTTTATTAGTAATTCATGTGATACAAAATCGAAGGCCTTTGACATATCAAAAAATATGCCTGTTGTTTGAATGCGCTTATCTAACTTACTAACGATTGTCTGGATTAGGTTAAAACATGCTAGTATTGTGGACTTTCCTTTTTGAAAACCGTATTGTTCTTCCCTTATAATAGCATGCTTATTAATGAATTGAGTGAGTCGCTTGTGCATTGCAGTTTCAAAGATCTTTGACATGACGGGTATGAGAGTAATTGGTCTGTAGTTGTCTAGATCTTCCTTGTTACCTTTTTTGTGGAGAGGCTTTACTACTGATTGTTTGAGTAGATCAGGAAAACATCCCGATTCAAAAGAGAGATTTACTAAAAATGTTATGACTGGTGTCAATTCAACTGCACAACATTTTAGAATTTTTGTTGCTAACTCATCATAACCTACTGAGTTTGTGTTGTTCAAAGCTAGTATAATTCTGTGTATCTCTTCATATCCATATGGTTTTAGGAAAATAGTATCACTAACAGATTGTTTGAGGTTAACACGAGTATTTTGTTGGGTATCGTTTGTTAGATTAATCCAGTAGTCGTTGAATGTTTCAGCAATTTTGTTTGGGCTATTAATTACATTACCTTTGTTCCTTATATTTTGTATGAATTGTTTGCTCTTAGTACAACTGGACTCTTTTTTTATCAGTTGCCATGCTGCCTTGCATCTTTCGGCAGTTGAACAACATACATTGCTTTATTTACGCTTCTGAGCAGACAAATTTTCCAAACATATGAAGCAATGGATTAGCAATATCTTTCAAAATAATTCAGCACCCTAATTGCGTAACATACTATCCCACCAAAAACATTTTCATGTAAAATGTTGCCAAGACGAGACCATATATGACTCGCACTGTCAAAAAGTAATCAGACCTCATGTAGAGCCAAGCTTCTAACTCTACAGGCCCTATCTTCACAAACTCGACGCCTTAGTAAAAATATGAGGCTTAGCCGTTTCGTTACTACAAGAACTATTGTATAACAGAAAACCAATGAACAGTGATAAAATTTTTCACCTTACGCCCATGTGATGGTAGCGAAACGGCCAAGCCACATATTTTGACTAAGGTGTAGAGTTTGAGAAGTTAGGGCTTGTAGCGTTAGGGCGCGGCGTGTAGAGTTAGAAGCTTGGCTCTAAATGAGATCTGATAATTTTTTGACAGTGCGAGTCATATATGTGGTCTCGTCTTGGCAACATTTTACATGAAAATGTTTTTGGTGGGATTTCACATCTTTCTGTAAGTTGCTTATGAAAAAAAAAAAATTGTTTATCTTGTTTTTATAGGGTTGATTTACTAAAAATCCTGAAAAATATATTTTATTATTTACAACATTATTTTTAGTATATGCGAAACCCGAAACACGTACTGTCTAGTATTTTTATGTAAAGAATCTATGTACAAAATTTCAAAACTGTATCATGAATAATCACCAAGTTATAAGCTTGTTATGTTACCTGTTTGTCCGTCCAAAATCATGCTCACCCGCACCGCGTGCCGTTCGGTACGGCGCGGCGATTGTATTGTAATTAACTGGTGATAACATTTTCCATCACACTTGCAGGCTTTGGACTGTCGTAATGGTCAAGTGTAGGTAGTTATTATAATGTACTTTATTCGTAAATAAATGCAGCCGTAAGCTACGAATAAGTAATTACTTATTCGTAAGCCGTAAGTGATACAATGTAGTCAATGCGATTTGTTGCACCTTATGTCAACCACTTAAAGTTCAAAGTGGATGAAAAGTGTTAAACATCGCATTACTTAACCACAGCAGGCTGTAGGTACAAATAATAACTTTCTACAATTAACCATCTTGGCGTGTTTAAAAATGTTAATCATCACGGCAAAGCATTGTGTTCCACGATACTCTGATGTACGTACCATTTCTGTGTACTGGACGTTGGTGTATGAGAAAGTCATGGTTACACGACACTTTTTACATACGATAGGTAAGTACACGATCAACCGAAACAAAACTGTAAGGCCCGCGGCGCGGCGGCCGCGCGCTCGCGATTATGCAGTTGGGCACGCGCGCGCCAGCCTGTAGTACCCGGGCGACTGAAGGGGTTGCTTCACCCCCGCCCCGCTCGCCCCGCTCGCTGTGCGCGGGCGCCGCGCCTATTGTGTATGGGTATGGTAGAAAACTACCTACTAATGTCGCTCGGTGGCCAAGATTTAACCTTTTTTAAATATTTTTGGGCCAAAATATAACATGGGGTAAAAATGATTGGAATCGATTCAGTTACTTATTCTGAACAAACTATATTCAGGTTTCGCATATACTAAAAATAATGTTGTATAAACAAGGAGTCCATATCAATTTTCAGACCTCTAGCATCAAAATTTGCGGAAGTCTCATACAAACTTCCATCCCCTAGTTTAAGGGGTTGGGGGGTAAAACATCCAAGTTTTAGATTTTTTTTGTTCTTTGTGTACTACTAGCTTACATACCAAATTTCAGCTTTCTAGGACTTCAGGAAGTGTCCTAAGAGTTTTGATGATCATC
Organism: Amphipoea oculea; assembly: GCA_945859645.1. Taxonomy (NCBI): domain Eukaryota; kingdom Metazoa; phylum Arthropoda; class Insecta; order Lepidoptera; family Noctuidae; genus Amphipoea; species Amphipoea oculea. The sequence continues at coordinate 17,132,892 of OX243885.1, read as the reverse complement.
AGTCAGTGACGAAATCGGGGTTTTTTAGATATCAATAAAATCTAAAGTAGGTATCAGAGCTATGCAATTGAAACTTTATATATGCTCAATACTTTATTGCATTCCACAATGTAGGCTTAGGTGGTAAATTTTGCCAAAAGAAACAATCATGGACCCTGTCGGGCACAGCAAAAGAAAGATATGTGGGATATGTTTAAGTCCACAATTGACATCATATCCCGAGAATTTTGTTTATCTGGTATAATCCAAACCTAAGCTTTGAGGGTTCAAAATAACGACGAAGCGCTTCGAGAAAAGGTGGGTAATGCCCTTGCGCTTCGCTTGGCTCGTCTTGGCGGGGGCACTCCCGTGCCCCCAGATCAATCTCAATCAAGGAATAATTTGGAAAGATATTAAGTACTAATCCATTATGTACTCCTTATGTTCGAAAAATTTGTCTGCTCGTCCGCGTGAATAACGCAATGAATGTTGTTGAACTGTCAAAAATGTCAAAATGAAACCGATTGCTACCTGAGGGGGAAATTCTCGTAATTTTAAGAACGTTCACAGTCCGATCTGTCTCAATCTGTCAAAAATACGTCTTATATTTCCCTACATTTTGACAAGTTTTTAACATTTGTTTGTTGCCGAGGTGACACTGCGACTTGATTTTGGACGTTTTAAATTGACAACATTTCATATTTTTAACCTGCATGTATTATTACGTTATATAAAAGTAAATTCAAATCTAGGGCACCCATATTTTTTCGTTTTTCGAAATTATGTACTTTCATTCATAATTTTAACTTTGAAATTCGGTTTATTCTAAAAAGATGTAAGTGCCAGATGACGGTAGAATGGCGATATTACCTTTGCTTTATTGTGACCCGTCAAAAAAACTGTTAGATGTCACTTGTCTCAGTCGTTGTTTTGGTTCCGTCATTGGCGTATATTTTTCATTGGGATCCATTTTATTGGCGAAATATCAATCAAAAATTGATAATATTAACAGTAAGCAGCGTGTCGAGTTGATAGGAAAAAATATTGTTGAATTCAATTTAGTTTTTTAGTTGTTTTCTAGTTACACTTCTTAGGTGACATTGACATGTCTTGTTTGATATAATGTTTTCAATCAAAGACATTGGAATGCGCAAAGTAACTACCTCATTCCGCTGTTTATGTGACGTCATCACATGTTTTTTGATTTTTATTTTTTTTCTCAGAAATTTAGAAATAAAAAAATAAAATAAAAATATATTTGAACTCAGGATACGAAAATAAAGAAATAGTATTTTTGTTTTAAGGTCGTGTCAGGTTTGAAATGTTGTCAATTACGAGAATTGGCCATCTGATAGTGTTACGCAATTACCCTTCAGATTGTGATTGATAGCGTGTTAGTGTACGGCCTGAGTGCACGCTCTATTCGAGCGTCGGGCGGAGCGGGGAAGAGCGGTCGAAAGCGCGTTCTTTAAGTGGCCTCAGTGCACGCTCAGCGTTTGTGGTGGCGGTCGTTTGTGTCGATCATGGCGTCTGCGTCGTACGATATTATTGATATGTATTTAGAAGAAAATTTGTGGCTAAAATTTAATTATGAGTCAAGACAAGGTCCTAGTAACATTGTGAAGCAAAGAAAACAATTTGGAGAGTTTTCTACGTTATTTGAAACATTAAGGGTGAATGAAGATAAATTTCATGAGTATACAAGGATGACAGTGGCAACTTTTGATTACATATTACAGAGAATTGAATCAAGATTCATCACATCCTTCAAGAACGCTCGTATCACCGCTGCAAAACACAAACTGGTTTGAACTTGCACGCGACGCCCCGCTCGACGCAAACAAGTCCGCTGCTGCCCACGCTCCGCTCGGCCGGCACTCAGGACGGCCACTACTGGTAGCACGTGTTTAACATGAACGCTGCACGCCCCTCCCCGCCCGACGCTCGAATAGAGCGTGCACTCAGGCCGTACACTTACTCTGTTACGGCCTGGCCACGACCTCGCCGCTGTCAACTGCAGTTTAGCGCGGGGCGGCGAGCGGTAAAAACAAATAATATACCAAAATGTATGAACTACGCCACGACGCACCGCTCCCAGCGTCAACGCTAGACAAAAGAATCCGCGCCGCTTGCCGCTAAGCCAAAAGTCGTGCCCGGGCGGTTAGGGTGCTGCTGTAGTTTTAAGAGTAGGTACCTACTTTAAATTTTATTAATAAACTAGTTTCTGCCCGCGACTTCGTCCGCGTGAAATTCGTACTTTCCTCTAAAAGTTTCGAAAATGTATGTTGGTACCTATGTGATTTTTTATTTATAATTACTTACATATGTACACACAAACTAAAATATATATATGTATACTATATACAAATAATAATAATAAAAAAAAAGACAGAAGTTCATTGGGCATCAAAAAATTCGTCCGCATCGCTGTCAATGGGATAAGTGCCCAAAAGGCTGGCAGCATTGCCACGTTGGATGGCAATGCTTATTCTTTGGGCTAATAAAAACTTTTTAACAAAAAAATTAAACCTCCGAAAAAACTGAAAAGCAAAAAATAAAAACCTATTTATTTTACCTTAATAAATAAGTTCTTAAACTAATGCAAGTATACCTAAGTAATTTTGAGTCGGCGCTAAACAATATCGTTGCGAGTGGTCGTGCGGAGAGCGCATTTTTTGTTTGGAATGTTATATTTATCGCTGGAGATTTCACGTTGCATTATTAATTTGATTTGGTTATTTCTTTAAAAGGTAATTTAGTGATCATTGTTCATTGATTGTTTGGCGCCGACTCAAAATTTCTTAGGTATACTTGCATTAGTTTAAGAACTTATTTATTAAGGTAAAATAAATAGGTTTTTATTTTTTGCTTTTCAGTTTTTTCGGAGGTTTAATTTTTTTGTTAAAAAGTTTTTATTTTATAATTTTTTCAGGCTATAATTGACTAATTACTACATGCTTAATTTTTAACTACTTTTAAAATAGCTACCTACCTTACTTTAGATATTAACTGTTATTTAATCCTACTTTAATTATTCTTTTTTATATAATAAAATACTTAAAAAAACAGGCTTTATATACCAACATAGATAGGCCTTTTATTTTAATTGTAATACACAGCTCAGCATTAAAATCTGTTAATGAACAATAAATCACCCCTATTTTCTCACCCTTAGGGTAGGATTTTTTCTTCCAAATTTACATGGGACCAATTTCAAGGTATGTCCTATCCAATAAAAAAAGAATTATTAAAATCGGACTACTCTGTAAAAAGTTATGCGTGGTCATACATTACAATCAGTGAGTGAACAATCAATCATCCCCTGTTTTCCTACCCTTAGGGTTGAATTTTTTTTTCCAAATTTATATGGGACCAACTTCGGGGTATATCCTTTCCAATAGAAAAAGAATTATCAAAATCGGACTGCTCTGTAAAAAGCTATGCGTGATCATACATAAAAAAAAAAAAAAAAAAAAAAAAAAAAATATACACGTCGAATTGATAACCTCCTCCGTTTTTTCGTCGGTTAAAAATAGGCCAGCCCTCTGGTCACGCGAAGAGTCAACCAAACCAATATCACGATGTTGGTATGATTTTTATAATTAACTTAAATTAATAAGTATTCGGGCCAATTTTTAAGTTTATAGAACAAAGGAATCAGATTTTTCAAAGAAACTATCCCCGCTTTTCACCCCCACAGGGGTAGAATTTTGAAAAATCGTTTAAGATGTGTTCATAACTTGACTCAAAGTTTATTTATACCAATTTTCGAGCTAATCAAGCCACGCAGTAAAATCCTCCCCTTTAAAATTAACTACCTCTTTTCATACAGTTAGGGGTAGATTTTCGAAAAACCCTGATACACGTTATTAATTATTTTTAGTCCTTAGTATAAATACTGAGTTTCAAGTTAATCGGACAGGGCGTTAAAATTCTTCCATACAAATTTTAACACCCCCCCATTACCTCTTTAGGGGGTATTTTATAAAAACGAAAAATTCCAAACTTCATAATTTACTTAGATAAGTATTGTGCCAAGTTTCAAGGTTATTAACTCAATAAATAAGATTTTTCATACAAACGAAATCCCCCCTTTTCACCCCCTTAAAGGTTGAATTTCCAAAAAACCCCTTCTTATTCGATACCTACTCTGCACAAAGAACACAACCTCTAAAACTCATGTCCCTAGGACCAGCGGTTTAGACTGTGCGTTGATATTTCAGTCAGTTCGTTCATCCCCCTTTGGGGGAGAAATTATCAAAAACGCTGAGACACGTATAAATTAATTTTCAATCGTTAGCCTAAATACAAAATTTGAAGACTCTAACTTTTAAACTGACGGACTTTCATACACAACTTCATCCCCCTTTTTAACTCTTTGGGGTTGGAATTATCAAAAACGCTGAGCCACGTATAAATTAATTTTCAGTCGTCAGCCTAAACACAAAATTTGAAGATCCTAACTTTAAAACTGACGGACTTTCATACAAACTTTCATCCCCTATTTAACTCCCTTAGGGGTTGAATTTCAAACAATCCTTCCTTATTCCTTGTCTACACAACAAAAAAGAAATGAAAATAAAGCTGAAACGCCTGTGCAATACTATCTACCTATACCTACTTCACTTAAAAATAAATACTTATAACTACTTTAATTAATAAAAGTACCTACTGTTACGTTGTTTTTTTGCACCTACAACGGGTTGGTTTAGTAAAGTAGCATTTACCTGAAAACATAAGTAGTACATTACGAGGTTTCCGAGTAACACATTTCATTGTAGTTTTACAATCGGCTTCCTCACAGTAAATCACTTTTCTTAATCCTAAAACATATTGAATTGTAATTAGTTGCGTTTGTTTACATTCCAAATGTCATTCAGTCAAACGTCAGTTTCTATCTGTCAAAGGCGACATCTGGTGGTCGCCGATTCACAGTTGTAGTTTAAATCGATATTTTAACATATTGATTGCTAACCATCGAAATAATATCGTATGGAGCAATCCTCAATAATTTTCAGCTTTTAGTAAAAAAAGTCATAATAAACTAAATAACCATAAACGGAAATTAATTCATTTTTTCAATATAGACTTCTTTCTAGAAACTTCGTGTCAAAGTAATATATTTTTTATCTGTGAATTGTCTTTGACGTAATGTGACAAGCTAATACTTTCTTAATTTGCCGAATTAAGTTTCGAGGAGATTTTCCACGATCCCGACAAGTTTTAGTATTGGGAATGACAAATAATTTGTTTGTTGGTCTGGATCATGAAGATTCTTATTGTTTCAGCGAATAAACGTCATGTTGTGCAGTTGTTAGTGATTTTCAAGAATTTAAGTATCTCGGTGTATTATTTATCTTCAGTGATTTAATATTATTTTACCCGTAATCGGGGAGATTTTTGGAATGCTCCGACTAATTCCGGTTTGTGAGCCAGTGACAGCATCATGGGACTCACTTGGCATCTTGAAGCCCTACGACACGTTGAGTGATTCCACTAAACTTGTTACACGTTCTTAAAGGTAAGGATTTGGTTGTAATAGTCTTTGGAAGTGGTCTGTGAGCCCTTCCCTGGTTGTTAGAAAGGGTATTGTCGTGATCCATGGATATTTATTGCAGGATTCCAAATTGCGCATACGCAGGCAGCTTTCCAGCCGGTGAAGAATCTTGCAGTCAAGTGCTTTCTCCCTACGACAACCGTGAGTATTTCACCCGCTGACTATTTGCAACTCATCCCTATTGTCCGACCACTCAAGATTAGGCAAACCGAAGTCGTAGCTCTTTATGGTGTCATTGTAAAAAGGCCTCGTTAACCGGCTAATGTTTTAGCCTTTTAGATTTCCAAGCTCAGTCACCTCAAGGAAGGTGAATTAGTTTCTCTTTATATTATTAGGCCTCCGTATTGTCGATTCCAGGAGAGGCACCTCGAGCGATTCGTCTCGCCGCCAGGACCTAGAGGATCGTCTGGGGCCTGGACGCGAGACCCGTTCCTCGAGCACAGCGAAGCCTCGTGTGGAGACGACTGCGGCCGGCATAGTCCGTCTAGCGTTAGCGCGCAGGCGGGACGGTTTTTTCTTTTACCTACTTTTTATTATACCTTATTACGGTTCCCATAGGAACCAGTTGATTGTCTGGGTCCGGTTTTCGATACTGGAAACCGGCCTGCATCACAATTTAATTTGTGGATCTCGGGTTCGACATCCTACCCCGTCCGGAATAGTATTGGACACCTTCGTCGGCTCCGGGATCCGGGACTCTCAAAGTCCCTGGCGCCCATTTAATAGATTTTAAATTAATCAATAACTGGAAGGTTACCTTCTCCTTTGTTTTGTAATAATTGTAAACTTTTAACTTGAACTCATTTTAAAACGGAACAGTACCGGGTTTATCTCCAACCCCCCACGACCTTCGCTCTCTATTTTCTATTATTAGCTGGCTGGCAACAATTTGTTATTAGTGAACTCATTTTGTTATATTAGTTTACAGTTTTTTAATAAACAGTGTTTGAGATAGCTGTTGTTTCTTATTACATACCCACTAGTTTGTCACTACAGATAAAAAATCATAATTGTAACACTACGTTTAATAATTTTTAATTTGAACGAATATTTAAACACTACCAAAACAACTCATACCTATTTTACAAAATAACAACAAAAGAAATTCAAATAAACTATTTAAAGACTAAAAGTCGCGCTGATAAGCACGGTTTCTCAATATCAATTATTGCATAGTATAAAGAGAAGCTTTATACTATGATTATTGTCTGTCAATAAGGTCGAACGCTCTGAACGCATCAACAGCCAAATATTGAATGAAGCTCGCTCTTTTTTTTGAGTATGGCATCTCGCAGTTCAACCTATGAGGTTGCTCTCGAACCTCCCGCCTTTTTATACCCTACCGCCGCCGCGACCTGTGTCGAGCGCGGCAACCGTTACACAAAAATAATCCTTATAGCATGATTCAGACGTGCGACGGCGCGATGGCTTATTTCATGTATAAGTTTGGTGTTTCTATACCGATTTCTATGATTCTTTTTTTATTGAATAGGTAATAATGTTAACTTTTTTAAATTAGGAATGAGTGAGAGTATTATAAACGTAAGAGTAAACAAATATAATCAGAATGCTCCGAACTGCTAAGCTATCAGGAGTTACACGTGTTATTGTGAGTCAACCATAAAAGATAGACATATGCCGTTGCGGGATATTTTTAGACAATTTTATGTAGAATATTTCCGTCATACATGATTTCTGTGTAACTTTAACCATTAAGGCTGCACACGCGACGGAAGCTTAAAAAATGGAGTAACTTCTCCCGTTTTCCCAACATTTCCCTTCACTACTCTGCTCCTATTGATTGTAGCGTGATGAAAAGTATACTATAACCTGCCCAGAAGTATGAAGAATAATTGTACCAAGTTTCGTTAAAATCCGTCGAGTAGTTTTTGTTTCTATAAGGAACATACAGACAGACAGACAGACAGACAAAAATTTTACTGATTGCATTTTTGGCATCAGTATCGATCACTAATCACCCCCTGATAGTTATTTTGAAAATATATTTCATGTACAGAATTGACCTCTCTACAGATTTATTATAAGTACTAGCTTCTGCCCGCGACTTCGTCCGCGTGAAATTCGTACTTTCCTCTAAAAGTTTCGAAAATGTATGTTGGTATGATCTTTATAATTAATTTAGATAAATAAGTATTCGGGCCAATTTTTAAGTTTATAGAACAAAGGAATCAGATTTTTCAAATAAACTGTATCCCCGCTTTTCACCCCCACAGGGGTGGAATTTTATAACTTGACTCAGTTTATTTATACCAATTTTCGAGCTAATCAAGCCACGCGGTAAAATCCTCCCTTTCACACAGTTAGGGGTAGATTTTCGAAAACCCCGAATACATGTTATTAATTATTTTTAGTCCTTAGTATAAATACTGAGTTTCAAGTTAATTGGACAGGGCGTTAAAATTCTTCCATACTAATTTTGACACCCCCCAATACCTCTTTAGGGGGTATTTTAGAAAAACGAAAAATTCCAAACTTCATAATTTACTTAGATAAGTATTCGTGCCAAGTTTCAAGGTTATTAACTCAAGAAATAAGATTTTTCAACAACAACATCCCCCCCCTTTTCACCCCCTTAAAGGTTTAATTTCCAAAAACCCCTTCTTATTCGATACCTACTCTTCACAAAGAACACACCCTCCAAAATTCATGTCCCTAGGAAGGACCAGCGATTTAGACTGTGCGTTGATATTTCAGTCAGGTCGTTCATCCCCCTTTTGGGGGAGAAATTATCAAAAACGCTGAGACACGTATAAATTAATTTTCAATCGTTAGCCTAAATACAAAATTTAAAGATCCTAACTTTTAAACTGACGGACTTTCATGCACAACTTCATCCCCCCTTTTAACCCTTTGGGGGTAGAATTATCAAAAACGCTGAGACACGTATAAATTAATTTTTAGTCGTCAGCCTAAACACAAAATTTGATGATCCTAACTTTAAAACTGACGGACTTTCATACAAACTTTCATCCCCTATTTAACTCCCTTAGGGGTTGAATTTCAAACAATCCTTCCTTATTCCTTGTCTACACAACAAAAAAGAAATGAAAATAAAGCTGAAACGCCTGTGCAATACTATCTACCTATACCTACTTCACTTAAAAATAAATACTTATAACTACTTTAATTAATAAAAGTACCTACGTTTAATAATTTTTAATTTGAACGAATATTTAAACACTACCAAAACAACTCATACCTATTTTACAAAATAACAACAAAAGAAATTCAAATAAAGTCGCGCTGATAAGCACGGTTTCTCAATATCAATTATTGTCTGTCAATAAGGTCGAACGCTCTGACAACCGTTACACAAAAATAATCCTTATAGCATGATTCAGACGTGGGACGGCGCGATGGCTTATTTCATGTATAAGTTTGGTGTTTCTATACCGATTTCTATGATTATTTTTTTATTGAATAGGTAATAATGTTAACTTTTTTAAATTAGGGATGAGTGAGAGTATTATAAACGTAAGAGTAAACAAATATAATCAGAATGCTCCGAACTGCTAAGCTATCAGGAGTTACACGTGTTATTGTGAGTCAACCATAAAAGATAGACATAAGCTGTTGAAGGATATTTTTTAGACAATTTTATGTAGAATATTTCCGTCATACATGATTTCTATGTAACTTTAACCATTAAGGCTGCACATGCGACGGAAGCTTAAAAAATGGAGTAACTTCTCCTGTTTTCCCAACATTTCCCTTCACTACTCTGCTTCTATTGATTGTAGCGTGATGAAAAGTATACTATAACCTGCCCAGAAGTATGAAGAATAATTATTATTGTACCAAGTTTCGTTAAAATCCGTCGAGTAGTTTTTGTCTCTATAAGGAACATACAGACAGACAGACAGACAGACAGACAGACAAAAATGTTACTGATTGCATTTTTGGCATCAGTATCGATCACTTATCACCCCCTGATAGTTATTTTGAAAATATATTTCATGTACAGCATGTCGATTCTGTAAAAATCTCACCGTGAAAACTTGCGTGGAGTGAGCTGTCAGTGTCATCCCACTGATGCTAGGGATTGACCAAGCAAACATTTACAATCATAATCGAGATTTTAATAATATTTTTTAAGCTAATCTTATTGAAAATTGTATATAATTTCAAAGCTTTTAGTAGTCAAAACATTAATATTTTGTAGGATTTTAAAATAAAATAGCAAAACATAAACTTAGTCAGAAACTCAATGTTGTTTTTTTTTTTAAAGTTGTATAAAATAGATATTACTACACCTATCCAGAAGGTAAAGGCACCTTAAAATCGCTGAAAATATGCACATAAACCACTTAATCTCTTGAAGAAGCTTGACTTTCGCTGTAATAGTAAGAAATGCTCAAGATGTTATTCATAAGAAAACAGGACTTTCCTTTTCTGGCCGGCACTTTAATTTTTGAATACCTACCTTATGAACTTATGAACGATGAGTTTATGAAATACAAACTTATTTTTGCAGTCGATCAAATTAATTATGTGCATTGTGCATGCGTGAATATTCAACCCAACTACGGAACCTTTCACTGTGCGTGGTTCGACATAAACATGGCATTTTTTTTTTATTTGTTTGGGAAACTACCACAAAAATAAACAATTGCTATTACTCAAGTAAACTAATAGAAACAAAAACTACCAAGCTTATAAAACTAACAACACATATTGAAATGTAAAGTGATTGCGGAATACGCAATTTATACAAAATTTAACGTCATTCTCAAACTTTTGCTCAGCCTACCTAAAAAATGTATACTGGGCATTCTGTAGCAAACGATTAGAAAAGTATCAAAAATAAATAATTGTACAATAAATAAAAATAATTTTAAACGGCGAGCGCATTCCGAAGATAAATTCAAATATAGAAACAATTCGGCGCGAAATTCAATAAATGTCTATGGTCAAAGGTCCTCAGTTACTGACTCATTTTCAATTGAATGTCCAAAAAACTATTAAAATTACATTAGAAAAGCATAAATCATTATTACAAACAATGCTTATTGTATTTAATGCTTAAAATAATTTTATTTCAATTTCTGAGTATCGATTTCCGACATATTAATACTGGTATTCAGCTGCATCCGGTTAGACTGGAAGCCGACCCCAACACAGTTGGGAAAAGGCTAGGCAGATGATGATGATGATGATTTCCGACATATTAATTACCCGAGTCAATCGAAATTAAAAAAAAAAATGTTTTGCATAATCGCTTTCGCACATCATTACGATAAAAAAAAAAATACAACAAAAATGGACGGCGATTTTGAACACAAACTGAGTAGTGGTAATGAATAATACCTACGTGTTATTCGACCTGTGTTTCAATATTACGTTAGGATTTGGGCATTTTCGTGTTGTTAATAATATTTCCAATAATATTTGTCACATTTTAAATCTTATCTACCTACATGTGTGTGTGTGATATTTGTGAAAAGTAAAAATGTAAACACGCACGATTGGCGCGAAACTTCGACATTAGATATCAAAAAACTTAATTACCACTACTTATTTTAACTGGAACAATGGATGAATTCGTCAAATAATTAAATGATGTATAATTCACTGCCCCTGTGGTGGAGTTTGGATGTTCGAAATCCCCAATTTTTATGTTTTTTAGCCTCGACCACTACTGTCAACAAAATGGCGATTATCGCATTTACAGACTTGAATTTAATAAAGGTAAAGTAATAAGCTTGCGCGCTAAATATGAAATATTTAATAGCGTTAACATATGAGTTTTTTATCCAACTCTCTTAATTAACGCACATTCATAAGATTTGATGGGTAGCATAATTAATATTTACATAATCAATATAATTACGTACCTATGTAGAAAAAATGTAATGCAATTTGTGTGTCAGCAAACGTAACTAGATTAAATGTAGGCTGACTAAATTGACTTTTTCAATATACAAACACAGTTGGATTTAGACATTAAAATCTCTAAAAGCATTAAATAATTAGGAACTAATTATTGTCACTGTACTCGAATACGTACAGGCTTATGTACATTCTACATCAAGGAATATACTACTCTCTATAAACGAGTTGTACATGGTCGTCAATGGCATGAAAGCAAAAAACAAAGTTCACTTGATACTAACGACAACCCCTATACGCATGCGCTGCCGCTGCGTGATATATGGATCATTCCGAATTAGGCCATCATCGCCCACAGCGCTCACATAAATAATTTGCGTTCCGATTTAAATAAATCACCATTATGGCAGCTGAGAGTCAAAACTATTTTCACTTGATTATTTACTCGCGGTTGGATTATATTTAGTATTTATTTGTATGTACACCACGAATTTCTTATTCTTTGGTAAGGTGGCGACTGTAGCCGGAAGCACAATTTCGAAAATGCCACGTTAGTTTAACGAAACCGGTTTGAACTGTCAAAATACCACGCTTGACAACCGTACGGCGTGGTAAGATTATGCGGGGAATAATAGGTAATTTATACCATACAGAATAATTGGGGTCAATGTGTAAGCACGCTGTAATCGATTACAGTGCAATTCGGAATGTTCCAATTTTCACTCCACGGTAACCATGGCAACATCACTTCACGCGCGTCGCTCATTGGCTACGGTTTCGTCGCCACTCGCCAATCATGGGCGACACCCGCCGCTTGACCGGTTAAGGGTAACTTGCATAAAAAATACGGATCTTAGTTATTTATTTATCTACAATAATGTTATATTTTCACGCGTTACAGGTTAAATAAGTAGTCTGTAACTAGTTAATACAAAATCTGGTTAATTGTTGAAAACAAAATGCACACAACTGACTTTTTAAATGTACAAACACGGATGGATTTAGACATAATATCTAAAAGCGTTGAAATAAATAGGAACTAATTTCTGAACTCGATTACGAACAGGCTTACGACCATGGTCGTCAATTATAGAAATAACTAAAAACTTAATTTAATATTAATGACAGCGCCTAACGCGCAAGCACTTCACGCGATCCACATCAAAATAATCTCCAATGTGATAATGACAGTGACTAACGCGCAAGCGCGGCGTGAAGTGTTCACTTCACTCGATTCACGACATTAAATGTCGTGAATCGGGTGAAGTGAACACTTCACGCCATCCACATCAAAGCTCGCGCCTCAGGCTGTATTGACTAGTCAGTCTAGGAAAAAAAAAGAAAAAAAAAACAACACTGAGTTTCTGGCTAAGTTTCTGTTTTGCTATTTTATTGTAAAACCCCACAAAATATTAATGTTTTGGCCACTAAAATGTAGGTATTTTAGTGGTCAAAACATTAATATTTTGTGGGGTTTTAGCTTTGAAATTATATAAAATGATCAATAGAATTAGCATAAAAATTATTATTAAAATCTCGATCATGATTGTAAATGTATGCTTGGTCAAGCCCTAGTATCAGGTGGGATGACACTGATAGCTCACTCCACGCTCACTTCGCCTAAGTTTTCACGGTGAGACGGTTACAGAATCGCACGGCAGAATTGACCTCTCTACAGATTTATTATAAGTATAGATATTTGTTGCGTCCACTCAATCTTTTTTTTTTCTTTTTGCTTGGTACGATATGTGCATTTAGCCAATGTCATGTTTAATTTAGGTATTTAGTTCGATGGAAACAAAGGTAGGGAATCGAAAATAGAACAATTATTAATTATAATGGAATTGAGTACAGAGTCACTTTCTAAAACCGAATTGAGACCTAGGAAGTACCGTCAAACGGGGTGAATAGGGATGCAGGGGTGAATCGGGACAAAACTTTAAAAGGGATTTTAACATTAAAATAATATAGTTTGTGGCCAAAATGGACCCTAATGTGTTTACTGTAATTTAATTAACGATTACGTGCCCTTATTGACAACAAACTATATTATTTCAACGTTAAAATCCATTTTAAAGTTTCGTCCCAATTCACCCCTGCATCCCTATTCACCCCGTTTGTAGGTACTACTCTGGATTCTACCTACTAAATATTCTAGTCGATTCTTCACTAGGTGTTCTAATATTTTTGCAAGGACTGATGACAAAGCGATTGTTCTGAAGCTGTTTGGGTCATCATCAGTGTTTGCCAGGTTTCAAAATAGGTATGATGATTTGTGTTTTCCACTGATTGGGTACCCAGCCATTAGTGTAACAAAAATTTAAAATGTCTAAAAATAAATTTTCGCTCTATGACCTGCGTGACATCCATACTATCACACTAATATTATAAAGGCAAAAGTTTGTGAGTGTGTGTTTATATGTTTGTTACTTCTTCACGCTCAAACCGCTGAACCGATTTAGATGAAATTTGGTATAGAGATAGCCTGAGTCCCGGGAAAGGACGTGGGATACTTTCATCCCAATATTCCCACGGGATCGACACTTATGCGGGTGAAACCGCGGGGCGCAGCTAGTAAGACATAAAGGAATAGACAATACCGTCTATATCGGGGGCAGAGTCATGAACGTGTTTTAAAACTAAGTAGCTACTGCATAGAAAATGGTGCATCTAAAAGATCCTGTGAAGGAATGAGAGGCGGCTGATTATGTTTTGTTTCCGATGGTACAGACGCCAGCACATCAACCTACTACAATCTGTCAAATTTCTTTAATAGATTTTCAACTTTATCACCAAACCATAAGGTTCAAAGTTTATTGGGAAAATCTGACAGTTTCGGGTAGGTTGATGTGCTGCCGTCTGTACTTAAGGAGGAGCCAGTTTATCAAGGAACTTGCTCAGCGGTCTCTCGAGGGACAGGAGAAGAAATTGAAGGGGAATATCCAGATCTAAAACGATTGATCTTCTTCCCCACAACATGCAGGAGTGGAGGGGGACCGAGAACCACAAAAGTCAGCCCAACCAGCGCGTTTCTTCCTTCAAAGTTTTCTTTTAGTTTTAGCGACGGTCCTGTTGAATATTATTAAGTTATCGCTAACCATGGCCTCACTGCACAGACGCCAGCACATCAACCTACCCGAACTCGCTCGTGGGGGACGAGACGGGGTATGTGGGACTCCTGTCGGAATTACACACCGACAGTATACCCACTAAAACTCAGCGGTGTCCCCACATCGCCGTGATGGGAGGGCCATGGGAAACCGGCTCAGCCTTTACTTCCACAACCCTCCCGGCGCATGCCCGCCTACCTGGCGGGCCCCGCATGCCCCCCATGCTGGGGGGCTACGGGAATAGCCGGGAGCACCTGGCCATTCCCGTCCAACACTGATGGGGGCCTGTGCAATACAGGCAAAGGTGCCCCCGCACCAGTTGCCTGCTGGCCTCCATCTGGGAGGAGTCGGAGATGACTGTCAAACTGACGTCTTCTTCGACCCCTCCTCCGCCTTCGGAGCAACGCCGCGTGAGGATCTTCCTCCCGCGCGCGCTCCGCCGCCTCCTTCTGGGACATGACGTGTTCGCAGAACGAGGCGACTGCCGCCCAGGACCTCTCATCCCTCAGCATGGCGTTAACCAAGCCGGGGAGTGATAGGTCCGGTCCGATCACCGCGATGAGACTGCGGCGCGGCTCGGACCACGACGGGCACACCTCGAGGGTGTGCTGCGCCGTGTCCCCCGCCGCGCCACAGTCGTGGCACGACGGCGTCTCCTCCCGTCCGATTCGGTGCAGGTACGATCCGAAACAACCGTGTCCGGACAGCACCTGCACCAGCCGGAAGGAGAGGAATCCATGCGACCGCTCGAGCCGGTCTCGCAGTACTGGCCCAATCGCGTCGAGGGTTCGGCGGCCGAAGGCTGCGGTGGCGAGGTCCCCCGTCCAATGGACGACGATGGCGTCTCTCGCCTCCCGCCGGACGGCGTCCCGCTCTTCCTGGGCTGGGCGTTCTCCTCTCGCCCTCCGCCCCGCCGTCCATTCATATACTCTGGCGAGCACCCACGCCTCGAGTTCCCAAGGAGGGGTGCCCGCCAGAGCACATGCTGCCGCGAAGCCCACAGTGGGCTCCCGCTGGGCTATGGCCCTTTGGGGTGCCCGCAAGGCGGCAGCGTTCTCCCTCCTATGGAGGGAGTCCTCCCAGATAGGGGCTCCGTAGAGGGCCATACTCTTCAGGATGCCGGCGTAAAGTTGCCGGCATCGTGCGCTGGGCCCCCCCAACCTGTCGCGTCGACAGCCCGCTAAAATGCGGACCGAAGCGCCACCTGCTGTCAATTACAAGACCCAGGTACTTCATCTGGGCCTTAACCTCAATTTTGACGCCGTCCACGAAGATATGGGCGTCAGGTGGGGGGGCGCGCTGCCGAGGTCCGTGGAAGAACACGGCCTCGGTTTTGTGCAACGCCACCGTTAAACCTAGGCGGCGGATCCGCCCTGCGACCAAGGATCCGCCCGCCGAGGCCAAGTTGGCCGCCTCCCTGAAACTCCCCCCCCGGGCGGTGAGGAGAGTGTCATCCGCGTAGCACACGACACTCGTGCCTCGGAGGAGAGTTCCCCGCAGGAGCCAATCATAGCCGACGTTCCAGAGGAGAGGTCCTATGACTGACCCCTGTGGAACGCCGGCTTCGACGGCGTACCGCCGGACTTGGCCAGTCCTATTTACCAGAAGGATCGCCCGATCCTCCAGGTAGCTGGCCAGCAGACCGCGCATGTATCGAGGCACTCCGTGAAATCGGAGCGCCTCTAGGATGGTGGAGTGGGGAACGGAGTTGAAGGCATTGGCTATGTCGAATGACACAGCCAACAATCCATCCCCCGCTTCCATCGCCTCCTTCACCTGGCCCTTAAGGCAGGCCAGCGCGTCCACGGTGGAACGCTCAGCCCGAAAACCGAACTGAGCGTCCGACAAGTCCGGCCCGATATCCCGCAGATGGCCCTTTAGGCGAGCAGCGATTATCCCCTCGAACATTTTGCCGACCTCATCGAGCAGAACGATGGGCCGGTACGCCGAGGGGGAGTCTGCCGGGCGGCCCTCCTTGCGAAGAAGGCACAACTGCCCCTCCTTCCATGGTTTCGGGAACCTCCCTGACGCAAGGCATGCGCTGAAGAGGTCCCGAAACCTCTCCTCCATTTGAGTGGCAGCGATCGCCACCACTCTTGCGGGAACCCCGTCGGGGCCTGGAGCTGTCTTCTTGGCGCGGATATGGGAAATTGCCGCGCTAAGTTCCGACTCCGTGACAGGAGGGGCCTCCTCTTGTTCCTCGTCTAGCTGAGCAGCTATCCCCCGCGGTGGGTCCATCACTGGCGGGGTGAAGTTGTCCCTGCACGGGAACAGGGACTGAACCACCCCATCGAGAAATGAGGGCTCCAGGGTCTCGGCAACCGGGGGACCATAGGGGCGCAATTTGTTGCGCGCCACCTTATATGGTCTTCCGTAGGGGTCGTTGTCGAGACCCTCCAGCAGCTCGGCTCTCGCCGTGTCTCTGGCGGTGGCGATGGCCCGATCGAGGACCATTTTTGCCTCCATGTAAACCTCATAGAGGTGGTCCTCGTCGTCCAAGTCCCGTCGACGCCGCCGCCGGCTCCGCGTGTATTCCCTCCTTGCCTCCACACATGCTGCTCGAAGCCCCGCCAGCTCCCCCGACCACCAGTACACGGCGCGTTTGGGTAGCGGTCGGCGAGACCGAGGCATGCTAGAGTTGCATACCTCGGTCAGAGACTCCCTCAGTTGCTTCGCCATGGTGTCCACATCCAGGCCGGCGGCAGGCGGCGAAAGCCAGTCCTGGATGAACGCCGCCTCGCTCGCTGCCTCCCTGTCCAGGCGGGTAAGAGCCCACCTCGGGAACGGTGGTCGCCCGGAGGGGGGCCGCATCTCTCCGGGGCCACTGTTGGAGATGTCGAACCGCACGTAGCGGTGGTCCGACATAGTCTCCACCAGGTCCACCCGCCAGTTCAACACCCGCGCGGCTAACGCAGGGGTGGCGAAAGTGACGTCCACTATTGAGCCGCCCCGTCGCCGCACGCATGTCTGGACGCTTCCTCTGTTCAAGAGGGAGAGTCCAGAGGAGGCTGCCCACATCTCAACCGCCCGCCCGCGTGCGTCGGTGGCCGGGTTGCCCCAGGTCACCGACTTGGCATTCAGGTCTCCCAGTACGGAGACCTGACGCGGCGCCGCCCTGCCGACCACGGCGGCCAGGACTCCGAGATAGTTCTCAAAGTCCTGAAGAGGGCGGTTTGGGGAGAAATATACGCCCACAAGGGCTAAGTCTCCCCACGCGGCGGCCACGTATCCACGTCCCCTCTCTAATAGTGAGAGGGGAGGGGAGTCTGTGGAAGACCGCGCCGCAAGTGCCACCAAGTCGTCCTCGTCGCCCAGCCAGCTGCCGGGGATCGAGTAGGGCTCGGCGACCACCGCTACGTTCACCAACCACTCGGCCATGACCTGCACTACCAGGTTCTGGGCCGCTCTGCAGTGGTTGATGTTCGCCTGGAGGATGCGGTAGTCGGAAACCATTATTCCGACATCGCACCCCCCTCCTCAGCTACCGCTACAACGGCGGCGGTTGCAACAGGGCGAACCTGCGCTGGCACTATGCCCTTCCTCACAGGGGGCTTACAGCTCCTGCCCGTCATCCTGTGGGCCGCGGGGCGGCCACTGGCGGCACACGCCGTGCAGTGTGGCGTGGTGGCGCGGCAGGTGGCACTCTTGTGTCCCTCTTGCCCGCATTTGTAGCACGTGTCTCCCCAGTCGAATTTGGATGGACACGTGGCTCGGGCGTGGCCGAACGCGAGGCACTTGAAGCAGCGCATAGGCTGGTCTTCAAGTGGCCGGACCACTGCCGAGCTAAGTCCCACAAGCAGCCGTCCCTTGGTCGTAGCAAGGGCAGCCCCAGCCGCGGCGACTGGGCACTCGACGCGGATGATGCCCATGCCACGGCGGCCGAGCCTGATGGCTCCACCTTTTACCGCGCCAGCGTCGCAGCCTCCAGCCGCCGCGACTGCCGCCACCACATCCTCCTTGGTGACCGAATCATCCAGATCGGCCACCTCCAAGGCTGCGGTCTTAACAGGTCTGACGACCGTTGCCGCATCCGCAATGACCTCTTGCAACTTTGTTGCGAAGAGGTCCGCATTTGTGCCGCGCTGTTCCCCCGAGAACTCGAAAATTCGAGCCCCGGTTACGGTTCGACGGCACGTGATATTGCCGATCCCCAGCTGGGAGGGATCAGCATTGGTACGAGCCCGTCGTAGGACGGACTCATACGTCTCGCCTCGCTCCACGGCCTCCGAGGTGATGGTCACCACGACAGCCGCGGTTTTGGGAGGAACTAGCTTCCTCCCGCCGGCTGGAGCCCTTTTGGCTGCAGGAACAGTCGCAGCTGGCTTGGGGGCCGACTTATTCCCTCCCTTCCCTTTTCCTCTCTTGACCACTTCCGTCCACGACTGGTTGGACGGGGTGGTGCAGGGAAGAAGGGCGTCTTCCTCCTGCGAGTTCTGGGGAGCTGCTGGAGTGGCAGACGACCCAGACGCTCCCTCCGCACTTGTGGTGGCGGTTTGAGAAGCCACCTTGGTCCCCTTGCCCTTGCCTTTGGAGGGCTTCGGGGCCTGCGGCTGCGCGTCCGATGTCGGGCCTGCTAGAGGCGCAGGTTCCGGCTCCCGCGGGGGTGGCATCTTTTCCGCCGCTAGCGGCGGGCGGAGCCGCCTTTCCGGCAAGAGCCGGTCCTCGATGCCTGCAAAGCAGGCTCTGGTGAAGGCCCTCTCCTCCATGACAACCTTTCGGATTATATCCTCAAGGTTGGAAGGGGAGGAGGAGCCTCCTACCACCGGACCCGGGGCAGGTTGGGCAGGCCGGGCCGTGGCCTCAGCCAGCTTCTGGTGTAGCTGGCTGACCTCCGCCTGCAGGCGATCCACCTTCGCCTGCAGCTGCCGCGTCTCGTCCGTGGCCGTCCGACTCACCAGCTCCAACACAATGCCGTGCAGACTGGTGGCCCGGCATTTGAGGGCCTTCTGGAAGGTCCCCTTCAAGTTGGAGGACTTTGAGGCGACCTCTAAGACCTCCTCCTTGTCCTCCTGCGCCATGCGCTCCAGGTCCGCCAGGGAGTGGTCGGCGTATAGCACAATCGATGCACCATAGCCAGCCCTCGACCGGGCGATTTGCGCCTGGCGCTCCTTCGCAGCGACCCTCTCTTCCAGGTCTTGTTGGAGCTGCACCCTTTTCGCCAGGTTTAGCTGGCGCTCAGCGTCCACCAAGCCCACATCGTGGGTAGAAGTCGAAGCCTTTTTAGACTTCGACTTCTTCTTAGCCCTTCTTTCGGCCGACTCCGAGGAGCCCTCAGACCCGGGCCTTAGGTAGGCCCTCTTCCGTTTGAGGCGGTCGTTTTCGGCCGCCGACGTGTCCATGTTGGAGTTGTCGGAGTCCGACCACTCGTCTGGCCTACTAAACAGGCTGGCCGCAGACGGTGCGCGGTCAGCTTCCGACGCCAAAGCGTCGCCGGCGTGGCCCTGAGAAGGGCCGTTGGATTGGCCCTGAGAAGGGCCGTTTGAATCGCCCTGGGAGGAGCGATTCGAAGTAAAACGCCCTGAGGCGTCACGCACGGTTTTTTGTTTCGTCATGTTCGCAGACGACCGCATCAATGTCTGCGAATCACAGCGCACTTTAGCCGCCGGTCTGCCACTCCGTTACGGTGGTCAGACACGGCGTTGCCCGGGGGAAACTACGAGGAAGTTTAGCCTAGGCTAAACTAGTTCTTCCTATATGCGATAGGATTACCTTCGCTCGCCCTTGGATCTTATGTGGACGGAGCCCCGCTTCGCGGGGCCCCTATTTCTGTGTAAAGGGTTTAAAGTAACCTAACCATACCGAACCTCGGGGTGCCCTTCGCTCGCCCTTGCATCCTATGTCAACGGAACTAGTTTAGCCTAGGCTAAACTAGTTTGTCCTGAAATCGGGTTTGGCCGGTAACATATATAAGGTCACATTAAAATAGATGGACAAACTAAGAAATCATTCAGACCACCAAAATAAGGACGATGCACGATGGTTAAAAAAAATATATAAGAAAAACGGATTAGATACAAGAAAAATACACTAATGTGCCGGCAATTTACTATTTTAGGTCAAAATAAAATCACTGTTATGAGTATTTTATTTGCTTGGATATCTTTAGTTAGACGTTCTGAGCGCTGTGTTAAAATTTATCCATCTATTTTAATGGGACCCTGTATACATTTCTATGATTTTAGCCATCAATATCTTTAATTTTATGCTCAAGGAACTCTTGATAGGTAAAGCGTACTACAATCATCATCATCATCAGCCTATAGCAGTCCACTGCTGGACATAGCCTTCTCCTATTGCACGCCATTCAACTCGATTTTCGGCAACTCTCATCCAGCTGCTACCAGCCGCCCTGCGAAGCCGGATCTACCTTGCGTTTGCCGATTCGCGGTCTCCACTCAAGAACAAGTCTACCCTAACGGTCATCGGTTCTACGGCTAATATGGCCGGCCCATTGCCACTACAGCTTGCTTATTCTGTGAGCTATGTCGACAACTTTGGTTCTCTGCCGGATCACCTAGTTGCGGATTCGATCCGTTAGAGAGACTCCAAGCATAGCCCGTTCCATAGCTCGCTGAGCGACCTTAAATTTATGGACCAGCCGTACCGTGAATGTTCACGTTTCGGCTCCGTAAGTCATAACTGGCAGGAAGCACTGATTGAAGACCTTAGTCTTTAGGCTCTGTGGAATACGTGACGAGAAGACTCGACGAAGCTTCCCAAACGGTCCCCAGCCCAGCTGAATTCTTCTGTTAGCCTCCCTCTCATAGTTGTTCTTACCAAACTGCAGAGTTTGCCCGAGGTAAACGTATCCACAATAAACAATTTTTTTAATGACAAAAAACTTCGTTTCGTGTATTTTGTTAAATTAATAATGTATAACTATTGAATGTATGAGTTTTATTTTAATGTATAATTCGAGTTTATAGTTTAGGGCCGTTTGAGGTTGAAACCTCGGGCCGTGTGGTCCGAGTGCTCATGGTCTTTTTAACCTTTTCGACGCCCATCTACATAATACGCGATGTGTCCTCCAGCGCCACGCTACAAATGTATAACGTATCTATAGTAAAACGTAGGGATGGGATTAATGTCCTATCGATAAATAATATTATAAGTTGAAATTAACGTTTATTCACCAATTTACGAAGCTAAATAAAAACTGATACCGTATTTTCATATTTTGTTTTATTTCATAAAAAAATCAATATGAAAACCTGGATATATTTCCCATAATAAAAGAAAAGAATTGCAAATTTATTAGACGTGTGTTCTAGAAGGCACATCCCTATTTGTCTCCAAATGTAATCCTTCTACTTCATATCACGTCGTTGGCGCTCGAGGCACGTCAAAATCCTTTCTGATATAAGGATGTCTAGATGTCGATGTCTATGGTATTTTTCTTTTTTCTATTCACTGTGGTCGAGTTACACGTGCATAACCTCAACCGATTCATGCATAATTTATTTCGTTTACTTACAAAAAATAGAACCAAATACAATCAATAGAAGCTAGATACGTGGTTTTCTATCTACGTGTTTTTAAAAAAAATTAAAATGGAGTGTATTTGACTGTTTTACGCAGATGTTGCAGATCTTTTTTTTAATGGTAGGTATAGGTGTCGCAAAATACTAGCAATGATTTTTCTTGTTTTTAGAAACTAATAGAAAACGGAAGTACATTCCTGAAACGGAAGTTGACGACTTAACGTAATGTCAGGACGACGAACTATTTCAACATTCTGATTATTCACAAACTTTTTCTTATGATGAATCTACTCAAAAAGAAACAAGATGTAAACATTGCACTACACTAAAATGCACAAAGTCACTATGACCTTGAAACCCGTCCGCTTGTGACGTCACAGATTTACTTCAATACTAGTTCGTGGCGTTGTGCGCACTGACAACTAGCTACTTTGTAGGGATGGGTTTTTCACACGGTGTTTCACTATCGACAATGATTAGAAAACCTATTTATTCTTGATTAAGGCGAATAAAACGTAGTTTATAGTTTACAATATGTATAAAATATTATTTATTCACGTCATTTTCTTGCAATAATGATATTTATGATCGTTTTGACGAGATGAAATATAGCGAGGTCTTCATCGTGTCCCATCACTGGCTTACTTTATATCAAGTACTTGGCGTTGGGGGCATTAAAATATTTTGTGGCGTTTTTGTTTCTATTGAATATAAAACAAACAAGAACTTATTATGTGTGAAAAAGTTAAAAATATGGCTTATAACAGGGCAATTTTCCATAAAAACAAAATAAAAGGTCTTGTAAAAGTCGTAAATTTATTTTATACTATTATTACTTCTAATCAAGTAGTGGCGCTGAGGGCACGAAAATCTCGAACTTGTATACAAGTGATTGGCGTTCAAAAGGTTAAGGAAATTTCAAAACGGCTGGTTGACACTTCCCGTGACCCAATGGCTGGCTTTTACCTTGGCCAAAGGCTAACCATTGCCATACAACGTGGTAATGCCGCCAGTCTCTTGGGTACATTACCAGTCGACAGCGATGCGGATGAGTTTTTCGACGCTACATTTGAGTTTTTGTATAGTTTTAGTTATGTTAGGTTTTAATTTAGTTATTTTTGTTAATTAAGGATATGTGTATTATTCAATAAATGAGATACAGAAACGGATACAGAAAAAAAGTATAATTTGACTAAAGCATATATTATAATATTATAAGGTATAATTTAATTAAGTAAATGCAAAGAGTGACTAGACTAACTGTAAGAATGTTTATAATTATAAAAACGTAATATAATATTGTACACCTTATAGGTATGTTACAGTGATACCTACTATTATAATAACTATAAGATCTTTCTCTACATGTAACAAACAATAAACGCATTTAAATTTGAATCAATTTTGTCCTCCAATAATGAGGAATACCTACTTTGCCAGATCAGGATTAGATAAATTATACCTCAAGAGTGGAGGGCTCGATTATTTATTTATTAAAACTTTATGCACAAGTAAAAAAAATAATACTGTACAAAGGCGGACTTAACCTTTTGAACGCCATTGTCACATATATATTATGTGACAAACGAAATCTTACCCTGTAGGTACGCCAACGTCACAAATATATGACAAAATACACGTCGCACGGGCCGCACCATATTATGAAATAAACAATTTAATCATTACTTTTGTGTGTTTTTATTTATATAATTTAAAAGTTTAAGCTTCCGTCTATATTGTATTGCATGAAACTAATATAAATAAACCATTAACATCGAGAAATTTGTTGTTTTAAGTGTGTGTGTGTGTTGTTTTGTTAAAGTGGCCTGGCGTCAGGGGTACGGCGATACGTTTATACTCTGGCGTTCAAAAGGTTAATGCCTGAGGCATTTTCTATCAGTCATTATTCTAAGTACCTAAGTTTTATCAGCCAAAGATATTATAATTGGATAGTGGTCACTGCCATGTGACAAACTGGTACACTCCTAATGACACGACGCTGCGATATCCAGTGTGCAAAATGTGAGATTATCACAACTCTTATGCTGTCCAGGAAGAGACCTACGGGTTGGCCAACTATTGTTTAGCATACACAAGTTAAGGTCATCTAAGACTTCTACTAAACCGTCCCCAAAAGAGTCGCAATGTTCTGAGCTCCACCTAAAGTGATGGCAGTTGAAGTCCCCCACAACAAGTACATCTATGTTTTCCAAGGTACGCTTTAAGATTGGAAGAAAACTTTTGTGAGGGTGAGCAATATAGACAGATAAGAGGGTTATACCCTCTACCCTGCCAGCCACGATGCTACTATCATACTATCATCACCTAAGGACTTTGGCGTATCTAGGGCTTCTTTCTAGGGGGGGCCTGGCCCCTAACCTTTTTTTTTTTTTTGGTCCGGGAAGAACAGAGGGTGACGTCAGACTCCTACTGACTAAAACCCCACTATTGCGTGCCGCTTCTTTAAGCCCGACTACTCGAGCGACGACACGGCCCCAATCTCGCCACCCGTAGGCCCCTTCTTATGGTGGCCGGAAATCGTTAAGCGCCCTTCGACGCCCGGCTGCTCTTCTATTGCGGGTGGAATGAGAGGTATGCTCTCTCTCCGTCTCCGCCACCTCCTTTGCATGCATCAACCCCTCGCAAAAAGAAGCCACAGCATCTCACGCGTTTTCGCTTCCGACCATGGACTGAACCACCGCCGAAAATGACAGATCACCCGCACCAAGTGTCGCGACGAGGGCACAGCGCTGTTGGGCCCAAACTGTACTCCTCCAACGTATGTTGTGGCGTGTCCTCGTGCCAGTCCACACAGTGATGACAAGCAGGCGTCCGATCCCGACGCGGGTATTTCCCGAAACATCTGTGTCCAATAAGCACCTGCGTCAGCCGGAAACTCAGGGCACCAGGCTGCCTTTCCAGCCATTCTTCCATAACAGGCCTTACCGCCACTATTGTGGCGAGCCCCCACCTGGGTTGCGCAAGTCGCTCCCTCCATTCAGCCACTAGGATCTGACGGTGCTCAGTCCTTCGTGGATAGAATTCCCGAGAAACCGGAGGCTGGCCACGCGCAAGCTTCGCAAATCCTTGCGTCCCTATATCGCTGGTGGAAGGTGGACTTCCGCCATTGATATAGGGACGCAAGGACGCAAGAGCAGCTGCAACCGCTCATCAACCTGGGGACCAGCCGCTGAATGTGCGGCCAGAAGTCCCACTAGCTGTCGAGGACAAGTTCTAGGTACAGACGCAAGCACATCAACCTACTACAATCTGTCAAATTTCTTTAATAGATTTTCAACTTTATCACTAAAGCATAAGGTTCAAGGTTGATTGGGAAAATGTGACAGTTTAGGGTAGGTTGATGTGCTGGCGTCTGTACTTCATCGTCGACTCGAAATCGATGCGGACGCCTCCTACCACAATCGCGTGGTGGCTTATTCCGAGGCCCATGGAAACATAGGGCCTCAAATTTGTGCAAAGCCACCTCGAGACCCAGACCCCGGACCCCAGACCTCGGATACATCCAACGACCTGCGCAACCTCTGCCGTGGCCTGTATGGCCGATTGCCGATGCGTTTGTCCCCGGGCCGTCTAATCATAATAATACTCTAGCTTATTTCGTTGCTTATTAGTAGATTCAATTATTTTGTGATCAAAAGTAACTAAATGGAATGTATTATGTAGGTAATAATAAGTTTGTGTAGGTCTTGGTAGTAGATTATTTATTTGATAATAATTTTAATTCATTTAGCAACTTAATTAACAAAAATAACAAGATTAAAAACTAACTTAACTAAAACTATACAAAAACTAAAATATAGCGTCGAAAAATTCATCCGCATCGCTGTCGACTGGTAATGTACCCAAGAGACTGGCGGCATTGCCACGTTGTATGGCAATGCTTAGCCTTTGGCCAAGGTAAAAGCCAGCCCTTGGGTCACGGGAATTGTCAACCAGCCGTTTTGAAATTTCTGTAAAAAGACCATGAGCACACGGACCCCACGGCCCGAGGGTTTCAACCCCAAACGGCTCGAAAATATAATTTCCGATAAGGTTATTATATTTTCGCCGCTTGAGGTTTTCCGCAGCCGCAGCAGCAGCGCCAGCACAGCATGCCGATCCAGGAAGGTGGGATGGCGCAAGAGTATCGACACAAGTTGCGTCCCACACTAAAGGCCTACCCACCTTCCAAGGAAATAGAGACATACCGTCCGGTCTCTTGCCGTCGTCGCGTACCAAGCCATTGGGTTCTAATACAGCTGGAACGCCGACGGTAACAAGAGCTCGTCGGATGATGTCATTAATGTTCGCGTGGCGCGCTAAGCGACCCGCACTTCGGCTGCAAGACAGGCCGTGGTGTCCGAGGCTGTTTATTTGATTGCTTTTGTGTGAAGTTATATTATGTAAGTATCCAGCTTATAGAGATGGCAAAGATACAGCCACAAGTGGAACACGATTGTTCACACAGAGAGCCGACCCGCCATAGCCATCAGATCGGTCGCATCTGAGAATATAAAAAAAAAGTAAACGGAAACTAAGATTCGGAACTTATGTATTATAGGATGAAAGTGAGTTAATAAGTGTAGTAGCAAAGCAACGTTCGACGGTAATAGAGTTTTATTGGATGAAGACGTTAAAGTTAACAGGAGTTTATTAGAAGTTCTATTATTGAAGACAAGACGTTTTTAGGAGATTCTGTTATTTTACTATTGAGAGCATAGCAATTAGGCTGAGAAGATTGAGGAGTGCTAGTGAGCTGCTGATGAGCTGTTTTATGATAAAACAGCTCATCAGCAGCTCACTATCATGCTCCACTGTCTCCCTCCTATGATAAACTTTATCATAGGAGGGAGAAATGAGGCTTTAAGCGGGGGTCGTGCGGTCCATGGCCCTATACGGGGCCCCGGTGTGGGCGCGTTCTCTGCGGCGGCGAGCCGCCCACTATCTGAACGCGTCCCAAAAGGTGGTAGCCATAAGGCTGATCCGGGGGTACCGCACGATCTCGGGCGAGGCGGCAAGCCTCCTTGCCGGACTGCCGCCATGGGATCTGGAGGCGATAGTCCTCGCGCGCCTGTATGAGTGGCGCGCGGAGGCACTGAGCCGGGGGGAAACTCCGCTTCCGCGGCAAGTCGCGGCGGAGCGGACAGACCTCCGGCGCGATCTCATGGTGGCATGGAAGGAGCGACTTTCGCAACCCAGCGCAGGGCACGCCACGATAGTGGCGATAAGACCCCTCTTTGAGGAGTGGCTAGAGAGGCGTCACGGCGTCCTCACCTATCGCCTGACGCAGGTCCTCACTGGACACGGATGTTTTGGGAGGTTCCTGCACATCATCAGGCGGGAGGAGACGCCCGGGTGTCACCACTGCGAAGATCGCCCAGAGGACACGGTGGAGCATACGGTGGAGGTCTGCCCCGCATGGGCGGAGCACCGCCGTGCCCTCGTAGAGGCGATCGACAGCGGCGGCGACCTCTCGCGTCCGGCCCTGGTTCAAGCCATGGTCCGGGGCGAGAGGGAGTGGGAGGCGGTCACTTCTTTCTGCGAAGCAGTCATGCTAGCGAAGGAGGTGGCGGAACGGCTGAGGGAGAGAGCCTCACACCCCAGCCGCCGCGGGAGACGCTCCGGGCGTCGGGAGCCGCGTGACGACTCCCGGCCACCGTAGGCGCGGGCCTGCGGACGGAGAGTAATGGGTAGCTCACCGTCCGATCAGGACCAGGCCCGTGCCGGACGGCGCGTACGTGTTCCACGCGCGCCTCAAAGAGATGTCAGCATAAAGGAAGGGGCCTGCCAGGGCCGAAGCCTGCCGGGGGTGCGGGATTGTCCGAAAGGGTTACCGTTACCCCGGAACATAAAGGGTTAAGGAAGGAACACGGATGGGTTTTAGTCAGTAAGAGTCTGACACTCCCTTCGCTCCACCCAGAGCGGGAGGGGTCATTTGGTCATTTGATGATTTCCCATCCATAAAAAAAAAAAAAGGAGGGGAAAGGGGAGCATGAGTATTTGGCTTTAGAAACACAGTTTTTGGTACGATTGACTCTGTGATTTAGCAATGTCTGCATAGCTACGAGTAGAAATTGGAACAGTTTTAAGTACTTGCCTTACAATATGAAATCACTTTCTCAGCCACAATAGTTTTAATCCTCTGCCTGCTGTACTCCGGGCAGGACCTGCTAATCGGCAACACTTGCGGCATTAAATGGTGGGGTACACATAATTTTCTGTTTTCTATATTCATATTCAATACAGATAATCATGACGATTATCTATAAAAACAGGTACTTAACAACGAGACAAAACACAAACAATCACAATAACAAGTCACAATAAACACAATATCACAGAAAAACAGCAAAAATTCGAATACACGTGTTTGTGTTACCCAAAAGCACACTGTGGCGAGAACATGGACTTAAAATGATCTTTTTTTTTTTTTTTTTTTTTTTTTTTTTTATTGCTAAATGGGCGCACTCTTGACCCCGATCACGCCTGATGGAAAGCGATAGATGAGGTCTATGATGGATCGAGCGTGCCCAGAAGATGCCTGTTCACTCTTGATTTGAAGGCAGACGGGTTAAATGTGGGAGGGAACACAGATGCCGGCAGAGAGTTCCACACTTTGGCTGTGCGCATAATAAAAGTGGAGGAGAAGCGCCGAGTACGACTCATCGGGATATCAACCAAGTGCGGATGGTACGCTGCAGTACGTCTGGTTGTCCGGTGGTAAAAGGGCGATGGTGGGATCAGGTCGTGGAGCTCCTGCGCACACTCTCCGTAGTACAGTCTATAGAAGACCGTCAGGCAAGCGACATTACGCCGATGAGCCAGGCTGGGAAGCGTAGCTACCAACGTCTCGTCGCCTATAAGCTTTCTAGCTCTGCGTTCCACCGAGTCAAGTGCAGCAAGCTGGTATTTTGCTGAGCCATCCCACAAGTGGCTGCAATACTCCATACAGGAACGGACCTGAGCTTTGTACAAACTTAAAAGCTGTCCTGGTGTGAAGTATCGCCTCACCTTATTTAGGATGCCCAGCTTCTTGGCTGCGGTCTGAGCTTTTGACTCGATGGTTGAGCCGAAGTTGAGATCTGATGTCAACTCCATGCCCAAAAGCTGAAGGCGGTTGGTAACCGGTACAGATGCACCTCGGAAAGCAGGGCATAACTGGAACTGGCTCCTTTTCGCAGTGAAAAGACACGCCTGTGTTTTTAAGGCGTTGAATTTGACCAGATTGTCGTCACCCCACTGGGAAACGAGATTTAAGGACAAATTCATTCGTTCCACCATGGCCTCTCTAAGAGTAGCCGTTTCCTCTCTGCTGGCTTTTGCACTGGACAGGTATCTTTCTGCGACTGTGCTGTCATCTGCGTACCCGATTGCACCAAGCTGAAGCAGGTCGTTGATGTGCAGCAGAAATAAAGTTGCAGAAAGAACAGACCCCTGAGGAACACCGGCATCAATGCCCATATGTTTCGATGAGCAGCCATCAATGACCACTCTGATCGATCGATCACTCAGGAAGTCTGAAATGAATCTTATAATAGAATTTCAGTCTATCAAAAAGTAGTCTGTGTAATAGAAGAATCAGTTTCTTGCTTACCAAATAAAGACTTGGCTAAAAGGTCCCAGCAACTTGGCCATTAAAATAATGATAAAAAAAAAGTTTCTTGCTTGTCATTAGTTGTCATGGCCGCTGTCAATTGTCATTGTCAACATCAAATGTCAGTGTCACAGCAAAATATGCCGTCGAACTTGACGCAATATTTTATCTAAATAAACACAATCGTATTCAGAGTTAAGCTTATTATTACGAGTGCGTTTTATCTCATACCCTTTTCACATTATCATTTCATTAAGATTCACAAATACACGCGCTTTTGTTGAAACTTTGATCTTTCAATGAATAGAGCAGCTGAGCAGCTATAGAAAATCAGAATTGTATGCAGTGTTTTGTTTTAGAATATCCACAACCGGTAAGTGTTATTTATTGTTATTTTAACTACATAAGCTTGTAATGTCCCTAGATTGTATACTTAATTTATGAAAACTCAGACCGCTAATACACAGTTCGTATGTAATAAAAGAGGATTTTTATTTAAATCATGAATAAATACGTGGCATTAAAATACCTGCTTGTAGTCTTGCCATATTATAATAAATACTGGCCACCTACTGGGCTCAACTATATTATATAATATAAAAAATGAGAGGAAAGTACCAATTAAAATGTGTATATGTTACAGCAAAAGTAATAAATCCGGATATTATATGTATTATCTAGCCATTCTTTATAATGTCTACTCAATTTAGATAAAGTGATAATTGACACAGAATTAATCACATTAACTAGCAATTTTATATAACATCTTCGAAGACTTGGATAATGTAATAAAACATGTAGGTATAGGTAAAGATTATAAAATTATATTTCAATTTGCCTTAAGCATACCTAACTATATGTGTAGCAATATTATACTGTTATTTGAAAAGTAATAATTTTAATGTTTATTTTAAGAATTAAAATAACATTATCATAGATAATAATTATATGTTAATTAACATTGTTAAGTATAAAGTTATTTAACTTAAATTTATAAAATAAATTTAAAGCTCAATAGCCATAAAACAAAATTTATTGAAGAGCGGGAGGGGTAACAAGTCAGTTAGACCATATTTATTACTTTGGCTAACTTTGACCCGCTATTATGTTAATATCTGGATAAAGTGATTAACTTATCACAATATCTAGTCAATTTTGCTATTATATATAATGACCAGTAATTACTGTAACATATATATATGTATGTCTAAATGTTGGTTCAGCAAACTAAAATTTAGACCAGAAATAGCCACCTGTCATAATTAGACTCCGACTTGGGTTCGTTTGCACTCCAGTTTTTTTGGCCAAAATCCGCATGAGGGACTCTTCTTTATGTGAATGCGGTCTGGAGGAGGGTACTAATACTATGGAACACTTGTTTTTTTCCAGTCCTCGTTTAACCACTCCCCTTTACGACATACTCCCTTCTAATGCTCCCCGCCCAATTAAAATTCCTTTTCTATTATCTTTAGCCCATGCCCCTGTAGTTAAAATCCTTTATA
Organism: Amphipoea oculea; assembly: GCA_945859645.1. NCBI lineage: Eukaryota > Metazoa > Arthropoda > Insecta > Lepidoptera > Noctuidae > Amphipoea > Amphipoea oculea. Next base: position 17,101,819 of record OX243885.1, on the reverse strand, counting down.
AATTCACTAGCTGCGCCCCACGATTTCACCCGCATAAGTCTCGATCCCATGGGAATATCGGGATAAAAAGTATCCTATGTCCTTTCTCGGGACTCAAACTATATACCAAATTTCATCTAAATCGGTTCAGCGGTATAGGCGTGAAAAGGTAACATACAGACAGACAGACAGACTTATTTTCGAATTTATAATATTAGTATGGAGTATCGATGGATAATTATATATATACGAGGGACGTTCAATGTATTCTCAAGCGATAAGACCGCCCATTGTGTCACCCATTGTAAAGTTTTCTATATTTATGTCTGTAATTTATATGGTGTACATAATAAAGAGTATTCTATTCTATTCTATTCTATTCTCAGTATCGGCATGAAAAAAGACGTAAATTGAATTAAAATAATTTTTATTTTTTAATGTAATCCCCCATTACCCCAATGTCCCCAATGCATTTATTACTTCTCGAAATTAACTTTTCCTTACCCCGTAAAAAATTACTTTCCTCTTTCTCTGAAAAATGCGCATTTATTGCCGCCATGAGCTCTTCATCGTTGGAAAATCGTTTCCCACGAAGGTCTTTTTTCAAATTAGGGAACGAATAATAATCACTCGGGGCTAGGGCCGGGCTATAGGGTGGGTGGTTAATTTCTTCGAAACCACAATCTCGCACAGCAGCCTTGGAAACACGCGCCGTGTGGACGGGCGTTGTCGTGAAGAAGCAGCACACCGGTGGTCAGTTTACCCTGAACCAACAGAGAGGTGGGACATCTCTGTTATAATTTTGATCTTCATTCGGGCATCCTTTGAAAGTGGCGCCAGTGACAGAAAAGTTGAAAGGAAATCGTTTGGCTTGGTATGGGCATGTGATGAGAACTGAGAAGGGACGAAACGCATGTGACTAAAAGAGTGATGAATATACATGTTGATGGATGGAGAGGGAGAGGAAGGCCGAAGAAAAGGTGGATGGATTGTGTGAGGAATGATATGAAAGAGAAGGGAGTGAATGATAGCGTGACGGTTGACAGGGGAGAATGGAAGAAGAAAACGTGTTGCGCCGACCCCAAGTAACATGGGATAAGGGCAGGAAGAAGAAGAAGATTCGGGCATCCTCCAGTATAAGAATATATATGAAAAGAAAACCAAATGCATTAGATTTAAATTACCTAATGTTTGAAGTAGCGAATGTGACATCATACTGAATGGAGAAAAACTAGAATTTTTTGATTAAACGGTTTGTCTGGGAATCACACTAGACGAGAAATTACAATGGGGACCTCACATAACATCTCTTGCGGGGCGGCTTAGCTCAGCCGCTTATGCTGTTAGGAAGACAAGACAGTTAACAGATGTAGAAACCGCGCGTTTAGTCTATTTTAGCTACTTTCACAGCATTATGTCGTACGGCATTTTACTATGGGGTCGAGCTGCTGACATTGAATCCATCTTTATTTTGCAAAAGAGAGCTGTCAGAGCCATTTATAATCTACGTAGCCGCGAAGCTCTCAGGGAACTATTTAAAAGGATTAATATTATGACGTTACCTTGCCAATTCATTTATGAAAATATTATGTATGTAAGAAAAAAGTCTACTTACATCTTTTTAATAAAATAAGCGATAGACATAATTTTAATACTAGAAATAACGATAAAATACATCAACCATTATTCAGATTAGCCAAAGTACAGACGCCAGCACATCAACCTACTACAATCTGTCAAATTTCTTTAATCGATTTTCATCTTTATCACTAAATTATAAGGTTCAAAGTTGATTGAGAAAAAGTGACAGTTTCGGGTAGGTTGATGTGCTGGCGTCTTCTGCACATACATCGCATAACTCGTCAAAATGTACGTCAGCTGATTTTTTATTCGAGATTTCATGTTTGGTCCCATAGTAAAAGTTGTTCATAATGATGAGTACAATGACCCCTTAAGAGGAAAACGGTAATTAATCGATCCCCTGTTAGTTTGTCTCCGAAGTATTGTGTGATGTTTGTTTTTTTTTATTCTTATTTATGTTTATTTTGTAATGTGCTCCTTAATTGTGCAGAATAAACAATTTTTCTTTCTGCCTATTCAAATTGAAGGTTGGATGTAATCACAGAGAATATTATAATTTTCAGAATTAACGCACCATGCCGGACGATTTCAGTACATTGACACATGTGTCGCCCGCGCTGACCAATGACAAACTGAGCGAGGCACTCACGCACTGGTTCAAAGAAACGTGCACGTTCACACACTGGGAGGTGAGTCATGTGCCTTAGAGGCGTAGGGCCTATGCACATAGCTTCATTTTTTTTTTTATTCTCAACAACCTAACAGCAACTTTATTGTAACGAGAATAAAGATCACAGTGATTTTGACAGACCTGTCAGTGGCAGCGACCCAACAGCAACCTTATTATAATGAGAATAAAGACTGTGACGTTGACAGTGATGCAAAATCAGAGTAAAAATGACTGAAAATACTGTATTGTTGTTTGAATGCTAAATAAATGTCAAAATATTGGTTTCAGTACGTGAGCGAAACAGGCAAAGGTGACTCTTACCTAAGCGAACTGATCCGCATCAGGATACACGGCGTCAATCAAAATAATGTCGCCAATCACATCCAAGTTATTCTCAAGAACATCCCGAAAAGCGTTTCTCGACGGCTGACGTTCAGAAGCCACGAGTTCTTTAAGAACGAAATCAATTTCTACGAGAAAGTTCTACCAGCTCTACTGGCATTCCAGTCTACGAAAGATGTGAAGGACCCTTTCGATAAGTACGCCAAGCTGTTTCTGACTTACTCCGATGGGATCAACGACGTGCTATGTCTGGAGGACGCGAATGTTGAAAATTTCGGAAGCGCCGTGCGGCAGGAAGGCGTCGACCTTGAACACTGCAAGCTGACTTTCAAAGTGCTGGCACAGTTCCACGCTCTGTCCTTCGCAATGAAAGACCAGAAACCTGAAGAGTTCGACCGCATAAGGAGGCAAATTACAGAGCTGTACTATGACGACCGGCTATGGAGTTGGTATTCAAGATTTTGGAAAAGGATCTCAGGAATAGCAATAGATGCGGTAGAAAAAGAGTATCCAGATTCAATATACGTTGAAAAGATAAAGAAGTTCGCCGTCCCCGAGAGGTATCAGGACATGGTCGCCGCCGCTACTAAGACTACAGATAGGGGTGTGATTTCACACGGAGACTCTTGGACGAATAATTTCCTCTACAAGTACGTGGAAGGTCGTCCAGTTGACGCAAAAATAATAGATTTTCAACTGACTAGATGTGCCTCGCCCGTGCTTGACTTGGCGTTCATGATATATGCGTGTACCTCTCAGGACTTGAGAGAGGAACATTATGACGACTTGTTGAAGTACTACTATGAGGTGCTGTCCACTCAGATCAGTGCTCTGGGTAGTGACCCCGACAAGGTGTACTCTTGGGAGGTGTTCTTGAGTGAAATCAAGAAATACTCCTACTTCGGTTTGGCGTTCAGTTTCGAATCGACGCCGTTCATCGTTCTGGCTCCGGAAGATGCTGTGAATATGGATATGAATGTAATCATTTGATTTAAATTTCATTTATCTGTTAATAACGAGGTGTACTGGGTGGCAGGGACATCGAAGCGCAAACCATGAATTCAGCACATAACACTGGACCACCTTTTTTTTTTTTCGGGGGGAAACCTTCAAAAGGCACCTGACCTCCGGGGAGGGAGGTCGGGGAGTGTGGAATTTTTACCTCACTAAAACCACCCCGGTGATCACCATCAGCACATAGGGGCGGTCCCGGTTCCTCTTAAAAGACCAATTCCTGTAATTCTGGACCACCTAGCGTAGTAAATTTTTCGTCGTAACAGTAACAGTGTGCGCGACGATATTCTTGCGACCCTGTATAACGTTTACCAGCACCCTAATTGCGTAACACACTATCAATCTGAATCATTTTGAAGGATATGGCTAATCCATTGCTTCATATGCTCGAAAAAATGTGTCTGCTCAACAACATATATAATGCAATGCATGTTATTGAACTGTTGAACCTTTTACAAAAACCGTTTTGCATTCTGCAACGTTGCAACCGTTTTACGTCCTGGGTTCAAACCGTCTTCGTTGCAAAAACTGGTCTTCGAATTACTTGTTGCGATTTTTTATTTTACGCCTATGCAAATACAGTCGAGAATGCAATGGTTCAACTCTTATCACACTTGCCCGTCGCGTCGTCTCTCGTTCCGCGTTTGTTTTCGTTTATAAAACAGTAGTTTAAAAACAAAAAGCTCGAAAACGCAATTCTATTCCATGTTGGATAAGTTTCGTCCTCTAAGCCGTCTTCAAACCAGCTGCGACCGTTTTCTGCAACCGTTTTCGTCGTCGGGAGAACGGTTGCGTTTCGTCCGTCAAAAATTCGACAACGACCCACCACTAGAACTGTCAAAATGAAACCCATTGCTACTGATAGTGTGTTACGCAAATACTCCGCAGGTCCTCGGTCTGATGACCGATGTAGGAATACTTGGGGAGGCCTAATTTTAGCTGTGGACGTCGATCGGCTGAATGATGATGATGATGAAATAACATTAAACAAGACATTTCAAATACGTAAATGACCTCTAAGCCATCGCATTACCATAAAAGTATGGCCTGTTTAGAAGAGACTGTCCTGTATGGAGTATTGCAGCCACTTGTGGGATGGCTCAGCAAAATACCAGCTTGCTGCAGTTGACTCGGTGGAACACAGAGCTAAAAAGCTTATAGGCGACGAGACGTTGGTAGCTACGCTTTCCAGCCTGGCTCATCGGCGTAATGTCGCTTGCCTGACGGTCTTCTACAGACTGTACTACGGAGAGTGTGCGCAGGAGCTCCACGACCTGTAGCCTAATTGCGGAACGCCAAATCGTCAAATGATTCTGATCAGTTGGCTTCATTTCTATCACAATTGGCTTCATTTTACGATTTTCGAATTGCGAAACTCTAGTTTATTATGAAACCAATTATGAACGTTAAGGCCCTGCGCAGAAACTAGAGTTTCGCAATTCGAAAATCGTAAAATGAAGCCAATTGTGATAGAAATGAAGCCAACTCATCAGAATCATTTGACGATTTGGCGTTCCGCAATTAGGCTGCTGATCCCACCATCGCCCTTTTACCACCGGACAACCAGACGTACTGCAGCGTACCATCCGCACTTGGTTGATATCCCGATGAGTCGTACCCGGCGCTTCTCCTCCACTTTTATTATGCGCTCGTTCCATCATAGACCTCATCTATCGCTTTCCATCAGGCGTGATCGGGGTCAAGAGCGCGCCCATTTAGCAATAAAAAAAAAAGTCATGTAGGACAATTTATAGTCCGATGGGACGGCAATTTGTCACGATCGCAAAGAGCTCAGGCGCAGGACCAACGACTATAGTGAGGGAAGAGAAAGTGCACCTGTGTCTGCGCACACACTTGTGTACTATATCTCCCGCGCCGAAGGATAGTCTGTGTTGAGATTGGCCGCCATGGCTGAAATACGGTCTGGAGGACTATTATTATTACGTAGGGGGGCGTCCATTAATTACGTGAGGTGATTTTGGTGATTTTTGGACCCCCCCTCCCCCCTTAGTGAGATATCGTGAGATTTGGCTCGACCTCCTCCCCTTCCCTCTAATCTCACGTGAGATTGTTCAAAATGCGTATTTTCATTGTAAATACGTTAATCTATGCTTCATTGTGTTAGATTTATTTAAAAAATGTTTCATTATTTTTATATAAGACTTAATTCAATCCAGTTTTCTTGCAATTGTACACTGTTTCTTGCGGAAAAAAAATTACGTGATACTTGCTAGGACCCCCCCTATCCCCCACGTGAGATTGGGCGAGAATCGGCTTGACCCCCCCCCCCCTTAAATGCCTCACGTAATTAATGGATGCCCCCTAGAACAATGAAATAGGAACCTTATTTCCACAAAATAAGGTGCATGTTTCTGTAAAAATGATTTTAGGTATATTCTGTTACAGGGCGACCAAAAGATGAACATTGATGACGTATGGCAGATGGGACCTTTCAAAACTAAGGCAGGGAGACTAAGGGAAGCGAACAATGTGAAACATTGCGTCGACATGGGATACATATAAAACATATTATGTAAAACTGCGGGGTAACTGCGTAAATCAAATTAAACTACATAACGCTAAAGTAGATAATTGATTAATTGGCAGTAAATTATTTATCTATGATTGAATATTCAAGTATAATTATTACTATGCAAAGATAAGACTAATTTTAATAATCTACTGGTTGGCTGGTGTCTGCAACTCCACGTCAATGCGCGTATTTTGCATATGGATGGGAAAATCGATTGTTCGTACATTAAAAGAACATTGGGAAAAAGCGTCGCCACCCTTGTAGCACTTTTTCTCATATATCAAATGAAAGAGCGTAAAAAATACATCATTTTATTGTATGACAATAAATGTGTGAATAATAAGGAAAAAAAGTTATTCAACCACAAAGAAACACAATAAATAATTTTTATTAAGAAATATTTTTTGAGCAAAGAATACATGCTTAAAATAAACAATCATTGACATTCAGAAATCAAGTTTTTGATAAAAGTTAAGTTAAGTAAAGTTAATCATAAAATAGTAACCATAAAGAGCAGTCTAATATAAAAACAACTAAGAAAAAAATATTGTTTGCCACATTCATTATTTCATACTTTCTTTCAGTAATTTGTTATTCAGAATAACATTGATTTTTTCACACATGACCCATAGTGCTACACTGGGGACGGGGTCCATACAAATTTTCCCATTGTTCTTTAATTTTGATACTTATATTTACTAGCCGACTGGACAGATATTGTTCTGTTTCCTAGAATTCGATCGCAGCGCCACCAACCGAGTCCAATTGTAAATCTAAACCAAACAGGGACCAACTCAAACATACAAAAAAAAAAAATCAAAACAATTTAGATGTTTTGTCAAGTCGTAGAAATCGTATAAAAGCAGGGGCGGGTGACTATCATTTCATAATTGCATGTATTGATTAAGATTAGATATTCAAGAATAGTGTAGTTACTAGACTTGACATATATTGTATGTATGACATTGAGTTTCAAGTATAGTTACTATACTTGACATATATTGTATGACATTGAGTTTCAAGTATAGTTACTATACTTGAATATACAATCTCAGATAATTTATATGTATTGTTTAACTTTCTACTTCAGCGTTTTCAGAGCGGGCTCAAGTGGTTGGAAATGTCCGCATCCTCAATCAACCTAGCCTTTTCCCAGCTATTTTGAGGTCGGCTTCCAGTCTAACCAGATGCAGCAATACTAGTATTTTACATGGAGCGACTGCCTATCTCCACAACCCAGTTACTGGGTAACATACAAGTAAGACTTTGGTAAGACTTGTTTTTGGGCTTCTGGCTACCGTAACTACTGTCAAAGATCTACAAATGACAGCCGGGACCAGCGGTTTAACGTACTTTCGTGGTGGACAACGAGAATAATTTTTAAAAGTTGTTTCGGTGTCCTCCAGTGGTGGCCAAACAAGTGGTAGACATCGGGAATAATCGCTTTCTATGTCTTCGAATGTTCTACTAGGACATGCCGGTTTTCTCACGATGTTTTTCTTCACCAGTATGGTTACCAGTATAGTATATTCTGAAGTCTTAGTACTACTTAAAAAGTGGCGTATAATAAAATTAATAATACAAGAGAGAATCGAAATCTACAGGGTGGCAGGGACATGCACGCGCAAATTGTCGCCATGAATTCTGCACAAATGATTTTGTACCCCAGCATAGAAATAGCTGAGGTATCTATCTTTATAATAATCGCGTGGAAAGTCCGTAAACCCAAACTGGGCCAGTAAGGCGGTTTACGGCCCCTTCTCTCTCGCAGAGAGGAGGCCTAGAGTCCCAGCAGTGGGAACACAATTAGGATGAATATTAATGTATAACTATGAGTTCCTTATAAAAGATATGACACTCATTAATACTAAGTAGTAAAAATATTTTATATACCTAAATGACAATTTTGTATTAGAAAATATATTATTATCATTCCAGTATTTTATTTTATACAACGTAATCAGTTAACTATACAATAAAATATGAATAAAAAATAAAATAACGTACCTATTGTTTCTATTCAACGAGTACCTATTCCTCTAGCCACAGCACAGTTTAAACACAGCAGTCAGTCATTAAAACTTAAAAGTATGTTGCTTAACCTTTTAACCGCTTACGTCGGATTTATCCGACAAATATTTTCGTGTCCATTCCGCCAGGGTCGTATATATACGACCAAATACCACAGCTCGTTTAATCTGTATTATTTTTTTTTTTTTTTCGTTTTTTTTTTCGGGCGCTGGGGGCACGACTACTGATATAAAGTCGGGCGGTTAAAAGGTTAAGTGTGCATGTGCATAGGCAAACACATAAGCGCCAGACGCCATTACGCCGGAGGTAACTGCAGCTGTCAACTTGTGTCGGCGGCTGCCGTCGACAAGTGTCGACAACACGCCGCTCGTGTTTTTTTTTATTTGGGTTTGGCATCTTGCAGTTCAACCTAGGAGGTTTTCGTCTGCTTAACCAGACTACAGTGATTGCCTCAATAAATGAAGGCCTCCACTCGTGTGTTTGAGCACCGTGCTTAAATACACGAGCGGGTCATTGTGGGCGGCAATCGACACTCGTCGACGGCTGAAGTTGCTTATGTCATTCACGCGCTCGTGTGTATGAGCACTAATTCAACTGTTTTACGGTGCTCGAGGATGGCAGAAAATAGCCCTAGCATCAATAATGTCAGTCGTATTATTATGTGGTGTAACATCCACCAACCGCACTGGACCCGCGTGGTGGAAAACATCCCACTCCCTCTTACCGAGGAGGCCTGTCCCAGCAGTGGGGAACACTGAAGCTGTTTTTTCTCATCTGCTTATCGAATAACCTACTTTATAGCATTGTTTAGCGACACACGCTGCCAATTTTGTTATTGTAGCTGTTGTTGGAATAAATTTCAATCAACTCAGCCTACCGCAGTCCACTGCTGGACATAAGCCTCTCCCAGACTGCGCCACAGCACCCTGTCCTCCGCCTTCCGCATCCAGTCGACCCCAGCCACCTTCTTTAGGTCGTCCGTCCATCTAGCGGGGGGGCGTCCTACACTGCGCTTGCCGGTACGCGGTCTCCACTCCAGGACTCGCCTGCTCCACCGGCCATCAGTCCTTCTACAGACATGGCCAGCCCACTGCCACTTCAGTTTGCTTACTCTGCAAGCTATGTCGGTAACTCCGGTTCTTTTCCGGATAATTTCATTCCTGATTTTATCCTTCAAAGAGACTCCGAGCATAGCTCGCTCCATAGCGCGCTGAGCGACCTTGAATTTGTGGACCAGCCCGACCGTCAGTGTCCACGTTTCAGCACCTTATGTCATGACGGGCAGGACGCACTGGTTGAAGACCTTAGTCTTCAAACACTGCGGGATAGGCGACGAGAAGACTTGACGGAGTTTTCCAAATGCTGCCCAACCCAACTGGATCCTTCTGTCAGCTTTCTTCTCAAAGTTGTGTCTACCGAGCTGGATGACTTGCCCTAGGTAGACATAATCCTTCACAACTTCGAGAAGCGACCCTTCGATGTGGATTGGACTCGGCAAGACGTGCGAATTGTACATGACTTTTGTCTTGTCCAAATTCATGCCGAGGCCAACCCGCCGGGAGGCTCCATTTAGGCTGTGCAGCATTTGGTCTAGCTGTTCCAACGTCTCTGCCATTATGACGATGTCATCGGCAAATCGAAGATGTGAGATGTACTCGCCGTTAATGTTGATACCCTGTCCAGTCCAGTCCAGCGTCTTGAAAACGTCTTCCAACGCGTTGGTAAACAATTTAGGGGATATTACATATTCGAAAGTAACTCTGTCTGTGTCTGTATGTTACCTTTTCACGCCTAAACCGCTGAACCGATTTAGATGAAATTTGGTATAGAGATATGTCTCGGGAAAGGACATAGGATTCTTTTTATCCCGATATTCCCACGGGATCGAGCCTTATACGGGTGCAACCGCGGGGTCGCAGCTAGTATGGTTATTATTGAGTGCATTGCCTTTTTGCCTACGACAATTTTAACATTCTTGTTCAGCTTCTTTAATAGCAGTGACATAATATTACGTTATTGCTCAAACCAGCTTAAAATGCACCAAGACTGGTGAGGACTTGTTTGTTCGAGTCCGCGTATCACTGGTCAGTTTCCCTCAGTGTAGTGTTTCTTTATGGGCTTCGAGCAGGAGTGATACAAAGCCTGAACTCCACCATTTATGAAGACAACGGTTTCACAATAAATGAAATGCTGACCGCACCGCACTTGGTGCGGACGTGTACCTACTACAATTGGACGTTTACTGCTACAAATAGGTACCTATGTAGTATTTTACAATACCTAGTTTACAAGTTCTGATAATTTCTGATTTCTGAATATAAATCTGTTGAGAAAAACGAGCGAGGTCCGCAATAAGATGGTGGAACGACGACTGGCGCCCCTGGCGGCGCGGAGGCGCGGGCGCGGCATGGCTACGCAGGCACGGCGATAGTAAGTCCTGCCGTGCGCTACCTTGCGGCGGCGCACATTGGAACGTTTGGCGCACCATGTGTCTTAGCACTAAATGCAGCTCTTGGTATGTGTATTATGCTAGTAAAGACCACAACTTGAAATAGTATCAGATTCAGGAGGCAGAGAGCTCGGTTCAGTAAATAATACATCATCCTATATCTCAGAAGGTGCACGTTTGGAGCACCATGTGTCTTAGCATTAAATGTGCCTTTTGCTATGCGTAATACGATAGTAAAGCCCACAACTTGAAACGAGGCCGGAATCAGGCGGCAGAGCTCGATACAGTCATTTTCATAGTAAAATTTTACATTTTCTCAATTTACTCCTGAAATAAGAGAGATAGAAAGAAATTCATCAGTGCAAGTTTTGAAGGCATTTGATAACTAAATACGATGGCAATATTAGTTTTTCAAAATTAGACTTTTTTTTCTCGGAAATGCCCAAGTCCAACCTCTTCCATACAATAGAATAGAATACTCTTTATTATGTACACCATATAAATCACACTATCACATCACACTAATATTATAAAGGCAAAAGTTTGTGTGTGTGTATGTGTGTGTTTATATGTTTGTTACCACTTCACGCCTAAACCACTGAACCGATTTAGATGAAATTTGGTATAGAGATAGTTTGAGTCCCGGAAAAGGACATAGGATAGTTTTTATCCCGATATTCCCACGGGATTGAAACTTATGCGGGTGAAACCGCGGGGCGCTGCTAGTAATATTATAAATTCAAAAGTAACTCTGTCTGTCTGTCTGTATGTTACCTTTTCACGCCTAAACCGCTGAACCGATTTAGATGAAATTTGGTACAGAGATAGTTTGAGTCCCGGGAAAGGACATAGGATACTTTTTATCCCGATATTCCCGCGGGATCGAGACTTATGCGGGTGAAACCGCGGGGCGCAGCTAGTTAGGTACAGACATAAACAATCAATCAAACAATCGTTCTACTGTGCGGCGCGGCGCGCAGCGGGGTCTGTCACAGAACTTATGAAATCTGAGAATTGGAGCCATACTTCGCCGGGACGCCGTGATGACGTCGCCAGGTCGCGCTGCATAGGCAATAAAAGTTAGTATGGGAAACCTCGCATTTCTTACGTTAGGGATATGCAAATTCAAACTTATGCTTTTGGTAAGAAATAAAGAATTAGGTAAGTACGTGTTTCAGCGTTTTGTAAAATCATCCCCTTTAGTGCTAAAATAGGCATAAATAGGGGATGATTTTAAAATTCACATGTAGTACTTATTGAAAGAAAAGTTTTCCGGAAACCGGAAAATTACAAATTCGGGAAAACTGAACGTCTTTTCTACGGGGTTATGTAGAGTTAGTCTGCAAGTCCACGTCAATGCGCGTATTTTGCATACGAGTGGAGAAATCGATTATTCGATCCACACCAAATCCTCAAGGAAGGCCAGCAACGCCTTGATGTCACTGACCGCCTCACGGAGGGTACCTGGGTTACCGAAGTACTTTGCTGTACCGTGGCGAACACCGGGCAGTTTAGAAGCACATGTGCCGCTGTCTCGTCGTCCTCCATGCAGGCCCTGCACAGCGGACTGTCTGTGACTCCTATGACAAAGAGATGTTTATTAACCTTTTAACCGCTTATGTCGGATTAATCCGACAAATATTTTCGTGTCCATTCCGCCAGAGTCGTATAATATATACGACCAAATAACACAGCTCGTTTAATCTGTATTATTATTACATCATCACAGCTCGTTTCATCGGTATTTATTTTTCGTTTTTTTTTTTCGGGCGCCGGGGGCACGATAACTGATATAAAGTCGGGCGGTTAAAAGGTTAAATGACCCGTGGCCAGTTAAAGCTGCAGAACTTGTAGACTGAGTTTTGAGAGCCGTGGTGGCCCAGTGGTATCGGCCGCGACTTACGAGTTGTAGGTCGTAGGTTCGAACCCAGACAGGCGCTTTACTTTGTGTAAAATTATTTCATCACCACTGCTCTCAAAACGGTGAAGGAAAACATCGTGAGGAAACCGGCATGTCCTAGAACCAAAATTTCAAAGACATAATTCAAAGACATGTGACATCTACCAACCCGCACTGGGCCCGCGTGGTGGATTACTGCCCACTCCCTCTCACAGAGAGAAGGCCTGTGTCCCAGCAGTGGGAACATTATAGGCTGATGATGATGATGATGAACTGTAGACTGTACTTTGTTGTTTGTTAGTCGGAAAACCTGTTTCGTGAGGCTGCCATCAATTGTAGCCTCCCATACCCATACCTAACACTAATTTGAAAACATTGTAAAAGCTAAATCAAAATAAAAAAAAATGTTTATTTTTTAGAATATATTGGTAGGGTAACCTGGTCTAGCAGTACGCATCCGATAAGAGTACGCAACGCCAGAAACCGTGAAGTTGTTTACGATACACGGCTAAGTTCAGTTGCATTTTGATGTCAACTGTGATAAACAGTGCTATGCAAAAAAAAATTAAATCCCGAAGAAAACACAGAAATTACGTAAATTTAAAGATTTTTGCTCAAAATCTTAAATATTTTTACCATTTTGGAAGTATGTTTGAGACAAAAATGCAATTATTTTGTAAAAACGAAGTAAACTGTGGGGTTTTCAAAGACGATGCCTAACGCATGCTGCGAGCGTAATTCCGGTCATCGCCAGGAGATGGCGTTGAATTCCGCTCATTTACGATTTGGCTAGTGTGTGTATGAGTACGCAGTTATGTATCTTATAAGAGTACGCGCGTACTCTTACACGCAATTATTTTTAAGTTAGTTTCGTTCCTGTATTTTTTTTTTCTTAAACGTTGCAAATACATACATATATAAATAAAAATATAATATTTAATGTGTAATTTACCGCAAAAGATCAAAGTCTGATAATTGACTGGGTCTCTATACAAGCTGGCTCTCGAGGAGCCTTTGGCATCAAATAAAGTACCAAATAATGTACTAAAAAATGTACTAAAGAATGTACCAGAGAGTGTTCCAAAACCAGTTTCAAAATCTCTTCCTAAAAAGGCCAACCTTTTAATTTGCTAAAGAATGCCTAAAAAAAGGTTTGGGAGATGCCCAGCATGTACTAGAAATCTACGTAGACCCCCCGCAGAAGACTGGATAGGATGATTAAAATACTCCGAATGGTGGCATGAGGCTTGTACGACTTATGTGGGTCAAGGAAATTTTATTTGCCACCTCTGCAAGTAAAAAAAAAAGTAATGCACGACCCGCGTACTCTTATCAACGTAGACGCGTACTCTTATACAATAGTACTTGTAAGAGTACGCAATTCCCATTTCTGATTATTTTTGTTATTTAGAGAGACAAAACGTAATTATGTTTTTTTTTATATTACTTTATGAAAGATGCTTAAATTGTAGACGTAATAAACGCCTAGTTGACTTCCTAGACATCATTTTTATTTTTTTAGAACATTTTAAACCTTAAGTGCGTACTCCTAGACCAGGGGACGTTACAATATTGTTTCCAGCATTTCCTGCGATAAAATGGCGTACAGATATATAAAAAAAACAAGGATTATATTACTAGCCTATTCATATTTATGACAATAAAATATGAATCTATAATAGTTATTAAAAAAGATTGATATTGTAGTAATAATTAATTATATAATTGTTGCATGCGGTAGAATAAAGGCTATCTTTATTTTATTATATTAGTAACGAATTATCCTCTAAATATTCTTGAACACTGTAATAATTTTCAAAAATATAAAGACATGGTAAAGACAGTATTTTAAGTCTTTGAAATAGTGGCTTACAGCTATCCAATTATAACAGCTAATTATTTTTAAAGAGTAACCGCAGAGTTTCGTGCCGTGTCTTCTCCACAGGAAACGATCAATGGGAACCGTGCACCTAGCTTCTGACGTTTCATAAGTACCCCATGTAGCTTTATGTCAAATATTTTTTTTTTTAATCCTTTAAAGCGATTTTAATGTCGTAATGGTAATGACGCAGCATCTCCGGGATTGTAGGTTGTACAAACGCCGGCACATCAAGCTACTACAATCTGTCAAATTTCTTTAATAGATTTTCAACTTTAGTGCTAATGCATTATGCATTAGGTTCAAAGTTGATTGGGACAATTTGACAGTTTCGGGTAGCTTGATGTGCTGGCGTCTGTACATACATACCTTCCTACGGCCGTAGTACTATTAAGTATTCTGTGCTACGGCTTCCCGCTCAAAGTGCACAACAAACTTCAAAAGCCGTGTTCGTCGATTACGTGTTATGTGTCATTATGATATTGTTTACTTAACGGCAATGGACATTCGTTCGTTAGAAGACCATGTTTTTTGAGGTTAGGTATAGAGGCCAGCACATCAAGCTACCCCAATCTATCAAATTTTCCCAATTGAATAGGTATGAACCTTATTACTTTGAAGTAAAGTTGAAAATCTATCAAAGAAATTTGACAGATTGGGGTAGCTTGATGTGTTGGCGTCTGTACCTACTGAAATTCTATTTTCTGATTTGTATGGAACCTATTATTTCGTTTTTGGTTCTGCTGCGGCTACGCTACATTATCGCGATAGCGCGAACTACTTATTATTACTGTGCTATTTATTTTATGTAAATTAAGATACAAATGACTGTTAGTGACTATAAATAATATATGACTACACTTCGCGCGCGTTTGTTGTACAGCGCGACGTCGAATGCAATAGTGTG
The DNA here is from genome assembly GCA_945859645.1 of Amphipoea oculea. NCBI lineage: Eukaryota > Metazoa > Arthropoda > Insecta > Lepidoptera > Noctuidae > Amphipoea > Amphipoea oculea. The sequence continues at coordinate 17,086,534 of OX243885.1, read as the reverse complement.
CGAGAAAAAGCGCGCAAAGAGAAGTTTGCGTTATCGCGACAATGTAGCTTTTTTCTTTTTGCTCAGCTCCTAAGGGTCATAGCGTGATGTTAAGTAGCCTATAATCTTCCTCAAGAATTTGGCTATCCAATGCAAAAAAAATTGTTCAAATCCAACTGGTAGTTCTAGAGATTAGCGCGTTCAAACAAACAAACAAACCCTTCAACCTTATTATTAGTATCATCATAGATATATGTATGAAAGAAGATTTCTATGGTATAGATAGAAGAGATAGATTAGAAGGCCTCTGTGATTCTTTTCAGTCTCTGAGTTAAACCTATTATTAGGTAAGTCATAATTATTATAGTTTTTATTCAGTGATTTTTATACGAAAAAAACTGTTAAAGCATAGATTTATAATAACGTCCAGATGCCTAGTACGCGCTGTCAAAATGCTTCGAATTCACAGACACCAAAATAGTGTATTCGTTCGTTAGCCCCGCCCACAGGCCGCCATTACGCGACAGACGTTCAACGCGTGTACGTCAGAAAACGCTGTTAAATATAATTGAAAAAATGACGGTTTGTGCAGTGAAATCGTGTAAAAACTACACTCCAAAAAAAGACAAGGATACGAACATCACATTTCACAGGTAAGTTTGCAATTTTATGATGAATTTCTACGTATTTCATTGAAATTATTACGAAAACAAAATAAAAACAAAACGACGCCATAATATTTGAGTATTGCCAAGGTAAGGCATGAAATATTTTTACCCTTTTTTTATGCTGCGATATTTTAATATTGTATAATGTTACGAAATCAACATTATTATTATCAACAAAATGATATCAATGGTTGCCAAGGGTATGAAATACTTTTACCATCTTTTTTAATACTACGATATTATTGAGTCAACAAACGGATTTGGAGCGAAACAATATTTTAGGTATGTTTGTTACATTAACGTATGTTTAGCGATAATTCTCAAACCAGTACCACTCACAAAGTTTCTGATTTATAATATTAGTACCTATGATATTAAAAGTTTTTTGTTCATTCACACATGTTTACGAAAACCATGTTAAAAATAAAATTATAACAATCTTCAAAAACTATCATAAGAGTCAATCGGTATGAATGTAAAAGGCGGGTTTCATTTTGTACACATATAATAACTATATAATTACCTAAGTGAATATGAATAAGAAAACTACACGAATTTTCCCACATTTTGGGGTAATCATTTTGCGCTGGTATTAGAAAACGTCACGCACACAACTGCAGAAACGATAATAATACACTTGCGGTGGGCGGTACCAACGCACACGCGTATCACTAAATGCATTCAATAAGAACGGTGCGTTTTGTACGGAACACTCAATCTGGACGTTATTATAAATCTATGTGTTAAAGCCTATGGGTAAAGTATCTAAGGTCAGGCGTTTCTTAATTTGCCAAAGATCGATATTCAAGAACAGTTATTTTAAGTAATCGGTTCACATTTAAAGTGAAAGCTCGAGAACACATACCTACACAAGAAGTTGGCAGATTCGTCTCAGAATTAAGTTGTTGTAGGGTTTCTTATTTATGTCTCATAACTATTTATATATATATATATATTAAGTAATCGGTTCACATTTAAAGTGAAAGCTCGAGAACACATACCTACACAAGAAGTTGGCAGATTCGTCTCAGAATTAAGTTGTTGTAGGGTTTCTTATTTATGTCTCATAACTATTTATATATATATATATATATATTGTTGTACATATGTATGTATATATGTATTTATTATTATATCTATTCTTAGATCTTAGTTATAAATATTTTCTTATCTTTTCTTTCTGTTATTGCACCTACTGTGTATTGTCTCTGCATCACCCTAAGGTAGACTGGTAGAAAATGCCCAAGGCATTAAGTCCGCCTTTGTACAGTTTTTTAAATAATGTTTGATTTGTCTAGTTAGCTCGGAGAATTGATTTTATTCAATTTCGTGCGGCCATTGTTAATTACATCTTTGGCTAATTTAGAAACGCCGGACTAATAGGTACTTATAAAAATAATCACCGAGTGCATAACCTTTTCCTTTTTTTTAAACTACATCTCATTCTCATGATGACCATGGCGTTTCACGTCCACTATCCATCTTTAATAAAAACCACAAAACAATAGAGATTGCTACCATCATTTACGTAATAAGGATTGCAAGCTCTTCACAAGTTTCCCGCCAATTGGCAGAGCCACTGCGGCCGCGTCAAGTGTCTTTCCATCTAAACTGACAGGAGGTTAATTAAAGAGGGGGATAGAGATACAGTGCCATCATGTGAGGAAAAGGGACGGATAGATATTCGTATTTCAATTCCCTGCTCAATACTGTTGGCCGTTTAGTGTTTTATTAGTGCGTAGGGCATACTGCGACATTTTGTGGGGAAAGATGTTATAGTTAAGAAGTTTAGAGGGGTAATAAGGATAAAGTTTTAGATAATTATTTTCAATTAGTTTTTTTACTCTATCATTGAAGCCATTCGATAGCGCTCACCTAATTACGTAACTTGTCACTTATTGTAGGTACAAGTAGCAGTAACAGCAACTCAACGTCAAAAACAGAGTCTGGCCGCAGAATGAAGCAAATGAAATGATTCAATATTTATTTGATAAATATAAGTGCTTGGCAATCAGCCGTCTGCCGTCTGCCGGGTCGACTGACATTGAGATAGAATGCAAATTCAACGTGGATGAGGCACAAAATTGTCACATTGATCATCTTGTGAAAGCAGTGGTGGCCCAGTGGTAACGGCCCTATCCTATGTAATAACATGAGACCTAAACATAACTGGCGTACTTGGGAGTACTTACTTCATATCTCTGCCAACCCCGGTGAGTACAGGCGTGCGTAATGATATGATCGCCTTGCTTAGAATGCAGTAAAAGGTGGTCGGTGGTCCGGTAGTAACATAGATCTATACTGTATATCTATACTAGTATATCTATACTGTTTTTTACATTTCTATGGGTAGTAACAACTTTGATTCAAGAGGTCGTGTATGCCAATTAGGGCGCGCGCTTTCTTTGTCCAATTTGTTTGTTCATCATTATTCTAAAGAAAGAAAAGAAAGAAAAAAATACGTTTATTTGCGGTAAATTTGAAGCAGAGAAATAAAACACAAACAAAAAAAAAGACATTGCTCGGCATAATACTAAAAATGTTGAAGGCTGATATCGTGAAAAAAATGGAAGTCCTAGAAATACAAAAATCTCATCTAATATGGCGCCCACCAACAGTTTAACAGGCCGTTAGGTAAAGATTCTTAGTCTAACCACATAAAAAATAAGGGTAAAGTATGTTGTCACATCCATAAATAGCTACATCTTGGTCCCAAGAAGCGGGACGTAGTCAAATTAGCCAAACGCGGAATGTCTCGCTAAATCAAGTGTAGTGTATTCCTAAGCTTTGACACGCCTCGCGTCTTGCTTAGTACCTCGTGTCTCGCACGGCTCGCGTCTTGCCTCGCCTCGCAAATTTTATTACGAATTTATTTTATTTTTCGCACTCGACGGAACATGGCAGGGGTACCTAGTAATTTTTGTGACGAACTCTCGCGATTTTTTCTTAGATTTATTTTTTGTGCTGAGAAGGAACCGTTTTTATCGATTATAGACTTTGTAGGTTATAAATAAATAAAATAAAAATAAAAAATGCCTTTATTTCCCATTACCCTTAAAATAACGTTATAAATGTACATATATTATGTTACTTTGTTAGTAGTTTTACTTATAATCTATGTTAGTATGTTCTTTGGGATTTGGGCCCCTCCACGGGTGAAGGCCTCCTCCAGTTTCTTCCATTTGTACTTTGTAGGTTACCTAGGGCTAAATGAAATGTAGTTGATGGTAAAACGACGATTATTCCGAGTAATCTGGGGAGGTAATTGCGTAACACACTAACACTACACTAGCAATAGCTTCCATTTTGACAGTTCAACAACATTCATTGCAATATTTACGTTGTTGAGAAGACAAATTTTTCGGACATATTAAGCAATGGATTAGCAGTATAGTACGGACAGCGTCAGAGAAAAGGAACCCCCTTTGGTTACTTACCAAAAGGGGTTCCTTTTCTCTGACGCTGTCTGTACATATACAAAGTGTTAAAAAATTAACCTTAAAAACTTTAAGAGGTGTTTTAGACCATCGAACTAAACAACTTTCACTATGGGACCAACTCTGAAATCACGAAAAAAAAAAATGAGCTGTTTCACACATTTTGGTCGAGTAGGTATTGAACTTTTGCCCCGGACCATGGCTTGAACCAGGGCCGGACGCGAGAGGTCTGAACCAGGGCCGGACGTGAGAGGTCAATATCTTCCACCCTGACAAAAATACCTCTCAATCAATCAATCAACGCAACCTATCACAGTCCACTGCTGGACATAGGCCTCTCCCAGGCTGCGCTACAACACCCTGTCCTCCCTCTTCCATATCCAGTCTGTCCCAGCCACCTTCTTTAGGTCTTCGGTCCATCTAGCTGGAGGGCAAAAGGATCGCTGATAGGCACAAACCGCGCATAAGATTATTTCCAAAAGAAACCATAGTGCAGCTCGCCAAAAACAGCAAGACATTAAAACAGGTAAATATAACTCCGTACCGTACGAAGTCGTAATATTCATAACTAACGAAGTACCTATGACACTCGGGAGAGGTACTTACATGTGCAAGAATTTTTATCAATTTGTTACGGGAGCTTTCAGCAACTTAGTTTAGGAGCTCGCTCGCATAATCATGTACTTGATCAAAAAATGTTTTCTAAATTTTTGTGTGTCGACCGCGTACCGGAAGACGTAGCGTTGGAAGGCCTCCCACAAGGTGGATCGATGACCTTGTGAAGGTTGCAGGAATCCGCTGGATTCGGGCAGCAAAGAACCGGTCGAAGTGGAGGTGCTTGGAGGAGGACTATGTCCAGTAGTGGACGTCTTTCGGCTGAAATGATGATGATGGTAAATGAACTATTGCTGATTTTTTATGATTATGGTAACTTTTGATTAGGTATGTATGGGAGTTCGATTCTTCAATGAGAACTGATGCATTTGGTATTAGATTGCCTATTGTGTTACTATCATAGATATATTTTTATGGTTACTATACAATCGGAAAGACATCCATTTTGATAATTCAAAAGCATACATTGCGTTAATTACGTGACGAAAGTTTCGAATAAAAACGATTTTTTCATTATAAATCATTTATAAAGCAACTAGTTGCGCCCCGCGGTTTCACCCGCATAAGTCTCGATCCCGTGGGAATATCGGGATAAAAAGTATCGTATGTCCTTTCCCGGGACTCAAACTATCTCTATACCAAATTTCATCTCAATCGGTTCAGCGGTTTAGGCGTGAAAAGGTAACATACAGACAGACAGACAGAGTTACTTTCGAATTTATAATATTATAGTATGGATGGATAATATAAGTATGGATAGATTACAAACTTAGGTACTTCGAAATCATTCGGATTGAGATTAAAATTGTATTACGCAATTGGGTGCAGACTGACAATAAAAGTAGCTTGATAGGATATTCGTTGCGCCATTTCTTGGCTCAAACTTATCAAACCTATTTTAGTTAAAATGGGGTTTGTCTCTTTCTTACACACAGAAATGACAATGTGACAGATAAAGACAAACGTTCTATAAACCTATTTTAGCTAAAATAGAGATAAAATAGGATTATGAATAAGGGGGTAAGTGGAGAAGTGTAGGCGATTTTAGTTAGAAAGATGTCTACACCTAGGTATATACCTACTTTAGATGATATTATTAAAAGTAGCATGTCTCCTAAACAATTTTCGTCGAGTGCTCCCACGAGGCAAGCTTATAGCAATCCGGCGATGTTGTTGACAAATGTTCGGCCCGACGGGCTTTACGAGCAAAACGGGCATAACTCAGGCAGAACTCGGGCACATTTGCTTACAAACTTCTCATATATTTCATCTTTTTTCCCGCTGTGGTGTCGCGAACGTCTTTATTGATGATATTATGTCTGCTTAGTTTGTTGGCGATGAGCGTGTTTACTTCTTTTTTTTATGCTACGTTTTCTTTTAAAACAATAACCCTCTTATTCATAAAACTTATCAAACCTATTTTAGTTAAAATGGGGTTTGTCTCTTTCTTACACACAGAAATGACAACGTGACAGATAAAGACAAACGTTCTATAAACCTATTTTAGCTAAAATAGAGATAAAATAGGATTATGAATAAGGGGGTAAGTGTTTATAATTCGGCTGCCTCCCACAATCCTAGATTGTAATAAAAAAATACGTGTGACACTCGGGGACTGCCGCGGTAAAGCTATTGCATAGCATTTTTTATCAATTTATGCAATTATAATATTTATGCAATATTTTTTTTCTTTGATATTAATTCAAGTTACATGCAGCTCGTCTCGATCCGTGCGAGCTTTGTACAGTCTACACGCATACGTCTAGTCGCACGCACACAAACACCGTGCCGAAGTCTGCCGAGTACGGCTTTCAACGCCGCACCGCTGTGCCGGTCGGAGTGGGGGGTGTTAGGTTTATTTTCGTTACGGAATTTCTTGATTCGGTCGCCGCGCTCAAAGCCCGCGATAAAAGCTATGCAATAGCTTAAAAACAATTTTTCAATAGAACTCCTACTAAGAAACCGGCTAAGTGCGACCCATAGTCGCATACAAAGGGTTCCGTACCGTACAATATTTAACACTGCATTTTTTTTAAACATGTTTCTTGTATGTGGACCCCCTCTAATTTTTAACCTAATTTTATTATTCTTGAAGTGAAAACTTCTTTAGGCGCGTTGGGCGGAAAAAAACCATTGATTTCGCGCCACTGTTACCGTAACCGACACCTCTTCGGACGTGTCCGGCTGTCCTCGGTATGTACTCGGTTTTAATGTATATCCGATATGTCAGTGAGTGATGGCATAGTATTCTGTTTGTGTTTTGTTTTCACTTCTGTCGGCATTCCCGGAGTGCCACTGTTTTTTTTTTTTATTTGGCTAGGTGGAGCGACGATCTTCGCAGGATGGCTGGTAGCAGCTGGATGAGAGTTGCCGAAAATCGAGTTGAATGGCGTGCAATAGGAGAGGCCATGTCCAGCAGTCGACTGTTGTAGGCTGATGATGATGATTTGTTGTTATAGCGGTCATAGTAGTTCACACTCTGTAAAAGTATTAAGGCGCAGATATACGACTTCTAATGATTTTAAATTCAACATCACGTCTAATCGACCGGACTGATTTCTTTGAAAAAAATAAATGTTATACTAGACCATTTGCTTCGTAATTTGATATGTGAATATTTGCAATTATATTTTTTTAACATATTGTAATTAATTTGTAAAGTAATGTCTACCGCAGACATAAAAACGATAATCACGCAATCACTATCGGGTGTATTTTCATAAAACTTTCACCATCTAAAAGACAATTTAATTCCCCAAATTTTAGTATACGGTTTTTATTTGTTTGGTGTTTGAGAGTTTTTGTAAATAGATAATTGCTTCATATTTACAATAAATTACCACGGTTGTGTCATCGCGCTTCTCTTTCTTTTCTATGCAGTCCGACAGTGACCGCGCTTTAGGTCGTGTAGTCGCCTTAAGTGTCTACCTATTACGGTAGAAAAGATACAGCCTTGTGGCAGACAGACGGATGGATGCCTTAGTAATAGCGAAACACGACGCCGTCACTTCGTGTTTAGTTAGTTTCTTAGTGTAATTATAATGATGTATTTATTTATAGTATTTTAAGTTATATTAATATTGTATTTTATGTGTTTTCTATGGGCCTTGATGCCTGAAATAAATGGATAAATAAATAAATAGGGTCCGGAGGTCCTTTGGGTACGGAACCCTAAAAACTAGAAGTATAGAAAAGGCGTTTCCTGTTCCTCTCAACAAGCCAAGTCGCGTATGTATCTAAGGGGCTTATTACACTGGCCATTTGTGAGCGTGTTTAGTAGCGAGGCGACTGATTAACGCGCTCGCGGCGTGTGCGTAGCGAGCACGCCACGTGTGCGCAACGTGTTCGCCGTTTTTGCGTAGCGAGAGCGGTTACTACCTCAAATGGCTTAGCGTGATCCTCCGTTATGTCGAAAATACTACACCATTAATTTTGAAATAAATACATGGGAAAGTTGAGGATAAATGCTAAGTCCTATGTTAGACGAAAACACGATTCCATAAAATTTGCTCGATAGAAAAAAAAAACCAAAGTTACCTCTAAACCCGAACAATAAACCGCTGGTATTAAAAAATACTTCAAATTAGATCATGAAACTTTGCATACTAACTGAACTTACTTTAAAGCAGGTCTTATGTTATTTTTTTTTATAATTACTTTTATTTTCACTGTAAAAAGCAAATACCTAAACTATTGGCGCTGCCTGCCGCCCAGCACCGCACTCTGTCTCGCTCTCACTCAGTCCGCGAGCAGTATCGTATGAGCGAGATAAAGAGTGAATTTTAGCTGAGGTGGGCTCTTAACGTGACTGTACAAGAGAGAGATAGACAGGCGGGTTTACAATATTGTGAAATCGCGGAGACCACGTTGCGTAGTCGTGGCTACCTCGATTCGCACCCGCGGAGAGTACGTTCACAAATCGCCTCTCTGGAAACACGCTAACAAATCGTCAGTGTGGTAACGCTCTAACAACGGTCAATTGCTATTCTTCACCGACTATAAATTCGTTACCTATTCCTTTGTGTCATCTATGTGGAAAATACTTCTGATTATAGCATTTATAGCATAGCATTTCTAGTGATAAAGCTAAAAATACTGCGGTGCGGTGCGGGAATGCAACGATGACTTTTGGGTTGCAGCAAACCTTCCCCTAACGTATGCGTTACCATACTGTTTTACCTACACGGTGCAATTTGCACATAATGCCTATTATCCTAGCTAATTAAGTAAGCTAAGCTACGATGGGAGCTTTTATTATTCAAATGAAACTCCTATAGGATTTCATTAGATATTATTTTAGGAGTTTTCACATTAATTACATAAAATTAGAATAGCCCTCCTTATTTTTACACGTTAAACCTCATCTCATTCAATGACACACGCTTAAACGTTCGAACAGCAGATGCCGTCAACTATGACCGGCCTGTTTTATTTACAAAAGTGGCACAACCCGCACAACCTCTACAGTAACTATAAATGCCGTAAGAGTAAAAAAAGTATTCTATGTCCTTTCCTGGGACTAAAGCTATCTCTATACCAGATTTCACCTAAATCGGTTCTGCGGTTTAGGCGTGAAAAGGTAACACACACAGACAGACAGACAGAGTTACTTTCGAATTTATAATACTATATAATGTCGCAGGGATATCAGGATATCAGGGATTTCACGAAATCCCTGGGGATATCAAGAAATCCCGGTAGATGTCGAATATTCTTGTTTATTACATCTTCTTACTAAAAGTATCTAGTGATATGACAAAATACTAATATAAAGTCAGAGATAATATGTCATTTCACTAAACTAAATGTAGTGAAATAAAGAATACTGTTGATGAATAAAGTACTAAAACAAAATTACAAATTAACTGGTGCATTTTTATTAGAAAATAAAGTTTTAATCAACAAAAGATAAAAATAAAATTACAAATTAACTGGTGCATTTATATTCTTCAACTAATTTAATTACATTTTCGATCCTTTCTGCAGTCCACAACGGTTTATCTCTCTCTCTTTTTCCTTCCGAAATTTTTTGAATCTTCCAATCGAAGTCTTCTTTACAAAATAACTCTTTTTGACATTTTACCAGATTTAGTTTAGTGAAACGGCATATCACTGACGATAAATTGGTATTTTGTCATATCACTAGATACTTTTAGTAAGAAGACGTAATAAACAAGAATATTCGACATCAAAGTCAAAGTCAAAGTCAAAGTCAAAGCATTTATTTCAAATAGGCACATAAAAGGCACTTTTGAACGTCAAAAATTATCTTAAAATAGAATTGATTCTAGTCGCCCATTCCAAAAGGTAGTTTTCGTATGGAGAAGAACGGGCAAGAAACTCCACCGTTACTCTTTTAAAATGTTTAGGTACAATATTTTGCATGGGTACATTAATTATATAATAACATGTGAGGACGATGCACCTACAATAAAATTACTATACCACAATAGGTAAAAGAATTAAAAACGAAACCATGACATATAAATTAATTATCTGATAGATACATGGTGCTCACATATTTACAAACATGGTACAAGCAAAACGATTTTAATTAAAAAACAAAATACAAGTAATAAGTCAGGGTGTGAGTAATAAATGTAAAAAAAAAAATAAAAAAATTTACAATTAAATTAGCAACCAGTTTGATTTTGTCTAGACTCTAGATTGTCCTATGGAGCAGGACCAGCATGTTTCCAAGCGTTCTTATCTTGGATATAATCTTCTAATTTATAGTATGCTTGTTTACAAAGTGTACGTTTAATGTGAGTTTTAAATTTTCTTTCATTTAATTGCAATATATCACAAGGTATTTTATTGTAACATTTAACACAGTACCCCATAAAAGATGTATGTACTTTGGCTAATCTGAAAAATGGTTGATGTATTTTATCTTTATTTCTTGTATTAAAGTTATGTCTATCGCTTATTTTGTTAAAAAGATGTAGATTTTTTCTTACATACATAATATTTTCATAAATGAATTGGCAAGGTACCGTCATAATATTAATCCTTTTAAATAGTTCCCTGAGAGATTCGCGGCGACGTAGATTATAAATGGCTCTGACAGCTCTCTTTTGCAAAACAAAGATGGATTCAATGTCAGCAGCTCGACCCCATAGTAAAATGCCGTACGACATAATGCTGTGAAAGTAGCTAAAATAGACTAAACGCGCGGTTTCTACATCTGTTAACTGTCGTATCTTCCTAACAGCATAAGCGGCCGAGCTAAGCCGCCCCGCAAGAGATGTTATGTGAGGTCCCCATTGTAATTTCTCGTCTAGCGTGATTCCCAGGAAAACCGTTTGATCAACAAATTCTAGTTTTTCTCCATTCAGTATGATGTCACATTCGCTACTTCTAACATTTGGTAATTTAAATCTAATGCATTTGGTTTTCTTTTCATTTAGTACCAAATTATTTACCGTAAACCAATCTTGGACCTGAAGAATAGAGTTATTCACGTCGTCAAGATTTTGTGCCCGTCTGTCTATCTTAAAGATCAATGATGTGTCATCTGCAAATAACACCATCTTCGGTTGATTTCGAAGTAATTGTGGTAAATCATTAATGTAAACTAAAAAGAGGAATGGACCCAATATCGAACCTTGAGGAACGCCCATTGCCATTTCAGACCCCAATGAGTTTACGCCGTTTACTTGAACTTTAAGCTTTCTATCTTTTAGATACGACTTTAGTAAATCAAGAGCTAAATTCCTAATCCCATAGTGCTCAAGTTTCAGCAGAAGTGTCTCATGGTTGACGCAATCGAACGCCTTTGAGAGGTCGCAAAAGATTCCAATGGCATCTTGTGCTTCCTCCCAGGCGTTAAAAATGTTCTTTATTAGGGTGACACCGGCGTCAGTGGTACAACGCCCTTTGGTGAAACCGTACTGTTGTTCATGAAAGATGGAATTTTTATTAAAGTGGCGTAACATTTGATTGAGCATCAACTTTTCAAACACCTTACTGAGAACTGGCAGAATTGACACAGGCCTATAATTGTTGGGTTCTTTACTATCACCGGCTTTGAATAAAGGAACTACTTTACTGTGTTTCATGAGATCCGGAAAGACTCCTTGGTCTATACTGATGTTAAATATGAAAGCTAAATAGGGCGCAATCGTTTCAATGATAGATCTACAAACTTTTACAGACATTCCCCAGAGATCTTCTGTTGATTTAATTTTAAGATCTTTAAAAGCTTTTATAACAGCCTGGGGGTTCGTATGTTGAAAACTAAACTCCGAGGGGCATGCTTTAACATTCTTTCTAAGTAAATCAGCAGAACGCGCGGGTGAGGAATTTAAAGCTTCAGTAGTTTTAATGGGAATATTAGCAAAAAAGTTTTCAAATTCCTGAGCAATTTCTACATCTGAGTTTATGGGGCCATGTGCAGTTTCTAAATTAAATTCAGTATTACGCTGTTTTTTCCTACCTGTTTCATTATTTATTATTTGCCAGGTAGTTTTTATTTTATCATCGGCTGATTTTATTTTATTGCTAATATAAAGAGCTTTAGCTATTTTGCATACACTTTTAAAAGTCTTAGAATATGTAGCAACATACTGATGAAAGCTTGTGTTATTCATATGTTGCTTTAGGCCATAAAGTTCAAAAAGGTTTTCCCTGCTTTTACGAATACCTGGAGTCGCCCAATCACTAAATAAGAACTTTGTGTAAATACTTTTAGTCTTTAGTGGGAAAGTGTCATTAAATTGCGTGTTTAATAGTGAAAAGAACTCGGCGTAGAACTCATTCGGGTCACATAAATGATTAAAACTCTGAACACATAATTTACTTGCTAAAGAATTATTTAATTTCTCTAAATTTTTAGATGTAATTGGCCTAAACCTTATTAGAGTTTTTTGTAAAGGCATGTAGGAGCAAAATGTTATTGTTTGTCCGCTGTGATCAGATGGCAACTTATTTACAATTTTTTTGTGTAAATAATCACAGTTACAGAAAATATTATCTATACAAGTGGCAGAGGAAGCTGTCACTCGGGTGGGTTCAATAAAAACATTTGACAAGTCAAATGACCTAAAAAGACCTAATAATCTCATAGTATTTGAGTTATTTTCTAATAAATTAATATTAAAATCGCCACATATGATTATTGACTTACTACCGGTAAACTGGGGTTACTTTGATCAATTTTGAACTTTAATTGACTGTAATTTTTGAATGTGTGGTTCTAAAAAAATTATAAAAAAATGTAAGTATCGGTTTTTATAGTTCTCTCTGTAAAAGCAAAGAAAAATAAAAAAAATCGATTAGTTTTTCATAAAAAAAATAAAACAAAGTGATAAAAGTTAAAATGATTCTGGGGTTACTTTGGAACCCCCCGTTTTTAACATAGAATCTGAAAGTAGCCCCAATAAATCATTTTATCTGGTAAAAATCGGTATTGATAAAAAACTTACCTTTTTTTGCATGAAACAACGTGTCATCACCAGCGCACCCGCAAAAAGGATTGTGACAGTTTACCAGTGAAGTCATCCGAAAAAAAAATCTACCAAAAGTTGTTCCGTTTTACGCAATTTTCAATTTTATGTCGATAAGAAGTTTCTATCAAATTAACCCCGTGATTCAAAGTAACCCCGGTTTACGGTACTAGCAGAAAGTTTCTTTAGCACATCTTCCATTACAGAATCAAACACAGATAGATTCTGGTAACTTGGAGGTCTGTATACGCATACTATTACATGCTTATCGAGCTCAACACAGGACAATTCAATGGTGTGTTCAACAGACAGCCCGACGATGTCTTTTCGTTCCTTTGATTTAACAGAATTTTTAACTAATATTAATGATCCACCATGTATCATACGTGTTCGGCTGAAATGGCTAACTACACAATAATTTTCATAGTTAATTGACATTACTTGATGAGCTTTTAACCAATGTTCTGTTAAACAAATGACATCAAACTTGGTTTTTTCTAAAAACAATTCTATTTCCAGTAATTTAGAAGAGCAACCTTGAATATTTTGGTTAAATAATTTTAAAACATGTTGCCCTCCCTTTGGTTTTTTATTATTCTGAGTAATATTGCCAGAAGATACCTTTTTATTATTCTCTAATAGTAATAGGTTATTTGAAGGGGTAACTTCTGTTGTCTTACTGACTAGTTTAAAGAGTTATCCGGAGAGACCTCCACAACTACGACTGAAGTGTCTAGGAAGCCCGTATGAGTTCCAGCAGGAAGAGAATACCCTATCTGACTGGTAGTGGCCTCCAAAGATGTTGGTATTGTAGGTGGACCCTCCTTCGTACAACATGAAGATTCATAATTAGTCATCACTATGTTGTTAGTATGACTAGACAACACAGACTCGTCCCTAATACTAGAATTTGTTATATTAGCTATAACACCGTTAATATTATATGCTATCAACATAGCAATCATATGTCTACATTCCCAAGACAGAGATAAAGTTCTCTGAGTTAACTTAAAACCACTAACAAACTTATTAGTGTCAAAAAACAATAATTTGTCACTATGATAACATGTCAGCATGTGAATAGTGTTATTCAACTTATATATATATTTATTCTCATCTTCTGATAGAGTATCAGAGTAAGGTAAAGCACACAACATTAGCTTACCTATGTTTAACTTTAATAAGGTGTTCACACCATCCACTATGTCCTCTCTGGTAATACCAGTACTTTTACCTAGTAGCAAAACCATTGTAGAATAATTGTCTAGGTTTGTGTTTGCAATTCTTTTAATCATTTGTTTAAAACTTATGTTATGATAGCAATGATTGGTAAAACTATGGCTAAGGTAATTAAGTAATATTTTTCCAAAGCCTGAACCTACTTCGTCACTAAAAAAAATTGATTTATTATTCTGTGTACTAACACAGGACTCTGCTGGAAGAGCCAACACCGGTGGAGACAAGTCACTCTGAGGCTGAGGAGGTGGTGGTGGTTGGTTGGCACAGCTGCATGAGAGATTATTAGTCAGAAACTCATAACTCTCAGCATTGCACTTCACCAACTCCAGTAGTTCCCCAGCCTCAAATAATCGCTCACTTAGTTGTTGTTGTGAAGTCTCATATTTCTCAAAAATATCCTTCAGCAAGTGCTCCTTGTGTAGTATATCATTATATAGGAGCTTTGTATCAATGTCATATTTTTCCCTACATTCATCTAACTCAACAGTACAACTATTTAAACTTTTAGAAAGGATAACACGTTCCCTTCTAAGGGAAATATTTAATTTTAAAAGATTTTGTTTCTTAATTGCTCTCTGTGACCGTTTAATTAATTTCTTAATTTTAATATATTTCTTTAGTTTATTATGACTCATAACAATTGGACACAATGGTATGGTATCATCACCAGTCAAATCTATTGTTACAGCTGGCTGACACATTGATTTTGACTTACTACCTACCAGTCGATAAAAAAGGTTATCCGTGTTAGCAACCTGTTCACTGACCTTAACAGACTCTGAGAGAGATAGGGCCTTATGGGCATCACATAATTGCTGTTTAAGTTCTGCAATATGGTTCAAAGCCAGTTCGTGGGTGTCACTACACTCTTGAAACATTGACACTTGATCTTGTAGTCGACTATACTGGTCGGTTAAGTCCATGTGTTGAATGTGTAGCTCAGCCAGCTCATTTTTGAGGAAAGTGTTCTTTGCAATAATGTTCTCCACTTCCACCTCGCTGTCTTCCCTTTCCTGGAGTAGTTGTTTGCGTTCAGCTTCAGAAGCTTCAAGCTCTTTTAAAGTAGCTGTCAGTTTTGCTTCCATCTCCTTGATTGTAGCTCTGCGGGTCATCATTTTGGATAATTGTCACTCACCTGGAATGTGTGAAATTATGCAGCTAAATGACAGTGCAAGAAAAGATGTTCTAATATGTGAATAAGTAGGAGGTAGTTAGGGGAAAAAGTAAATAAAGTAATTTGTTGAGAAGTAGCTAAGTAAGATTAAGTAAGTTAATTAGAGTTAGATTGGAAAGTTAAACAGAAGAGAGATACTATAGAAAACACTGCTTTCCTTGTTTTTATCTTTAAACTAGATAGTACAATATAAATTGATTTTATGTGAAGAGTTTGAGACACATTACAGGCTATAATTTAGTATACATAAATATAATAGCAAGAGCTCTTAATTAGCTTATTTTGTACAGTAAAATATGTAGTGTTTATTGTCTGGGCGAATGTTTTCGTCATCGATTTTGCTTCCACTAGTTGTCAAGCAAAAGGAGACATAAACCGTGCCAGTGTGTGATGGACGTAGCTCAGAGACCTGAGCAGTATTTTGTGATGTTCTGTGGTCTGTTAATATTAACTACAATCACTTAAATAAAACAAAATACTCCCCGGGATCGATGATATTTTGAAATCCGTCACCGTTGGTGCGTTGAGTTGACAGCCGGTTTTAAATCCTTTTTGTACGAAGTTTTCGCGACAAAAAACACTTTCTAATCACTGTATTTAATACTTAATTTCTAGGTTCGACTATATTACACTAATTTAACATATTTATAACACTTTTAATAATTTATTAAAATAATTAACCTAGAGACCGTTTTTTTGACGACCGGCTACCAGTGTTGCCCCACACATCTACCGGGATTTCGTGATATCCCTAGGGATTTCGTGAAATCCCTGATATTATCCTCATTTCCCTGCGACATATATAAGTATGGATTATAACGCGAAAAAGGCGAAGGCTGAAAGTCACCCAAAGGGCAATGGAGAGGGCTATGCTTGGAGTTTCCCTGCGGGATCGAATCAGACATGAAGAGATCCGAACCAAGGTAACCGACATAGCCCGAAAAATTGCCAAACTTAAGTGGAAGTGGGCAGGGCACATTGCTCGCAAAACAGATGGCCGATGGGGCCGAAAGGTTCTGGAGTGGCGACCGCGTACTGGAAGGCTTAGCGTTGGAAGGCCTCCCACAAGGTGGACCGACGACCTTGTGAAGGCCGCAGGAACTCGTTGGATGCGAGAAGCACAGGACCGGTCGAAGTGGAGGTGCTTGGGGGAGGCCTATGTCCAGCAGTGGACGTCTTTCGGCTGAAATGATGATGATGACAACGCGCAATGACATACAACGCGGCAATGCCGCCAGTATTTGGGTACATTACCAGTCGGACAGCGATGCGGGGGATATTTCGACGCAATATTTTGTTTTTTAATAGTTTTAGTTAGGATAGGATATTATATTTTTATTCAGATGGGTACAACATCTAACATATCCGGTATAATTGGCCGGGTATTAGAACTGGAAGCGGTCACGTTACCCGGGCATAAAGTTTGACCGGGCCCGGGTGGCCGTGTTTTGCATAAACTACAACTGGAATATTGATGGTCGCGGCGTGGTTCATATTGTGAGGAACGAGATTAAAAAGGATTTAAGAACTTCTACGATTTTGCTGTTTTGTTAGTAATCGGTTACCTAATCCCTAAAACGAATGATGACAGTAGATAATATTGCAGTAGATATTATACATGGTGAAATTAAATTCATGGGCATCCTTTTAAGGGGTCATTGTACTCATCGTTATGAACAACTTTTACTATGGAACTAAACCTAAAATCGCGAAAAACAATCGGCTGTTCCTTGCATTTATGTTCGCATAACTCGTCAAAAAAATCTATTAAAGAAATTTGTCTGACTGTAGTCAATCTGTCAAATTTCTTTAATAGATTTTCAATTTTATCACTTAATTATAAGGTTCAAAGTTGATTGGGAAAATTTGACAGTTTCGGGTAGCTTGATGTGCTAGCGTCTGTACAAGCCGTATGCTTGATGATATTCCGCATTGGTAAAATGTTTCATGCCCTTTTGAATGAATGTTTTCTTAGTTTTTATTAATTACTAGCTTCAGCCCGCGACTTCGTTCGCGTGAAACTTCTTGTTTCCCCCGAGCCACCCCGTCGTATCGCATCACTCGCCCGCGCTATCACTTAACGTTCTTTTTGACTTTTTTATTTTTGCTCGGCTCCTAAGGGTCATAGCGTGATGTTAAATAGCCTATAGCCTTCCTCGAGAATTGGGCTATCAAATGCAAGAAGAATTTTTCAAATCCGACTTTTTTTTTCAAATCCGTTCCAGAGATTACCCCCTACATACAAACTTACAAACAAATTTTACCGATTTATAATATTAGCATAGACTAGCTGTGCCCGCGACTTCGTTCGCGTGGATGTCGGAAAACAATGTGTCGCTTAGGAAAGGTGTAATCCCTTCATTGAAAAGGAAGAATCTTCCGATCTTGCCTGGTGGGAAGCGTTACCTGGGGTTCTCTACCACAGCTCTTTCGACTGCAGTCACTGCGTCTTCAGGGTTCATAATGTCAATGCGACGAAGTGTCACTTTGTTTTTGAAGTGAAAACTTCTTTAGCGGCGTTGCACACTTTTTGTAATGGGTAAAAAATGTTAAACTCGCGTCAGGACACGTGACCCTGACCGTCATGAGAGATTCCCCCCCCCCTCTCTTTCTACGGCGGCGCCAACCTAGGTGAACCAAGTGACACACGACAATGGATGGATGGATGGATGGATGGATGGATGGATGGATGGATGGATGGATGGACGTGACGTGACGTCTGTGTAGTAGCCACACTGTTGTGTATTCGTAAAATTCGTGTATATAAAGTGTTTAAAATATGGAAATTGAACAAAGTGCATCTATTAATGAAAAAAGTGACGCAGAAATAGTGAAAAAAATGAGTTATATTAATTAAATTAATAATTGATTTATTTCAACGTTAATATTCAAGTTTTCACTTCTGCCGGCACTCCCGGAGTGCAACCCGTCTTTTTTTTAAAATGAAAGCGCCCGGTCGAGGCTCATTATCTGACCAAACAGCAATAGTCTGATGGAGACGGATTGGACCCTAAGGATTCGTCACACAAATAAACTTTTTATTTTCAATTATCGTCCCTCAGAATACAGGTGGTTATGTTTGCGCAGATATGGTGGTCTGCTATTGAATGTTAACTATAGTCCGCGACTGTACGTTGTTATGCGGGTCCTAACGCTTGGTAATTGTTGGCACAGACGGCGCGGGACAAGATGTTTACACGACTCGCTTTTTGTGAGATTATTCCGGACATTCGACTGGCCGGTTGGCAGACGACATTTGTACAAGTGGCTAGCGAACAGTGGATGAACACGGCGAATGACAGGGAGGAATTGAAATCTCTAGAGGAGGCCTTCACCTTCAATTAAATGAGGGGTTCTTACTAGCGTAGAAGTTTAAAATATCTTTAACCTTAGAAAAATAAAGAAAAATGTTAATTTAAAAAGTTAGTTATTTTGGTATTTTTGTTGTAGGATGTCAGGATAATTAACTATTTGAAATTCAAATGTCTTTATTTGTGACGTATAGGTATTGCGTTGTGGTAGGTACCTGTAGTGTTATACAGCATGTATCGGAAAGGTGTGGTCATATTTAAGGGTGTGGTCTGTGGTGTGGTACAGACTATCGAACTGAATAACATTCCCTACGGGACCAACATGTAGTCGCGAAAAATAAGAATCAGCCTTTGTAATACCTTTTGACCGCTTGTGTCGCATTTACGCGACACATATTTCCGTGCCCCTACCGCTCGTGTCGTATTTCTGCGACAGAGAATACGCATGATTTTTTTAAGTTCTATTTTCGTCCTATTAACTGCGTGGTACAACTAAAACCATTATTAAATAGAGATAATAACTTTTTGACTAGTTTTTAATCGATACATTGTTTTCTCCTCCTTATTTATTGTAGGTATTATTTTGTCTTAAATTTTTTTTTATTTGTAGCCGCGCGCTAGGGACACGGAAATTGATATTTAGCCAAGCGCTTAAAAGGTTAACCTGGGTGAAACAAATGTATTTTCTTTCTATTTAGACCCGGTAACCGTGCTAAGCAATCATAAATTCTATACCTACCATTGCCAAGAAAAATGATGCCTCTACGTTTCGAAACCGTAGCTTGCCAGTACAATACATTAGCTATACCAGTCACCAGCCATCAGTCAGTCACCCGATCGTCACTCTGTCGTCTAAATCACCCGTCGTTCCGGGCCGGACCGGCTATCCGACGCTATCCGGTGCTATACGGCGCTCTCCGGTACCGCAGAGTATGAATAAGACCAGGGGGCCTAATAAGGCCACTTTGGCAGAATCATAAAAGGATAACATTATGAATCATAATAAAACTCGTAAAATGGTCGCAAACTGACAATTCATAAGATTATTTGTCATTGAAGCAATTCATATTTTGTGGACCATTTTACGAATCTCCATACAAAACTGTCAAACAGATGAATTGCGTGATACTCGTATGAAATTGTACGCAAATAATATTATGAATTCAGTCAGTTTGTGACCATTTTACGACTTTTATTATGATTCATAATGTTATCCTTTTATGATTCTGCCAAAGTGGCCTTTTTAGACCTCCAGGTATAGAGCTTACAGTCTGACTTTGTTCTTGATTTGTTGGTTCAACAAACGGCTCAATAATATCACATTCCACTCGATCATGCGTTGTGTGGTCTTGGGGTGACCAGATTGATCAACAGGTCCTGCAGATAGTTTTAATTTCGACATATTTTGCTGCTAGTAAAACGTCAAATGCTAAGGATAATATCAAAAGAATATGTAGTGTCCATTCACAGCCATTTTACCTCTGGCAACAACTCAATTAACAAACCACAAACCATCAGCTAGGAAAATAAATATCAATGTGATATGACCTAAACAGCGGTTGTCAGAATGTCCGACAGTATAAACCACTGACCTAAACAAGTACGCTGGACTTCATACTATCGATGACAAAATGAAGGCTTTTGATTTTCACCATTTTGGCGCTGACAGCGACGTGAGCGTCCTTGGAACTAATATTTTTGATGGCGAGTTTTCCAAGATGCGCATATTCTTATGACAAAAATGTTCTAAATATCTCGTAGTAAACACAAAATACACAAAAAAGTCTTATTCCACGATTTAGACCTAAATCGAAAACAAAACGACGGCCATTTGCAGCCATGTGTCAAATTTAGTTCCTGAGACGCTCGACGGGGGCGCTTTGAATCGGCACAAAAACAACTGTCATTTCGTGTAGTATATTTAGTCCAGCGTACTTGTTATAGGTCAGTGGTATAAATAAACGATGTGTTCTTAGTAAACTTTGTTTGCATTCTAAAATGATGTTAAATCTTCTCTGTAAGCGCATGGCTAAATCACTTGTTAGCTTGTGATTTATTAACCAAATGACAAAATCAGCCAAATTGTGTTCAAAATTATCACAAGCCGCGGTGACTTACGAGATTTGGGCTTATTGGCCGATTCGCACAAATTCACTCGTCGAAAACGGGCGTATCGATACGTTTAAATATTTTCTTTTTCTGTAGGCGACTTGCACAAAGTTAATTTGATATGTTGTTGATTCGTCCGTTTCAGGTGACTAAATTCGTGCGAATCTACTAATAAGCCCAGATTTATAATTAACTAGCGGCCCGCCCCAGCTTCGCACGGGTGCAATTTTTTTTTTTCGAATTTCCAAAATTTTTCTTTCATACAAACCTTGTCCCGGCAATACTGATCACAACAAAAAAAGAATTAGCGAAATCGGTCAAGCCGTTTTCATGTCAAGTCGTGACAACGGAAAACGGGTTTCATTTTTATATATATAGATTTAAAGACCAAAACCTGCTCCAGCGCTCTGTTTCTATATTGATGCTCAGTGGGCTAGTAACCGGGCGTTAGTAACACGAACTAAACTGATGATCGCTCCACGCCCATGTCCGGAATAATCTAGACAGATCTGTGTTCGGTACTATTGTCAACACAAACCAAAACAGGCTATATTTAGCGGAGCTAGGCGGTCATTTGACGTTAAAATCCCATACATCTGCATGCAAAGGGGATTGAAGATTTTTTTATGGAGCCTGGCAAGCCTATCGTCGCGCCATTTTGATTTTTGATTACTTACAGAGTGATTATTTCAAACATCTAAGCAACAAGATGTAGGTACGCAAGTTCAAAAAATATGGATGTCGCGTGATCAACTTTGGATGTTAATTCTCGGAAACGTGACACTACGGTTACGTTTTCCGTTTGTATTGATGTAAAGAAAGAAGAAAGAAAGAAAAAGTATTTATTGCGACTCGTACAGTAAGATCACAAACTAAACCCGAATCTCTTTAAAGTGAGAGTGAACAGGCTTCTTCTGGGTAAGCTCGCTCCATCGCCGACTTTGTCTCTGTCACCTTTGACCTAGGCTAGAGTCGAGAGCAAGCCCATTTCAAATAAAAAAGAAGAAAAAAAAAAAAAAACTAAATAGAGTAAAAAATTAAAAAAAAAAACAAGTTAAGTATATAAAAAAACAGTAACAAAAAGAAAAATGAAACAAACCCCTATACGAGGCCAAAAGGCTCCTATCTCAGCATGATGCTGCGACATTTAAAAAATAAAATGTCCACAGAGTACTTTTTGATAGACTGAAAATGTCGCAGCGCTGCTACCGCTGTGATGTCACGGACAGTTACAGAAATAAATAAATATTAAAATAGTTTTAGTATCATGTAAAATATTATAGCAAATAAAAGCCAGCAGCCAGCCAGCTATCGATTTACATAGGTTTAAAGTTTCCACCATTTTGAAAAAAAAAGAACAAAATGGCGGAAAGGTAGGTATGCCACGGGTTTTCGAAGCCCATTCATGTGTGCTGGTGTGTTTAATATACATGGGCCTACAACTTCGCAAATCTTGACAGTTGTGGTCGGCGATACCGAGCAGTTTACGGCAACACCAAGATTGTTTAGAAATTGCCAAGAATTGCGCAACTTCGACGACACGCAGTATACCCGTTAATTAACTACCGAGTTTGTTGATTGGCTAATCAAAATAATACTATTAGCCAATCAACAAAGTCGGCAAACTCACGTACCTAGTTGTTAAAAAAACAACTTCGTGAGTTTAACAAAAATAGGAAAATGTAGGTACTGCCATCCGCTCGCTACAATAAGAGGTAATTTTATTACCGCACAGGGATATGCCGCACCTTCTCTCCTGCCACTACTTCTGCAATCTCCAGGCCTTTTTTTTATTCTATAATGGGCCTACTCTTGACCTTGATCTCGCCTGGTGAAAAGCAATGGATGAAGTCTACGATAGAACGAGCAAGCCCCGAAGATGTCTATTCACTCTTGCTTCGATGGCTGACGGGTTTAGGCTACCGCAGACAGGCGCGCGACTGTGCGTCGCGATTCTGGTAGAACAATTTCCATGAAGTTTCCATAGAAATTGTTCTACGAGAGTCGTGGCTCGCAGTAGCATAGCGCCTGTCTGCGATAGCCTTTATACTAGGAAGGGAACGCAGACGCTGGCAGAGAGTTTCACACTTAGGCTGTGCGCATAGTAAATATGGAAGAGACGCGCTTTGTCTAGTCGGTATATCGACCAAGTGCGGATGGAATCCCGCAGTACATTTGGTAGTCCGATAGTGGAAGGGAACGGGTGGGATCAGGTCGTGGAACTTTTACACACTCTCTCCAAAGTAGGTACAGTTTGTAGAAGACCGACACGCAAGCAACATTACTGCGATGAGCCAGGCTGGACTAAAGTGAGGTAAACGACAGCTATCCAGGTCGCTCTGGACTAAATCGACATGAGAAGAAGAAGATGGAAGCCAATAAAGCATTCATCATCACCTTTTCTTTTTTTTTATCTAGCCTGCGCTGTCCCACTCCTGGGTAAAGGCCTCCCTCCACTCCTTCCATTTTTCGCGAGCCCGCGCGTCCTTCCTCCAGTTTTGGCGGAATCTATCCAGCTCGTCCCGCCATCTCCTACGTGGCCTGCCGCGACCCCGCCTCACTGTCTCAGGGCACCAATTCTGCGCTATTTGGGCCCACAGTTTGTCCGGCATGCGGCAGACATGTCCTGCCCAGTCCCATTTAAGTTGTGCAGCCTTTTGAGCCACGTCAACTATTTTTGTTTTGGAGCGCAGTATTGTGTTTTTTCCTTTTTCTTAGAACAACTTATTTTCACCGTAAGGTATCGGTCGATGTGGCGGCGCTAGGGGGACGCCTGCGTCCAGCAGTCGGCGTCTTTGGGGAGAAAAGATGTTGATGACGTTGAGTTATCGCACACACGATTTCTCTTCAGCCAGCTCTCACAAACGTTGGCCACTTCTTGATACCTCTGTTAATGTCTTTGACTTTGAAAACTACAATTTTGTGAATGCCTGATACAAGCTTGGCATTGTGGTAGAACTCTTGCAGCCGCAATTCACACACAAGCAGTATAGCAATAGCAGAATGGCATCATCTTCATTTCAGCCCAGAATCATCCACTGCAGGGTATAGCCCCCCCCCTTTTTTCTGCCATGCTTCCCGGTTCTGTGCATGTCTCATCCAGGTGCTTCCCGCGACTTTGACGACACCATCAACCCAACGCGCCATTGGATGGCCCTGGCTTCTACTTGGCCACCATTCGGTCACAGTTTTAATTCATCAGCCATCTCCTCGTCTAAATACCGTCAAACGGGGCGATAGGGATGCAGGGGTGAATCGGGACGAAACTTTAAAAGGGATTTTAACATTGAAATAATATAGTTTGTTGCCAAAGATGACTCTATGTTTACTGTATTATAATTAACGATTAAGTGCCCTTGTAGGCAACAAACTATATTATTTCAACGCTAAAATCTATTTTAAAGTTTCGTCCCGATTCACCCCTGCATCCTTAATCACCCCGTTTGTAGGTAGATGTCCTGCCCAACTCCACTTGAGGCGCGTCGCCCTGTCCTGGCAGCTAGAATTATTTGAAGTCGTGCCTAACACTTCCGTGTGCGATAGTACGGAGGTGTGACGTGTGTATGGGCAGTGACTAAGTTATAGTTTGGTGCTGGTAACTTATGCCGATAGAGTTATGGCAGGCAGGCCCTGCGTACTGGGCCACCAGGATCAGTTCGAATGCGTTTATGTTTGGAAAGACTTATTAGTCCTATACAGGGTGTTACGGAAAGGGTATATCCACACAAACGGGTTGAAGAGTGTGTCTGGTCTAGAATCTCTGTACAAAGTTTCAGCTTAAAAGCAGTAACTTGGAAAATGCTTAATATTTATGATATCGAGACCCCTTTTTGTCTTAAACAGCCCGTTAAGCTGTTGGTCTTGGCTATTGATCCGTATAGACCTTTGACGGACGTTAGGGGTAGTTAGAAGCCCGAAATTCTGGCAACCACTCTTACCAAGGGTTATCTACGTTATTATAATCAGCCTATAATGTTCCCACTGCTGGGACACAGGCCTCCTCTCGGTGAGAGGGAGTGGGCCGTAATACACCACGCGGGCCCAGTGCGGGTTGGTGGATGTCACATGTCTTCGAATTTTTGGTTCTAGGACATGCCGGTTTCCTCACGATGTTTTCCTTCACCGTTTTGAGAGCAATGGTGATGAAGTAATTTACACAAAGTAAAGCGCCTGTCTGGATTCGAACCTACGACCTACAACTCGCTAAGTCGCGGTCGTTGCCACTTGGCCACGACTGCTCTTCTCCAGGTCTCCTCCAACTGTTTTCATTGTGCACTGTTATCTACGTGTTACCCGGTTATTGGGTCGTGACTTGTGGAGGTCGGATAGGCAGTCGCTCAGTGTAAAATAGTGGTATTCAACTGCAAATGGTTAGACTAAAAGCCGACCCTAACATGGTTGGAAAAGCCTAGGCAGATGATGTTTCAGAAAACATAGCGATGTGGAAAAAGGCTGATGAAGTAATCTTCTCGCTCGAAATAAAACAACATCATCTGATTTATTATTATACAACAACTTAATATTTTGCTGCGTCAGAAAAAAATCTAGGAACATAATAATTTGTTAGAAAAACTCTTGTTTATTTTACGCGAGCGCCAACACGAGAGCACAATGCAGAAGTGCTATTCTGTTCGAACCTCATTCAAAAAATACAGTGTCAGTACGTTTATACTACTTTTACCCCTGCCCACCGGTTTTTTTAACTGCCTCGTTGATCCCGTGGTCGCAAGCGCGACTGCTGAACGTGGTGTCTTGGGTTCGATTTCCGTGTCGGGCAAAAGTGTTACTGGCTTTTCCATTGGGAATTTCTTAGTAACAGCCCGGAGTTTGGAAGTTAGCGGTGTCATTTCACCGTGCCTTGGTAAGCACGTCAAGCCGTTGGTCCTGTGCCTGATCTCTCTCGGGTCGTGCCACCACGGCCGAAATTCGGTCTGGATGACTTTATTTATTTTACCTTTAAAGACTGGGTAATGTTCTTCACTCGTGTCTATGTAGGTGTCTAGGTATGTTTGTACCTATGTTTGTGAAATTCTTTATATCTTCGAAGGATCGTAACGTTTGGATAGATTTTATACATGAGGTGTCTACCGTCATGTCATGCCGTTGGTGGCATCAAATCTGCCACCAAGCACCAACTTTCTTTTCTTTTTCGTTTTTAAAAAAAGAACTGCATCAGACTGCTTCCAAAGCGAGTTTTTTAGAACTTTTTAGTTGCAGTCGGTTTTTGTTTATTTTTTCAACCTTTAATTCTTTTATTTAATTTAATATTGAATATATACATTATAACTGTCTTTAACAAAAATAACAAAATGAAAACCTAACTTAACTAAAACTATACAAAAACTAAAATATAGCGTCGAAAAATTCATCCGCATCGCTGTCGACTGGTAATGTACCCAAGAGACTGGCAGCATTGCCACGTTGTATGGCAATGCTTAGCCTTTGGCCAAAGTAAAAGCCAGCCCTTGGGTCACGGGAAGTGTCAACCAGGCGTTTTGAAATTTCTTTAAAAAGGCCATGAGCACTCGGATCCCACGGCCCGAAGGTTTCAACCCCAAACGGCTCGAAAATATAATTTCCGATAAGGTTATTATATTTTCGCCGCTTGAGGTTTTCCGCAGCCGCAGCAGCAGCGCCAGCATAGCATGCCGATCCAGGAAGGTGGGATGGCGCAAGAGTATCGACACAAGTTGCGTCCCACACTAAAGGCCTACCCACCTTCCAAGGAAATAGAGACATACCGTCCGGTCTCTTGCCATCGTCGCGTACCAAGCCATTGGGTTCTAATACAGCTGGAACGCCGACGGTAACAAGAGCTCGTCGGATGATATCATTAATGTTCGCGTGGCGCGCTAAGCGACCCGCACTTCGGCTGCAAGACAGGCCGTGGTGTCCGAGGCTGTTGACATCTTCGCCACAGTGACAGCGATGAGGGGAACAGCAAGGAGTACCTAGTCGCAGGGAAGCAGCGAGGCGAAAAGTAGTGTCGTCGAACAAAGTGCCTATGTTCGACGAAGGTAGTGCATGAAGCATTGTGTTATTATATTTGGAATTGTGTCCTCAAACCCTATATTTTCATACCAGCACCCTAATTCCGTAACACAATATCAATCAAAATCTGAATAATTTTGAAGGATATCGCTAATCCATTGCTTCATATGTTTGAAAAAATTGTCTGTTCAACAACGTAAATGACGCAATGAATGTTGTTGTACTGTCAAAATGAAAGCCATTACTACTGTTAGTGTGTTAGGGTGCTTGCATAAAGAAGCGCTTTCTCGATAAAGACAAGTCGGTACCAATCGGTGCGGGTGAAATAATCCCGTTTTAACATAACACTCGCACATAAATAAACAGGTAAAACCTGTAACCGTTTCTTTTCGAAGTTAATTCAACCTGCAGGGATCAGTACCGGGGATCGGGCCAGTGGCGTGTATTGGTTTTCAGAATAGGTAGGCTCTAGGCCGGGTCTAGTCTAGACAAACGCGGTCACTAATCAGAAAAAAAAGTGAGGTCAAAAGTGTGGTTATTTGAGTAGCCATGCCTACTTAAGGGTGATAAATTGCGAAGGTCGAATGTCATGGTATTACGCGTGAGACGTACGTATTTTTAATTTTAAAGACTAATGACAATGTGCGAATAGTACGGGAGCCGAGTAGGCCGTCCAGCGACTGCCTACTGCCGCGCGTGTTTGTATGAAGATTTTGTTTTTTGTTAGATATGATAATTTAGTGAGTTTCTTAAGGGGCTTACACGAGCTAAACGCAAAAAAACGGTAGTTTTCGAAACAATAAAAGTATATGATGGCCTACAGTAAACAAAATCAGAAAAATATATGATATTCTTCAGGATATATGCTAGATAGATAGTGTTTTGAAAACACAATACAACTAATTTGGTACGATAGAAAAAAATCATGAACATACCTCTAAAAAACTTTCTTATTACAATAAAAACCATACTAATATACATACAATCATTCTGATTTTTTGTCAGATTATTCTACAAGTAACATACTAAAATGATAGTGTTTTATTTTTTTTATTTAAAACAATAGTTTTTTTGTAAATCGAATATTCATAGTTCCGAACATAAAAATTGCGCATGTGTGCGTGAACGCCCGTGTAGCGACACTGCCGGCCGAGGCCTGATGCTATACGGACGTGTCGCTCTTTTCGCCGCACTATTTCCGTCAAGATTGTTATGTTTTTGTTAAGTTTTATTTGTAAATTCATTGTTTATTATTATTTGCATATCTTCTTTCCGTAAATATTTTTATTTCGTGTAAATATAAAATACTTTTAAGTTTGTAATGTATGGGGTGCAAGGCGCGCGCCATCTATTGTACGGCGAGTCCCAACTCCCGGGCGTTTCACTTGTGTCTCCCGGCAGTGGTCCGCGTAACCTAACAAAGTTAAAATAGGGTAATAATTTGTAAATAAATGGGAAATATAGTGAAACATTCCGTTAGGAGGACTACAAAACGTTCATATAAAACAAAAGCCGAACATAATATGAACGAAAGTAAAAAGTATGAGCATTTTATTTTTAACTGAATATTTTTATTTTTGCAATAAAATGCATAAGGTAAGTATTTTCGACTCCGCGTACATCTGTCACACCGGCGCATGTGGACGACGTGTAGATTTGTATTCGAGAGTCCCCGGGTTCGATTCCCAAGGTTACGAAATCGTACTTTCTTTTTAAATTTTATTTAAATGTATTTTGAATTTTTAGATAGATAGTGTTTTGAAAACATAATACAACTAATTTTGTACGATAGAAAAAAATCATGAAGATACCTCTAAAAACTTTCTTTTTACAATAGAAACCATACTAATATACATACAATCATTCTGATTTTTTGTCAGATCATTTTACAAGCAACATACTAAAATAATAGTGTTTTATTTTTTTAGTTCAAACAATAGTTTTATTGTAAATAGCATATTCATAGTTCCGAACATAATAAGTGCGCATGTGTACGTAAACGGTAAACCCCCGTGTAGCAATAATGCCGGCCGAGGCCTGATACTATAACTATACGGACATGTCGCTCTTTTCGCCGCATTATTTATTTGTACATACATTCATTGTTTATTATTACTATTTGCATATCTTCTTTCTGTAAATATTTTTATTTCATGTAAATATAAAATACTTTTAAGTTAAAATAGCGTAATAATTTGCTATCAATTATATCATTTGTAAATATGGGAAATAAAGTGAAACATTCCCTTAGGAGGACTACAAAACGTTCATATAAAACAAACGCCGAACATATGAACGAAATTAAAAAGTAAGAGCATTTTATTATTACTGAATATTTTGGTAGTTTAAGAAAATGCACTTATTACGCATAAGCTCAGTTTTTTCGACGAGGTACGCAATCGTTACATTGGCTCATGTAGACGACGCGCAGGTTTGTGTTCGAGGGTCCCCGGGTTCGATTCCCAGTGATACGGAATCGATTTAATTTTATTTAAATGTATTTTGAATTTTTAAATATATTTTTATAACTAAAAAAACGTCTACAATGTAATTATCTTTCACAGGAGAAAGAAAGTCGAAAATATCAACACGGAAGTTACTTCTAATGCGTAAGTACCTACACGTTTTCAAAGCCATTGTAACAATAAAAAAAACCTAAATTTATTAACAGACCGCGACTTATTGATAATGTGCATAAAGAAATCACAGATTCATCCGAAAATTGCGAAAAAATGATCACAAGCAAGAGTTTAATTTTTATTGATTGTGTTTATAATAAGTAAATAGAAATCATAATAATTATGTATGAATGTTAGGTACGAGTACCTAATCCTTGAGGCCGTTTACACATCATGCCGCAGCTGCAGCGGCATCGCCGCCGCCGCGGCGCCGCTGCATCAGTCACCCTTGGATTTGTATGAACACACGGCGCCGCCGCGCCGCCGCGCCGCCGGCGGTGCGGCGCGGCGACGAGTTTTGATAAGATCTATCAAAACTCGCCGCCGCACAGTGGTTTGAAAATCGAGCTCCATACTCATAGAAACTTAAAGTACGAAAATAAAAAAACAAAAATTGTAATGGGTCTAGTATACCTCCCTTTACGTAATATTAACGTATGGATGGTATCAGTCGCTCCACGCGTGAGAAAAAAATGTTTTTTGTTTTTTTTTTGTATGGGAGAAAACACTTAATGTACATTTTTTTGAAACTGAATGGAACTGATAGGCTGGAGCTCACACGAGCTATTGTACCATACACGGCCATCAAGATGACATACAATTCATGCACCGTTGGGCGCCGCTTTGCACGTAGCAAATTTTTGAAATTTTGTGTTTTCGATATGTGATTTTTCAAATCTTTGACGTGAATAAACGAACATGCCGATCGATTTACTTATACTATCGTTACTTTTAGCCTGCTTATGACCTTTATGATGGCAACAATTAAAAATTATGTTGATTATAAGTACCTATACGTTTTTTTTTAGAACTACTTAACTCATTTAATCACCGTTGTAGTGTATCTATTAAATAGATATGTAAACACTGTCTCATTCACACAAGCGGGGTAGCTGCTGTCAGTTATGTTATGTCATCTGTCAGTTACGAGGAATGGCGGGAAACAGACAAAGTGAAGCAGGCTATATACGATGGCGCTTGGTGTGGTAGTGAGCCAGTGAAGTGATATGTTCAACATAAGTACGGAATCAACAGGATTCTACAACCGTGATTATGGTTGAGTTGTAATTAGATACTGCTTCAATCTGAGCCTCAATCAGAGCCTGTTCTTCCACGATGTTCAACTTGTTTTCGTTTGAAAACTTAAAATAAATTGGTCAGCAGAACATTGTGGAAGATGGCTTTGGATTCTCCCATACCTTTTCTTCGCCACAAACTAAGCGCAGAGGCACAAAAGAACACATAAACATACTGGAATCGTCTTCGTCTGCCATAGTTTGCTTATACAAACTTTGCCCTGAAGCACCATCAAAGCCATACTTGCATATAATTGTTAACTCTTTGCCATCCAGCGAAGGTTCCACACGTAGGAATTTTCCAAGCTTTGCACAGTTTTATCCAAAATTTAGCTTTACTTTTACCTCTCCTTCCGTGATGTACAATGGTAACTTTTGGAGGGCAGCAGTCCTTCTTCGCCTCAAGGATGGCAGTATAAGAAGGACACAGTGGTACTCCTTCTTCTTTTGCACAAGATCTTAATGTTATATACTGCCACTTCGAAAGCTTCAATGAGGTCAAAATAAATAAAGCTTTATCAGCGGAATATATAGGCACAGTTTCCTTGGGCTTTAACAATTTATTTATCCTTGTAGCCTCTTTGCTCCGAGACTAGTTTGACGATATCTGCTATATTCTTGTCATGTGCTTTCAAACCGGTTGCATGAGCAAGGCTTTCAGTGCTATACGTTAGGAGGTCTTCCGCTCTCCTTCTCTTCTGTAGCGGGCTTAGCTCTTTAAATGGTTTTCTCGGCCTCACAACTGATGTTGATGTTCCAACACTGCACGTCTCCGGTGTGTAGGATGTTGATGCACCCTCATTTAAAACAAAGTCAGAACTGGAACGGGTTTGCTGCTCTACTGACACTAAATAAGGGGTCATCTTTCCTTTCATGATCTCAGGCCTTTTTATGTTCTCTTGCAGCCATGTCTCATACTTTGTTATGTATGTACGTCTCGTACGATTACACGAGATCCATTTGTTCCTCAACGAACAAACATAGTCTGACAGAATTGTTTCAATACCCTCTTTTCATTTTCTGACAAATCAATAGTATTCTCAAAAACTTCAAATAAAACATTGGGCTGTGAAAAACAATTGTTGTTTGTCACAAACATGACAATGTCCAAATTGGTATCACAACCTTGGAAGGTTGTGATACCAATTTGGACATTGTCATTACGTTATTTTTTTTATTGTGCTGTGATGGATCACAGCACAATAAAAAAAATAACGTAATAAGTTAGCGCGCACAAGTACTGAGAGCTACTGATAAAAGTAAGCTCAAACGTCCTATTTTTATACAACTACCCTCATTATCGTTCGCTATTCTTTAATTAGGTTTTACAGACTTTAATATTACAGACAATAGAATTTTATTGTGACTAGGGCCCATTTGGCCCTGCTAGAGCTGGTTGATGCTCATGTCATTAGTATATAATTATAACTCAACCATAATCACGGTGATTAAATGAGTTAGTTCTTGGAATGAAATAAAAAAAAAACGTATATAATCAATATAATTTTTAATTGTTGTCATCACAAAGGTCATAAGCAGGCTAAAACTAACGATAGTATAAGTAAATCGATCGGCAAGTTAATTTAACCTCGTCAAAGATTTGAAAAATCACGTATCGAAAATTCAAAATTTCAAAAATTTGCTACGTGCAAAGCGGCGCCGAACGGTGCATGAATTGTATGTCATCTTGATGGCCGTGTATCGTACAATAGCTCGTGTGAGCTCCAGCCTATCAGTTCCATTCAGTTTCAAAAAAATGTACATTAAGTGTTTTCTCCCATACAAAAAAAATAAAAAACTTTTTTTTCTCACGCGTGGAGCATCCATACGTTAATATTACGTAAAGGGAGGTATACTAGACCCATTACAATTTTTGTTTTTTTATTTCCGAACTTTAAGTTTCTATGAGTATGGAGCTCGATTTTCAGACCACTGTGCGCCGCCCGCGGTGCCATACTATTATATTCTGTGGCGATGCCGCTGTATTGGTTTCTCTTGGATTTGTATGAGCCCTTACGGCGCGCCGCCGCGGCGCCGTGTGTTCATACAAATCCAAGGGTGACTGATGCAGCGATGACGCGACGGCGGTGCCGCTGCAGCTGCGGCATAATGTGTAAACGGCCTCAAAGATTAGGTACCTAACATTCATATATAACTATGATTCCTATTTATTATAAACAAAATCAATTTTAAATCTAATTTCTTGCTTTTAATCATTTTCATCGCAATTTTCAGATGAATCTGTTACCTATTTCATTATGCCCATTATCAATAAGTCGCGGTCTGTTAATAAAAACATTAGGTCAGAATTTTTTTTATTTTTGTAATAGCTTAGATAACGTGTAGGTACTTGCGCATTAGAAATACCTAACTTCCGTGTTGATATTTTCGACTTTCTTTCTCCTGTAGACTTTTTTTAGTCATTTATAAAAATATTTAATAGATATATTTAAAAATTCAAAATAACATTTAAATAGAAAATTTGATTTCGTAACCTTGGAAATCGAACCCGGGGACTCTCGAATACTAATCTACACGTCGTCCACACACGTCACTGTGACAGTTGTACGTGAAGTCGAAAATACCGACTGCACTTTCTTAGATGTTTCCAAAATTCATAGTTTTAGAAAAAAACACTGCAAAGTGATAACTTTTATTTCGGAAGTCGGTGTCGCTGGTTCCGCATTTTCGTTTTTTGACACCGACTTCCGAAATTATAGTTATTTATCACGCTGTAGTGCTTTTTTTGAAGTCGGTTGTTTTTTTTTTCTTTCTAATTGTACCTACCCCACAAAAATTTAATTAACACTAGTGCATTGAAGAATCATCAAAATTCGCATAGAAATGCCGGAGATGCAGTGCA
Source organism: Amphipoea oculea (assembly GCA_945859645.1). Taxonomy (NCBI): domain Eukaryota; kingdom Metazoa; phylum Arthropoda; class Insecta; order Lepidoptera; family Noctuidae; genus Amphipoea; species Amphipoea oculea. The sequence continues at coordinate 17,052,947 of OX243885.1, read as the reverse complement.
TTTATGCATATTAACTTCGGACATACTACATAAGAATAATTACCTAATGTATTATATACTAAAACCTTCCTGGAAGTATGTAGATCACATTAGTGAAAGAATGATCAAAATTTGTTTATCAGTTTTTTAGAAAATCTACAAATATATATACAAACATACACACATACATACATTACATACATACATACGGGTCGAATACACAACCTCCTTTTTTGAAGTCGGTTAATAATGTTTTAAATTTCATTGAATCAGTTTTATTTCAAAATCACCCACATCCTTAAGTTTTTCAAGTCACACTCAAAACGAATAAAATTTATTATGTTGTCACACATAACCACATAATTTGTTTGTTAGATCTTTAACTTATTTGCACATCGTTTCCGCGCCATCTATTAGAATACTAGGGCGTAATCTCACAAAACCGTTACTTCTAAATCTCATGTATGCCTTATGTCATAATTGTGATGGACGTCGTCGTTAGATGGCGTTTGCGTCGATTCTGCATATGTGTGCATGCGTTTTTCAAGGACACTTAGGTCTAGTAAGCCTCTTAATTGTGGGGCACACACACTAAAATGTAATTGACAAGCTTATGTTGATGTACCGAGGTAGGCACTGCTTATATGCCTATATGCAATGCACGCCACTGGATCGGGCCCAAGAACCCGCTTCTTTATGCAAGCACCCTTACGCAACTAGCCTGCTGCCTGGATACATGCCATTGTATTTTTTTAAGACTTATTGACGTCTAAATACGCCATTTTTGTCGCAAGAGAATTTAAATTTGGAATCATGGAGATGTTGAAGTGGTTTGTACTTCTGTTTATATTTGATCGTGTACTCCACGTAGTGTTCCCCGAGGCGTGGAGCCGACACTTTTTTACCTTAGTTTTATTATTCTATTTAGCAGGAAATTGCTTTTTCAGTGTTTCTCAGCGTGGATTATTGATTAGCACACCGAGTGTTGAGTTTTCTTGGGAAATATACGAAACTAAATGTTTTGCTTCTTATGTTTTTCTTAGACAGTTGAGTACTTTGTGCTTCTCAGGTGACTTAGTTTTTCTTTTTATAAAAAATAATAGTTTTCTTGTGAATCTAATCTGCGTGGTATGAAATTTTTTTTTTGCTAGGCTCCTGTGTCCCAGCCCTGGGCAAACTGTGAGCCCAAAAGGCACAGAGCTGGTAGTGCAGGCCACGAAGTAGATGACTGGGTGAACTGAACAGATAACTTTTACAGTTTAACTTTCGCACAGAAATGCCGGAGATGCAGTACATTTATGCATATAACTTCGTACATAAGAATAATTACCTGATGTATTATATGCTAAAACCTTCCTGAAAGTACGTAGATCACATTAGTGAAAGAATTATCTAAATTGGTTCATAAGTTTTTGACAAAATCGCGGACATACAAACATACATACATACATACGGGTCGAAAACAGAACCTCCTTTTTTTGAAGTCGGTTAATAAAAGTAGGTAATAATGCTAAAAATAACATGACTTGAGTAAATGACTAAGAAATGACTTTCTTAGTCATTTACTTAGTATTATGTTAGTACAATAAAGTATGCCATGTAGTAGATATTTTCGAGCAATATTGCATCTGTCAGGATGGCCGAGCGGTCTAAGGCGCCAGACTCAAGGGAACTTGCTCACTGAACGTGAGTGCGAGCTGTTCTGGTCCTCTCTGAGGGCGTGGGTTCGAATCCCACTTCTGACATACTCTTTTTGCGAATATATTCGTTTGGAAATTAAGGCTAAAGAGTAAATGGATACGATAAAAATAGTTTATGCTTTTTATTGTGAATCGAAAATGATAAACTACTTTTTATATTTTTAAATAATGTTCTTGTTGAATAGTTCCTTAATTTGTTACTTTTCATTGTTCTCAGATAATATAGAAGCAACAAGCCATACAAGTAGGCACAAAGACTGTAAGGCCAGTACACTCCGTAAACCATGGGGAGGCAAAAATGAGAGTACTGAACCTGTACAAGGCCTGGTATCGCCAAATCCCGTACTTGGTTATGGACTATGATATTCCAAAGACAGAAGATGCATGCCGTCGAAAGCTGAAGGAACTGTTCTTAAAAAACAAAGATGTGACTGATATCAGGGTTACTGATATGCTTGTTATCAAGGGTCAAATGGAGCTCAAGGAAACTGAATGTGTGGAAACAAAAGGGTCATATCATGAACTACTTCAAGCCCACTAAGGAACCCAAACCCAAAGATTTCCTTTCAAAATTCTTTAATGGAAATGAATAAAAGTATAGGGAATATGTAAATAGATAACATACACTAAGTTATAACAAAATGTTACGGAATAGAGAAATCAGAACCAAGAATATTGTACCCAGGATTTTGTAATATCTTGATTTAAAAGAGTGTCCATGGACTTTCTTGCCCGTTCTTCTCCATAAAGATCTACGTTTTGGAATGGGCAACTAGCTTCAACTTTCTGACTAACTGACCGACTATTTAATTTTGACAATTCAAAAGTGCCTGTAAATGGTTTAATTGAAATAAATGAGTTTGAGTCGAGTTTGATGACTTCAAAAACCTTAAATTGGTCCGTTTAAACTTCATAATGGATGGAACCCACAACCTCGTGTACTAGAGGCGAGGCATTTACCACTGAACCATCACGCAAGTCAGTGTTCCGCAAAATTTTGTGTTCAAGGTACATCTAGGAAAACGAAAATGTTTGGAGGTACCTACACCACAAATAAAAATCATTTTTTAAGTAACATTTATCAACATTTATTTATTAATCATCGAAACAATATTTATTATTAGTCAACAAACCTAAAGTTTAAATTGCAGAAATGGTATTTATTATTATTAATCAATTAATCAACAAACCTAAAGTTTAAATTACAGAAAAGGTATTAGGTAAATACCTAATACCTTTTGTTGAACAATAATAATAAATATTATTATTGTTCAACAAACAATAATAATAAAAATATTATTATTGTTCAACAAACCTAAAGTTTAAATTACAGAAAAGGTATTTATTATTATTAGTCAACAAACCTAAACTTTAAATTACAGAAAAGGTATTTATTATTATTTGTCAACAAACCTAAAGTTTAATTGCAGAAAAGGTATTTAATGCGAAACATGACCCTGTTTAATCGAGCATAGACGGTCTAATCGTTGACAAAGCTGCTCTCATCTCTTCGTCGATTGTCCTGAGGCGTTCTCTTTTTTTGGTTTTTATTGTAAATAAGTTTATAACATAACTATATTTTTCCGAGGTACGCCAATTAATGACCACGATATACCAGTGTGCCGCGGTACATACTTAGCGGAACACTGACGTAAGTAAGTATATTAAAATATCTTTGCCCATGCCTAATATTCACGTCAATGTTGCAAATGACAAAAACTCCTTTCTTTCTCTCCCCTCTAGCAGTATTTCTTTTGTGCCAGTAACGTGCATATTAGAGGGTGCTCTTGACCCGAATGCGCGGTAGAATAATGAGGCGTGTGACGTCACGACCTGGTGTGGCCACAGCACGTTATGTGTCGACATGCATCGCTTGCGCCTAATGAAGATTACTTTCTTACCGCGACAATCTTTGAAAGAAAAACTTGGAAAGATTTTTCATAATGCTCATGGCTAAGTAATAACAGCCGCACGGGTCGACCGATCAGGTTAAGCTACGCTAGCCGAGGTTAGTCCGTGGATGGGTGACCATCTTTACATATCAAAACCCCTCCGTGACTCGGAAAGCACGTTAAGCTGTTGGTCCCGGCTGTCAATCGTGGATCTTTGGCAGTCGTTATGGGTCGGCAGAAGCCCGAAAGTCTGACAACCAGTCTTACGAAGTGGTATCGTATTACCCAGTAACTGGGTTGTAGAGGTCAGATAGGCAGTCGCTCCATGTAAAATGCAGGTATTCAGCAGCATCCGGTTAGATTGGAAGCCGACCCCAACATAGTTGGGAAAAGGCTAGGCAGATGATGATGCTCCTGCTGGAGTGCCAGTAATACAACACACATAATATAACACCGTGCCTGTATTCTGGAAGGCTTAGGCAAAGGTGTACCTATTACCTATACCCGTATTTTGCGTTTATTTTCGTTGGATCGCTCTTTTGAATCCCATTTTTTAGGTATTAACGATGGATTCCGTTTGCTATTTCCGTTGAATCCCATGTTATACTATAACAACATGTGTACATTTCAGAAGAAAAGTGATTTACCTTTATCAAACACTAGATTAGGTTAATTATTTAAAAAAAAACCGGCCAAGAGCGTGTCGGGCCACGCTCAGTGTAGGGTTCCGTAGTTTCCCGTCCGTCACAATAAGTGTTCCCACGTACAATTCGATAATACCCGACCCAATGTAATAAGTACCTACACCGCCATCTCTCGGGGAATTGGGTTACTAATTAGTACATAGACGTGCCAGAAGTTTTCGGTGGTAATTTTGGATTGCGAGAACCAATTTTAATCATTCTTTTTTTGTTTGAAAAAAGATACGTTCAGGATAATAAAATATGTAAACGAAGTTAAAAAAAAAAATGCTTGCATATACGATTATACTACAAACTTAGTCCAGAAATGATTTTGTACAACTTTTGTCTTTTTTTGTACAAAAACTGTTGTTTCTATCAAGTTCAAAATAATTTTCCTAGAAAGTCCTTATAAAGTTCTACTTTTCAGATTTTTTTCATATTTTCTAAACTTATGGTTCAAAAGTTAGAGTGGGGGGGGACACATTGTTTTTTACGTTTGGTGCGATTATTTCCGAAATTATTGACATTATCAAAAAATGATTTTAGTAAACCCATATTCATTTTTAAATACCTTTCCAACAATATATCACACGTTAGGGTTGAAATTAAAAAAAAAACACTTCCCACTTTACATATAGGGGGGCAACCCTAATAAAACATTTTTTTCCAATTTTTATTTTACCACTTTGTCGGCGTGATTGATATACATATTGGTACCAAATTTCAGCTTTCTAGTGCTAACGGTCACAGAGATTAAGCGAGGACGGACAGACGGACGGACGGACGGACGGACGGACAGACAGACATGGCGAAACTATAAGGGTTCCTAGTTGACTACGGAACCCTAAAAATTGTTAGGTTAGGTTAGGTTAAAACTGTGACCCGTACGTACGAGCCGAGCGAGCGAAGCGAGCGGTGCCGCGGCAGCGACCGGCGAGTGCCAGAAACGACTAGATTATATAGAAAATGAGTTGTTTGTGAAATAAATAGTAGGTATACGAAACGTTGGTTGTAAACTAAAAATTTGTCAATGGAGTTTTGGTAAAACATTAGTGAACCCCTCATTTTATTATAAACAATTTTGTTGTTGAAAGTACCCGCAATCAGATTTTTTTAAGCATTCGGGATCCAACGGAAATATTTTTCGGGATTCAACGACAATAAAACGTAATTATCTTGCATTTTTTAAATTCCGGATCCAACGGAAATACATAATAATGTTTTGCGGGATCCAACGCCAAAAATATTAAACTGGGATTCAAAAGCGGGATCCAACGGAAATAAATCGTATTTTGCCAGGTCTGTTCAAGTCCTGTTCAGTCTCCGCTTTTCCCGGGACTTTCACTGGCAGATAGCTGATGGTATAAGAAATAACTTAGTCTACCGTTATTTTAGAAAAAGAATTAGGGTTTCGCGCAAAAAAAAATAAAACCATTGAAATCCAATTTGTTTTCTGACATGCTCGCGAACGAAATCACGGGCACAGCTAGTTAGAAATAAGAAGAAGAAAAATAAACCTACTAATATAGGATTTTGTTTGGTATTTTTATAATTTGCCCGTAATTGTCATTTTGGTAAAATTCGCAGCCAGATTTTTCGCAGAAAGGAATTTTGGAAGAAAACCTGTTAACATGTTATAACAATAAATTCATGAAGAAATACAACAATGTTTCGAATTCTTCTTCGTAAACAGTAAAAAGAAATATTTCTTAATAAATACGAAACGAAGAGAAAAAAATAAACCTAATGATTCCAGTTATTTCTTATCGCGAATACTTTCTTTGTTGATACAGAATTCGCGTTTTTATAACAAAATATGAGGTGAAATTTTCTCGAATATTACGAAAAACAATTTCATTTCTTATTGCTTTTGTAGCTCTCAACAATATTGTGGCTTTTATATAATATTGGAGCGGTTTTGGACCCGTTTTGAAAGTAGCAGGTTGTGGGTTCAAAACCTCGCATATGTAGCTACAGTCAAGGATAAGAATATAATATATGTCTGTGTGTTGACTAAACCGGCAGGACAGATCCTCAAATTAAAATTTTCAATAATTTTCCAGAAAAATATAGAGCAGTGGTTGCCCAATAACTTAAGGGACCGACGTAGCATGCGTAATTCATACAAACGTAATACCAAAATAATTTGTAAATCAAACATATTCTTAAGGTAGTGTGTATTTATTCCGATTGGATTACGGAATATCTAGGTTCCCAAATATGTATTTTGAAAGGACTCTGATAATTATAAAGACGAGATATGAGGAATTTCAAAGAAGAAGGGTCACGTCCCATAGAAAATTTACCCAGGCCCGACACAAAAGGAACGCATCTCAGTTATTTTGTTATCTATACATATAATAAAACTGTAGAAAAGTTTTTGTACATTAAAAAAAAAATAAAAAAATATAGCCAGGGTGTTACAGGACAACCAATAGAACCCAATTCCAGCATTTTTAGAATTTTTGTCTGTTTGTCTGTTTGTATGTTTAGTTATCCGAGCATCACGTAAAATGTACGAAATAAATGTAGATAACTTTTATACACAACGATTTAGCGTAACTTGAAGTAACATTTAGTTTTTGTTTCATTGCAATCGGATCAGTCTATCAAAAGATTTTTGAATTTAAAGTGTACCTACCAGAAGTAAAATTAGTTAACGTGTGTTAATATGCACTTGGTCTCACAACTTTATGTTTATATATATTTGCGTTAATAATTATATAAATTGAAGTAACATTGAGTTTTTTGTTTCATCATAATCAGTTCACACACACCTAAAAATTGTAAATTAGAAAATTCTAAGTGTTTCTAAATATTAAAACAGCGCCATCTCTGGACAAAATTAGTTAATGTGTGTTAATATGCACTTGGTCTCACAACTTCACGTTTATACGCAACAATATTTGCGTTAAAAATTATAAATTGAAGTAACATTGAGTTTTTTGTTTCATCGTAATCAGTTCACACACACCTAAAAATTGTAAATTAGAAAATTCTAAGTGTTTCAGAAATAAATATTAAAACAGCGCCATCTCTGGACAAAATTAGTTAATGTGTGTTAATATGCACTTGGTCTCACAACTTCACGTTTATACGCAACAATATTTGCGTTAAAAATTATAAATTGAAGTAACATTGAGTTTTTTGTTTCATCGTAATCAGTTCACACCTAAAAAAAAGACGGGTTGCACTCCGGGAGTGCCGGCAGAAGAGAAAACTTGAATATTAACGTTGAAATTAATCAATTATTAATTTAATTAATATAACTATTTTTTTTTTCACTACTTCTGCGTCACTTTTTTCATTTTACGTCCACGTCCACGTCCACGTCCATCCATCCATCCATCCATCCATCCATCCATTGTCGTGTGTCACTTGGTTCACTTCGGTTGGCGCCGCCGTAGAAAGAGAGGGGGGGGGGGGAAATCTCTCCTGACGGTCACGTGCCCTGACGCGATGTCCTGACGCGAGTTTAACATTTTTTACCCATTACAAAAAGTGTGCAACGCCGCTAAAGAAGTTTCACTTCAAAAATGTAAATTTGAAAATTATAATATGGACTACATCTGGAGATCAACTACGTGCAGTATTGAATATTAATAGCACTTCGATAGATGGCGTTGTTATGGTTTGCCCACACCGGGAGTACGTATCAGAAATTAGTTACAATCCCGTGGAACTCGAAGAAATTTTACAAAATGACTGCGCAAATTTGACAGAGGAACAGCGCCAGACGTTTGATAGGGAATGCTGCAGTGTAGATAACGCCTCGAGTGAAATCCTGTTTTTAGACGCACCGGGTGGCACAGGGAAAACTTTCCTAACCAATGTTATTTTGGCTCGAATAAGGAACCAAAGTAAATTGCCCTTGCTGTCGCCTCTTCAGGGATAGCAGCCACATTATTGCCTGGAGGAAAAACGGCACAAACAACATTTAAAATTCCTATCGACTTGGACCGTACGGAAAGCCCGGTTTGCAACATATCACGAAATAGCGATAAAGCAAAGGTTTTATGCGATTGTGTTTTAATTATTTGGGATGAGTGCACAATGGCAAACCGCAAAGCTGTAGAAGCAGTGAATAGAACTTTGCAGGACATAAGGCAAAATGACCGGCCGATGGGAGGCATTACGGTACTGTTCTGCGGTGATTTTCGGCAGACACTCCCGATAGTACCCCGAGGAACGAGAGCCGATGAAATTGCTGCATGTCTGAAGAGTTCTGTTTTATGGCGCAATATATCATCTACACACCTGAGCGTAAATATGCGTGCACAGTTAGGAGGCTGCGAAAATGCACAGGAGTTTTCCAATTTATTGTTACAAATAGGCGATGGCACATACCCCGTACAAGAAGATAGAAAAGTTAATTTGGTCGCTAATCTCTGTTCTTGCGTTACATCACAACAAGAGCTAATTTCTTCTGTGTACGGAGATTCCACAAATATGGGAAATCAAGCCGGTTCTTGGCTATGTCAGCGAACTATTTTGACTCCCCGCAATGACCAAGCTGCGGCAATTAATTTAAAAATATTGATGCATGTGTCCGGGAATAGTAGAGAATACACCTCAATAAATACAGTTATGGAAGAAGATGACGCCACGCACTACCCGGTAGAATTTTTGGATTCCCTCAACACACCCGGACTTCCCGCCAACAAAATAGTTTTAAAAATCGGTGTTCCAATAATTCTCCTCAGAAATTGATGTCCTCCCAAACTTTGTAACGGCACTCAGCTCAAAGTCACAAATCTGCAGCAAAACATTATCGAAGCTGAAATATTAACCGGTTGCGGTGCCGGTGATATTGTTTTTATTCCAAGAATACCTATTATTCCTAACAACTTTCCTTTCTCTTTCAAACGAGTGCAATTCCCAGTCAGTCTTTGTTATGCCATGACGATTAATAAAGCTCAGGGCCAAACATTATCCGTTGCGGGGGTGGACCTAAGTATTGGATGCTTTTCCCATGGTCAACTATACGTAGCTCTTTCACGCGTAAACAACCCCAATAATCTTTTTGTGTACGCTTCAGATGGTTCCACAACTAATGTTATTAATAGAGAAGCACTAGCTTAAATAAAAAATAAAGATTTGAATCGGTATCCTCGCAGGATATTGTTAAGTTCCGACATCCACGCGAACGAAGTCGCGGGCACAGCTATCTATACATATAATAAAACTGTAGAAAAGAAGTTTTTGTACATTAAAAAAAAAATAAAAAAATATAGCCAGGGTGTTACAGGACAACCAATAGAACCCAATTCCAGCATTTTTAGAATTTTTGTCTGTTTGTCTGTTTGTATGTTTAGTTATCCGAGCATCACGTAAAATGTACGAAATAAATGTAGATAACTTTTATACACAACGATTTAGCGTAACTTGAAGTAACATTTAGTTTTTGTTTCATTGCAATCGGATCAGTCTATCAAAAGATTTTTGAATTTAAAGTGTACCTACCAGAAGTAAAATTAGTTAACGTGTGTTAATATGCACTTGGTCTCACAACTTTATGTTTATATATATTTGCGTTAATAATTATATAAATTGAAGTAACATTGAGTTTTTTGTTTCATCATAATCAGTTCACACACACCTAAAAATTGTAAATTAGAAAATTCTAAGTGTTTCTAAATATTAAAACAGCGCCATCTCTGGACAAAATTAGTTAATGTGTGTTAATATGCACTTGGTCTCACAACTTCACGTTTATACGCAACAATATTTGCGTTAAAAATTATAAATTGAAGTAACATTGAGTTTTTTGTTTCATCGTAATCAGTTCACACACACCTAAAAATTGTAAATTAGAAAATTCTAAGTGTTTCAGAAATAAATATTAAAACAGCGCCATCTCTGGACAAAATTAGTTAATGTGTGTTAATATGCACTTGGTCTCACAACTTCACGTTTATACGCAACAATATTTGCGTTAAAAATTATAAATTGAAGTAACATTGAGTTTTTTGTTTCATCGTAATCAGTTCACACCTAAAAAAAAGACGGGTTGCACTCCGGGAGTGCCGGCAGAAGAGAAAACTTGAATATTAACGTTGAAATTAATCAATTATTAATTTAATTAATATAACTATTTTTTTTTTCACTACTTCTGCGTCACTTTTTTCATTTTACGTCCACGTCCACGTCCACGTCCATCCATCCATCCATCCATCCATCCATTGTCGTGTGTCACTTGGTTCACTTCGGTTGGCGCCGCCGTAGAAAGAGAGGGGGGGGGGGAAATCTCTCCTGACGGTCACGTGCCCTGACGCGATGTCCTGACGCGAGTTTAACATTTTTTACCCATTACAAAAAGTGTGCAACGCCGCTAAAGAAGTTTCACTTCAAAAATGTAAATTTGAAAATTATAATATGGACTACATCTGGAGATCAACTACGTGCAGTATTGAATATTAATAGCACTTCGATAGATGGCGTTGTTATGGTTTGCCCACACCGGGAGTACGTATCAGAAATTAGTTACAATCCCGTGGAACTCGAAGAAATTTTACAAAATGACTGCGCAAATTTGACAGAGGAACAGCGCCAGACGTTTGATAGGGAATGCTGCAGTGTAGATAACGCCTCGAGTGAAATCCTGTTTTTAGACGCACCGGGTGGCACAGGGAAAACTTTCCTAACCAATGTTATTTTGGCTCGAATAAGGAACCAAAGTAAATTGCCCTTGCTGTCGCCTCTTCAGGGATAGCAGCCACATTATTGCCTGGAGGAAAAACGGCACAAACAACATTTAAAATTCCTATCGACTTGGACCGTACGGAAAGCCCGGTTTGCAACATATCACGAAATAGCGATAAAGCAAAGGTTTTATGCGATTGTGTTTTAATTATTTGGGATGAGTGCACAATGGCAAACCGCAAAGCTGTAGAAGCAGTGAATAGAACTTTGCAGGACATAAGGCAAAATGACCGGCCGATGGGAGGCATTACGGTACTGTTCTGCGGTGATTTTCGGCAGACACTCCCGATAGTACCCCGAGGAACGAGAGCCGATGAAATTGCTGCATGTCTGAAGAGTTCTGTTTTATGGCGCAATATATCATCTACACACCTGAGCGTAAATATGCGTGCACAGTTAGGAGGCTGCGAAAATGCACAGGAGTTTTCCAATTTATTGTTACAAATAGGCGATGGCACATACCCCGTACAAGAAGATAGAAAAGTTAATTTGGTCGCTAATCTCTGTTCTTGCGTTACATCACAACAAGAGCTAATTTCTTCTGTGTACGGAGATTCCACAAATATGGGAAATCAAGCCGGTTCTTGGCTATGTCAGCGAACTATTTTGACTCCCCGCAATGACCAAGCTGCGGCAATTAATTTAAAAATATTGATGCATGTGTCCGGGAATAGTAGAGAATACACCTCAATAAATACAGTTATGGAAGAAGATGACGCCACGCACTACCCGGTAGAATTTTTGGATTCCCTCAACACACCCGGACTTCCCGCCAACAAAATAGTTTTAAAAATCGGTGTTCCAATAATTCTCCTCAGAAATTGATGTCCTCCCAAACTTTGTAACGGCACTCAGCTCAAAGTCACAAATCTGCAGCAAAACATTATCGAAGCTGAAATATTAACCGGTTGCGGTGCCGGTGATATTGTTTTTATTCCAAGAATACCTATTATTCCTAACAACTTTCCTTTCTCTTTCAAACGAGTGCAATTCCCAGTCAGTCTTTGTTATGCCATGACGATTAATAAAGCTCAGGGCCAAACATTATCCGTTGCGGGGGTGGACCTAAGTATTGGATGCTTTTCCCATGGTCAACTATACGTAGCTCTTTCACGCGTAAACAACCCCAATAATCTTTTTGTGTACGCTTCAGATGGTTCCACAACTAATGTTATTAATAGAGAAGCACTAGCTTAAATAAAAAATAAAGATTTGAATCGGTATCCTCGCAGGATATTGTTAAGTTCCGACATCCACGCGAACGAAGTCGCGGGCACAGCTAGTATTAAATATAACAGAAATAAATTAACACTATTCTGAATATCAGTGGCTATCACCCATATATTGCCATTTGATTTCGGTAAGGCAAAATATTTTAAAATAATTTTTTTTAATGAATAGTAATTATATCCATTTCAAATCACGCCAATTTAGATAAAAATACAAAAATAGACAACTGGAGGCCTTAATTTATTGAAGCATCCACAGGCAAGCCCGGTTAAGCAGACGATAACCCCAAAGTTGAACTGCGAGATGTCATTAAAAAAATATAAAATAAAATTGGCTTTCTGTGCGTTTATTAACCGACTTCAAAAAAGGAGGTTCTGTATTCGACCCGTATGTATGTATGTTTGTATGTCCGCGATTTTCTCAAAAACTCATGAATCAGTTTTGATAATTCTTTCACTAATGTAATATACATACTTTCAGGAAGGTTTTAGTATGTAATGCATTAGGTAATTATTCTTATGTATGGAGTTATATGCATAAATGTACTGCATCTCCAGCATTTCTATGCGAATTTGGACGATTCTTCTATTCAGTGTCTTCCATTTTTCAGTGCACTAGTGTTAATTGGATTTGTGGTATGGGTGGGGTAGGTACAACTAAAAAGTAAAAAATAAAAACTTTTTTACAAAAAAAACAACCAGCTTCAAAAAAAAAAGACGGGTCGCACTCCGGGAGTGCCGGCAGAAGTGAAAACTTGAATATTAACGTTGAAATAAATCAACGAATTTTGTAGGTAAATAGGTATTAAAAGAAAATAGTATATCGCCTGAACAAAAACACAAGGCAATATTTTGGTGTTAGCCATTGATTTCGAATATAAAAAATATATATTTTAGCTATATTTAAAATAACAAAAAAACTGAGATATGTCTCTTTCGTGTCGGGTCTGAGTCACAAATGACCGTTCTTCTTTCTATAGAAAACATATTTTTCTCATAACTCGTCTTTAAATCAGTGTCCATTCAAAATATATATTTGGGAACCTAGATATTCTGTAATCCAATCGGAATAAATACACGCTACTTTAAGAATTTGTTTGATTTACAAATTATTTTGGTATTATGTTTGTATGAACTAGAACCAAAAATTCGAATACATGTGACATTCACCAACCTTCTGCGTGGTGGATTATGGCCCACTCCCTCTTACAGAGAGAAGGCCTGTTTCCCAGCAGTGGGAAAATTATAGAATGTGCCGCTACAATGGCGACTTTAATTTAACACACGGGTGTGGCTTGTAGCCAGTAATCGTATATTTTTTTAACAACATAAAATAATTTGTAATTTTAAAACTACGCCTGCGCCGCTCGTCGACATCGGGCTCTTTCCTTCAATTCGCCTACTCTTTGCACGTTAATTTCTCTGATGCGATGATATGCAAATGGTTCCTTTTTTCTTGGGTGGGAAATTATCAAATAACTTCTACCTCTCTGGGCGGAGCGGGAGAAGTTATTTAGCGGGACTTTTACTGACTAAAACCCACCCGTGTTACTTCAGTTGCCTGTGCCAGGGGCCACGGTATCCTTTCGAACAGCCCACGACCCAGGCATCGGCCCTAGCGGACCCCGTCAGTTAGTGCTGACATCTCTTTGAGGCGCGCGTGGAACTCAAAGCGACGTCGACCCGGGCCTGGTCCTTACCGAACGGCGAGCTGCCCATTGCTCGCCGTCCGCATGCCCGCGATGCAAATGACTCCTGCGCTACAGTTTTTTAAGTACAGAGTGCTCCAAGATGCTATTTTAGTTTAATGAAACTAAAATTTGTTCATAAAACGAAAACGCGAAACCGTATACATGTTTTAAATTAATGTCGTAATTAAAGCGTCACTCTATCGACAAATTATGTGTAATCTTATGCATGAATAATATTTACGTAAGCCACAACGCAAAGCCAGCAGTTTCCCTGATTACATCAAAATATGTGTAAACACGCTCGTATGAGTGAATTTGTCAAATAATCACATTGGACCGCTAATTCCAGCCGCGTCGATTATGCGGTCGCCTCTAATTGAAATAGTACACTGTGCTGCTAATGTACCGGAACGGAATACACTAATTAATGTGCAGATCTAGTGAAAACACATACATACAGTCACGTCTAAAAGTATGTATACACTTGGAAATTTTCAATTGCGTTTTTTTCGTGAAATAACGAATGCAACGTTGAAATACGACACTTAACATAAACCTATGGGTTCGAAAATACTATTTCCGTAATAACATCAAATTTCATTCAAAAATAAAGGAGAAAATCGCCTTTGAATAAAGCCAATTGTATACATACTTTTAGACGTGACTGTACAGCGGGTTATAGCAATTAACTGACCCCCCTAAAAATTACTCGATTTTGCACCCTCCTCTCATAACATTAAAGGTTATTCAATATGTATGAGTTAATCGGACTAACACTACTCGATGAACAGAAACAATAAATAATTTTGATACGCAAATTTGAGCTTTAAGATGTTGGTGTTAGGTCATTTACTATGTATGGGTATTTGTTACGCAATTTTCATTTTTAATCAGCAAGACTTAAAGGTTAGGTTAATGTTGTGATAATTTGTGTCATTGCTACTAATACCTTATTTCATTTATCTTACTCAAGTTAATCTGGTGTCGTGGTTCATGCGTAAGGCTGAGACGTGCAAGATGCGAGTTCAAATCTAGTCTCATGTTTAATTTTGTTTTCAATATATAAATTGTTCGTTAAGTATTTCTTGCATTATTGTAAAGAACAAGCATATCAATTAAGTTGATAAACGATAAACGTTTCACCTTTTTCAATAAGTGGGTAGTTCGACGTCAATATGCGTATTCAACAAAAACTGCTATTGAAATGATTTTAGGAATATGGGGTAGAAGAATAAATTGAACAAGACATTCTATGCACAAATAGCAGTGAATACGCACGAACATTTTTATATTGCCTTACTAAGTTGCGAAAATCCACGCCTTTTTATTAATTATTATTATCGGTTTTGATAGTTTAATCGTCATGTCTCAGTTGAGTGATTATTTAAAATACAAAATAATGTATTTGCATAAGGAGAATGTTGGTATTAAAGCGATTGCTAGGAAACTTAATATAGCGGTAAGTGTATTCTTTTTTATGCTTCCTTAATTCGTTAGTTGGCTTAAAAACGTGAATGTGGAATAATAGAAAATTAACTGTTTCATTATGAGATCATTTATAGGTCTAATGTGGTTTATCTAAAGGTATTTTTGCAAACTTATTCGAAAAATTATGATTACCGCGTTATTAAAATTATGCTTATTGTGTTGTTTCAGAAAAATACAGTCAGACTGTGGCTAAGACGTTTTGAAGAGACAGGGAATATTCAAAAGGATCGTCCTGAACCAAAACCTGTAATGTTACTCCTGTGTCAGAACATCATCAAGCAATTGTTAGAAGGCATACTGAACACCCATTTTTGCCTACTCAATGCAGTATAATGTTTCTGTTCAGACGGTCAGAAAACATTTGCATGTTGCTCGACTGAAACAATACAAGCCAGCACGTAAAATTTAACTGACTGCTGCACATCGCCAAGCAAGGGTCCGCTTTGCCCAAGAATATCTCAATTTTAATTGGGAAGATTATGTTGTCATATTTACCGACGAGAAGTCTTTGTCAAAACCTTATTTATGTATAACTACTTACAAAACAAATTGATATATAGTATACCTAGTAGGTAAAACATCAACGTATAATGCTATTTTATTTAGTTCAACGATATTTAATGTGGTGATGTTATTGTTATGAAATAGAAATACATACCTATATATTTCTAAATATTATAACATGTTGATTCACTACATTAAACTCTGTGAAGTATGTAACAACGTTATTAGTAACTATTATATCATTTACGTTATTCTTATAATATTTTTTTTTATAAAATAAAATCGTTTTTACCATCATTA
This sequence comes from Amphipoea oculea, assembly GCA_945859645.1. Taxonomy (NCBI): domain Eukaryota; kingdom Metazoa; phylum Arthropoda; class Insecta; order Lepidoptera; family Noctuidae; genus Amphipoea; species Amphipoea oculea. Next base: position 17,036,779 of record OX243885.1, on the reverse strand, counting down.
TCGTTTTTTTATTCTCGTTCAGCTTTTTTTTTTGTTGCTAAAGTTATAATTTACTATTTATTATTTATAACTTAAAAAAATATATATTATAAAACAAAATGCGCAGCAGAAAATATGTTGGTTTCGAACTCGCAACCACGCTCTTGTCAGCTTACTGCAGCTACCACTAGACCACACGAACATGGTGATTGTCGTTGAAATTAGCAATAATATATTACAAGTTAGAACAATATTCAAGATCATACCTACCTTAACACTGCGTGTTAAATATCAAATTCGAATAACTGTTTTATTAATCGTAGACGTTGAACTGTTCTAGTTCGATAAGCTTACTGCTAACAAGCAGAAGGTTCAAATTCGTTTAATTTTTAAGGGGTCAGCTAATTGCTATAACAGACTGTACATACATGACTCACGGGTTCGTCCCATGGTGGTAGGCAGAATCTACTGAACGCCACCTGCGACAACGAAGCAAATGGAGATTTTCGTGTTTTTTGGGAAAAATTGACATATTTCCATTTCCAAAAAAATATTCATTCATTCATTTTGTGAACATAGGGTACAATATACAGATGTTACACAAAAAATAAAATGCTGTTCCATGTTATGTTCCGCCAAAAGGCATACAAAATATCATTAGTTAATCGAATGTCAAGTAAAAAAATAAAATAAAGCCAATAGGTAAGTAGATGTCACAATTTCAAGCAATAGTTAATAATAACATGTCAATAAATTAAAAACAGCACATAAACAAATAGGTAATAGATAATTAGTCACAATTTCGTATACAATACATAAAATGTCCATGGATATTATCATTATCTTATGAAAGCAACGTTTTAATTATGAACCGATATAAAATTATTCAAATATTATTTTAATTTGTCATTAAGATATTCATTAACCGAATAATACGCCTTGTTACTCAATAATTTAAACAGCTTACGTTTAAACTCATTCATGTTGTTGCTTGATACAATTATAATTATACAGGCATATATTATACAGGCGGTCCTTGTTACCATATTGCTGACTGGCTGACTTCGCAATGTTTTCTTTCCCATCAGTGACATAAAATTGAGAAAGTCATATTTCGAAAGTCAAGAAGCCTAATTGCTTATCAACTTAAATTGCCCGTATATTCGATTCACAACTCTCTGAAGTGACACTCGTCAGTCTTCGAGAGTTGTATGGAATGGCTTTAACACAGCAAATTGACGTAGTGTGTCAATTTGATTAGGTAACAATTATTTTCCCTGACTGTACTGAAGAGACCTCCTTGCGAGACAGGCCGCTAATGTTTGAAGGGATATTCCATTTGAACGTTTAAGCATGTGTCATTGAGAGTCGTAGGTTTGACGTATAAGAAATAAGATGGAATAATTATATGTACCTATATGATGAGATACTCCTAAATAATATATATTCTATGAAAGTCTAATCAGTCCCGGCCGGGTCTAGTCTAGACAAACGCGGTCACTAATCAGAAAAAAAGTGAGGTCAAAAGTGTGGTTATTTGAGTAGGCATGCCTACTTAATTGTGATAAATTGCGAAGGTCGAACGTCATGGTATTACGCGTGAGACATACGTATTTTTAATTTTGTCGTATTATCTTGAACGAGTAAAGTAAAGACCAATGACAATGTGCGAATAGTACGGGAGCCGAGTAGGCCGTCCGGCGACTGCCTACTGCCGCGCGTGTTTGTATGAAGATTTTGTTTTTTGTTAGGTATGATAATTTAGTGTTTCTTAATTGTGGGGCACACACTAAAATGTAATTGACAGGCTTATGTTGATATAGCGAGGTAGGCACTGCTTATATGCCTATATGTAATGCACGCCACTGAGTCTAATAGGAGTTTGATTCCAGTAAAATAGCTCCCATCTGTAGTTAACCCTATGTTGAGTCCACAGGACTCTCTACAAAACCTACAGAACCTATTTGTTCACATTTTCATCACAGATTCCTTTGGAACAGACCATAGGTACATAGCTAGTATTCTCCACACAGCGTGTAGTCTTTTGTGTGGCGACACGGACGTGACAAGGGAGGGCACAAAGCCCTCTCCAAGACGTGCATCGCTCTCAATGGCGGCCAATACCCTCTGTGTAGTTGAAATATTACGAAACTCGTATATTACACCTATACTAATGTTAAAAAGTGGGTCTGTCTGTCTGTAACCTTTTCACACAGATTTCGATGAAATTTGGCACACAGGTAAACCAAGACGGGTTAGGACATAAGATATCTATTTATGCCGGTACTACATTCCCGAGGGATAATGTCTTCCACCCAGGCGAAGCCTCGTGCAAAAGCTAGTTTATAATAAGTGTTCTTTATGTATTAATCTATGTTATAACACCGCTGCACGATAAACTTATCTTCTCATAGAGGGACATTTAAAAAAAAAATCTAAAATCTGGTAAACAATCGAGGTATTCCACATACAGCAACGATTTAACACCGACCGAATGGCACTTGTCCGAATGTCACCAAAGCTATTCCACTTTCGGCACCAAATCCGAATTTCGTTCGGTCAAGTGCAAGTCGGAAACTGCGACTTCCGTAAGATCAAAACTGTAATCTCAATTAAGCAATTCCGCCTATTGCAGTCCACTGCTAGACATAGGCCTCTCCCAGGCTGCGCCACAACACCCTATCCTTCGCCTTCCGCTTCCAGTCTGTCCCAAACAACTTCGTAATTAAAAACGTTCAAAATCTAGTCGCAAACTCATCTCGGCGACAATTAATGTCAAAAACTTGTCAATAATGTAGGGAAGTTAGAGGTATTTTTGACAGACTGAGACTGAGATTAGAGGGGCAATTGTTGTAATGATTGGTGCTCTAATGGGAATACCTTTAGTGCTCTAAAAAAAGGTGCTCTGAAAATAGGTGCTCAAACGGGAATACTCCATTTTAAGAACGTTTACAGTCTGATCTCAGTCTCAATCCGTCAAAAATACCTCCCCTCCCCTCATTTTGACTAGTCTTTGACATTTGTTTGTCACCGAGATGAGACTGTGACTAGATTTTGAACGCTTTAAATTACGAGAATTGGCCTTCTGACTGTGAACGTTCTTAAAATTATGAGAGTCGCCCCTCTGATGTATTTTGTTACAGTACAGTCAGTGTCAATGCGACAATTCTAACAGCTAATAAAGATCGAATTCGCAAAACACGTATTCGTTTTGTATGAAACTGACAGTTGTCAAGTACACATACTCTCGTCGGCCGAACTTTAATGAATTCCGAGCACGCGTCAACAAATAGTTATCACAATTATGACGTGTTTGTTCATAATTCATTATTACTTTAATAATTGTTTTTTAATAATTATGAAAATGTTGTGACACTTATCATTATTGTAATGTTTATTTTAGTTTATAAGTTTTTAGCCGACTTCAAAAAAGGAGGTTCTGTATTCGACCCATATGTATGTTTGTATGTCCGCGATTTTCTCAAAAACTCATTAACCGATTTTGATAATTCTTTCACTATAGTGATCTACATACTTTCAGGAAGGTTTTAGTATATAATACATTAGGTAATTATTCTTACGTACGAAGTTGTATGCATAAATGTACTGCATCTCCGGCATTTCTATGCGAATTTTGATGATTCTTCTAGTCGGTGTCTTCAATTCTTCAGTGCACTAGTGTTAATTGAATTTGAAAAAACTTTTTACAAAAATATTAACCGACTTAAAAAAATCACTACAAAATGATAAATAACTTTAAATCATGGAGCACAACAATGTGCTCCATGCTTTAATTTCGGAAGTCGGTGTCAAAAACGAAAATGCGGAACCAACGACACTGACTTCCGAAATTAAAGTTACTTATCATTTTATAGTGTTTTTTTTGAAGTCGGTTGTTTTTTATTTATATAGTATTCATAGGGAGTTTATTTTAAGTATTTTTTTTGTCCTTTATTAATTTTTCAGATTTTTATTATTGAAAGAATTTGCGTCCCTACCCCTTTCGAAGCCCATAACTTGCTTTCCCGACTATGTTGGGGTCGGCTTCCAGTCTAACCGGATGCAGCTGAATACCAGTATTTTACATGGAGCGACTGCGTATTTGACCTCTCCAACCCAGTTTCTTGGTAATCCCTTGATTACCTAGACAGGTGCCTTCATGTTTCTGACTCCAGTATAAACTGTCAAAAGATCTAAGATTGACAGCCGGGGCCAACTTCGTAACTTGCTTTGCGAGGCACGGAGGGGTCTCAATACGTAACGGATAGTCGCCCATCCACGGATCGACCTCGGCAAGCGTTGCTTAACCTTGCTTATCGACGCGTGCGGCTGCTATTACTTAGTCGCGAGCCCCTATACAGGGTGTTACGGAAAGGGTATATCAATACAAACGGGTTGAAGAGTGTATCTGGTCTAGAATCTCTGTACAAAATTTCAGCTCAAAAGCAGTAACTTTTAAAATGCTTAATATTTTTTTATTTCGACATCACGGCGCTGCACTGGTGCGCGGCGGCGTGATGTGCGTGTACTAGGCGCACAGACACACTACAGATAATGGATAATGACCCTCGTAGTGCGGTGACACGTTTGTTATGATTTCAATTTAATAAACTATCGAAATAAAAAAATATAAAGCATTTTCAAAGTAACTGCTTTTGGGCTGAAATTTTGTACAGAGATTTTTTTACATACACCTAGTTTAGGAGTCAGGGAATTGAAATGATGGTGTCCTTGTTATAAGCCTTATATGTACTTAGTTTTTGTTTCTTGTTTTGTGATGGCTTTTGGTCAAATAAAGAATTTATTATTATTATTAGTTTATTATTAGTTTTAGTTATTCTAGACCAGATACACTCTTCAACCCGTTTGTATTGATATACCCTTTCCGTAACACCCTGTGTAGTAAAAATAATCTTTATTCCTTACTCTACGACCCTGTTTGAAGATTTACCCTATCCACACGTCGAGGAAGGGAACAGATCTAAATCAAGTTGATTGAACCAAATTATGTTCAAGGAAATTGCAATAAAGTTGATTGAAGTAAGTCAAGCGAGCGTCGGAGCGTAGAAGCTGATTTATATGTGTACTCATATATTTTTAGGTAGCTTTAAACATATATTAAATGAATGTCATAGCTGATTTTTAAAAGGTCGCGGAGATTTTTTATTGGTCGTAATATTTTGACTCGTCTTCCTTGCCTTGATTTAAATAGGTACCACAAGTCAAAATCAAAATGGGTGCGGTAACTTGACAAAGACGAAAATGTGGAGTCGTTGTTCCTCAATACTAACATACTCGTGTCCGTTACAATAAGAATTACGAACGCATGTATTTCAATAAACCCTGTATGTATATTCTGTTGCTGACGATCCTTCAGGAATAAAAGCAAAACAAAAGAAAAACTGGATAAAACCGGAATGAGAAAGTTTACAGTGGATAAGACAAAGTTTAAAACAGAAGACGAACAGGGGATCAGACCTGATAACTGATAACTCTCATAAACCTGCATGGGCACTTATAAAACGTCATAATGTAGGTGCCTATTAAAATCAAATGATTGAAAGAACGCCAAGCAAAAACGAAATAATGGCTCGGATGGGCGATGGGATGCGACGCAGTGGGTCGGGGGAAATATCACGGCGCGGACGAAGTCGCGGGCAGAAGCTAGTATCAAACATAATTGTAAAACCACCGTTTGCGGACTGAAGTAACTATATAATACTGAAAGGGAATCCTGATAGGGGAATCCGTCCGGAAAAAAATAAAAAGAGGTTCAGACCGGAATGAGAAAGTTTATAGTGGATAAGACAGATTAAAACAGAAGAACAACTAGCAGGAGATCCAGAGGGAGGGGGGGGGGGTGAAGGTTCAGGGTATCAGAAAGCCAATTTTAAAATCTAGTCGCAGTCTTATCTCGGCGACAAACAAATGTCAAAATGTAGAGAAATCAGAGGTATTATTGACAGATTGAGACTGAGATCAGACTGTGAACGTTCTTAAAATTACTAGAATTGCCCCTCTGTTCAGAGAATCCAACCGGAATAACTCTTAAATACTGTAACTTTCCATTAGTAAAACAGTTTTTGGAATCGGATCAGCAGTTTCGAATATTACACTCTACATACTAACTTATAAACTAAGGCGTCCTAAAATGCCGCAAATTGTTTTCGAAAATCGGGTTGGTTTTCGAATATTTTTTGCAGGATAATCAGCCTATAATGTTCCCACTGCTAGGACACAAACCTCCTCTCTGTGAGAGGGAGTGGGCCGGGTTGGCAGATGTCACATGTCTTGGCAGATGTCACATGTCTTCGAATTTTTGGTTCTGGGACATGTCGGTTTCCTCACGATGTTTTCCTTCACCGTTTTGAGAGCAGTGGTGATGAAATAATTTACACAAAGTAAAGGGTCCGTCTGGGTTCGAGCCTACGACCTTTCAACTCGTAAGTCGCAGCCGTTACCATTGGGCCACCATTGCTTATTTACGCTTTTTATTTTTGTAGAGGGGCTTGCAATATTAAAGTAGAGATCTGTACCCATTACCATCTAAGTATGCAACCATCACAGATACAACGGATCAAATGCACAGATCATTGCGATAATAATATCAAAGAACAACAGGCCACATATACATATATATATATTTGACAGGCCTGATGGTCTAGTGGTTAGTGACCCTGACTGCTATGCCGGAGGTCGTGGTTTCGATTCCCACCCAGGACAAATGTTTGTGTGATGAGCACGATCATTTGTTCTGTGTCTGGGTGTAATTTATCTATAATATGTATGTATTTAGAAATATATAAGTATGTTTATCAGTTGTCTAGTACCCATAACACAAGCTCTGCTTAGCTTGGGACTAGATGGCGTTGTGTGATAGTTGTGAAATATTATATTATATGTATACAGGATGTACAAAAGCATGCAGGTCGTGAGGTGGACATCTGGACATCGACGGAGTACATCAAGAGATCTCGTTCACGATGCGCAGGACTTGCTGACGGTAACGTCAGCAGAACAGTGTGATTTTTATGACATTTCACTTATAGTATTGAAATGATTTAGTTTCTCATCCATTATACATCTACATATATTTTGGAAGGGTCTTGTGATTCATTTTACCTACTTCTAATCCGATTGACGTTTATATAATATAAGATACTAGCTGCGCCCCGCGGTTTCACCCGATTAAGTCTCGATCTCGTGGGAATATCGGGATAAAAAATATCCTATGTCCTTCCCCGGGACTCAAACTATATCTGTATCAAATTTCATCTAAATCGGTTCAGCGGTTTAGGCGTGAAAAGGTAACATACAGACAGACAGACAGAGTTACTTTCGAATTTATAATATTATTATACATGGTGTCCCTGGAAGTATGGATCAAATCGAATAGGGGCGTGGGCAAGGTCATTTCCAAACTTTTTAACCCTAAGAATGACATTGAATTTTTTTACGGTTCAAAAGTTATGACCGATTTTTATTTTGTTTTTCAACCACTTCGCTTAGTAATCAAAGAAAATAATCATAAAAAAATACTATCAATGATAGTTTTTTTTTAAGAATTCTTTAAAATGATTTGATTTCTCTTCTCTTTTTTTTTTAGTTTATTTTAGTCTTTTTTTTAGTTTTTTTTTTTTTTTGCTAAAATGTTTGGAAATGACCTTGCCCACGCCCCTATTCGATTTGTTCCATACTTCCAGGGACACCATGTATAATAATATTATAAATTCGAAAGTAACTCTGTCTGTCTGTATGTTACCTTTTCACGCCTAAACCGCTGCAGTATACAGTATGCATTTAACTGGGACTGGCGATCTGTGTGCGCGTTATTGAGATCTAACATTATGCCAAAATTCAAGTGCAAACGTTGCAATGATCTCAAGAAATACCTCTGTGTCAGACGGACAAGAATGTAAAGATATAAAAGTTCTGTGTATTCTTTTAAAGTTGGAACCCTACTACAAAAAATATAGTAACTCTACTGTTATCTCTTCTACAATATCATCATCATCATTTCAGCCGAAACACGTCCACTGCTGGACATAGGCCTCTCCCAAGCACCTCCACTTCGACCGGTTTTGTGCTTCTCGTATCCAACGAGTTCCTGCGGCATTCACAAGGTCGTCGGTCCACCTTGTGGGAGGCCTTCCAACGCTACGTCTTCCGGTACGCAGTCGCCACTCTAGAATCTTTCGGCCCCATCGGCCATCTGTTCTGCGAGCAATGTGCCCTGCCCACTGCCACTTAAGTTTGGCAATTCTTCGGGCTATGTCGGTAACCTTGGTTCTCCTGCGGATCTCTTCATTTCTGATTCGACCACGCAGGAAAACTCCAAGCATAGCCCTCTCCATTGCCCTTTGGGTGACTTTCAGCCTTCTAATAACGCCCATTGTGAGCGACCACGTTTCAGTGGCATATGTCATCACTGGCAACACGCACTGGTCAAAGACTTTCGTCTTGAGACACTGCGGTATGTGGGACGAGCGATGCTGCCAAGCCGAGTAAAATTCGACGATTGACCTCTTTCTAGAAGTTGGAACTATCTGGACAGTTTCTCCTAGGTAAATATACTCGTCCACGACTTCGAGTGTAGCGTCTCCGATCTTCATGAGAGTGGGTGTTACATGGGCATTTGACATGACCTTCGTTTTGTACATGTTCATTTTCAGACCTACTCATTCGGAGTGGAGAGCTTCTACAATATAATTGATCACAATTAGCCATTCGTGCGCAATAACAACAAAACATTTTTTTTGCTTTTTGATCGATCCCAAAAAATACAGTTACCAAATTGTAACTCCAAAGATACCACTCAACACAACCCAATATTCTTCCAAGAACTTAACAAAAAAACTCCTCGTTAATTTAGCAAGCTATCCGCATAGTATTTAAAATTCAGTTTTAATCTAAAGCGAGTGTATTTTGCTGACGGTGGAAGACAACGAGTCCGCTGTAGAGATAGTGCTCTCAATAAGCGCAGTCGAGTAAAATCATAATACGGGGCGAGCGGGGCCAGCCGCTGGCGCCAGTTACTAGCGCCAGCGGCTGGCAGAAAGCTGGGATCAAATTAATAAGTCAACCGAACACTACGACATAAAAATCAAAATCAAACGTCATTTATTCAAACTAGGCTGAGAATCAGCACTTTTCGAAAGTCAAAATTACAAAAGACAGTCCCCCAAAACGCCCGCCCTTCACCACTTCCTAGTGCTTTCGCTGGGGAGAAGAAGTGGTGGAACAAACTCCCCAGCAGCACAGCTGTCTGTTCAGTTCGAAAATAATTGATTTTATACAATACTAAGTATGCAAAGTAATTAAAATTACAGGACACAGAACATTAAATTAAATTATTTTCCAGATTAGCTAGCCACGCCAATATACCAAGAAATACAATAAACGCTATACGTGCTCAAGCAAAAAATAAATATAGTAGTGTGTGTGTAGTGGTTATAGTTTCAATGGTAACCCTACCCGTTCTTCTCAAAATAATGACCACTAAAACCGCGATCAAAAACGCTGCCTCCCGTCCCTTACCGCCTAACTAAAATATGAGCGGTCCCAAAGTGGACGCTGCTCTCCAAACGGAGCGAGTTCGTCGATCTATTCGATTATTTATACCTACCCTCTCGATTGTGGTCCCGCCGTCCTAGCACGGCATTCAAATACACGCAGCGCAAGGGCACTCTGGCGGATGAAAGGAATCGACTGAAAGGCAAGGATTCCTTTGCCTGTTCACGATTCCGTTTTGAGCATAAAATCGTCAACGATTGTCAACTTTTTGTGTGATGATTATGGTCCTCTAGACCAAACTTCGGACATGACGGCCCATGTCAGTGGAGCCTAGCCTTCGGTGCGGGAGATATTACAGGTTACTCTCTCTTCCCTCATGAAAGGCCCCGCTCCATATTTACTCACAGCTGAACATTGTACTCAGCTTCGCTTTGTATGAAAATGTAGGCGGGGTCGTCGACTGCGACCTTCGGCTAAACTACGTGCATGCGTAGCTGACAAACAAACGAACAACGCATCTAACTTGAGAAACCTTTCCTTGCACATCCTACTTTTACTTGACGGAGAGGAAACAGGAATCCTACCCTTAGTCCTACCCTTTTTGCTGTGCCCTACGTGCCCTAAGTACACATTGTGGTAAAGCAATAAAGATATTGAGTATTGAATGCTACCCTCGGGCAAGCCTTCCTTCTCGTACATCTTCAGAAAAACAGGAAATAATACCACGAACAGATAGCGTTGATCCTTCTTAATTATTTCACGAACCTTCATCCGCTGTGGACTGGTAATGTACCTACGAGTAGGAGACCAGCGGCATTGCTAGGTTGTATGACAATGATTAGCCTCTTGCTTTGGGTCACGGGAACTGTCAACCAGCCGTTTGGAAATTTCCTTAACGATACCTACCATGAGCATTCGGCCCGAGGGTTTCAACACCAAACGGCTCGAAAATATAATTACCGATAAGTTTATTAGATTTAGACACACTTTAGCTGTACTTACACACTAAAAATCAATCGCGTAGCACATTCGTAGACGGTGCTACGAAAGTGCTACACGGTCTACGAGCGGCTACGAGTGCTACGCGGAAAAAATAATAATAAAGTGTACTCTTACGAAAATTAGATCCATTTCAATTGTAGTCACGGACGCAGTATACAAGTAGACCAGTACGTAAATAAATTAAACACTTTCTACTAGATTCCACCGCTTCGCAACGTGTCATAACAGTGCTGGGAGCAGCAGAATTTACTAGAAAATACGTAGAAAGTATTAATTTATTCAGGCCTGCATACCTGCAACCGCCACTACTGCAGCCCCCCACTACCCAGAATACTAATTTGTGTAACGTCAGCTGCTGGTTTATTTTGAAATTCAGGCAATGACGTGACTTGGTGGACAATTTACGAGGAGCCTTTGAGTTTGCTTAGAAACACGAATTGTTTATGATTCATTTAAATGATTTATTTATTTATTCATTAGCACAAATACAATTGTTTTTACAGGTAAGACCCAAGCTAACAAAAGTAGTCATGTCATTATAATTATTAAGAAAAAAACGCCTCTGCCTAACCCTTCGGAGAATACAGCCGTGATGTTGTGTTAGATAATAATCCAAACTTATTATAAATAATTAATAATTATAAATGCGAAAATAAGCTTGTTTGTTACTTTTTCACGACTAAACCACTGAACCGATCATCCTGAAATTTTTTAAATACGTTGTCAGGTGTACAGAAACGGAAATAGGGTACCTTTCATCCCGAAAAAAAGTGCTGTTCCCAAGGAAAACAACAATAACGTTATTATGGTAACAGATGGCGTGAAAAGGTAACACACGTGTCTTTCGAATCATCATTTATTATTCTCACGGGATCGACACTTATGCGGGTGAAACCGTGGGGCGCAGCTAGTTATCTCATAACTATTTGAGTCTTTTGAAGTGAAAATTTTTTACGCACGCTTGACTTGGGGAGTAAGCTGGCGAACGCGTGACGTAAGCGTTACGAAAAGTGTGATCGGGCGAGACGAACGGGAGTTGAGTGGGGGATATAAGCAAGAGAAAGCAGTGCGCGCGCTCATTTTCTTTCTCTCTTCCTCTCATAGCCGAATACGTTTGAAGTTTCACTTCAGTCGTGTGGTCATAAGCACACTCGGTTTTTTTTTTTAATAAAAAAACATTTTCGGAAATAATTAGATAAATATCAAGTGCTCTACTAACTACCATATCATAAGCATGATGATATCTTCTCAAATAATTTCTCAACTCAACTAGAGATATCTTCTATTACAGAACACATACATTTTTCCTCATCTCGGAACATTGTAGCAAAAGTTTTAAGCTGTCCTACGGAATCTTAAAACGCATTTCGTCTTTCTTTTGTTACACCGAAACGAACGAGAAAATTCATATTGTCAAGTCGAACGTAAACGAATCAAGATAATATCTATACTAATATTATAAAGAGGTAATGACAAGTTCTTTGAGTTTTTTAATTAAAGCAATTTAATGTGTTGCAGTTGACTACCAGTAATTTACATGGAGCGACTGCCTATCTGACCTCCATAACCCAGTTACTGGGTAACACCATACCCCTTGGTAAGACTGGTTGTCGACTTTCTGGCTTCTGACTACCCTTAACGACTGTTAAACCCACGAAGGACAGCCAGGACCAACGGCTCAACGCGTTTTCATAGGCACGGAGGAATCTTGGTATGTAAAAATGTTCACCCATCCACGGATCGACCGCGGCAAGCGTAGCTTAACCTAATCGATCGACGCGTGCGGCTGTTATTACTTAACCATGAGCCTAACAATTTTTACTATGTCTATAATCAGTTTAAAATCTAAACTGTATCTAATAAAATATCAGTAAACGCAAAAAACGCAAGTTTTAGAAACAATAAAAGTATATGATCGACTACAGTAAACGAAATAAAAAAAAAATGATATTCTTCAGGATATATGCTAGGTAAATAGTGTGTTGAAAACATAATACAACTTATTTGGTACGATAGAAAAAAATCATGAAGATACCTCTAAAAACTTTCTTTTTACAATAAAAAAACCATACTAATTTACATACAATCATTATGATTTTTTGTCAAATTATTCTACAAGCAACATACTAAAACTCTAGTGTTTTAATTTTATAGTCCAAACAATACATTTTTCGTAAATAATTGCTTCATATTTTGCAATAAATTACCAGCGTTGTGTTATCGCGCATCTCTTTCTTTTCTATGCAGTCCGACAGTGACCGCGCTTTAGGTCATGTAGTCCTCTTAACCTTTTGAACGCCATTGTCACATATATGTGACAAACGAAATTTTACCCTGAACGCCAACGTCACAAATATATGACAAAATACACGTCGCACGGGTCGCAACATATTATGAAATAAACAATTTAATCATTACTTTTGTGTGTTTTTATTTATACAGGGTGTTACGGAAAGGGTATATCAATACAAACGGATTGAAGAGTGTATCTGGTCTAGAATCTCTGTACAAAATTTCAGCTCAAAAGCATTAACTTTGAAAATGCTTAATATTTTTTTATTTCGACATCACGGCGCTGCACTGGCGCGCGGCGGCGTGATGTTCGTGTACTAGGCGCACAGACACACTACAGATGATGAATAATGACCCTCGTAGTGCGGTGACACGTTTGTTATAATTTCAATTTAATAAACTATCGAAATAAAAAAATATTAAGCATTTTCAAAGTTACTGCTTTTGAGCTGAAATGTTGTAGGTACAGAGATTCTAGACCAGATACACTCTTCAACCCGTTTGTATTGATATACCCTTTCCGTAACATCCTGTATAATTTAAAAGTTTAAGCTTCCGTATATATTGTATTGCATGAAACTAATATAAATAAACCAACAATATCGAGAAATTTGTTGTTTTAAGTGTGTGTGTGTGTGTTGTTTTGTTAAAGTGGCCTGGCGTCAGGGGTACAGCGATACGTTTATACTCTGGCGTTCAAAAGGTTAATATACTCCGGTGTGACAGACAGCCGTACTTACAGAACTGTACGAACGAACACAACTTGTTTGCATATCTCGGAACACTGAGTCTAGTTCCTACGCTTTGACATACGTAACTCAAGTACTATGTAATGTGCGCATCAGCTTTATTGATTGGAACTGTTTTCGTGTTGGTATACTGGTACATTTTATACTGTGGTAAAGTTTATTGGTTGAGGAACATCGTGAGGAAACCCGCATGTCCTAGAACCAAAAATTTGAAGACATGTGACATCTACCAAACCGCACTGGGCCCGTGTGGTAGATTAAAGCCCACTCCCTCTCAAAGATTAAACCTCCATCTTGATTTAAAAGAGTGTCCATGGAGTTTCTTGCCCGTTCTTCTCCATAGAGATCTACGTTTTGGAATGGGCAGCTAGCTTCAACTTTCTGACTAACTGACTGACTATTTAATGTTGACAATTCAAAAGTGCCTGTACATGGTTTATTTGAAATAAATGCTTTGAGTTTATAATACAATTGTGCAAAAACTGGGCACGTCAAATTTACCAAATAAAAGATGCTTCAAAGAACTCGATATAAACAACTTGTTCACAGTCTCTCTGTGGGAGTATTACCGCGCCGATGTCGCGCCGATGTCGTACCGATGTCGGCCTGATGGGCCGTCGTTAAAGAGAAAACGTAAACTATCGACGGGAAGCGTTCAAGTCGCTAATGATTTAGACATAGGGTTGTCCCGAAAATATTTGAAAATTTTACGAAAATCTCTTGTTTTTGTCCTGAACTAGTCCCAAACTGGTAAAATAATTAAAATCCTATATTATCCAGAACAGGGGAAAAATACTACATATTTAAATGCTCAAAACGAATAAGCCAAGAACTAATTGATGCAAATTACGTCAGCGATTTCAGCCATGGTTTTCTTGCATTGTGTGCGTAAAACGATTGTATTGTATGCACACAATGTCTGAAATTGAAATGTCAATACGCACTAAGCAAACGTGCTCAATAAAGAATGAATGCTCCTAGCCGAGGTGAGGTTTTTACAGAACAGACCAGCAGGTCTTTACCTTGTAATGTGACAACTACAGAAATCAAAGTCAAAGCATTTATTTTAAATAGGCACATAAAAGGCACTTTTGAACGTCCAAAATTACATTAAAATAGAATTGATTCTAGTCGTCCCTTCCAAAATGTGGTTTTCGTATGGAGAAGAATGAGCATGAAACTCCACCGTTACTCTTTTAAAATATTTTGCATAGGTAGATTAATTATATAATAATATGTGAGGACGATGCACCTAAAATAAAATTACTTTACCACAATAGGTATGAAGTCGGTAAAAAGAATTAAAAACGAAACCATGACATATAATTTAATTATCTGATAGATACGTGGTGCTCACATATTTACAAACATGGTAAAAGTAATCGATATTAATTTATAAAATTAAAAATTAACAAGTAATAAGTCAGGGTCAGTCAGGGAGTGAGTCATCATTTGAATATTCCTAAAAGCACCACCCCTGGCGGTAGTTGGCTTCGTTTTAAGCATCGCGACAGTTTCGGCACCACTCACGGGTGCCGCGAAGAGGCCCAGGGGGGAGATGTGAGGTGGGGGGAGGTAGGCAGAAGACTTGCCAGATATGGCTTCATTATTATATTTGTAGGAATAACAAATAAGGTCGAAGTAGTGTTGCATCGTGTCCTGACGTCATTATATCAGCTCGTCGTCGTTTCATGCTGAATTATTATTAGGTCGAAAGGGTGACATTACAGATTGTTAACGAATATAATTTTATCTGTAAAAAGGAAAATGCACTTTCACTCACAAAGATAAAATTATTTAAATATTTTGTTCGACATTACACTGTTTCTGTAATTGTGAAACAAAACATAACTATACATACTTTCCGAAATATCAAACACATCAGTATATTTAAGTCAACAAAATACATTAAAGTAACATTATTTTACTGAAATTGGTAGTGGGACAGCGCTAAAATAGATACCAACATTTATGAAAACTAAGGTATTATGACTGTGTTTTTAAGCAGCAAAATCACACTATCACATCACACTAATATTATAAAGGCGAAAGTTTGTGAGTGTGTGTGTGTGTGTGTTTATATGTTTGTTACCTCTTTAGAAGAAATTTGGTATAATATAGTTTGAGTCCCCGGAAAGGACATAGGATAGTTGTTATCCCGATATTCCCACGGGATCGACATTTACGCGGGTAAAACCGTGTGGCGTAGCTAGTTATAGAATATTGTTAGAAACTGACCACAGATCTTAATTTTTAATCTTGTTTTTTTAAAAAGTAATAAATGTTCTTTAAAAATTTAATAAAAGTTGTGGGACACACCCGAAACACGAATGTACACTTTTTTTGAAAATGACCCATATACTTAATGAATGGTCACCCATCCACGAACCAACCGCGGCAAACGTAGCTTAACCTTCTATCGACCCGGGCGGTTGTTATAATTTAGCCACGAGCCCCAGCAGATGAATTGTCCTACAAAACCTTACCATTACCCGACTTGTGAACTAACCACAAGCTCTTGTACATTCCTACCCGCTGCGCGGCGTCAACGCGTCACATTATTAACGTTCAGAGCCTCCATCGAGGACCACTCCACGTCACTAGACGTCGCATTATCGTCCGCCGCCACAAAAGATTTAACGCTCAAGAGTTTTGTGCAGACTTTCGAGTTGCCGATTGTTGTAAGTATATTGTGTTTCAAGTAAAGGAAGTAACGATGAGTTCTATTTTAATTATTAATTCGAGAAATAAAATGTAAAATCGTAACATCAGCGGCCTCGATATGACTTTAAACTGTCGTGCATTTAGTATTGAACTAAATGTAGAACGCCACCTGTAGGCTATGGGATAAATACACCCAATAGGCTCGGATGGAACAGTCGATATTAGTGCAGGATTTCAACTCAGGGCGGCGGCTGATGAACATCTAGCACCCACCAACTCGCATTATAGACAAGCGCGGTGGGTTAATTTGTCTAAACCCCTACTCTCTCATGAGAGACTAGGGAGGCCTTTGCCCTGCAGTGGGACGTCACAGGCTAATAATAAATAAATAAATAACGGCCGATATTAAATGTACCTTTTGCAATGACTAATTACAGGCGGAATGTTTTCTCAATAAGAAGTGCACTTAGTTTCAATAGGCTTCCTGGGGACCTTAATGTCGATCTGTTCTGCACCAGTGTGGCGACCCTAAGACGGCTTTTGGCACAGACATTTTTCAAGGATAGTTTTTTTTTTTTTTTGTTTATACTATTCTCCTACTAATTATATTAATCGTGTATGTTGTGCTTTCTCTTTGTCGACTATTTCCTTAGCTATATGTGGAGGCTTGTTATTAGCAATTTTTTAATATTACATTCTTTATGTCATTGGTTTGTTAGTCTGTAAGCCTTCTTTAAAATAAAATAAAGTAATAAATAAACATTTGCGATATTTTGCAATTATTTTTTTGCAACATCGGGGACTGATTTTGGCTAGCATGCTTTCAGTTTGGCGTTAAAAATGTTAGCAGCATGGCGTGTTTTATTGTTCCCACTACTAGCTGGGAGACAGGCCTCCTCTCGGTAAGAGGGAGTGGGCCGTAATCCACTACGCGGGCCCAGTGCGGTTTGGCAGATGCCACATGTCTTCGTTTTTTTTTTTTGTATCTGGCGCATGCCGGTTTCCTTACTATGTTTTCCTTCATAGTTTTGAGTCTTTGCACTTGTTTCATGCTTAATGTGGTATATACGTATTTTTATAAATTAGTTTTAGTATGTGTGCATTAATTGAACAGATATTTAAATGTTACACCCCAGATTACCTGCAGAATTGTCTATATTTCTCCCTTAATTCTTGTCTTTAAAAGATCGCAATTAGTGATAAGACCGCCCATTGTGTCACCCTATGTAAAATTCTACATTTTATAGCTGTAATTTATATGATGTACATCTCCATCAGTCTACAGCAGTCGACTGCTAGACATACGCCTCTCCTATTGCACGCCATTCAACTCGATTTTCGGCAACTCTCATCCAGCTTCTAACAGCCATCCTGCGAAGATCGTCGCTCCACCTAGCCTGAGGGCGTCCTACCTTACGTTTGCCGATTCGCAGTCTCCACTCAAGAACACGTCTACCGCAACGTTCATCGGTTCTACGGCTAATATGGCCGGCCCATTGCCACTTCAGCTTGCGTCTGTGAGTTATGTCGACAACTTTGGTTCTCTGCCGGATCACCTCGTTGAGCATTCGATCCGTCAGAGAGACTCCAAGCATAGCCCGTTCCATAGCTCGCTGAGCGACCTTGAATTTATGGACCAGCCGTACCGTGAGTGTCCACGTTTCGGCTCCGTAAGTCATATAACTGGCAGTATGGTGTACATAATAAAGAGTTATTCTATCACACTAATATTATAAAGGCGAAAGTATGTGAGTGTGTGTGTGTTTATATGTTTGATACTTCTTCACGCTCAAACGGCTGGACCGATTTTGATAAAAAAATTTATGGAGGTAGCTGACACCCTGGATTAACATTATGGGCTACTTTTTATCCCGATATTCCCACGGGATCGAAACTTATGCGAGTGAAACCGCGGGGTGCTGCAAGTATTATATACAATTATTAACAACATTCAGACTTCATTAAAAAAAAAAAAAAACAGATGAGTATTTCTGAAAGCATAAAGCAAATAGCAGATTAATTCTTTTGCGCAATACATTCAAAATAGTACCTCATTCCTTGATTGTTAAAGTCGGTATTCCAATACCTTGTTCTCCTTTTAATACCTTTTGGAAATTCACTGTTTGATAATTGAGTGGTCGCAGTTTATAAAGTTTCTTTTCGCTATTAACTTTTAAGCGTTTAATTCGTAGTCTTGGATAAAGGAATTTCTGTATACATTAATGTTGTATTCGGACAAATTGCAACGAATTACTGTTGCATTCAAAGAGGCGGCTTTATCCTGACTACTGGTGCTTCTCATTATAAAATGGAAATTAATATTGAACTAGAATTCCTTTGATTCCGAACAATTTCCCATTTCAGTACCGTACTAGTACTACTTTGAACAGGCGGGGTTACTTTGAACAGGCCGATCACAACTCTATGACGCGTTCCCCACACCCCGCGCCTCGCGCAATATTACTCGAGGTCACGCACACTTGCTGAGCACACGTGAAAACCGATTTTGGCGCTCTGTCAAAGTAGCTCCAAAATCTGTCAAAGTAACCCTGGGAGTCAAAGTAGCCCCGTTTTGCTGTACAGTTTCCAGTATGTTACGCCATGACAATAAATAAGGTACAAGGTCAGACTTTAGGCGTTGCTGGCGTCGATCTTAGCGTGAGTTGTTTTTCACATGGTCAGCTTTACGTCGCTCTTTCCCGTGTGAGCAGTCCAAGGAACCTTTATGTTCATATTCCGGACGGGCTCACTGACAATGTCGTGTATGCTGAAGCTCTCAATTGATGTCGTACGGTGACTATCTGTCGTTACCATTATCTTTGTAAGCATTCGTTGCAATGAACGTCAGCTTCGCTATCGGTTATCCTGCTAAACAGGTACCAAAGTAGAAATCTACTACAAAAAACTTAGAGAACGCGAGCGATGCCGTGGGCAAAGATATCATATACCCTCTTAATCACCGCTAATGAGACACAATTGTT
Source organism: Amphipoea oculea (assembly GCA_945859645.1). NCBI lineage: Eukaryota > Metazoa > Arthropoda > Insecta > Lepidoptera > Noctuidae > Amphipoea > Amphipoea oculea. The sequence goes on along the minus strand of OX243885.1, from coordinate 17,017,599 downwards.
TTTCTAGCCACAAAGGGCCCGCGCCGGGACAGAAGTATTAATACCGGTATGCTCGATGGATAACGTTCTACACAAAATTAAAGCACTTTACACAAAAAAAACTCATTGATATGTTTCGTCATCCACGCGAACGAAGTCACGGGCACAGCTAGTATTGAATCATTTTTAATGTATGTCAGATTTTTTTTTCGCGAAATGTGGGCCTGCCTTACCCTTTGGCAACACAGGCGTGATGATTTGCTGATAATGATGAGGGTTTAGTGATGGTGCACATCTTGGAGTATTTGCGCCAAAAGACGATGTACACACGGCGACACATCAAGCTATACATTTCCCGTTCTAGCTGACCTCGCATTGTATAGGTTTTTCGTACAATCAGAAGTCAAGGTTAAGGTATAGGTACCTTGTAGTTACTGGAGTCGCGGTCGCACCGCATCGTCAACTTCAAGGGCCGGTTGTTTCAGACGGTTAGTTAATGTAACATACGTAAGTACAGACGCCAGCACATCAACCTATTATAATCTGTCAAATTTCTTTAATAGATTTTCAACTTTATCACTAAAGCATAAGGTTCAAAGTTGATTGGGAAAATCTGACAGTTTCGGGTAGGTTGATGTGCTGGCGTCTGTACATACGTCAAATAATAACGGTTACGTAATGGTTATTATTGATGTACGTCAACGCCATAATTTTGTAATACAACGCTTTTTTTGGTTTGACGATAGTTAGAACTGTTATCTGCCCGTCGTCATGGAAGAAGACTTTTGGCCGCATGACATGGTGTTCCGTCGCTTCCGCGGACAAGTATCACAAGACAAAGCGAATTTACAAAAAAAATATGTATGTTTAGGTTATGGCATTTTATCTATGGGTCGAGAGCAGTGGTGGCCAAGTGATAACAGCCGCGACTTACGAGTTGTAGGTCATAGATTCGTAGTTCGAACCCAGACAGGCGCTTTACTTTGAGTAAATCATTTTCATCATCACTGCTCTCAAAAACGGTGAAGGAAAACATCCTGAGGAAACCGGCATGTCCTAGAACCAAAAATTCGAAGACATGTGACATCTGCCAACCCGCACTGGATCCGCGTGGTGGATTACGGCCCACTCCCTCTCACAGAGAGGAGGCCTGTGTCCCAGCAGTGGGAACATTATCTATAGGCTGATTATGTTACGTATCTATGGGTCTTAGTTGCCTGATAATAAAATGATTAGGTATTATTATTTATTTATTAATAGCGGGCCCCCAAAAACAATATTATTTAGTAATCTTTAGTTTCTAACTCATAAAGAATACCCTCTTTCTTTCCAATCGGTTAGAAGGTCCTCAGACAGTGGAAGTGTCCACTTATGACATAAGTGACTTATCTGATGGTCGACCAGCGGAACGTCACGTATAGATCTCGGATAAACCACAGAGTGCACGATCCGCGAATGTTATGCTCTATCGCGATTATATCACAACATCTATAGTTTTTATGCTTTGGCTTTTTAATTTGTTATTGTATTTTTATACTAGCGACCTGCTCCACAGAGCACTTTTTGATAGACCTGCTCCTTCGCGGGAGTTTGGTTTGCTGATGTGGCGACATAACAAAAGGTTGAGATTTCTGTGCTATATTATCTATACTTATATATTAATTTTAATATTGTAAAGTGGTAAAGTTTGTGAGGTTGTAGGGGGTAATCGGGATTGTTCTAGTCTAGTTAGTTCGGAGATTGAGACGAAAACAAACATTACTTAAAATAAATGTTCTTGTATATCGAATTTATTCAATTTCGAGCGGCCATTGTTGTTTACATCTTTGGCAAATTTAGCGCGGCCGGACCGTACGTGCGTTGCGAACCGCCGCCTCACACCTGTCCCCACCTCAGCGGCCAACTAGTTCCGCGCGGACTTTAGTTAAAAACATTATGCGAAAGTTTAGTATTTATGTGAAAAATATCAATTTATTTGTTGCAATTTATAGATAAAGTTTCTTTAAATAAGTGGAGTTGGTTCAAACAAATGCTAGTTTTAACATTACTTGTTGTTTTCTACGCGTGTTTGTTTGTCAGTAAAAACAGAACCTCATTCGACATCATTTGATAAATGATTTTATTTCTGTAAGTAGGTTTGCCTCGCATAACAACATGTTGTTGTTGCTATGCGAGGTCTCGGCTGGTCGGTATGCGTGGATAGTGTCTCAAACTGACGACCTTGATCACTTGTTATCATGATAGGACAACCAAATCTTGTTAGCCAGCCCTCAGACCAAATAAAAAAGTCAAGACACAGCGCTGCGAACAATACAAGTGAAGCATGCCAAAACTACACCTTCACTCTGTGCATACACGCTCATACGCACACATTTACAATCAAACTACACCTCACTAAGTGTAGGTACACATGTTTACGAAGCCGGCTTCATTTTATTGTTGACAGCCCTCTGTTTTGGTTTTTTATTGGGTCTGAGATCCAGCCTTTATACAGGGTGAAATTGAATTCATGGGCATCCTTTTAAGGGCTCATTGTACTCATCATTATGAACAACCTATGGGACCAATCCTGAAATCGCGAAAAAAAAAATCAGCTCTTCCCTACATTTTGACAAGTTATGTGAACATAAATGCAAGGAACAGCTGATTTTTTTTTGCGATTTTAGGTTCAGTCCCATAGTAAAAGTTGTTCATAATGATGAGTACAATGACCCCTTAAAAGGATGCCCATGAATTTAATTTCACCCTGTATATCGTTTTGATTATTGTTTCTGCAGTTATGTCGTGGAGAGGTAATGCATCCCGTATTATTATTATACTCTTTGCTTCGGGCCATCGCGTGTACCGGTCGATAATAGTGAGCAGGTACTTGTGTCCATATTGTGATGGTGGTAGATATACCGCAAGTATCACGAACTGTATGAAAACTAAGCGTGCCACTTTTTGACTACCTACTATGACGTCACAAGCTCGCGCTCTCTCGCTCACGCTCACCCAGCCAGCAGTACGCAGGACTGAGCGCGAAAGTGGCGGCTTATGATTTTTGAATGTAAGCTGGTGCGATTTTTGGCACGCGAAGTAGTTGCTCTTGCGTTATCTAGGTGTATCTATATCTGTGACGGATCCACTAAGTCCTCTGTCCCACCGCAGGCGATTAACTAGAAGCGAGCGAGTTGGCTAGCAACGAGCAGCGAATGCGTGACAGCAACATGCGATTATTCGATGGTATAGATGGTATACGTATGTTCCAAGCGTGACTCTCCCAGCGAGAGTTCTGCCGCAGGACTGAGCGCGAAAGTGGCGGCTTATGATTTTCGATCATAAACTGGTGCGATTTTTGGCACGCGAAGTAGGTGCTCTTGCGTTATCTAGGTGTATCTATATCTGTGGGCCTAACAATGTCGACATGGATCTTATGATGATGTCATCGACAAAAGGGTAGGCAAAGTCGAGTCCGTGGAGTGCTTCGTGAAGAAGTCGGACGCTGGAAAGTCTGTCCAGCATTTTTCAGTCCTGGGCACAATATCCGGGGAAATTCAAATAGCCCGAATGGAGTGATGATGGCTGTTTTTTAACCGACTTCAAAAAAGGAGGTTCTGTATTCGACCCACTGTTACCAGATGAGAAAAATGATATTACAGTGTTTCGTGCTCAAATTTAGAGTCTTTACGACAAAATTACAGTAAAAGGAAAAAAAAAATACAGTGAATTTTACAGTAGATTTCAAGAAACTTTTATTAACTTTTATAAATTAAAATACTGTTTTAATTTCACATTTTGTCATTTAGAATAAGCATTATACCTATTATAATTATACATTAATCAATCACTGTCACTATCATATAGCCCGATATCCACTTCTTTTTTGTAGATCCCAGAATTAAATGATTTTATCATTTTCTCAGTTGGTTTAAAGTTAACGCAACTGGTGCTGTGACGCCGAATGGTTTGTTGCGCTAACATGGCCTCTTATTGTCCTGGTTACTAATCTATTTCGTTTCTTAGTTTTGGTGTCGTTAATTTGACTGAAAATTCTCTTGCATTCCGCATTGGAGTTAGGAAGAGCCAAGATGTTGAGCATGTATTTTCCAATCAAGCGGAACTCGTCCAACTGTTTCACCTGAAAAGCAACATTAGTATTAAAAATATTGTATTTTGCAAACGAAAGAAATATATTTCTAAAAAAAATATAGAGTCTTAGTTACTAACCTTGTGCCAGAATTCATCAGGCCATGCATCACACAGAACACAAACTGCACGATACGGGTCTTTTGGGTCACGTTTCAGCCAATTTTTAAAACTATTGTCTTTTAACCACTCGTCTCTGAATTTTTGTTTATAATGTATCTTTTTTTCAGTTGCGTTTTGTTATGTTCATGTTATTTTTTCTTTTCACAAAGGCTGCGTTCAGTTTACATTAAACTATTTTGAATTTTGCCTGTAGAAAAATTACAGTACTCTCCATACACTGTAATTTTAGTATTACAGTAGACAGTAGATCGGGTGAAAATACAGTAAATCTGCTGTAATTACAGTGTATCTGGCAACGCTGATTCGACCCGTATGTATGTATGTATGTTTGTATGTCCACGATTTTCTCAAAAACTAATGAACCAATTTTGATAATTCTTTTACTAATGTGATCTACATACTTTCAGGAAGGTTTTAGTATAATAATACATTAGGTAATTATTCTTATGTACGAAGTTATATTCATATCTAAATGTACTGCCTCTCCGGCATTTCTATGCGAATTTTGATGATTCTTCTAGTCAGTGTCTTCAATTCTTCAATGCACTGGTGTTAATTGAATTTGTGTGGGATTGGTACAACTAAAAAGTGAAAAATATTTTTTTTTACAAAATAAACCACCGACTTCAAAATAAAAAAAAAAAAACATTACAAAATGATAAACTTTATTTTCGGAAGTCGGTGTCAAAAAACGAAAATGCGGAACCAACGACACCGACTTCCGAAATTAAAGTTATTTATCATTTTGTAGTGTTCTTTTTTTTGAAGTCGGTTGTTTTTATTGGAAAATATTTTTTTTAGATGTGATCTTCAGAACAGGCAATTATTGGTATGCCCTGTTTAGGTCAAGCTTTGAGAATATCTACTTCCCGTGCAACTAGTAAGTGGAATCCTTCAAACGTGGTACCGGATATCGGTCCTGGCTTGGTTATGGCATTTAGTCTTCTGTTGTCTCCATATACGCGTAAGTCTCCGTTTGGTTTGGGTACCACGTGAAGTGGACTGGCCCAGGGGCTCTTTCTTGGTCGGCATAATCCCTGATCCATCATGATTTGAAATTCTTTCTTCGCACCTTCGTAAGGGTGAGGTGGCAGTGGACGAGCTTTGCAGTATAATGGCGGCCCTGTAGTTTCGATATGGTGCTCGACGTTGTGCTTCGGAGTGTTTTTCATAGTAGAAAGTCTTGTTATATCGGGGAATTCCGCCAATATGTCATGGTATTTATGTTCCAGGTGTATGGTTCTGATGGTTGGTGCTGTTGATTTGCAGATGGACCTGTTCACTGACAAGTTAGTTCATCATCATCTTCCTTCCCTTATCCCATGTTACTTGAGCTCGACGCAACACGTTTTCTTCTTCCATTCTCGCCTGTCAACCGTCACGCTATCATTCACTCCCTTCTCTTTCATATCATTCCTTACACAATCCATCCATCTTTTCTTCGGCCTTCCTCTCCCTCTCCATCCATCAACATGTATATTCATCACTCTGACAAGTTAGTTAACTTGTCGATTAAACATTTTCCAGCGAGGTCGACTATAGTAGGTGATGGTGCTTCAAAAAATCAGCGCCTATGATGGGCTTGCTGACTGCTGCTACGACGAAATGCCATCTTCTGTATGGTCGTCTCAGGTTGAAGTCTAGGTCCAATGTTTTTTCACCAAAGGTAGCTATTTCTGTGTTGTTTGCTGCATACAGTTTGAATGCAGTTGGCTTCAGGATTTTGCTGCGTTTTCTAGGGATGACGGATATGTTTTCACCAGTTTCGATGAGAAAGCTTAGATTTGTCTTCTTGTCCACGGTGAAAAACAGCGGGTCGAGGCCTGCCGGGGGAGCGGTGAATGCTTATGCGAATCCCGCACCCCCGGCCATAGGTAGAGGTGAAACATCGCGGTGGTTTTAGCCGGTAAGAGTCCGGCATGCCTTTCTGTCACCCCCACGATAGAGGAAGTCCATGAGGGTTTCCACCGCGAGAAAAAAAAAAGGTTGACGGTGTGATTTGTCCCAGGCGCCAGATTCCGCCTCTGCTAACACCTGCTTTAGTTTCCCGAGCTTGAAGGGTGCTTATCTTCATAAGTACATGGTCTAGTACATTTGCGTGCTTGTCCGCTGAACTTTCGATGAAAATAACAATGTGAATTGTCGTTGTACTCGGTCCTGTGTTGTTTATTTGAGTCCGACCGGCGCGGCGCGGCGGTTACCATGCGACAATCGATATTAACTGCGTAATCGATGACGCGTGTCTCGCCAGTTGCGCCCGCGCTGTCTCCCGTAAAGGCTGTGGTGTGTTTTTGGTTCCGATATTTCTTTTGCTGACGATTTTCGCGTGAAGTAATGCGTTTTCATGATTTGTAGCTACAGGTGGAGTGGTTGGTGTTGACGGTGACGAAGTGTTGTGTACTGCTGATATTTGGTGGTGAAGTTGTTCTAGCATTTTGTCGGCCATTATTGCTAACTCATTTAGTTCGGTTTTCTTGGCTATAGTTTCGCTCACAGCTATAATGGCGCTTACAGATGGGGTAGGTGCTTCGTCCATATAAGGCTGCCATCAGACGGACCGCATCGCAGCAACCGCGCGCAGTCGGTATATTCAACTGCATACAGTCGTGACTTTAACTTTACGCGGTCGGCTACAGTCGTGTAGTGTCGACGCACGCTGTCCATAGCTGCCCCATACAGTTAATGTGCAGTTAGTCCAGTTAATATTGACTTCACACGACTGCAGCCGACCGCGTAAAGTTGATATGACTGAACGAAGTCGTACGATATAAACAACTGCATGCAGTTGAATGAGCAGTGGTTACGAGTTTTAGGTCGTAGGTTCGAATCCAGACAGGCGCTTTACTTTGTGTAAATTATTTCATCACCACTGCTCTCAAAACGATGAAGGAAAACATCGTGAGGCAACCGGCATGTCCTAGAACCGAAAATCCGAAGACATGTGACATCTGCCAACCCGCACTGGGTCTGTGTGGTGGATTACGGCCCACTCCCTCTCATTGAGAGGAGGCCTGTGTCCCAGTAGTGGGAACATTGTAGGCTGATTATGTATGTTATGTATGCAGTTGAATATATTGACTGCGCGCGGTTGCTGCGATGCAGTCCGTCTGATGGCAGCCTAACATGCAACGTCTTCTCAGCAATGTTGTTACCGGTTTTGCATGCGGCGTAGCAGTTGTGAAGGCTTCAATTCTCTGAGTTTAGTGTGGTCGCTCTCGTCGTAGGTTTGCAGGAGCCTCATCTTCATGGTGGCGTATCTATGGTTTTCTGTTGCATTTTTGGTATCGAACATGATATCTTGAATTTCGTCTAGATCTTGTAGGTCGAGTTGGCGGATGAACAGCCCTGATAGTTCATTGTCGCTTAGTTATCCAGCAGACACACATAACATACATAATCAGCCTATAATGTTCCCACTGCTGGGACACAGGCCTCCTCTCAGTGAGAGGGAGACACGATCGTTTAAAATTGGAGGAACCAAAGCTTGATTCTGATTCTCCATACAGGCGGTATCCGTTGGTTGTACGAGACGTTCACGTGCGAAACTTTTTGCGGTGTTGATGTTTCGCTTCCATTGTTCAGTCTCGAAGTGCTCGGGTTCATTTTTGCTTCTAGGAGTTTCTTAAGTCGGGGTCACCGCTGTTGGGTACGCAGGGCATGAAAATGAGACGCAAATGCAGGTTGAGTGTGGAATGACTGTATTTCGAAAAGTCGCGTCGGTTCCTTATACAGGAAGATTTTTTCATCACCATCCAAATTTTTACAGGGTGTTCTACCCATGAATATGAACAACTTTCACTATGGGACCAACTCTGAAATCACGAAAAAAAATCAGCTGTTTCATACATTTTGGTCAAGTAGGTATTGAACTTTTGTATGAAACAGCTGATTTTTTTTTCGTGATTGCAGAGTTGGTCCCATAGTGAAAGTTGTTCATATTCATGGGTAGAACATCCTGTAAAAATTTGGATGGTGATAAAAAAATATCCCTGTATACAAAATCTGTTCAACTTTATTGCTAAAATTTCTATCGGAAAAATTTGACAGTTTCGGGTATGTATAAAAAATTAGTTTGGACACAATAATTGTTAAATACCCTACGTGCTGTTTTTATCTGTGAGGATAATATACCGCTACAATATCATACCCCGGTCGAAGTTTTAAGGAATGGTCTTGAATTTAAACCGTCCAAGCTTGGAATAATAGGTAACTATTCTATGCATTCAAGTTATGTCACATTTCCTTTGACAACATTCTCATTCTAAACACATGTTTGTATTTGAAAACTAGGGATGTTGCAAAAATCTATGAAAACTGTTTACAAGCAATAGGTACTATTTCGCATTGAATAAACACGACCCACTTCTAATTTGTCTATTGGTCATACACGAGTTAGCTGTTGTTCTTATTCGACATCATCAACACACACAGTTTTAGTTTCAAGAACGCGCTTCTATCATTGCAATTCATACCGTATTACAAAGATATAAGGAGTCACCTGACACGCGCTTGTGAATTAAGTATTTTCGCGGAATATTGAACGTGTGTCGCGTGCTACAGTGAGTCGATTGTGATAGTAAGGATTGGATTGCATTCACCATGCTTATCCTCAGTATTTGGTTAAGTTTATCATCATGTATAAGTGAAGGTTAGTGATTCATTTTGGTTCAATAAAGAGGTTTTTAGAGAGTAATTCCTATTGGCTCCCTTAAGTCTGGCGACATGGTGTAACTCTTACTTAATAAAAAAAAATTACATTTCTTACTAGCTGTCCCAACAGACGTTAATAATTCATAGAAAAAATATTTTCAGTTTTCCCAAATTACCAATTTTCCGGGCTTTCCAATTTTTCTTTTCCTAAAATCCTTATTCAGTCTATTCCGAAAAAAAAAATTACTAACCAATCGTTCATAATTGATTAATGCTTACGAAATGTTTTTTTTTTTGGATAGAATATGTATAGTAGTTAATTTAGACATGATTATGGTTTTCAGTAATATCCTTGTCCTGCGGTATCGACAACTCTCCAGTATCGCACGTTTACGAGGGCATCGCCAAAATAGAGACCTATCCATGGCTTGGCGTACTGTACTATCCTTACCGTGAGTGTTCATGCAGTGTATGTCAAACTGTACTTCGTACCTGACGGTGATTCCACCAATTTGGGCTGCGAAATTCAAAATTTGAAAAAACAAAAAAAGAAAAACCGCGCGATGTAAATTGTCTTTTTACGAAATAGTTTTTTTTTATTTCTAGTAAATACACCGTGAAATTTTAATCACTGTTTTCCTCTTAAGGGGTCATTGTACTCATCATTATGAACAACTTTTACTATGGGACCAAACATGAAATCGCGAAAAAAAAAAACAGCTGTTCCCTACATTTTGACGAGCTATGCGCTGCTGATTTTTTTTTCACGATTTCAGGTTTGGTCCCATAGTAAAAGTTGTTCATAATGATGAGTACAATGACCCCGTAAGGGGAAAACGGTGATTAAAATTTCACGGTGTATAATTTAGAGAGCTATAGATACTGATGTTTTTAAATGATTACTATTTAATTGTGTAATGTAATTATTAAATCATAATTAACATGCAACGTAAAACAGCGTTGCTTTTCAAAAAACGTAAGTAAATTTTAATTTCGCCGGCTAAATTGACGGATCCCCTAAGTCCTCTGTCCCACCGCAGGCGATTAACTAGAAGCGAGCGAGTTGGCTAGCAACGAGCAGCGAATGCGCGACAGCAACACGCGATTATTCGCTGGTATACGTATGTTCCAAGCGTGAGTCTCTCAGCGAGAGTTCTGCCCGCCAAGCGAGCGTCCCCGAGCGCGTAGGTACAGACGCCATCACATCAAGCTACCCCAATCTGTCAAATTTCTTTGATAGATTTTCAACTTTACTACAAAGTAATAAGGTTCATATTCAATTGGGAAAATTTGACAGATTCGGGTAGCTTGATGCGCTAGCGTCTGTACTCTTTTTAATAGCCCTTGTAACTGCGACAAACGAGTAATCGCCGGCGGTGTGAACAGTCAGCGATCAGCTATTAATATCTTTTTCACTTCTCATGCTCTAAAAGTTCGTCTTTATGTTGTGCTTAGGCAACATAAAATCGCTTTTTATGTTCTAGTGCATAAAGTAATTTTTTTTTCTGAGACAAAGGTAATCAGGCCCAACAGCCACACGCGCAATAAAACTTCGCAGATTAAAGTCGTGATTTATTTCATTTTCTTTAATTTATACCACTTCCGTGTTTTCTATCGTTAATTTAATAAAATCAGGAAAAATAGTTGTCATTTATTATTTAAAAACGCAAAGAAACGTTTTTATGACTTGGCAGTATGAAGTACCCAAGTCGAATGACAAATGTCGAAATAAAAAAAAAAAAAAACTTTTAAAAAGTTTCGTGGCGGTATTATCTGTGGTGGCGGGAATTAGCTATGCTTTGCAACATTTTTGATTAATTATGTACTGTATACTTTATGCCTGTTTCATTTTCTCGCAATCGAAGTGAAAAGCAGAATGTATAACTCAGCCATAAACGAGCCATTTTACCCCTCGACTTAACTATCCACCCTCGCCTGCGGCTCGCGTGGATATAAACGTCTCGGTGTAAAATAGCTTATTTTATGCCTTAGTTGTACAATCTACTATTTCAACACACTTGCTCGTAAAGTGGCTCTTAAGAGGCCGGCGAAGCATGTGTTGTTCATACAAAAGTAATACCAAAATAATTTGTAAATCACTTATTCTAACTAATACCTAATTAATTAATAAAAATAACTAAATTAAATCCTACCTTTTATACTTACATAATATAAGCTAACATATAAACTATAATAATATGTACATTTATATGAAAAAATAAACAAAATAATCGTAGGGCATCAAAGAATTCGTCCGCATCGCTGTCAACAGGAACAGTGCCCAAAAGGCTGGCGGCATTGCCACGATGTATGGCGATGCTAATTCTTTGGCTAAGAAATAGGCCAGCCCTCTGGTTACGTGAAGAGTCGACTAACTCCTAACTTAACTAAAACTAAATTAACTTATTTCCTTCGTACTGCCCATTTATGGAAGCATACTCACTTTTTAGACAAAATGAACCAAATTATTAGGCATACATTAACTTCTATTTTAAATGTGGCCATGGACGACCGAGCTTGGGCACAAGCTACTTTCCCATTCGTATAGGGGGCCTCGGCGTCCGGAAAATTTCTAGTATTAGTTTACCGGCTTTCATATCCTCGGTCCACGGCAATGATAAATTAATCAGGAAAATCCTAGCCTCCACACTGATTAATTCTGATGTGCCGTGTTTCACCGAGGCTATGGATGCCTGGAGACTCGCTTGCCCGAAAACAGATCCACCCGACAATCCATCTTCCCAGAGACGGTGGAATGAGCCGCTCTGCAGAGTAGTACAAATCAATTTACTCGTCTGCTAGTACTGCGGAATGTGCGCGCCTGCTGGCTGTGCGTAGGTGGGAGTCGGGTCTTTGGCTTTATAATAATAATAATAACTTTATTGATACAAATCCTTACAATATGCATATCTAGCTAAGGTTCACAATAAATAAATAAGGCGCACAAAAGTTGAAACTTTATGCACTACCTTCGTCGAACATAGGCACTTTGTTCGACAACACTCACAGGATCAGTCTAAACATTATTTTATGTTTATTATGTTATTTCTATAGGCTGTTTAGCGGTTTTGTCAGTGCTTTTATTTATAACTGCGCGCGCATCGCTAGCGTAGCCCGCGGAAAAACAAAACCAACCCGCTATTTTCCATACAAGTTAATAATTTTGCCTCGCAAGTGTGTTGAAAAACGTCGTATGAAACGCGTGTGCATTGACCATTACACACTCGGCTTGCTTATCGAATAATACCGCCTTGGGTATAATGACCAACATAGCACACATGTATCATAATGTAAGTACTATTACATACACGGGACCTACAAACTTTTTTTACGTTTCTTGAGCGAGAAAATCGTTGTTGTTACTTCCTCATCAGCAGGTAGGAGAGGTGTCTAAATAATGGAGTCTGCGGAGGCGACAATATTATGTAGCGGCTTGTAAAATCAGTAGTAGTAGTAAAATAATAGACGTTACATTTCTTTTAATTAAGATGGGCATAAGTTCACGACTGCAGTGGTGCTTGTTACCAGGCAGATAGTGCTTGCAGCGGCTAATGAAGTCGACAAGCTACCTAAGAATAACTTCAGGTAAATATACACTTGTTCTGTATTTAAGGGTAATATCAATAAAACACAGTAAATCAGAGCCTACCCACATATAAAATTATGATCAGATCAGATGTACCACAACACTAATTAACCACAAAACCTTTAATTGACCTCTGAAAAAACGAAACTGAACAGTATGAAATTGATTTACAACAACGACTTAGAAAGAAAGAAAAAAAAAATAGATGTCACAGAACCACGTGCATACAAAACGATAATTCACTCGAGTAATCAGAAAAATAAAAGAAAATAGATCTACTTAGACACGATGTCGATGACGCTACTCAAATATAAAGTGTTACAAACTCAAATTAGCAATGAGTAGCTAGAATGTCACAGCACTAATATTTTCGATGCAAGTAATCGCAAATTAGTGATTGATTGCGTCGCGTACGGACCGCTATTGAAAAACTAGGGCGTGATTTCTATTTTCAGGTCTCTAGCGCGCGTGGTCATCGGCCGCAGCTGCAACGGGGCCTCCATCGGCATTCGTGACTACACTTACCATCCTGACTATTCCAAGAGCACGTTTAGTACCCTGGCTATGATCCAGCTGGAAATTGACCACGTGACATTTAGTGAGACAACGAAACATCTTCTTCATATTTCGTTTCGTTCATAAAGTAACGAAAGATGAAGTAGATGAAGAACCTCCTTAGATTTGTAAGAAGTATAATGGTTACATTGGAGATGACACTTAATACAGGAGACATCGATCTTCTTTCACAGACCTCCCTGTAATTATTAGGAAAGGAAGAGAAGGCCCAGGATGCTGCCCTGGGGGATACCTCCTTATATCTTTTGTGAGATTTAATAGAAAACTTCACTTTGTTGCAATTCTAATCTGTAATTCCTGCTAAAGGTGCCCTTTTAATGAGGTAGCTTGTGAACTAGTCATGTGTAGGACTCTAATTACTATAGAATTTCCATTTATGTAGCATCAATTCGTGTTACACAAAATCAAACGCCCAATTGAGGAAAGATTGTAGTTATAAGTGTTTTCATGTCAATATTTTATTTGCACGCTGGAGAGGTACGGTTTCCTTTCTGATATTGTTACTGATCTGGCCTTATAGACTGTTCAGTTAAAGTTTTTAAAACACGTTATTTCAGAGTTGCGGCCCATCTGTCCACCGCCATCACACTTCAAGGACGAGAGTTTCTACGCTATGATATTATCTGACAGTAGGTGTCGTTTTTTTTTTTGAGAAGCTAATGTACTTATTACTTTAGTCGTCAGGGTTGTGGAAGAGGCTAGGCAGATGATAATGATGTTATAGTCGACATTTAAAGACGTACTTATCAATTCCTATCGTTAAAAAGAGCTTTATTCAACAGCTTTGCAGATATAGCTTAAAATTTACAAAAGACGACCGTTCCCCATCCTCCTAGGTTTCTAAAGCTAAAATTTTGATTTTATTTCAGTTATTATTATATATTTATCCATATTTTACAGAAAAATTATAGCGCTTTGTGACAGTTGGTTTGATCGAAACCTTAAAAAAAAAACAAAGTTTGCTATGTATTCCCGTTATCTTCTTTTATTCTCTAGATTGTAAGCGGTCCAAGGTGAGGCTACACAAAATGAAATACGTTTCTCCGGAGCAATGCAAGACTTTTTACAGGCGGTCAGACGTAAGTAACTAACACTACAGCACCCTACTTGTGTAACATCATCATAATCAGCCTATAATGTTCCCACTGCTGGGACACAGGCCTCCTCTCAGTGAGAGGGAGCGGGCCGCACGCAACCCATCACGCGGGCCCAGTGCGGGTTGGTGGATGTCACATGTCTTCGAATTTTTGGTTCTAGGACATGCCGGTTTCCTCACGATGTTTTCCTTCACCGTTTTGAGAGCAGTGTAGAGAGCATATGTTCGAAAAAAAATTTTGCTCAATAACTTAATGAATGTTGTTAAAGTTTCAAAATGAAAGCCATTGCTACTCTTAGTCTATTACGCAATTACCCCGCAGTTTTGGCTTAGGTGTCACGCATCTATGCATTCTAATCTTGTGGGTTGCAGACCAAGAGCAAAGCTAAGTTAGTCCAGCTAGGCTCGCACATATGCGCACATATGCGCGAGCGCGCCATATAATAATATGGCAGCTGTACTAGTAGTAAATGTTTGGTATAATTTACAATCGCATACCTTTGAATCACTTCGACGCCACACAGTTCTGACGCTAACTCCGTTCATTAGTATTGAATTTCTGATTTTCATCATCTACTTTTGCTGTTGACTGTTCTATCCATAAAGCTTTTTTTTTTTTTTATGGATGGGAAATCATCAAATGACCCCTCCCGCTCTGGGTGGAGCGAAGGGAGTGTCAGACTCTTACTGACTAAAACCCATCCGTGTTCCTTCCTTAGCCCTTTATGTTCCGGGGTAGCGGTAACCCTTTCGGACAATCCCGCACCCCCGGCAGGCTTCGGCCCTGGCAGGCCCCTTCCTTTATGCTGACATCTCTTTGAGGCGCGCGTGGAACACGTACGCGCCGTCCGGCACGGGCCTGGTCCTGATCGGACGGTGAGCTACCCATTACTCTCCGTCCGCAGGCCCGCGCCTACGGTGGCCGGGAGTCGTCACGCGGCTCCCGACGCCCGGAGCGTCTCCCGCGGCGGCTGGGGTGTGAGGCTCTCTCCCTCAGCCGTTCCGCCACCTCCTTCGCTAGCATGACTGCTTCGCAGAAGGAGGTGACCGCCTCCCACTCCCTCTCGTCCCGGACCATGGCTTGAACCAGGGCCAGACGCGAGAGGTCGCATCCATAAAGCCTAAAGTTTTCTTTTTCAGCTGGACGTGGATGCCATGTGGCCATCTCACACGGCTTGTGCCAGCAGTGTGTCGGGAGGGCACTGCGTTTGGCGGAGTGGGGCTATACTCGTGGTAAAAGTGGGCACACGCTGGAGACTGGTTAGTTTCATATCACTACCTACCTCATCACAATCGCTAAGGGTCGTGACGCTTTCGCATTTTTACGGATTTTATGCGGGTGCGCGTGAGCCATTGCTTTATTTACGGTTATTTATTAATTATTACGAAACATCAGAGAAAGCTAATATTCAAAATAATAATTTTTACATTTATATGAAAACATAAGCAAAAGAATCATAGGGCATCAAAAATTTCGTCCGCATTGCTGTCAACAGGAGCAGTGCCCAAAAGGCTGGCAGCATTGCCACGTTGTTGTTGTTGTATTATTACCCCCTTATTCATAATCCTATTTTATCTCTATTTTAGCTAAAATAGGTTTATAGAACGTTTGTCTTTATCTGTCACGTTGTCATTTCTGTGTGTAAGAAAGAGACAAACCCCATTTTAACTAAAATAGGTTTGATAAGTTTTATGAATAAGGGGTTAATTTATATGTTAGCTTATATTATGTGAATATTATCATGACATTTTAAATAAACAACTGTGTTATTTTAATTTTGTTATGTTTAGATATCGATCCCCATAACGCCTGAAGAGTTTCGCTATATAATTTAATTTGATTCTGTATGGTTGAACAAAGACGAGAACGTAATACTTTAATTCTTTCGTATTCTCGTGAATCTGTGGGGCAATTGCGTAACACATTATCAATCGGAATCGGTTTCATTTTGACAGTTCAACAACATTCATTGCGTTATTTACGTGTTGAGCAGATTTTTTTTTCGAACTTATGAAGCAATGGATTACCAATTTGCTTCAGAATGATTCAGATTCCGATTGATAGTGTGTTACGCAATTAAGGTGCTGATCGAATTCACCTCGCATGTGAACAAATGTTTGCATTCAAACATGATTTCAGCTGGGCTTCGGCGTATACGGGCCCGGTTGTCAGGCCCCTGCCAGATTCCTAGATTATGGTATGTACCATAAGTGGGTGCAGCGCAGTGTCGAGAGGATCGGCAGACCCACCATCACCACACTGGCCGACAACCACGTCGTGATAAGAAGAAGTAAGTGACGTAGATGACTAGTTTTGGATGCAAATCTCTTATCTGGGCATGTACAGACAGCGTCAGAGAAAAGGAACCATCCCAAGACTTCCTGATGTCATTACCAAAGGGGGTTCCTTTTCTCTGAAGCTGACTGTACGTCATCATCATCGTCATCATCAGCCTATAGCAGTCCACTGCTCGACATAAGCCTCCCCTATTGCACGCCATTCGACTCGATTTTCGGCAACTCCCTCCCAGATGCTGCTACCAGCCGTGTCCGTACTTGAAGTGATTTCTTCAAAACAGCCCGCGAACTTCCGAATTTCTTTTTTGCAAAATCGGATTTTGGTCAACATAAATAATAACGTAAAACAAAGAGCTGTAATTTATACATACTATATGTATAAATTACAGCTCTTTTTACAATACACATTTCATATTATACTTTTTTTTTGTTGAGTTTGTCGCAGGGATTTGTATGAATCAATATTGCAGTGTTAGGTTAAGTGTGTAGGTTAAATTTACTAACGTAGTTGTTAAGTACTTGTTTTTTTTTTTAAATAAATATAAAAAAAAACGGAATACATTTTGCATTTCGCGTTATGATAATTATGACGGAAGGCTCAGTTTTGTTTTTGTTCGTGTCGCTGGCATGACTTTTTTCAGATCTTGGCCCATAACTTCGCCACTTCAATTCTCATTGGTCGAGCTATTCTGGGATATGTAATACCACTTACGTCGGCATCTTATTTTCAGGAGCATCACATGTTCAGAGGTTCGGCCCTTGCGACAAGGAGGAAACGAAATACGAACTCTATTCTGAAGAAACGAGGGTCACTAAGAAAGAAACGCCGGCAACAATGAAACGTAACGTAAGTTCCATGCGGCCACGAGCTATAAGGGTCTCCCCACATTTATCGACGCGGAATCGGCTTAAGCCTAGTGCGTATCACCACACTACTAGACTTATCGCCGAGCTAATCGACAAACGGCTCGTTTCGCCGTCGACCGGCACGCGGCGTAGCGACGCGTCGTCCGAGCCGAGCCGATGCGAATGGTATTAGTAACACCCTTATTACGTAGACATAAAGGCTTTTTTGACCGGTGTTAGCCGATTCCGCGTCGATAAATGTGGGGAGACCCTAAGACAGCTTTATACAAGCCCAGTGATGATATGACAGTCCAGTCAATCAGTCTAGTACAGTGTTCCGCAAACTTTTTGTGTTCAAGGTACATCTAGGAAAACGAAAATGTTTGGAGGTACACCGCAAATAAAAATCACTTTTTAAGTAATATTAATCAAAATTTATTTATTAATCATCGAAACAATATTTATTATTAATCAATAAACCTAAAGATTAAATTGCATAAAAGGTATTTATTATTATTAATCAACAAACCTAAGGTTTAAATTGCAGAAAAGGTATTTAATGCGAAACATGAGCCTATTTAATCGAGCATAGACGGTTTAAATTTGACGTAATCGTTGACAAAGCTGCTCTCATCTCTTCGTCGATTGTCCTGAGGCGTTCTCTTTTTTTGGTTTTTATTGTAAATTAAGTTTATAACACCTTATTTTTCCGAGGCACGCCAATTAATGACCACGGTACACCAGTGTGCCGCGGTACATACTTTGCGGAACACTGGTCTAGTACTGACTTACAACTGAAATCGTGTGTGTACTAGTTTCAAGGATCACACGCTTGCAAGACAGTCCAGCAGATAAGGGCACCTATATGCTGGAATGACGCTCTATTTTTTCGACCCAGTAGCCTCCCCCCGCGCCGCCTAAGTCAGTCCCGTGTCACTGACTTCAATTATACGCGTTGAGGTCGTAGCACACGTATCAAACCGCATAGGAATCGGCACCGTATCAACTCGAGCCGTTCAGTATTCTTTGTATGAAACTCCTTATTGCAACGCACACTAATCGGAATCGTAACGTAATCGCCTCGCCTCAAGACAAGCTCACAAACCGCGGTGTGGTGCGTTTCCGCTCGTCGTCCCCGCGCTTACGGCTCGTTGTCCCCGCGCTTACCTCTCTCCGTACCCGAGCTTACGTCTCTTCGTGCAGCCTTGCCCCTCTCACCCCTCCGGCTTGCCTGCTGCACCATCAACTAGCGGTCGGCGAGCCGTAAGCGCGGCGTCGTCTAGTCGTAGCCGAGTCGACGTATCGGAGCTTCTGATCCGCTTTGATGACGTGCTTACGTTAGGCTGACGCCTGTTTGACGGCGATGCGAAAGGCGATACGGTGCCGATCCCTTTACGATTTGATACCTTTAGCCAGTCGCTTGCGGATTTTTGTAGAGTGTTCACATTTAAGTGTTTTTGTTTTGTAGATAAAGGTTTTTTATTTAGAAAAAACTACAGCAAACTGGCTCCTTAAATGAATCGCATCTATACAAACTCAGTAACTAGGTCCAAAACTGAGTCACTAAGTCCTGTCACTGGGCTCGTATAAACCATGCTACACGCTCAAGCGACACATGTATTGTGACAGCAACTGAGGTGAAAACAAATGAAGAATGTCCAACCGATTTCGGTCACGGACGCCTATCTCAACGGAGATTAGCCTACGTACGCAGGATTATTATTAGTGCAAAAGTGTGTGCGAAAATACAGGTGCACTTTTTGTTCCCTCATAGTCCGATGGGCCGACAATCCGACACGATCGGGGAGAGATCAAGTGCAGGATCAATGGCTTCAAGCGCTTTCCGAGGCACGGGGGTATCACAACCGCCAACTTCCGAACTTCAGGCTGTTACTGAGATATTCCTAATGAAAACCCAATAACACTGACCGAACTGGGAATCCAACCCAGGACCCCACGCACAACAGTCACGCTTGCAACCACGAGAGCAACAGGCCAGTTAAAAACTTTTTTACAAAAAAAACAACCGACTTCAAAAAAACACTACAAAGTAACACTACAAATTAACTTTAATTTCGGAAGTCGGTGTCGTTGGTTCCGCATTTTCGTTTTTTGACACCGACTTCCGAAATTAAAGTTATTTTTCACTTTGTAGTGTTATTTTGAAGTCGGTTGTTTTTTTTGTAAAATAGTTTTTATTTTTCACTTTTTAGTTGTACCTACCCCACACAAATTCAATTAACACTAGTGCATTGAAGAATTGAAGACACGACTCGAAGAATCATCAAAATTCCTATAGAAATGCCGGAGATGCAGTAAATTTATGCATATAACTTCGTACATAACAATTATTACCTAATGTATTATAAACTAAAACCTTTCTGAAAGTATGTAGATCACACTAATGAAAGAATTATCAAAATCGGCTCAGCAGTTTTTGAGATAATCGCGGACATACAAACATACATACATACATACGGGTCGAATACAGAACCTCCTTTTTTATTAAAGTCGGTTAAAAATGATATTAAGGTTATGGCAGCCCACGAGAGGTCTACCTTTGCAGGTGTGTCTGCGCAGGTAGACCTCTCTGGTGGACCGTAGCGTGTATGGCTTACTTAGCTATGACAACCATTTCGTTAGTTCATCTTTGTATATAGCCATTGCTTGGCTTTTGGTACCTGCCCCGTAGGTCTCGTGGTCGTAAGTGCGACTGCTGAGCGTGGCGTCTTGGGTTCGATTCCCAAGTCGAGCAAAGTGTTGAAGAGTCTTTTCTTTAGGATTTTTCAGTAATAGCCCGGAGTTTGGAAGTTGGCGGTGTGATACCCCCGTGCCTCGGAAAGCACGTGAAGCCGTTGGTCCTGCGCCTGATCTCTTTCCGGTCGTGGCGGATTGCCGTCCCAGAGTGAGGGAAGAGTTAAGGCGGAAACAGACTTATAACACACCACGCTACGCGACATCAATGAAGCTTACCCATTGGCCACATTTTTCATTTTATTGAGCTATTTTCGTCATTTGGGCAATAAGTAAGCGTGGGATAGCGTCGGGTGTTACAAGTGTGCTGCGGCTTTTAGTGCACCTGTGTCTGCGCACACACTTGAGCTCTACAGGGTGTTACGGAAAGGGTATATCAATACAAACGGGTTGAAGAGTGTATCTGATCTAGAATCTCTGTACAAAATTTCAGCTCAAAAGCATTAACTTTGAAAATGCTTAATATTTTTTTATTTTGACATCACGGCGCTGCTTTGGCGCGCGGCGGCGTGATGTGCGTGTACTAGGCGCACAGACACACTACAGATAATGGATAATGACCCTCGTAGTGCGGTGACACGTTTGTTATGATTTCAATTTAATAAACTATCGAAATAAATTTTTTTTTCATATTTCATTTCATTTTCAAAGTTACTGCTTTTGAGCTGAAATTTTGTACAGAGATTCTAGACCAGATACACTCTTCAACCCGTTGTATTGATATACCTTTCTGTAACACCCTGTATAAACTTACTTCATGATTATTTCACAATTATTTTCGGCACTGAACGATCAAATCAAACATGAAACACAAACAAAACAACGCAAGCGCAACACAGTATCAAAATATTGTCTGTCTGACATTTTTTTTTTCGTGAGGGAAGCTTAGATTATATTCATGGCACGAATTTAGAGTTTTCTGTTTTTTTACTTATTATTAGCTGCCTCAAATTCCTTAAAATAATAAATTTTAGTTTAGACATCATAATTAGCTAAAATTCTGTTCCAAAAACTCAACAATTGTGTCAAAAAACTGGAATCAATAAAACTCGACTAACATTTTGTTGAGTGTGGTAGTCACTAGTACAATATTGGTCGTTTCGGAGCTCACTTCACTTCGCAAGTGACTATGGGATGCTTACAGAATGCAAAATCAAGGTCAATTTGAACCTTATGCGAAGTGAGAGTGAATAGCGATGTGAGATGCGAATTGTTCTTTGAATTTTACGGAATCGACGTGCAGGTTCATAGTACTCGGAACCGGCGTGCGTGTGAAATGTACAGACGCCAGCACATCAACCTACCCGAAACTGTCACATTTTCCCAATCAACTTTGAACCTTATGCTTAAGTGATAAAGTTGAAAATCTATTAAAGAATTTTGACAGATTGTAGTAGGTTGATGTGCTGGCGTCTGTACAAACGTAAACGCGGCAAAAGGAGTATGTGAGGATAGTAGCGGGGCCCTCATTCACTATGATCACTCAATGACTCCTTACTTCGAAACCACGTCAATTCCTTCGCTTATCACGCCAACCTCGCGTTCATTTTGCGCGGTTTCGTTCATTGTGCCATAGAGAATACAGCCCCAGGTGACGTTCTGTAGTTTATGCTCACCCCCATGGAACAAGGGGTGAGTTTGTGTATCATTATCATGTATGTACAGTTGTATTTTGTTCTTTTTTCCGTAGGTGACGATCATCGCGAATACTGAGTACTCGTGCGTTATATTTAAAGCTGAATACAATAAAGAAGATATATTTAGTACTCCAAAGTTGAAGGTGCGGCGGTGGTGCGCGGGCTTCGGGCCTGCGGGTCTGTGTTTCGGGTTCGGATACCTAGAGATTTACTTCTACGTCGAATTATTTTTCGAGGAGTCAGCAAAATTACTTGTTACGGCTTATGGAAAAGAAGCTAGCTTTATTCAACCCGCCCAAGTGCATAAATTTTTAAATAGCTTCAGCACATTGCCGGAAATTTTGCCATATGGTGAAACCAAAAAGATAGTTGAGCCGCAAATAAAAGATTCGAATTTTCCTACGTATGGTAAAAATACGGAGTATTCATTCGAATTCTGACTGTTTGTATCTGAAGTCAATATAGGTATTTTTGATTAATATCTCGAAAACTACAGGCATGTTTAGTTATGTTGTAGTAATAAAAATTTGAAGGATTTCTTATAGTTTTTTTCGGTCTTCTTTAATTTTTCCAGCTCATCACACTATCACATCACACTAATATTATAAAGGCCGAAAGTTTGTGGGTGTGTGTGTGTTTATATGTTTGTTACTTCTTCACACTCAAACGGCTGGACCAATTTTGATGAAATTTGGTATAGAGATAGCTTGAGTCCCGGGAAAGGACATAGGATCCCGATATTCCCACGGGAAACCGCGGGGCGCAGCTAGTTCTGATATATAATTAGATCTTCCATTGTTATATTTTTGTTCCGCTCCACAATCAACACAATTATCACAATATGCAGGTAAGTTCACCGTAATTATGCGTTTTATAAGTACTTGGTCACGGACCGCATTCGGAACTCGTTTCACTTCGTTCCAAAACACAAATCGCAGACGTGGGCAACACAGCCGCCAAACTAAAGTGGAATTGGGCAGGCCACATCTGCTGCATGTCGCAACGGAATTGGGCAAAAGTAGCCACTGACTGGATTCCGAATAACAGGAATCGGCGACGCGGTAGGCCCAGAAAGAGATGGCGTGACGAATTAGACGCCTATCTAAAGGATTGGCCAGACGTAGCAAGAGACAGGAGAATATGGAAAGACGGAAGGGAGGCCTTTGCCCTGCAGTGGGACATACATACATACATAATCAGCCTATAATATTCCCACTGCTGGGACACAGGCCTCCTCTCTGTGAGAGGGAGCGGGCCGTAATCTACCACGCGGGCCCAGTGCGGGTTGGTAGATGTCACATGTCTTCGAATTTTTTGGTTCTAGGACATGCCGGTTTCCTCACGATGTTTTCCTTCACCGTTTTGAGAACAGTGGTGATGAAATAATTTACACAAAGTAAAGCGCCTGTCTGGGTTCGAACCTACGACCTACAACTCGTAAGTCGTGACCGTTACCACTGGGCCACCACTGCTCTCTCTGCTCTCTCAGTGGGACATAACAGGCTCATAATAATAAGTCTTGTTTCATCTATGCTAGTATATTGTAATCCATGACCATCTTATTTTTGTGTTTTTATTTTACACTAGCTTCTGCCAGGGACTTCGTCCGCGTAAGATTTCTTGTTCCCCCGACCTTTTGCGTCGCATCGCATCGCATCACCTGCGCTATTACTTCGTCTTCGCTTAGCGTTCTATCTTACTTTTTGTATTTTTGTTCGGCTCCAAAGAGTCCTAATGTGATGTTAAATTGCCTTCTTCAAGGATTGGGCTTTCAATCAGACAAAAATTTTTTTTATGAAATTTTGCACACGTCTTCCTTTTATAAAGTAAGGGAGCACTAGGGGTTTTTGAAAGTTCAACCTTTAAGGGGGTGAAAAGGGGGGAATTTGTTTGTATAAAAAATCTTATTCCTTGAGTTAACGCACTTGAAACTTGGCAAAGGCACTTATCTTACTAAATTATGTAGTTGGTCATTTCTTGTTTTTCTAAACTAACCCCTAAAGGGGGATTGGGGGTGTCAAAATTTGTCATCATCATCTGCCTAGCCTTTTCCCAACTATGTTGGGGTCGGCTTCCAGTCTAACCGGATGCAGCTGAATACCAGCATTTTACATAAAGCGACTGCCTATCTGTCCTCCACAACCCAGTTACTGGGTAATACGATACCCCTTGGTAAGACTGGTTGTCAGACTTTCGGGTTTCTGACGACCCGTAACGACTGTAAAAGATCCACGACTGACAGCCGGGACCAATAGCTTAACGTGCTTTCCGAGGCACGGAGTGGTCTTGGTATGTAAAGATGGTCACCCACCCATGGATCAACCGCGGCAAGCGTAGCTTAACCTGATCGATTGATCCGTGCGGCTGTTATTACTTAGCCACAAGTATTGAAGAATTTTTACGCGAAGTCTGATTAACTAGAAACATACCCCCTTATTCATAAAACTTATCAAACCTATTTTAGTTAAAATGGGGTTTGTCTCTTTCTTACACACAGAAATGACAACGTGACAGATAAAGACAAACGTTCTATAAACCTATTTTAGCTAAAATAGAGACAAAATAGGATTATGAATAAGGGGGTTTATATTTAAGACCAAAAACAAAGAATAACGTGTATCAGGGATTTTCGAAAATCTACCCCTAACGGGATGGAAATGGGTAGTTAATTTTACAGGGGAAGATTTTACTGCGTGGCTTGATTTACTCGAAAATTGATATAAATAATCCATGAACACGTCTTAAACGATTTTTCAAAATTCCACCACTGTGGGGATGAAAAGCGGAGATTCAGTTTATATGAAAATTCTTCTTCATTTGGTTAATAAACTTGGACTTTAAAAGAGACTGTGACCTCTGAGTTTGTTTCGGCCTTTCTTCTCGGAGTAGTCAGATAGGAAACGCCGACCTCATCTAGCTTTAAAAATATAATGATTGACGTGTAAAAGTGTTTGTACAAACCTACATACAGAAATAAAATTATTTATCATTTAAACTTGAAACTTGGCAAGAATACTTATCTAAGTAATTTTTTTTATTAGACTATGTTGTGTCCCACTGCTGGACAAAGGCCTCCCCTTTTTTCTTCCAAACCTCCCTGTCTAGTGCGATCTCTGGCCATGTTGGCCCTGCAAATAAAATTAGATCATTACGCCACCTTCGTCTTGGTCTACCTCGACGACGATGTCCTGCCTCAGGCGTCCAGTGAGTGACGATCTTTGCTCATCTCTACGTGTGCATTTGTGAGACGTGTCCGGCCCACTCCTACTTCAGCCTGGCTGTTTTTTCTCCTACATCCACTACTTGAGTTTTGCAGCGCAGCGTGGTGTTTCTAACTTGATCTGTACGCTTAACACCTAATATGCTGCGCTCCATTGCCCGTTGGCAAATCTTGAGTTTGGACTTCTGTTGTTCAGTAAGTGAGCAACTTTGTGCACCGTAGGTTAGGACGGATGCACATGTCGATGAGTTTCCTTTTTATTAATGATAAAGGAAGACTACCTTTCATGTGTTCTTTAAGGGCCCAGTAGGTCTTCCAAGCATTTTGGACTCGTTTTTAACCCCCGACAAAAAAAAGGGGTGTTAATTAATAATAATTCATCGACTGGAAAAGATTCTAGTCGATGAATTATTATTAATGTGACCATCTTTCACAGGTCTTATTGAGTCGAAATTTGACATTTCGTTGCTTCAGTGATAGTAGAAGAACATAGTAACCTTGAACTGTTGCTGCAGCATCACCTGGAATTTGCAGGATACCCAACTCCCTTAACTTACAGCAGAGGTATCGTGTTTGGGCTCCTTGGAATGGTCTCAAAAAATAGGTTATAGGTAGATGGTGACCAGGGGCTGATAATGGATTAGGAAAGAGAAATAAAGGAGAACCAGACGAAATGGTCCCCACGGCCAATAACAACCAAACATTAGATAGGCATTTTAATAAAGAGCAATAACTACTATGGCATTTCTTATCAAATCGTTATGTGAAAAAAGTTATGGCGATGTTTCGTAGGACGGACCAGCATAGCTATTCACAAACACTCGATACGCTTCCGTATCGTATCGAACATTAATCATTGTTATCGTAGGAGTCTTCTAAACGCGAGTTCACAAGTCCAAAACCCGAAAATTTTGTCAGTTTAAATCAAATAGACGCCCTCTATTCTTCCAACAGCTATTTGCCGTTGAGGGCAAGTCAAATCAGGTTATCGAATAGTCAGGTTTTCGATACGATAGCCTGTCGTATGGTTGTGAATCACGGCTTTGGACGGAAGATACTGGAATATTTGAATAGTAATACATTTGTGAATATTCAAACTAAGACCACTTCTATCTTGCACACTGTTAGAACCTATGTTAACAAATAAAGACTATTGATTGATTGATTCTAGTGGTTTTAGTTTCAATATTCGCAAATGTATGCCATGCATTCCGATGATAACAAAATAATATCGCACCTTCGGTGCAACAAAGTCACAACAGCTCATTTTTTAATTTTACAGGAGAGGACTTTTAATTATTTTTTTTCGCATTTATTTCCTCATTGCTGGATTACTATTTATAGTAAGTAGGTTTGAAATCTTTATAAAATTAATAGTTTATTTTGTTTGCTATAGTTTTACGTTAAAAATCTTATATTTTACAATTTGGCATACTTACCTCAATTTTGCAGTTTTGGCTATTTGTGACTTTGTTGCACCGAAGGTGCGATATCATACCATCGAGCTGGTCAGATGACGTACCATAGACCTGGACGCTAGATAACGGAACTCTTGAATAACTGCTGGTAAACTGATCGAGTGTGGGCTCATAATTATGGTGATGAGGTGTGTCTTAACGAGTCCAAATAAAAATGTCTAAAGTTAAAAAAAAAACCGACCAAATGCGAGTCGGAATCGCGCACCGAGGGTTCCGTACAAACCTGTTTAAAATATTTTTATTATGATGTAACTAAAAATTTGCGGTTTTCGCAATTTTTCCTTTAACTGTGCTAAAAGACATTGCTTCGTACCAAATTTTGAGACTCTGAGTTCTCGGAAGGACCCTGTAGGTTTTGGTCTTGTAATATTTTGCTGACAAACAGCCTTGCCTTGCTTGTGCTAGCAAATATTATTTCGATGCTGCTTATGGAATATTTTTAGGGTTGTACATCTCCTCGTTGGTTTAGTGGTCGCAAGCGTTACTGCTGACTATGAGGTCCTCCGTCCTGGTTTGATTCCCAGGCCGAGAAAAGTGTTACTTGGTTTTTCCATCAGGTATGTCTCAGAAGCAGCCCAGGTTGCTTGCTTGCTTGTTGGTGGCAGTAGCCTCGACCCACATGACGGGATTTAAAGATAACTGACGAATATGGGTGTAAGTACTATATGTAGGTACATATCTGCCTAACTTTTAGGGGATTAAAGGCGTGATGTTATGTTGATGTTCATGTACATCTCCAGCTCCACATTACTTAATTATGCTATCCAGAGACGCAGCTTTTACATGGGGGGTGTTACTTAATAATGCTGCCAAATTGGTCGCAGCATTTTTTGATAAATAGTAGATATTAGAACAGTACACACGGCTACAAATCAAGCTATACATAACCAGTATAAGCTGATTTCTGATTGTACGAAAAACTTATACAATGCGAGGTCAACTAAAATTGGGAATGTATAGCTTGATTTGTAGCCGTATGTACAGACGCCAGCACATCAACCTACCCGAAACTGTCAAATTTTCCCAGTCAACTTTGAACCTTATTGTTTAGTAATAAAGTTGAAAATCTAATAAAGAAATTTGACACATTGTAGTAGGTTGATGTGCTGGTGTCTGTACATTACGTAGGGTGAGCAGAACGAGCGAAGCGAGCTCGAAACTGTTAACAACCCGCCTCGGTTATGTTAGGTTTTGTTTTATATTTTCAAACAGAAACAGGAGTTACATTGTCGACTTATGTAGAAAAGCCTAAGCAACTATGAAAATGTAGTGTAGAACGCAAGAGCGAGAGCGAGCTTGAAAATTTAAATAAATTCAGAATAATTTAGCTTTTGGGCAATTGTATTTTTTATATGGACAAGATTCCAAGGTCCGACAGACTTTCCTGAGCGTGACACATAGTGGAACGTAAATAAGTTTTCTCCAACATGGACCTTTCCGCGCAACCCGCTCCGTTTGCGCGCCCAAATTATCGTCGCGTCTCTGTTGTTTTTTAACCGACTTTAATTAACTGACTTTAAAAAAGGAGGTTCTGTATTCGAGCCGTATGTATGTATGTATGTTTGTATGTCCGCGATTATCTCAAAAACTGCTGAGCCGATTTTGATAATTCTTTCATTAGTGTGATCTACATACTTTCAGGAAGGTTTTAGTATATAATACATTAGGTATATATTCTTATGTACGAAGTTATATGCATAAATGTACTGCATCTCCGGCATTTCTATGGGAATTTTGATGATTCTTCGAGTCGTGTCTTCAATTCTTCAATGCACTAGTGTTAATTGAATTTGTGTGGGGTAGGTACAACTAAAAAGTGAAAAATAAAAACTTTTTTACAAAAAAAAACAACCGACTTCAAAAAAAAAAAACACTACAAAGTGAAAAATAACTTTAATTTCGGAAGTCGGTGTCAAAAAACGAAAAACCCGGAACCAACGACACCGACTTCCGAAATTAAAGTTATTTTTCACTTTGTAGTGTTTTTTTTTGAAGTCGGTTGTTTTTTTATAAATGGCATTTAGCCGTTAAACCTATGAGGTTGTCGTCTGCTTAGCAGGGCTTGCCTGTGGATGCCTCAATAAATTAAGGCCTCCAGCCGGGGCTTAAAACACTTGAAAACTAAGTGACTACACGCTAAGGGCACCCCCTGTGTGGTATGGACCTCGGCTTAGGGCGTCGCTAGGAAAGGGCAGCAAGGGACAGGCTGGATCGGAATTATTTAAGGACGAATTTAAAGCTATAGGCTCAGCGGCGCGGGCTGGTTCGAGCAAGGGTCGGGGCGGACATGGTACGGGGCGTCACGACAGGCCTCGACGGCGAGGACGGAAGGACGGCTGTCGGGACTTGTACTTTCTGACAGTACTGATGGCCTTACTACTTTCCTGTAGGAGGGTCGTGGCGTCGTCGTCGTGGTGTAAGGGTATGCCTCCGTCGGCGAATCCTACTTTTGCGGGAGGGAGTGTATCGGGCGGCCGCCGCAATCAGGGGATTGTGGTGCTTTATAGCAGTGTCAAAGAAACGCTTGAAGGCGTTTCATGATCTGCTGGACGGTGGGCATTCTGAGATCTAACTGTAGACTCTCATTGCGGACATAGAAGGGGTTTCCATGACCTTCCTGGGGAAACGGTTCTGGAAAGTCCGCATTCTATGCAGATAGTGAGGCTTAGCGTGAGTAAAGACTACGCAAGCGTAGGTCATGAAGGGACGCAATTTGCACTTGAGTGACAATTTGCTGCAGGCGGTCAGTATGAAGTGGAGAGTAAAAGAGGTGCGCAAACGACCCGTCTTTTTGTGCTCACTGAAAGTGAGATGGTGGTATAGGATAAGTATTTAGCTTGCTTTCCCTAAGAGATCGGCTTGCCATACATAGTGATCAGACTGGAGTCTCGTTCGGTGCTCCACGTCCGCGCTTTATAGTAAGTTACTATCATCTGACTGGTGCCCGGTTGTCGCATTTTGGTTGATTTCAGCGCCTACCCATGACGGCACCCGGTGTCGTCGCACCGCTCGCACCGCCCTAGGGCCGTTACTAAACCAACTAACGTAGGGCGCTTTTGCCGGTGGCAAAAAACTAAAACGAAAATACAGATCCCAAGACACCGACTTCCGAAATTAAAGTTATTTCATAATTTTGAGTTATTTTTGAAGTCGATTTGTTTTTAAATTACTTTTTATGTAACTTGAAACTATAGCTTTGAAAACTTGCCAAGTTACAATATAAACTTTAGACTTTCTTTCAACTTAGCACCCCTTTAGATCTCAATTCTTATATCGGCGAAGCCAACAATCCCAAACATTGTGATCCACCAAAATCACAACCTTTACTCATCCACGCGATAAAAATAAGGCTAGTTATGAGAACACTATCCATATCCGTTTCGTACTTTTGTCCACAATAAACCCATTACCTGTTTTAGCTTTCCGATTTATTTCTTTTTTATTTTAATAAGAACTAGCTGCGCCCCGCGGTTTCACCCGCGTAAGTTTCGATCCCGTGGGAATATCGGGATAAAAACTATCCTATGTCCTTTCCCGGGACTCAAACTATCTCTATACCAAATTTCATCGAAATCGATTCAGTAGTTTAGGCGTGAAGAAAAGACAGACAGACAGACAGAGTTACTTTCGCATTTATAATATTAGTTTGGATATACCAATACCCTACCCATATTCTAAAATACGAGTTTCAACTAGATTTAGGAAATGGTCAAAAGTCGCTCGAAATTGATCGTCTATGGGTCACCTTACACGGAGTTTGTTAAGAAAAGTGGGAGTAGACGAATTTGGATTCTGAGTTAATCGCAATAAGATCTAAAATCTCCAGCACGATCTTTCAAATGAACGTGAAATTGGCTATGTTGTAAATTATCTCCGCAAGAAAATTGACCGAAATGCAGAGCAATGGCGCTAGTTGTACTATCCCAATCTAAAAAATCTATCCCAATCTAAAAATCTGTCAAATAAAATGTTTAGGCGCGTTATGGCGCCCTGTTTATATGAATGAAACTAGATCCAGTTCTTATAGTAGTGTATTTATATCACAGCACAGTATCCAAGTGACGGTGGAAAAAATAGGTTTACGCAAACACCAGCCCCCTTATTCACAAAAACTCGATATGCTTCCGTATCGTATCGAACAATAATCATTGTTATCGTAGGAGTCTTCTTAATGCTGTTCACAAGTCCAAAACTCGAAAATTTTGTCAGTTTAAATCAAATAGACGCCCGCTATTCTTCCAACAGCTATTTGCTGTTGAGAGGAAGTCAAATCAGGTTATCGAAATATCAGGTTTTCGATACGATAGCCTGTCGTATCGTTGTGAATCAGGGCTCTGATAAGATTCTAGTGTGTTATTCACACAGAGATATCAATGATCTAAGGGCTTACAATATTTTCAGCACACCTCAATTCAAATCATGAGTTAGTAATTGCTAATTCCTGTGTCATAGACCAAATGCTCTAGATAGTGATCTAGAGCATTTGGTCACTATTACATATTTTATAGACATCACTCAGTGGAGTGATGTCTATAAAATATGTAATAGTGAGAACCATAGACAATTAGTATGGTTCGCCACAAATGTATGTCATCGTGAGTTCTGAATGAGATGTGATTGGCTGAAATTCGGCCCGGAGGACTATTATACTGTCATTGTACGCTTTTATAATTTCTAACGTGGCGATATTACTGTGGACTTCCACGTCCATAAAATGTATGGACATACTATATGCACGTTATAACGTTATCATGGCGTCTCTACAGGGTGTTACGGAAAGGGTATATCAATACAAACGGGTTGAAGAGTGTATCTGGTCTAGAATCTCTGTACAAAATTTCAGCTCAAAAGTAGTAACTTTGAAAATGCTTAATATTTTTTTTATTTCGACATCACGGCGCTGCACTGGCGTGTGGCGGCGTGATGTGCGTGTACTAGGCGCACAGACACACTACAGATAATGGATAATGACCCTCGTAGTGCGGTGACACGTTTGTCATGATTTCAATTTAATAAACTATCGAAATAAAAAAATATTAAGCATTTTCAAAGTTACTGCTTTTGAGCTGAAATTTTGTACAGAGATTCTAGACCAGATACACTCTTCAACCCGTTTGTATTGATATACCCTTTCTGTAACACCCTGTATAATATATTTCCATACATTTTACTTCCCTGTGATATCGTGACGTCACGGCATAACGTTAGAAATTATAAAAGTGCATAATCTTAACAAATGTTCATGTGTTTATTTAGGTTAACACATCGCAGCTTCGGTGCATCAAAGTCACACACAACAGCTCATTTTTTAATTTTACAGGAGAGGACTTTTAATTTTTTTTTCGCATTTAATTCCTAATTTTTTCGCATTTATAACCACAAAGGCACCTGCGTCATCTAGTAGAATTTTGAGATACTTTCGCGGATGTTTTTGTTGTCCCAAGAATAAGCATGGTTCAGAGACAATTTGGCATACCTACTTACCTCAATTTTGTTTCGGCTATTTGTGACTTTGTTGCACCGAAGGTGTGACATGGACATTGGGGTTTTTGGGGGTGTGGGTTGGGTGGGTTAGGTATGTATGTATGTATATATGTGTTCTTCAGAAAGGTCAGGTTCGTAGTACTCGGAACCGGCGTGCGTGTGAAATGTACGAACGTAATCGCGGTTAAAGGAGTATGTGAAGGATCGTAGCGGGGCCCTCATTCACTATGATCACTCAATGACTCCTTACTTCGCAACCACATCAATTCCTTAGCTTATCACGCCAACCTCGCGTTCATTTCGCGCGGTTTTGTTCATTGTGTCATAGAGCAGTGTTCCGCAAAGTATGTACCGCGGCACACTGGTGTACCGTGGTCATTAATTGTTGTGCCTCGGAAAAATCAGGTTATGTTATAAACTTATTTACAATAAAAACCAAAAAGAGAACGCCTCATGACAATCGACGAAGAGATGAGAGCAGCTTTGTCAACGATTACGCCAAATTTAGACCGTCTATTCTCGATTAAACAGGCTCATGTTTCGCATGAAATACCTTTTCTGCAATTTATACCTTAGGTTTGTTGACTAATAATAATAAATACTTTTCTGCAATTTAAACTTTAGGTTTGTTGATTAATAATAATAAATACCTTTTCTGCACTTTAAACTTTAGGTTTGTTGATTAATAATAAAATTATTGTTTCGATGATTAATAAATGTCGAATACAGAACCTCCTTTTTTGAAGTCGGTTTGAAATGATTTTTGTTTGTGGTGTACCTCCAAACATTTTCGTTTTCCTAGATGTACCTTGAACACAAAAAGTTTGCGGAACACTGTCACAGAGGATACGGCCCCAAATGGCGTTCCGTAGGTTCTGCTCACCCCCATGGGGAGAAAGGGTGAGTTTGTGTATCATCATCATGTATGTACCATTGTATTTTGTTCTTTTCTCCCTAGGTGACGATCGTTGCGGCTATTGAGTACTCTTGCATTGTATTTAAAGCTGAATACGACAAAGATGACGAAGAAGTTGCATTAAGTGTTCCAAAGTTGAAGGTGCGGCGGTGGTGCGGGAGCCCCGGGCCTCGGGAATTGTGTCATGGGGCCGGATATGTCGATATTTACTTCTCCGTTCTATTATATTTCGAGAAATCAGCTAACTTACGTGTTACAGCTTTTGGAAGTGTACTGAAGATTATCGATCCCCGCCGCGTGTTTAAATATTTATATAGTCACACACCACAAGCGATCATTGTGGATTATACTGAATCCTTAGAAGTAGTTAAGAAGCAATTAAATGATTCAAATTTTCCTTGTTTTGGTAAAAACATGAATAAAGATAATGATTAAAAAAAAAAAATAATAGTCATAGTTCATTTATTTGTCAGAATGTTGTTACAGCTAGAGTTGTTACATTTTTAAAAGTTCATAGTATTCTGTCGTTTCCGGCGTACAAATACATTATCAGGGTTTTGGTTATTTTTTTTAGATTTAAAATTGTATTAAATAAATTAGAATAAAATTCAAATTGCAAATTAGTCAAATATTAGGAATGGAAATGTCAAAAAGATTACATTAAGTCAAAGAGGTAATAAGAACAGAATATTATAATGATTCTTTTTGATTTGATTTCATTGATTTTTTTTGGTGTATGCTTTGTTGGTTGTCCTTAAATAAATAAATAATATTTAAGTCAACTTTTCAATTTATTTCATTCATAAAATCATTAGTCGAGTAGTAGCATTTATATAAGAGATAATTGAATAATTTAGATTTAAATGTCCTAAACGTTCTGGTAGTTTATTATAAAAGGTCGCCATACAAAATGCATTATTAGAAAAAAGTTTATTATTTCGTCTAGGTACACGAAGCATGTGGACTTTGCGGCTAGGTCTAGATACAAGATCATTATGCAGATTAAATTCATGCTTATTTTGGTACACAAAAATACTCTCTTTCTAACGAAGCCTTTTTAAGTACTACTTCCTGTGTTAGATTTAATTTGTAAAAGCTATAGAAGCGTTTGACACAGTTTATGGATATCGTGAAGAACACGGTGTATAGTGCTGGGAGCGGTAATATTTTAATTTTTTTAAATAATGGAACACAGCTGCTCAGTGGGTGCGCTCCACATATTGAGCGAATGCATTTCTTTTGAACTCGAAACACTCTGTTAAGTTCTACAGAATTACCCCAAATTATAATAATTATATGTCGTGGATAGATGGCGTCACAGTACAGCGAACAGCGCCATCTAACGATTTGATTGGTAAACGAGGAATCATGCGATCGGACACGCAAGCGAGCCCTACCGCTTGGACATGATCGTCGGTAGAGGGGATGCAGCGAGGACTGGCGGAGAGACCGAGTGTGGCGACAGTCTACGGTCGACAGTCGAGTCGGACGGTGTTGCTTGGCAAACGCTCAATACCAACGCAGGTGTTTGTTTCCGACGCACAAGTGCGTTTCGGTTGTTAATTGTTAGTTTATTAAAGTTATTTTGAATTCAAATTATCTTTTCGTTCGAGTACCCACTGCAGTGCCCACAACTATCAAAACTATGTTGGATCGTGAAGAAGATCCGATGTTTCGCATCTCGGCCACCCAATGATGCGACATATCACACTATCACACTATATATATCACACTAATATTATAAAGGCGAAAGTTTGTGAGTGTGTGTGTGTGTTTATATGTTTGTTACCTCTTCACGCCTAAACCACTGAACCGATTTAGATGAAATTTGGTATAGAGATAGCTTGTGTCCCGGAAAAGGACATAGGGTACTTTTTATCCCGATATTCCCACGGGATCGAGACTTAGGCAGGTGAAACCGCGGGGCGCAGCTAGTTGCCAATAGTTAATGCCACTAATGTAGTGTTAACTAGCTGTGCCCCGCGGTTTCACCCGCGTAAATGTCGAACCCGTGGGAATATCGGGATAAAAACTATCCTATGTCCTTTTCCGGGACACAAACTATCTCTATACCAAATTTCATCTAAATCGGTTCAGTGGTTTAGGCGTGAAAAAGTAACAAACATATAAACACACACACACACTCACAAACTTTCGCCTTTATAATATTAGTGTGATGTACTGTGGGACTAAACCTAAAATTGCGAAAAAAAATCAGCTGTTCCTTGCATTTATGTTCACATAACTCGTCAAAATGTACGGAGAGCTGATTTATTTCGCGATTTCAGGTTTGGTCCCATAGTAAAAGTTGTTCATAATGATGAGTACAATGACCCCTTAAAAGGATGCCCATGAATTCAATTTCATCCTTTAGAAGGTTAAGTTCCAACTTTTACTGACCCCGCCCCCCCCCCCCCAAATATTAAATAGATGATTGTATGATATGAATGTATCCGAACTGATGGAATGTAGCAACACGAAGGAAAGGAGAAAACAATGGAGGATGATGGAACAAAAGAAAAGACGTTCATTGTTAAAATATAAAATTGTATTTATTGTGTTTGATAGACAAGGTTACAAATTAAGGTCATTCAAACTGTTGTTTTATCTACTAATCCAAAATGTATGCAACATTTATTTCATTGTTTAGTTTTTGGGCCGATCACATTTATCTTGGAGCGTTTACTTGTAAATAGACAATAATGTG
The DNA here is from genome assembly GCA_945859645.1 of Amphipoea oculea. NCBI lineage: Eukaryota > Metazoa > Arthropoda > Insecta > Lepidoptera > Noctuidae > Amphipoea > Amphipoea oculea. The sequence goes on along the minus strand of OX243885.1, from coordinate 16,982,121 downwards.
AAAATATAAATGAATAACTATGTTTGGCAACAGACTAGTTTTGTAATGTCAATCCGGTTTAAAGGTCAATCGTCTCACGAAACTGGCTACAAACACTAGCTATAGTCATTTGGTTTTTCCTTAATAAGCTGTCAAACTAGTTGAAGTATTATCCTCAAAGATGTTATCCAAAAATGTTGTATAATTACATAGGTATAGTACCTATAGGTCTACCTACCAGAAACTCATGGCAAAAAAAAGAATAGTGATTTTCATATGGACTGACATTGCCATATAAAAAACTCAATTTTTTTTTGCCATGAGATTCTGGTACTTAGACCTATACCTTCTCACTTCATTTCGAGTGACTTTTGTTTTGATCTCTTATCCAGAAATTCTCGCCATAATTCCCGGTTACTCTTTATTATAATTATATACACAGCCAATGCTACTATGTTCAAAATACCTCCTAACTGCATTATAACAACAATGGTCCCTGGAACACGTACACCAAATATGGAAGTCATAAAAGGTAACCATATCACATTACTGAGTACAAAAATCAACGTAGCTATGTAAAAGCGCCGCCATTTGTTAAACGATGTACACACATCAAAAGTGTCTAGGGATCAACATATATTTTTGCAATAACTTTTCTCCTGATTGATATTAATTAAAATTTTCTTTAAGGATTCATCAAATAAAGTGTTTTCGTTTGTCACAGTAACGATAAACCAAGTCACCTTTGCATTAATAAAGAAATTTGCCATTTTCCTAATAAAGGGATTTTTGACATTTGAACCACTAACACAAAAGTTCGAAAAAAAGACTGAAATAACAGTTTTCTTTAAAATTTTATTGGGTAACTTAAACAATTAATAATCCGTGTTTCTACCGCGAACACTAACAACACAAGAACATCGGTTTGGCATACTCAAAATGAGTTCATCCAAATCACGCTGTGGAATGGCCGCCCATGTTCGTTGCAACAACAAAAAAAGGTCTTCTTGCGACTGGATACCCTCCATATTCGGCAGAGCTCTTCTCTGTAGCATATCCCATGCATGCTCAATCGGGTTCAAGTCTGGCGACTGAGCAGGCCAGGGCAGGACATTGATGTTAGCTGCGGCGAGAGTCTGTCTTACAACTCTTGCGGTGTGCGGTCGTGCATTATCATGCATTAACTGAAATAAGGGACCGATTTGCACTTGTACAGGAACGATGACGTCTGATACAATCGTCTCAGCATAAATTTGAGCGTTGAGGTTGCCTCTGATCCAAATCAACTCAGTTCTTCCGCCGATCCAAATACCCGCCCATACCATGATGGTTCCACCACTATAAGGATGGACTTCCTGGCAGGATTTTAATCGCTGTTGGCGTCCAGGGGTTCTCCAGTGTCGTATACGTCTTGTATCCGGTCTCATACCAAAACGAGACTCATCAGAAAAGCACACGAAACGCCATTGTTCTTCTGCCCAATTTCTGTGTTCAAGAGCCCATTGATATCGAATCCTACGATTGTGCATTGCTATAGGTGGTACCCGTAGCGGTCTTCGGGAATGAAGGTTCACTTCATGCAAGCGGTTTCTGACTGTTTGGTCGCTAATTAAGTTCCCTGAAGAGTGATGAAGCCTCAAGGCTAACATCATGGCGGTTATTGTTGGAGCTCTTCGAGTTAAGATTTGAATGTATCGGTCTTGTCTCCGTGTGGTGCAGCGATACCGTCCTCCATGGCGCTCAGCCACGGTACCAGTGCTTCGGTAACGCGTCCAAAGTCGACTGATAACACTCTGACTTGTATTCAGAGCTAAAGCCACAGTACGTTGCCGGGAACCAGCTTCTATCATTCCCACGGCTCTGAGCATTTCTTCCCTGCTTAAATGACGTCGCCGCTCCATAATAACGTTGGTTTTAATCAGTAGTAGGGAAACAGTAGCACTAATAATGTCTTCAATGCGTTGTATGTTTTTATAGGGAAAATATTGACAGCTGATTTTCATCTTTTACTCGAATTTGATTCACAGTTCCTGATTCAAATTATGAAATGCACCAAAAAGGATCCATATAAATTTATAAAATCATAAATTTATTACAAAGCCACATCTCAATCTCAAGAAATCCGCATAAAAATGCTTGATCCCTAGACACTTTTGATGTGTGTATTTACAGTAGCTTCACTAACGCGGCATAAAGAATATAATACTATTATATAAATAATAAAATTAATCAAGATAGGAGTTGCCAGCATTGATGTTTTGACACCAATCACTATATCTAATGTTTTTTTTGTTGTCTCTACAAAGATATTAACATAGAGCACAGGAACAAAAAGTAATAAGGTTGATATTAAAGGTAGACCCAAAGCAAATAGGCTACTCTGAAGGTACCTTCTAGGAATGTTAAGACGAAAAACTTTAACAAAATCAACGTAAAAAATGTAGCACAACACTACTAACCAACAATGATACGATATCACCAGAAACAGTTCTAAAACTGAGTCAAAAAAAAACAGGTTCACATTCTGGCGGAATTCGTTTGTTAGTTGATCAATTACGTGATAGAAAAACAAAAATATAACTTTCACTATAATTGCACTGAGGAGCACATAATTTCTGAAATGGCGAAACTTCTTGACTATGCACCACGATGTCACTCCATATAATAATATGGCCGCCACAAGATTCAGCACGAACAAAATCCAACGAACAATGTTCACCCCAGAATCACCAAGGAGGTCTTTTACGTGTTGTGGGCTGGTAGTACTGGTGTTGTTGTTGGCCATGGTGAGCGTCGCGTGCGCAGTCCGATGCGCTAGTGAGTAGTGACACGCGTCCTCTCAGTTACTCGCCGTAAACTGCTATGAAAGCGGATCAGTTATATGTATATCAATATTAAGAATAAGACAAGTATGCAAATCAATTTGAATTCACACTATTTTTTCGAACCATGAGAGCAGTGGTGGCCCAGTGGTATTGGCCGCGACTTATGAGTTAGGACTTAGGTTCAAACCCAGATAGGCGTTATACTTTGTGTAAATTATTGTATACTGAAGTGATTGGCAGAGGTGTATCCACTTAAATTACGCCAGTTATATTACGTGCAATTATAATGGACTAGCTTTGCCCGCGACTTCCTACGCGTGGGTTTCGGAAATTATCCATCGGGAACGTAGGTACTACTGGGATCGTAATATCTGATGTCCTTGCCCAGGCCACGGTCTATCCGTATGCTAAGGGGTTTGAAGATTTTTGTAAGGAGAATGGCCCTAAGGTCGGCCGCCATTTTGATTTTTTTTCAGAATCGCGGTGCACAACAAAAGTTATATATTTAGATAGAGGACACTTATACAAACAAAAAATGTAATATAACATAATATCCTAAAGCGTCAGGTTTCGGAGTTATTCATCGAAATATAAGTCGAAAACAACAAGGATTTTTTTGTTTTTTTCCCTCCAGGTAAGCATATTGAACTATTGAGGTAATAGAAACGTTATGAAACCTTTATGGAGAAGAAACAAATGAAGAATAGACATTTTTAAAATGAATAATTTAACACGGCAATTTATAGTTCGTTTTTTAATCCCAGAGACTAATCTGACAAGTGTAATGTCAAACTCCTATACTAAAAAACACGAAAACACAAAAGACTTAAATGTCAGATTAGACACACTAATGGGTACTGACACGCTTCAACTAAGTTCCGGAAACCGGATCATTATATTACTAACTAGCTTTTGCCTGCGATTTCGTCCGCGTAAAATTTTTTGTTCCCTCGACCCACCCCGTCGCATTGCATCGCCTGCCTGCGCTATTACTTCAATAATCAATACCCAATTCTTTATTGCATTCCACAATGTAGGCTTAGGTGGTAAATATTTGCCAAAAGAAACAATCATGGACCCTGTCGGGAACAGCAAAAGAAAGATATGTGGAGAAGAGGACTTACCATTTACGTATCTTATAATCTAACTTATTCTAAACACACTTTTACAAAACAATTAACTTATAATAATAATACTTTACCGTTTTGCTTATATACGTATGTGTTTTAAGGATTTATCGTTTAAATATTCGTTGACAGTATAATAATTAACACTTAACACACTACAACATACTACTGTGTCGTTAATGTTACTATGTTACTTGTTACTAATATTATAAAGGTGAAAGTTTGTGAGTGTGTGTGTGTGTGTTTATATGTTTGTTACTTCTTCACGCTCAAACGGCTGGACCGATTTAGATGAAATTTAGTATAGAGATAGCTTGAGTCCTGGGAAAGGACATAGGATAATTTTTATCCCGATATTCCCACGGGATCGACATTTAAGCGGGTGAAACCGCGGGGCGCAGCTAGTAGTATTATAAATTCGAAAGTAACTCTGTCTGTCTGTCTGTGTGTATGTTACCTTTTCACGCCTAAACCGCTGAACCGATTTAGGTGAAATTTGGTATAGAGATAGCTTTAGTCCCAGGAAAGGACATAGAATACTTTTTTTTACTCTTACGGCATTTATAGTTACTGCAGAGGTTGTGCGGGTTGTGCCACTTTTGTAAATAAAACAGGCCGGTCATAGTTGACGGCATCTGCTGTTCGAACGTTGTGTGTCATTGAATGAGATGAGGTTTAACGTGTAAAAATAAGTAGGGCTAATTTTATATAATTAATGTGAAAACTCCTAAAACAATATATAATGAAATCCTATAGGAGTTTCATTTGAATAATAAAAGCTCCCATCGTAGCTTAGCTTACTTAATTAGCTAGGATAATAGGCATTATGTGCAAATTGCACCGTGTAGGTAAAATAGTATGGTAACGCATACGTTAGGGAAAGGTTTGCTGCAACCCAAAAGTCATCGTTGCATTCCCGCACCGCACCGCAGTATTTTTAGCTTTATCACTAGAAATGCTATGCTATAAATGCTATAATCAGAAGTATTGGCCGCATAGATGACACAAAGGAATAGGTAACGAATTTATAGTCGGTGAAGAATAGCAATTGACCGTTGTTAGAGCGTTACCACACTGATTTGTTAGCGTGTTTCCAGCGAGGCGATTTGTGAACGTACTCTCCGCGGGTGCGAATCGAGGTAGCCACGACTACGCAACGTGGTCTCCGCGATTTCACAATATTGTAAACCCGCCTGTCTAGCTGTCTCTTGTTAATAAATAATGCCGTAACGTAAAATTGATGAGACATAGCCATGATATGCACATAGTGCCGCATCAACACTAGTCAAATCGACTTAAAAAGGAAATTCACTCAAAGTGATGAGATAACTTTAATTCCGGAAGTCGGTGTCTTAGGATCTGTATTTTAGTTTTTATACCACCGGCTTCCGGAATTAAAGTTATCATAATTTTGAGTGAATTTCCTTTTGAAGTCGATTTTATTTTTATTAAATTACTTTTTATTTCGTATTTTTTAGTTTTAAATAAAAACTGGAATATTTGTTTGTAATATGTACTTAGTTAGGTAATAGTTTTGGTGTAAATATTGCACTAGAATTTGACCAAGGTTACACCCGTAGCTCGTATCAATAAGCCAGGCCGTCACACTTACACGTATTAGTTCATATCTTGAAAATTACTGAATCGATTTTGATGACACTACTAGCATAGCAACTGGCACTGACACTACTAGCACAACAACAAAACACTACTAACAAGCAACTAGCATAGATACAACGAGCCGACATGAATCCTCGGGCAGTTGCCCGCCAGATACAACACCCGTCTGGTCGGAGGATCCTCCCTTTTCTATGGAGTGGAACTCTCTACCTGCGTCTGTTTTTCCGAGCGCGTACAACCTGAATCTCTTCAAAGTGAGAGTGAACAGGCTTCTTCTGGGTAAGCTCGCTCTATCGTCGACTTTGTCTCTGTCGCCTTTGACCTAGGCTAGAGTCGAGAGCAAGCCCATTTCAAATAAAAAAAAAAAGACGGGTTGCACTCCGGGAGTGCCGGCAGAAGTGAAAACTTGAATATAACGTTGAAATAAATCAATTATTAATTGAATTAATATAACTAAGTTTTTTTCACTATTTCTGCGTCACTTTTTTCATTAATCGATGTACTTTGTTCAATTTCCATTTTTTGAAACACTATATACACGAATTTTACGAATACACAGCAGTGTGGCTACTACACAGAGGGTCGAGCCATCAGCTGTCCATCCACGTCTACGTCAGCGTCCGCGTCCACCATCACATCACATCACCATCGCCATCGCCATCACCATCGCCATCACCATCGCCATCGCCATCGCCATCACCATCGCCATCGCCATCACCATCGCCATCGCTATCACCATCACCATCCATCCATCCATCCATCCATTAGCGTATCTCACTTGGTTCACTTCGGTTGGCGCCGCCGTAGAGAGAGATGGGGGGGGGTGGGGGAATCTCTCCTGACGGTCACGTGTCCTGACGCGATGCCCTGACGCGAGTTTAACATTTTTTACCCATTACAAAAAGTGTTCAACGCCGCTAAATAAGTTTTCACTTCAAAAAAAAACAAGAGTATGAGTGAACTTTACACCCTGTTCCTCACACCTCTATAAGACCGCTGATGACCGTTGGGCTAGACGTGTTCTTACATAGTCTACCCCTACGGTCATCGGTTCTACGGCGAATATGGCCGACCCATAAGCCGACCCCAACATAGGGAAAAGGCTAGGCAGGTGATGTCTAAACTTTTATCAAAAAGAGCTAAATTCCTAAATCAGTGATCATTACAATATTTTATAAGCCACCTCTCCCGAACCTGACCCCACTTCTCGACGCTTCAAATTATGCAAATGGGAATCAAACTTGTAACTTCCCCCCTACTACTTCACGTTTACGTTTCATCGGTTTTCAGAGGGTAAAAGTTTTAAAACAACGATCAGGAACGTTCAACACTTTTCTACAATATTTTGACGGCTTTAAGACTTGGTTCCGACGTGTAGACTTTATATCAGGCGAGAAAGGCAGTATTTTAGATCTTGCTCGGAATAATGGCTTTATAAGGGCCTTAAATAAAATCAATACAACTTAATAATTCTAATAATTTTTATTATTGATAAACAAAATGTAAATTAACCGGTCAAGCGGCGCGGTTCGCCGATCGGCGACGAAACAATAGAAAACCAATTGTGTCTCATTAGCGGAGCTTGACAGATTAATAATATTACATAAGAATGTGCTAAAACTACTTACTCTCAATTATATTCATGCCTTCTTAACTAACTTAAAATATCAAAACCTATTTTAGACATTAACATTAGTTTGTTAAAAAAAAAAAAAAAAAAAACGTGCGCGGTCCGGGCTTACCCTGCAAAAATAAATAAGTTCTTGAGCTGAAATACTAGTGGTCCTCACATGCAGCAGGATACTGTGATGCTAGAATCTACTTTGCTGTCATATGATAGAGTCTAATTGTATGTATCTAGCAGTAGCGAAGGGTGAATTTATGACAGAGGTAAGCCGGAGCAAAAAAAAATGCCAAAGAAATTTTTTATTATGAATTGACTACAGTGTGGTTATGTTCTGAATTTTCGAAGGGAAGCCGGTGGGAATCGAGTTGTATGGTACCTTCGCCACTGGTATCTAGCCACATGAGCGGCCTCCATCACACATAGTTAAAAAAAAAAATAGAAAGACTCTTATATTGTGATGACATACATAATTATTACTTAAATAACAGACTGATTACTTAACAAATGAAAGTTTTTATACGTGTTTACGTATAAGATTATACGTAGATTTTTAGGTGCGCTAGATGGGCCTTACAAAGGAATAAATAGTTGATTTTTGAAGTTTAATTAATAATAAGCCCTATGAATATTTTATATTTTACGATATGATTGTTACAGCTGATTATGTCAACAAGAGCCTTATTAACCTTTTAACCGCCGGACTTTATATCAGTTGTCGTGCCCCCATCGCCCGACAAAAAAAAAAAAAAACGAAAAATAAATACCGATGAAACGAGCTGTGATGATGTAATAATAATACATATTAAACGAGCTGTGTTATTTGGTCGTATATATACGACTCTGGCGGAATGGACACGAAAATATTTGTCGGATTTATCCGACGTTAAAAGGTTAAAAAGTCTGATTTCAGTTTAAAAACGTTTTTTATTTTTTTTTAGTCACAGAAAGCATTACTTTTCATATATTTCCTAGTAACAAATTCCTAAAAAATAGAAAGAAAGAAAGAAAAAGTATTTATTGCGACTCGTACAGGAAGATCACAAACTAAACTAAACACAGTAAAAAATAAAAACCAAGTTATGTAAAAAAAAAGTAACAAAAAGAAAAATGAGACAGAAACTCCTGTACGAGGCCAAAAGGCTCCTATCTCAGCATGATGCTGCGACATTAAAAAAATAAATGTCGCAGCGCTGAATTACATACATTTCACAGGAAATGTGTGTATTAAAGAATCTTTGAAACATTATTTTACACATTTCCTAAGTAGGCTCGGAATTGCATATATTTCCTAGGAATTATGTACAATTCCTGGGTTTCATACATTTCCGGTAACATATACATAAAGAACCAAAGCATCGTGACATTATGTTTTAAGTAGATTTAATAACCTCACTTAATTGGTAAAGTTGTTGTCATAATTAAGCTGTCCTTGCACAATAACTAGTTAAACTGAATATTAAGGTAGACAGATAAAGAAAGAAAATGATTAGTAAAACAAATTATTGTTATAAATTTATTTTTTTATAATTAAAGAGTTTTATGAAGCCTGATTAATTAGGTTGGTGTTAGAATTTTTTATGTTTGACTATCTAAAATGATTAAAATGAAGATTTCTTTTTTAATTAAATGAAATTAAATATCATTTATTTCAGGCAATTATTAAACCCATGCCATACAGACACATACTCTTAAATACTATAGGCATCAACATAATAAAATTCACATAAAATAACATAATAACAACACAATAACACAGATAGAATATTAAAATACATAAATACAATAACTAAAAATATATATTAAAAGTCTTTTACCTCTCTTACAAGATGGACGACACGGTACACAGCTTTTACAATTTCATTCCTACTCAGGGTTACCCTTGTGTAGAATGACACTCTGAGCATACTTAGCAGCTTTTTTAACATAATTTTATAATTCCGACTTTGATGATATATTATTATATTATTATATTATCCAGAACAAAAAATTAATCACCTATTACATTATCAGAAACTTTTCGACTGCACCAGAATAAACGCGTAACAGCAACGCAGCGAAAATTTAAGTAATATCACATTGCGAAACAAAAAAAAAACAATAGTTACAAGAAAAAAAAACTCAAAAGTAACATTAACGATAAAAAAAAACCAAAATATTTCTGTAAAATATTTTTTTATCAATAACTCAAAAACGGTACCTGTCTAACACTTAATATTAATTAGACTATCTACAAAAAAATTATCTTTTAAACGACATAAAAAAACAAACTTCTATTCGGTGTAGTCCGCGGGGCAATTGCGTAACACATTATCAATCGCAATCGGTTTCATTTTGACGGTTCAACAATATTCATTGCGTTATTTACGTGTTGAGCAGACAAATTTTTCGAACTTATGAAGCAATGGATTAGCAATTTGCTTCAAAATGATTCAGATTCCAATTGATAGTGTGTTACGCAATTAGGGTGCCGTTCAGTATGTTTCCATCATTTATATTATTGCACTTACACCGCAATAGCTCAGTACGTAATTCGGCGACATACCGTGCGCGTGACTCATAATCCCATATCGATCACCATTCATCCTAGTGTAAATTAATCTTAATCTTATATTTGTAGAAACAGACAATACAGTGAATTTATTAACCTTAAACTGACTGTCATGATGTCATCTTTTATCTCATCCTTTATCTCTATCTTAACCCAACCGCGAACATTGGTCTTTTGGGCCTTTGGTGTTTAAAATTGCGGCTTTTTGGGATGTTATATAAATTGAATCTTTTAAATCTCATTCTTTTCTTTTTTTTCTTTGTTGTAGTTGTTATATTTCCGTATTTTGTCAAATTTGCTATCACAAGAGCTGTGTATTCCCTTGATGTCATATTTTTTTTACCATACAAAGGGTAACTCCTATTTTTCACACGAGGTCTGTATATCGATTTGTAAGTCGCATAATTATAAAGTTTCGGAAATTTATTACTATACACGTTAGCGTATTTACGTGCCTTTAATGGGTCTATAGCTTTAACAGTTCTCCCGTAAGCCGCTACGCTGTATTTTAATGCAGCTTCAAATTCGATTTCAACGAAGAATTGCATTTCTATGAATTGTGGTCCGCTATAACACGCGGGAGTCATGGTGGGGCCTATGCAATAGCGTGATAGGCGCAATTTCGGCGTTTTATGCGTATTTTTGTGCCTGTAGTCCGCTCTGAGTACTATGCAGCTGTATTCGACATCCGCGATTATTGTTAACTGAAAGAAAAACAAGTCGAAGATAGAGCATACGAAAATAATTAAGTAGGTACGTTTGCACATTGCTCTAATGAGCATCATTATTTCAAACTAGCTGCGCCCCGCGGTTTCACCCGTAGAAGTTTCGATCCCGTGGGAATATCGGGATAGGAAGTAGCCTATATTATTATGTTAATCCAGAGTGTCAGCTACCTCCATATAAAATTTTACCAAAATTGGTCCAGCCGTTTGAGCGTGTTGAAGTAACAAACATATAAACACACAGACACACTCACAAGCTTTCGCCTTTATAATATTAGTGTGATAAACATATTACAAGCATTTTTGTATTGTCAAGGAGTCCATCAGTTAGAAGGTGAAGCTAGTTCCCATTGAGAAGAACGGGGCAAGATATTATACGACATATACGACACGACACGTTGCTGTAGTGTAAATCTGACCTGACGCACTCCTGGATATACACATACATTTTGATTTGTAAGACAAATATGGTGGTAATGCCGTCAGTCTCTTGGGTACATTACCAGTCGAAAGCGGATGAATTTTTCGACGCTATATTTTAGTTTGAGTTAATTTTGTTAATTAAGGATATATGTATTATTCCAAAGCAAATAATATGACAAAAATTGGAAGACAATGTTCAGACCTACTTGAACATAAATTATATGAAATATGTGTGCATACACACGGGTGGCACGCATCAAGGGCAGAGGCAACTGCAGCCGTAGACACGACTACAGCTGCCGTCGACGGTTCTTTATTGTGTTCCCTAAGTTTTAAGCTATTGCATAGTTTTTAACGCGGGCTTTGAGCACGGCGACCGAATCAAGAAATTCCGTTACGAAAATAAACCTAACACCCTCCACTCCGACCGTCACAGCGGTGCGGCGTTGAAAGCCGTGCATCGTCTAACGTCAACAATAAAATACCTTGTGATATATTGCAATTAAATGAAAGAAAATTTAAAACTCACATTAAACGTACACTTTGTAAACAAGCATACTATAAATTAGAAGATTATATCCAAGATAAGAACGCTTGGAAACATGCTGGTCCTGCTCCATAGGACAATCTAGATTCTAGACAAAATCAAACTGGTTGCTAATTTAATTGTAATTTTTTTTTTTATTCGTTTTTACATTCATTACTCACACCCTGACTTATTACATGTATTTTTTTTTAAAATTAAATTCGTTTTGCTTGTGCCATGTTTGTAAATATGTGAGCACCATGTATCTATCAGATAATTAATTTATATGTCATGGTTTCATTTTTAATTCTTTTACCTATTGTGGTATAGTAATTTTATTTTAGGTGTATCGTCCTCACATGTAATATATTCACATGCAAAATATTGTAAAATATTTTAAAAGAGTAACGGTGGAGTTTCTTGCCCATTCTTCTCCATACGAAAACTACCTTTTGGAATGGGCGACTAGAATCAATTCTATTTTATAAGATAATTTTTGACGTTTAAAAGTGCCATTTATGTGCCTATTTGAAATAAATGCTTTGACTTTGACTTTGACGTCGTTTCAGTTCGGCAGATTTCGGCACGTTGTTTGTGTGCGTGTGACTAGACGTATGCGTGTAGACTAAATAAATAAAATAATTGATTGATTAATTAATTGATTGCATAAATATTATAATTGCATAAGTTTATAAAAAATGCTATGCAATAGCTTTACCGCGGCAGTCCCCGAGTGCCACACGTATTTTTTTTATCCATAATCTAAAGTGCCATATTTTTTTTGTCCTAATCATCATTTGTCCGAATGATAAGTTCCCCAAACTTATACTCACATATTGGAGCCGATTCTGTTGTTCACAAACTAAACTAAATTTAAGGTCAATGCATCTTTTTCTTTCTATTTCATTAAGAAAAGGACAGAAGATAAATATTAGTTTAGTCTTGTCAAAATAAGGTACTCCATAGACAAGTTTAGATGCGATTAAAAACTTGCCTACTAAAAATACGTCAATTTACGTCAGGCGTTGTCTAATTTGACAGGACTAAACTAATATGTATCTTCTGTCCTTCTCTTAATGAAATAGAAAGAAAAAGATGCACTGAACTTAAATTTAGTTTAGTTTGTGAACAAGGGAATCGGCGCCAATATCACATGCCATAAAATTGAAATCCCTAAGTCCAATATGCCCTAAATTTTTTTGTCATAACGTTTTCAACAGCATTTTTATATCTAACACAATCTGTCTTGACTGTTTTTATAACTTTTTTTTTTAATACATGGTAAGTGGAATTTTCATTGCTTCATAATAAGTAACTAACTAGATACTAAAATAAATGACTAACTAACTTACAATACAAATATATAAAAAAAAAATTAAGGGCATTTGTCGAAGTATTATTTTATAACTTACGTTAAAATAATATTTGCTGGTGACATCTCTTAAATGTATTGGGTAAGGAAAGCGATTGATTTCGGAAGACTCCGTGTAAAGTTCTCGTTTCATTTCATACTCGTCGCAAATACCAAACTTTTGAATATTGGATATTGCTGAAAACAATAGAATGCGTTAAGCCGGGTCCAGACATGTATCATTTGCCCGATCCGATCACCGTATCCGTTTCTGCGTATTGTATCAAGCCCCGTATCAAGTTGTGGACGCCTCCGATTTGCTCCGTATCCGTATCTTCACAATAGTCATGATCGCGTATCAAATTGCCCAGTTCAGTTTCTGCTCTTCTTCAGTTTCTTTTCTTTATAGGCCTCGATAAATTTAATAACATTTTCATTGTTCCAATTCATTGTTTTTACTTCACGGCAAGGACTGAAAATGATGCGCACGTGCAACCGACCGAGCGTCGCGAGTGACGCGTCCAGACTGACCCACGTCCGTATCTGTATCACCTTTGATGATCGGACAAAAACCGACACGACATGGGACGGGCTGTATCATAACGGCGTATCGAGATCGCGTATCATGATACGCGTATCATTACCCGTCCACATATGCGATCATGATACGCGTCGACGATACGGATACGGTGATCGGATCGGGCAAATGATACATGTCTGGACCCGGCTTTAGTTATTTTTACCCAACTGCACCCAAATTGCATAACACACTTTCAATTAGGGGCTGTCCATTAATCACGTGACGTTTTTTTTATGGCATTTTTTAACCCCCCCTCCCTCTTGGTGATACATGGTGAGGTTTAAGACTACCCCCCCCCTCCCCTATATCACGTGTATTTTTTAGTATCTACAAAGAATCTTAATTTTTTTTTTAATATTGATAAAATACAGGTATAAGTTTCATCTAATTTTATTATAGAAAATTAAAGACTACAATATTAACTAACCTGACATTTAACCCCCTTATTCATAAAACTTATCAAACCTATTTTAGTTAAAATGGGGTTTGTCTCTTTCTTACACACAGAAATGACAACGTGACAGATAAAGACAAACGTTCTATAAACCTGTTTTAGCTAAAATAGAGATAAAATAGGATTATGAATAAGGGGGTAAGTCTTTTGTGTTTTCGTTTTTTTTTAGTGTAGAATTTGGCATTATATTTGTCAGATTAGTCTCTGGGATTAAAAAAGGAACTATAAATTGCGGTGTTTAATTATTTCTTTAAAAAATGCCTATTCTTCTTTTGTTTCTTCTCCATAAAGGTTTCATAACGTTTCTATTACCTCAATAGTTCAATATGCTTACCTAGAGGAAAAAAAAAATCTTGTTGTTTTCGACTTATATTTTGGTGAATAACTCCGAAACCTGACGCTTTAGGATATTATGTTATATTAAATTTTTTGTTTGTATAAGTGTCCCTATCTAAATATATAACTTTTGTTGTGCACCGCGATTTTGAAAAAAATCAAAATGGCGGCCAATACCTTCAAACCCATAGATATAGAATTCCGTAGATTGGTAATGTCAACAATCAAACGAGACCAAAAACCATTGATCTAAGTATGCGTAAAATGTAAGTGTGTGCGTAATACATATATCTATATTTTATTTTGTTTGTTACAATAAGTACTTAAATATAATCTATTTTTCTAAGATTATGCATTTGTATGAAGCTACCTATCTTAGCTGTCGATATCAACAAAAATTAGGCTATCGCATCACTAAAAAGTGAGGTTATAACTCCTTCGTATTTCTCTATTTGTTATTTCTTAAATACGGTGGTTTTAGGCATGCTAATTCATCTAAATCGTAAGTATAATAATGTTCTCATCATATTTTGCTTATAGCCGGCTTATTAGTGCATTGTTAATGCAGAAATAACGATCAAAACACATTGTAAAATTACTGGTGAAACGAGTAATCCTGGGGGTTTTTCTTTTTGGAAGATTCACATCCTGGTACTGCACAAGAAACCATCGTATTATGGTTATTTAATCACAGGTTATCACTCTAGTTCGCTTAAATAATTGCCGAAACGCTCACGTAAACAGTCACCGGGGCCGGTATGGGCCGGTAGCAAATACGTGTTTGGCCCTGTTAACAGCATCACTTTCTCTCTCTTTCTAACACAGCAAAGTTCCGTTAAAGCGGGAGCTCTCATTCACTCTCATGCCCAATCTACGGAATTCTATATCTATGTTCAAACCCCTTTTATTGCATCCATAATATACACATACAGGTGGTAATTATAAATCAATGGAAGCAATTATGGATTCTGTCGGGCACAGCAACATTTTAAGTAAGTAGGGGGGAGGTAGAGCGCTTTTATGGTTTTTCTAATTATTAAATACTAGCTTCAGCCCGCGACTTCGTTCGCGTGAAACTTCTTGTTTCCCCCGAGCTACCCCGTCGTATCGCATCACCCGCCCGCGTTCTTTGTTACTTTTTTTCTTTTTGCTCGGCTCCTGAGAGTCATAGCGTGATGTTAAATAGCCTATAGCCTTCCTCAAGAATTGGGCTATCAAATGTAAGAAGAATTTTTCAAATCCGACTGGTAGTTCCAGAGATTACCCCCTACATACAAACTTACAAACAAATTTTACCTCTTTAAGTCTTAAGTTATTAAATACGAACAGTGACATTTTGCGAAAGTGACGTTCTGCGTCAAGACCCTTTTGAACTGCTAGATTTTGTGTATATTTGTTTCATAGAAAAAAATATTAAGGATATCATAAAATGTGTTCTCACCAAGCCCTAAAAACAATAAGGCTTATCTTTTGGTATAGCTTTTACATGGTTTAGATGTCATCTCTTCAAGGTACAGACAGCGTCAGAGAAAAGGAACCCCCTTTGGTTACTTACCAAAGGGGGTTCCTTTTCTCTGACGCTCTCCGTACCTACACGTTTTAAATAGCGATTTAGTGTCATTTTTATGATTTTTTTTATCGAGCCAATTATTTAAATTCAAATTTCTATCATCACACAGCGCTTGACAATATGTTCAATTTTCCTAAAATATATATTTCTTTTTGCGCCCGTGGTTAAATAATAACAGCCGCACAGGTCAATCGATCAGGTTAAGCTACGCTTGCCGCGGTTGGTCTGTGGATGGGTGACCATCTTTACATACCGAGACCCCTCCGTGCCTCGGAAAGTACGTTAAGCCGTTGATCCCGGCTGTCATTCGTGGATCTTTGACTGTCATTACGGGTAGTCAGAAGCCCGAAAGTCTGACAACCAGTCTTACCAAAAGGGGTATCGTTGGGTATCGTATTACCCAGTAACTGGGTTGTGGAGGTCAGATAGGCAGTCGCTCCATGTAAAATACTGGTATTCAGCTGCATCCGGTTAGACTGGAAGCCGACCCCAACATAATTGGGAAAAGGCTAGGCAGATGATGATGATATTTCTTTTTGCGCAAAATTGATATTTTGCTAGATTTACAGAGGTTTAAAAAAGTTAAAAAGTAGGTACTGCAACCTTGCCTTAAGTATACGTCGCGCAACGAGTTATGAGCGCTGACCTTGAAGAAAACAGACGCCACAAACCCTTATGCCTTAGTAATAAGGGTTCGTTTCGCTTGTTTTTTTTCAAGGTCAACGCTCATAACTCGTTGCGCGACGTACAGTATTAATACACGGCGTTTAGGACTAAGGGCGATTTCGCACTACTTCCGATCCGAATCCAAACCGAATCCGAGAAATGCCGATCCGAAGTGACCGTAGTCCTATTTGTATAAGGGGTTGCGCACTAAAGTTCGTTTTTTAATCCCAGAGACAAATCTGACAGGTGTAATATCAAAATTCTATACTAAAAAAACGCAAACACAAAAGACTTAAATGTCAGATTAGTCTCTGGGATTAAAAAATGAACTATACATCCGAATTCTATCCGTCAGAATTTAGAACGATTTCCAATTCGGATTGATTTCTCGGATTCGGATCGGACGTAGTGCGAAACCGCTCTAAGTCACACGTATCGTAATGTACAGACAGCACATCAAGCTACCCAAATCTGTCAAATTTCTTTGATAGATTTTCAACTTTACTGCAAAGTAATAAGGTTCATATTCAATTGGGAAAATTTGACAAATTGGGGTAGGTTGATGTGCTGGCCTCTGTACTATATTCAATGTGTCTGTCTGTCAAAGAAACAGTTAAGACTAAAACTATTAATCATTATAACATCTCACATCTTCGCAACACGATGTAGTTTGGCGCTACTTTGGTGACGGCCGGTCTGCCGATCCTCTCAATGCTGCGCCGCACCCACTCGCGGTACATGCCATAGTCTAGGAACCTGGCAGGGGCCTCACAACCTGGCCCGTACACTCCGAAGCCCAGCTGAAAAATATCAGTCATTACCAAAAATCTGTTTTTAGGCTTAAAAGATGATGTTTACAAGACACAGAATTAATGAAAGTTAATTGATTGCCGATATACCAGAATTCAGAAATTCGCTCTTAGCGATAAGACCGCCCATTGTGTCACCCATTGTAAAGTTTCTATATTTATGTCTGTAATTTATATGGTGTACATAATAAAGAGTAAGTATTCTATTCTAGCAAGAAAGAAAAGAAAGAAAATACGTTTATTTGCGGTAAACATGACGCAAAAAAGAACATAAACTTAAAAAAAAAAAAAAAAGAAGGTAAGTACGGGAAACATGCGTCACATCGACGCAAAACGGCTATCGCTCAGCATAATGCTGCGACCCTATGCAAGACAGAGCCCCACCGCTGGTTTTCCGCGACAGCCGGCGCTGACGTAATGCCGTCGTCTGGTGCAGCACACAATTATTATAACACTACCGGCACAGCGTACTCAAAGAAAAATAATTTAATTTAAGTGTGATTTATAGAATAATACATGATATAATTCTAAGCTGCTACGAGAATATCATCCTCAATAAACGTTTTATAATACTTAATTACTCACATTTAGAGCTCTGTAGCTCCTGAAGTACTAAATTAAAATTGTTATAATAAGAAATACTCTCCTTGGTGAGACCTTTCCATTGGTATATGTGTCTTATTGCTATTGGGCTTTAGGGCAGATTTGCCCAGTGTCCTTTAGCACACGGATTGACAATGAAGTGGGTTGGGACAGATGATACTTTTACCCCGATATTATGTTCCTGGTCCTGCTGGGTAAATTCCAACCTCCAAGCGGCTGACGCTGCGGGCACAATCTATAACTACTTTTAATATTATGAATGTAAAAGTAACTGTATGTCTACCTGTCATCTTCAGCTGAACGGAATTGGATGAATTGTAGGACACGAATCGATCATGACCTAGGATAGGACATGGGAGTAATTAGAGATAGTGTTACAATTACAGATATAGATACACCTAGATAACGCAAGAGCTACTACTTCGCGTGCCAAAAATCGCATCAGCTTACGTTCGAAAATCATAAGCTGCCACTCTCGCGCTCAGTCCTGCGTACTGCTGGCTGGGTGAGCGTGAGCGAGAGCGCGAGCTTGTGACGTCATAGTAGGTAGTCAAAAAGTGGCACGCTTAGTTACACAGTTCGTGATGCTTGCGTTATCTAGGTCTATCTATATCTGTGGTTACAATACCAGGCTCCAGCGATTGTGCACTTTTGCCACAAGGATTGCCCCACTCCGCCAGACGCAGTACCCCTTCGTGACACTCCTTGCACAAGCGGTGTAGGTTGGCCACATCGTGTCTATGTCCAGCTGGGAAAAGAAAACTTCATATATGGAGGCAGTTATTTTAGTTTATAGAGGTATGAAGAACAGGGTGGAAAGTTTCTTATCTTCCATAGAAAAGAGAGGATCCTCCGACCAGACGGGAGTTGAGTCTGGTGGGATACTGCCCAACGATTGAGGTCGGGACGTTGTATATATGCTAGTCGCGCGGTAAATTCTGCTTGCGCGATGCAGGATTTTTGCTTCTCGTTAGTAGGTAGTAAAAAAATGGCACGCTTGGTAAAAACCACGAAATGCAAGCAAGCAAAAAATACAGATATAAATAAAAAAGTAATTTAAAAAAATTATATCGACCAAAAAGAAATCAACTCAAAATTATTCGGAAGTCTGTGTCTTGCGCGATCTGTATGTTAGTTTTAGTTTTTTGCTACCGACTTCCGAAATTAAAGTTATTTCATAACATTGAGTTAATTTCTTTTTGAAGTAGATTTAATTTTTTTTAATTACTTACTTTTTTACTATATCTGTTGTTTTTATCTGTATTTTTTGCTTGCTTGCGTTTCGTGGTTTTTAACAAGCGTGCTTTTTTTTACTACCTACAATGACGTCACAAGCAATGGGGAAATCAAATCGACTCAAAGACGCCGTCGCGTTCAGCATCCGTTTCGCCCCACCCCCGGGGCCTAGCGCTAGCGCTCACGCTCACCCAGCCAGCAGTACACAGGACTGACATAATAAGAGTGATATTATAGTGCACAAATGTGTGCGCAGTCACAGGTGTACTCTTCTCTCACAATAGTCCGAAGGGACGGCAATCCGACAGGACCGGAGAGAGAACAGGCGCAGGACCAAGGCGACACGTGTGCACCGAGATACGGGGCTATCGCACTGCCAACATCCTAAGTGCTTGCTGTTACTAAGAAAGTCCTGATGGAAAAATCCAATAACATTTTGCTTGACTTAGGGTCTCCAAATATTTATCGACGCGGAATCGGCTAACACCGGTCAAAAAAGCCTTTATGTCTACGTAATAAGGGTGTTACTAATACCACAGAATACTTAAAGTACTACGTACAAAAAGGCCACTCCATTCCCCGCACTAACATCAGTTACCGCACCTCACCCCGCACTTTGGCGTATTCGTCGCAGTTCTTTAACAAGAGCGCTCGCAAACACAAGTACCTCACGCACACATTCATACGTATACAAACGTCATTTTTTAATGTAGTAGTAGTAGGTAATTATTTTGCGAGCGTTGTATGGAGTGTCCGGGGTGTGCTAATACCATTCGCATCGGCTCGGCTCGGATGACGCGTCGCTACGCCGGCCGACGGCGAAACGAGCCGTTTGTCGATTAGCTCGGCGATAAGTCGAGTAGTTTGGTGATACGCACTGGGCTTAAGCCGATTCCGCGTCGATAAATGTGGGGACACCCTTAAGCCGATTCTGCGTTGATAAATGTGGGGAGACCCATACCTAAGGCTCGAACCCAGGATCTTACGTTCAGCGGTCGCACTTACAACCACGTGACCAACGAAGAGATATATAAAAAACTACTAGAGATTTTAGATATAAAAGTTATATTAACCTCTGCCCGCCTGTAATAAGTCTTGCACTCCTCCGTTGAAACGAACATCATCTTGTGTATCGTCATCTTGGATCGATTACAATCTAGAAAATATAAGATAAAATGGAAATATCAATAATTATATTTTAGTGCTTGGCCAGACTGCAAACGCGGGCGCGGGGCGGGCGCGGCGCGGAGTACTCAAACATAAGAACTTCATAGTGGGTACGCGGCGCGGTGAGCAGCGCGTGCTGCTTGACGCGGGAAGCGCGCGGGCAACTCACGCTATAGCTCGTTCATACAAGTGGCCGCAGTGAGTGCGCGGGCGGCCCGCGCTGGGACCGGGTTCTCAAACTAGTTCGAGCTTTTTTCTAGTAAAAATTTCATCCATATTATATTTTGACAAACACTGGACAGGACAACACTCAGAAGGAAGCCGCGCTCGACTGCGGACAGGCAGATCGCGCGCGTTCTCGCACCCGCGCTGCTCCCCGCCCCACGCTGCCAGTGTGGCCAAGCACTTAAGGTTTCATCGCCAAAAAGAGGGTCGAAAAGCTGAGTTTTTTTTAAGTCGCTGTTACTAAGACTTGTGTGTAAGTACTTTATATTTGAGATCTGAAATAAAGTATATGAGTTATTAATTGTACGCCTACAAGAAGTCTTTTACAGCCTGGCTTTGTTCATCATCATTTTCCACAGCGTGACGTCACCCACTGCTAGGCCTCTCTCTTTTTGTGCCGATCCCCACATTCCTGTGCCATTCTCATCCAAGTTCTACCCTCTTTTTATGGATGGGAACCCTCCCGCTCTGGGTGGAGCGGAAAGGGAGTGTCAGACTCTTACTGACTAAAACCCACCCGTGTTCCTTCCTTAGCCCTTTATGTTCCGGGGTAGCGGTAACCCTTTCAGACAATCCCGCACGGGGCAGGCTTCGGCCCTAACAGGCCCCTTCCTTTATGCTGACATCTCTTTTAGGCGCGCGTGGAACTCATACGCGCCGTCCGGCACGGGCCTGGTCCTGATCGGACGGTGAGCTAATCCAAGTTCTACCCTGGCTTTATTAATCTTTAATATTAGACTCATCATCTCTCTCATTAGATTGAATAATCAGACATATCACACATTATTCATACACCTCATTCTATATATTATCATATTCACATCAAATCACAAACCCCACATTCACATCACAACATACATCACATTCATATCACAACACACAATACTGTAACTTCACACACACCACTTCACGTCACAACACACATCTCACATCACGCTACACGTCACGCTTAAATTAGTTACCTATACCATTGTTAAGGAAGAGCGGAGCCTTCTAACACAGGCTTTATCTGCCTAAAAGGAGACTTAGAATACAAATTTGTAACTATTTGCGGATTTGTGACAATAAACAATTTTTTTATTTATTTTTATTTATTTATACTTGCCTGGTTCAATTTTTAACATCGTCATTGGCAGTAGGGGGTTTAGACAAATTAACTCGACTCCTTCAACAAGAACTAGAATAACTAAGAATCTGCGTTCTTCTAACAATCTTCTCCTACTCTGTCCTTCTCATACTTCTTACTTTGTTCATTCTTCCTTTCATATTCAGTCCATTCTTCTTTGGATTGGACGGCCCCCAGTCGGTCAAAAAATCAAAATCAAACGTCATTTATTCAAACTAGGCTGAGAATCAGCTCTTTTCGAATGTCAAAATTACAAAAGGGAGGTCCCCCAAAACGCCCGCCCTTCACCACTTCCTAGTGTTTTCGCTGGGGAGAAGAAGTGGCGGAACAAACTCCCCAGCAGCATGGTCTCTCAGAATGCCTACCTTCAGAAAACACCTTGGCATAGAACACCTGCTTGAAGGGCACCTCTCTTGGAGGTGGACAAATGGGACGCAACTCTGAAACGATGTGTTACAATTAATATCTTTATGAAATACCACGACACCAACTAATTTAAACAGAGAATCTTTTATGATTTAGTAGTGTTTTCCAGCTTGAGGGGTGGCTAAGTAATAACCTTAGTACAGTTAATACTTTAGTAGATGACGGGGGCTCGTTCGCTCGCATTGCTCGCTCACTTGAGCCCCCGTCATCTCCTTCAAACCTACCCAGTCTGAGTCGGGGTGCCCCAAGTCCCGAGCTCGCTTCGCTCGCTCTTGCATCCTAAGTTCTCAATGCGTTTTACTATGTCGAGATAGATGAATATACAGAATATTTAAAATATATTTGGCATGGTAACATTAGGTACAGCACCGGAACGTGTAATGCCCGACATTTCATAACCCTGCCGAATCCTTTGCTCTGCATTCGTTCGTAGTTTGCTTTGGAAATGACGAGCATAATGTATACAGAGAATACCTGTATTGAAATACAATTTGCTCTTTAGTGTAACGAGCACAAAGCGGTCCAGTACAAGCTATGGATGGGTAATATACAGTCTGGCATTACACGGCCGGGTATACAGGGTGTTACGGAAAGGGTATATCAATACAAACGGGTTGAAGAGTGTATCTGGTCAAGAATCTCTGTACAAAATTTCAGCTCAAAAGCATTAACTTGAAAATGCTTAATATTTTTTTATTTCGACATCACGGCGCTGCACTGGCGCGCGGCGGCGTGATGTGCGTGTACTAGGCGCACAAACACACTACAGATAATGGATAATGACCCTCGTAGTGCGGTGACACGTTTGTTATGATTTCAATTAATAAACTATCGAAATAAAAAAATATTAAGCATTTTCAAAGTTACTGCTTTTGAGCTGAAATTTTGTACAGAGATTCTAGACCAGATACACTCTTCAACCCGTTTGTATTGATATACCCTTTCCGTAACACCCTGTATTTAGTAGTACGTAATCACGCAACGCTAGGTCCTAAATATAGCCGATTAAGATACCTCAACTCGGGTATATTTAGTAGTTAGAAATTTCGAGACCCTTATGCTAATTATACCCGACCAAAACCCTACGGGGAGTTTCCACAAGGTACATTTAGTAAAGACACGGTGACATCGACGCCTCTGCCACCTTGTATATCGTCGGCTTCTTGCAAGAACTCATTAACTGCAAAAAATCACTAAATACGTTTTTATCTATAGTGGACTTCTTTTGACACATTCTACAAAAGGCAAAAACTCACTAATTTCTATCTAGTCTAGTCTAGGAGGATAATATGGGCAAATCAACATAACCACTAACTAAATCTAACTAAAATACCGTTTATCTCAGAATAGTGAGTATGTCACATAATGACTTCTTGCAATAAGCCGACGATATGTAGGTTCTCTAACATTTCATAGTTTACTAACATAGTTTTAAGTAATAAGTTTGAATTTCGTAGTATTTTTCGAAAACAAAACTATGAATTCCAAAAAATATAAGTCAATATTGTGCATTGGTAAATATCTATACCTACTAAAAAAGTAGTGCACCCTTCACTGTGCGTGGTCCAACACACACTTGACCTGTATTTAAAGGCATTTATCACAGATTGTTTTAATGGAATGGCCGGAAATAAAGAACTTATTACTTTACAACAATAGGTACCTCTTCCGCCTGCAGCACTTGCCAAAAATAGGCAAGATGGAGCGAAAACTAGAGAGGACCTATCACCACGTTTGTCGTATTCAATCAGTTTTGACTCCAGGATATTCTTACCTGTTTTCACGAGGTCGGTTTCCAGCTGAATCAAAGCTATTGCACTAAAGGTGCCTCTGGAATAGTCAGGATGGAAATTATAGTCGCGAATGCTGATCTCTGGCCCAGTACTGCAGTTGTGACCGATGACCACACGCGCTCTAGCCCTGAAATATGGTAAACACAGAGGCGTAAAATCAATTAAGTCAGGCACTTCTGCGTTGTTAAGGAAATATGGAATATCATAATGGAATGGCATATAGTATTAGCCTGTAGTAAAAATATAGAGCACTAGCTGCGCCCCGCGGTTTCACCCGCGTAAATGTCGATCCAGTAAGAATATCGGCATAAACAGTAGCCTATATGTTAATCCAGGGTGTCAGCTACCTCCATACAAAATTTTATCAAAATTGGTCCAGCCGTTTGAGCGAGAAGATGTAACAAACATATAAACACACACACACTCACAAACTTTCGCCTTTATAATATTAATATATAAATATATATAGTGTGATATACAGGGTGAATTTTACAGGTGGGTGTGGATGGCCAAATTCTAAACTATGAGGAATAGCGAAAAGTACCCAAAGGAGTCGCGGGCTCGATTTTGATGAAAACTAAAACTGCATCATTGGATTTTTGAAAAATCTATTGATTTTTCAAAAATCCAATGATGCAGTTTTAGTTTTCTAGCCAGGAATCGAACCTGTTGATTTTGAAAAAAAAAACACACACTGTATTATTACTCCTTTCGATAGTGTCGCTAATAAGGATCAAATTCTGGGAAGTAATGACATACGGCAAACTTAAGGAAAATGTTGAATTTTAATAAACTTCTTATTTTAAAGTAAGTATTCATACTACATTACGTACCCTGTTCGAAATGATGCTCAATATTTTTATTAACACACCCGCAGCGCAGTCACCTTAACAACATTATGTTCTAAATTCAAATTTCTATTACGATCTTTGGAAAATATTCTAATGGAATCAATAATATTGTAATGCTGAATGCAGTACAATCCTTGAGACATCGAATCCAGCTATGTATTGAAAACAATGGTCATCATTTTGAACAATTAATCAGTTAAGGTTTAGTAGGTAGGTAAAATAACCCGGGCCCGGCTAAATAATAACAGCCGCAAAGGTCAATCCATCAGGTTAAGCTACACTTGCGGCGGTTGGTCTGTGGATGGGTGACCATCTTAACATACCGAGACCCCTTCATGCTTCGGAAAGGACGTTAAGCCGTTGGTCCCGGCTGTCATTCCTGGATCTTTGACAGTCGTTACGGGTATTTAGAAGCTCGAAGGTCTGACAACCAGTCTTAACAAGGGGAAGGGGTATCGTAACACACGAAAATGGCAGATAGGTAGGGTCGTCTGCTACCTACCCAGCCCAAAAAAATAAAAATACCTAGGCCCCATAGTTTTTTTTTTAATTTTTCATAGCCGATTTTACTATTTGCACCAAACAATAATTTTAGATAAATCTACCAATAGTCGAGACAAAAACAAAAAAATGTATTGCCAGTTTCGTCTACCCTACATAAAGTTATAGGCCTTCAAAGTTTTAAGACTCATGAATTTCGGTAATAAAAAAAAAAACTATGGGGCCTGGGTATTTTTTTTTTGGGTTGGGTAGGTAGCAGATAACCCCATATATCTGCCATTTTCGTGTGTTTAACGTTCTGCCGAACACCCTGTATATTAAAATAAAAAACCGGTCAAGTGCGAATCGGACTCGCGCACCGAGGGTTCCGTATTTTGTAGGTTTGTAAATATGTACTTTGTCACGGGAAATTTAAATTTTAATAATAATAATGTAGTAGCAAAAAGGTAAGCAGTGATTACCGCTTTACTTTTACCTGAAGTCATCTTTAGGCAGTTTGTCAATATCAAGCGCTGACGCAAGCGCTATCTGCCTTGTAACGAGCACCACTGCAGTTGTGAACCTTTTATTATCTAAATGAAAAGCAATTTAACGTCAATAATTTGGCTAGTGACTTTACTAGAGGCGAAAAAGGCACTATAGTCTATTCCGAAACTATCTGATAAATTGTAAACAAACTCTGTTTTCGAATTCTTACACAATCACTCACTACAGGGGATTATAAACACGTTCACATGTACACCTATACAAGTTTTCAAGGTATATCTCACCACTTTTCCAACAATAACTGTTTTTGTATTTGAAAAATCATCAACGAAAATTAAGGTTATAATAACCTCAATAAATTGTCAAATGAAAAACATATTTAACGTAATTGAAAATTAGAATTTCTGGTTTAAGTATTCAAATAATCAAATCAAAGCAGTCAATTTGTAAGTGGCACTATCAATTTTCATCTAAAGGTACGTTTTCTGATCTTTGCTTACATTTTCATCAGATACTTTTCGAACAGATCATAGAGAGAGCTTTGCTCGGGAAGGCTCGAGAAGATCTACAGGAGAACCATGAAAACTTATATGTCCCGAAGAATTGCCAAACTTAAGGGGTAGTAAAGGCTTTGCTAGCAGTACGGATCGCTATACAGGGAAATTTTTTATCACCATCCAAATTTTTACAGGGTGTTCTACCCATGAATATGAACAACTTTCACTATGAGACCAACTCTGAAATCACGAAAAAAAAGTCAGCTGTTTCATACATTTTGATCAAGTAGGTATTGAACTTTTGTATGAAACAGCTGATTTTTTTTTTAAAAATATCCCTGTATGTCCCGAAGAATTGCCAAACTTAAGTGGTAGTGAAGACACTGCTAGCAGTATAGATCGCCACATAGTTCCAAAATGGCGACTGCGTACTGAAAGGCGAAGCGTGGCTAGGTTTCCCAGAAGGTAGAAGCTCTTAGCCGGTGTTTTTACGATGTTTATCTACACCTATGCTATAAATCCTCTATAAAAGTTTTTGAAACAGTTAGGTTATTGCCAACATTAAAACAACCGGTGTCATAGTAACCATAATATCATCCAAATGAGCGTTATTACGTTTTACTAAATTTCATTATGCAACTCGTTTTCAAAAAAAGAACATTGTCATCCACGCGCGCATCACTACCACAGCGCCTAAATTAAAAAAAGAACTTATAGGTTATTCGAATTCACGTCGTATCCCGCCGGCCGCCATTTTTTTTTTGTTCGATATTAGTATTGCAAAAAACTGTTGCAGAACCTTTTTTTAGAGGATTCATATCATGGGTGTAGATAAAGTCTTGTATGCAATAAAGGTATTAAAACAGTTGCATAAATAACTATTGTCACTTACTGTGAGGATAGTACAGGACTCCAAGCCATGGATAGGTCTCGATTCTAGCAATGCCCTCGTATACATGTTCATCTGGAGAATTGTCGATACCACAAGACGAAGACATTACTGAAAACAATAATTTATCTATACATATAATAAAATCGTAGGAAAGTCAAAACGGTACATTGAATATTTTTTAAAAGAATACTTGGGGCGTGATCTAGAATCGATATCGAAGCCAAAAATATAGTTTTTAGAATTTTTGTCTGTTTGTCTGTTTGTCTGTATGTATGTCCGGGATAAACTCAAAAAGTACTGCATGGATTTACTTCAAATTTTGCATGAATATTACTAAGAGGTCGGGTCAACATATAGGCTACATATTATCACGCTATCACCTATGGGGGAGGAGCTGTGAATCTTTATTTTTCTTACGCATTCTGTGACAGCGTGTAATCTAACGACGCATATTTAAATGTTGTTTTTCAGTAAGCCATGCTATTATCTAGCTTTACACTATAAAAACTACGCCATTTAAGTAACTTGGGCAGAAAAACATAGTTTAATGAATTTTAGTAGTATGATCACGCCATCTATGAGATTTCATAAAAATCAAATCAAGTTACATGTTGACACTTTTTGAAAATTAATAATTTAAATTTGATCATGTTGGCGAGGTTAGTAGTTAGTTATTCTTAAAATTCATAGATGGCAATGTGCATTTTCTACATAAAAGTTGTATCGTATAGTTCGTTTTGACAAATTCAAGTTCCAACAAAACCCTTAAAATCTTGAGCAGAGTTGAGGACGACAATTAAAAAAAAATGCGGTGTTAAGTATTACAAAAAAGTTATGTTTCTACTGGAGACGAAGTCGGAGTAACTGGTGAACGCGTGCTGAACACCTGTCTCAGTTCAGTTCACTTCAAGATGTGGTCATTTCTATCGGCGGCAATCCACTGATCGAATATGGGTTACCAGCTCCCCAATTATCACCGCATCAAGACCGTGTAAATCGGGAGCATAACGCTGAGACAAATTACGATCCGGGCGAAATGACCATGTCGCTTTGTTCTCTTCAGAGCAAAAACAAATTTATGACACCGTCCTTGAAAGCGTTGGGAAAAAACCAGTGTCAAATGTTTTTCTTGGAATGCGTCTGGTGGAACAGGAAAAACATTTGTTACCACTTGCATACTTGCAGAGGTCAGCAGGCAAGGCAAAATTGCTATTGCTGTAGCGTCGTCGGGAATCGCTGCCACACTGCTTCCGAGTGGCAAGACAGCACATGCCATGTTTAAAATTCCTATCGATTTAGAGAGCGCCGAAACGCCTGTTTGTGGTGTGTCACGTAACAGCGATAAGGGACACGTGCTCAAGGATTGCTCTTTGATCGTATGGGATGAGTGTACGATGGCCAATAGGAAGGCAGTTGAGGCCGTGGACGGAACCCTGCAGGACATCCGCAGGAACGAACATTTGATGCGTCGTATCACAGCTGTTCTGTTCAGTGGCGATTTCCGGCAAACGCTTCCCGTGGTGACACGGGGATCGAGGGCTGACGAGGTGAATGCTTCTTTGAAATTATCTTCGTTGTGGTCACGAGTTCGTACGCTGCGCTTGACCATTAATATGAGAGCTCGGCTCGGCGGCAATGCACGTGCTCAAGAATTCTCCAATGTCCTTCTAAATCTTGGCGAAGGCACTCTACCAGAAGAGAGAGGTGGACAGGTGGTGCTTCCAGAGTCTCTCGGTAGAGTGGTATCCAGCTTAGAAGAACTCATTTGCTGTGTGTACGGGGACATCAGTCGTATACTGCACCTGCAGAATTCTTGGGTGTGTGAGCGGGCCATTTTGACGTCCAAAAATGATCAGGCTGCAGCAATTAACGAATGCATTCTCTCGGAAATTGAGGGGAATGAAGTGGTCTACACCTCGATAAACACTGTTGTCGAGCAAGATGACGCCACACATTATCCCGTGGAATTTCTGAACTCCCTGTCAGCAAGTGGACTTCCACCATCAAGCTGTAGGTCGGTGTCCCGATTATGCTTCTTCGGAACCTATCTCCTCTGAAGTTGTGTAACGGGACCCACCCTAAAGTTATTTCGCTCTACAGACACACCAATGAGGCGGAAATTCTTACGGGTTGTGGCGTTGGCGAGGCAGTATTTATACCACGCATTCCCCTCATACCTCATATCTTCCCGTTCCAGTTCAAGCGCGTACAGTTCCCCGTGAGTGTTTGCTTCGCGATAACCATCAATAGAAGCAGACACTGAGGGCAGCGGGTGTCGACCTCAGGACGAGTTGCTTCTCACACGGACAACTGTACGTCGCTTGCTCCCGCGTCACCAGTCCTGACTCTCTTTACATTTTGGCTCCTGGCACCATAACTACCAACGTTGTTTATAGGGAAGTGTTTTAAGGTATGATGCCTTTGTACGTATTTTTACTCTTTTGTGTCCTGGAATGTATTCCTGCATTGTTTTCTCTATTTCCTTCAGTCACATCCCCCACACCACACTGAACTCAGCAGGACTCCCATATAACTCTCTTCACTTGCTTCGCTTGCAAAAAAAACTTATATTTTAATGCTATTTTAAAAGTTGTTTACTTATAATGCTATAGCGACACTGGCATCTTAGGTATTTTTGGTGCTGTAGAGCCTTCAGGCAGACGACGTCGCGGGCAGCAGCTAGTAGTTAATAAGAGTAGTTGCTCACAAAACACATAACATCACGCCTTATTTCTCTGGAGGGTTAGGCAGAGGAGTACCTAAAGAACACTCACATTTCGCCAGTAACATTTGGATAGTAATAAAAGCTCCGACAAAAAATAAGAATTGCCCTTACTTAAAATATTAAATCTACTGCCTAAAATACTAACTTTCCGACTACTTTTGTCCGAATAAAAATGACGAAACGACCGAATGAGATACTGAAATCTTCGAAAAATAAACATGACTGTTTATTGCTATAATACTTTTCTACCAGCTTAAATTACGTTATAATATATACCTAGGTAAAGGTAGGTATTCGTATTCTCATTCGCTCGCTCTTGCATCCTATGTCTATTTCTATGTACAGGGTTTAAAGTAACCTAACCAAACCGAACCTCGGGGTGTCCTTCGCTCACTCTTGCATCCTAAGTCGACGTAGCCCCGCGTATATATTTAATATGATTATTGTTACAAAATCTCTGTTGTCGGTAACTTAGTAATTTTGTCGGAGGTTCAGCATTTTATTCAAAAGTTTAGTTTTGTTATTCGAAGATTCATTTTTTTTAGTCGGCCGCAGATCGCTGGAGATTAATTTGTTCAATTCAGCCCTTTCACCCACTACAGAAAATCTAAACAAATCACTTACCTCTACTTAAACATGAAGAGAAACAAAGCCAAGTACAAAGGATAAACATGGTAATCCGAATCCAATCCAGACTATCACAATCTATTGGACTCTGGCACACAACACATCATGAACATATCCTCAATAAAAATAGCTCACTCGATGGCAAAAAACACTGTCTACATTGAAAGCAACAGAACCAACAAGCAACTGCAATAAGAAATACAGATACATGTTATTTTATTAATTACAATGTAAATACAATTTGTTTGTTTGTTTGATAAAAAAAAAAACAGTAAAAATATTCAACGACTTATAATAATACAAACAATCTGGAGTGTGTTTTGTTATGAGTTGCGTCATAACTGACATAGTTTGCATTTTTTTGTGTTGACGCGTTTAGCTAAGCATCAGTCAATAATGTTTCCACTGCTGGGACACAGTCCTCCTCTCGGTGAGACGGAGTGGGCCGTACGTAACCTACGACGTGGGCCCAGTGCGGGTTGGTAGATGTCATGTCTTCAAAATTTTTGGTCCTAGGCCATGTTTCCTCCCGAGCGGGAGACAGAAGCCGCCTCCTCTCTCCCCTCCCGCAGGAGACGCACCGGGCTCCCGAGAAGGGCGCAAAACGATCTGCGACCTCCATGAGAGGTGGCCTGCGGTCGGCGGACTAGGGGCGTCCGTCGTCCGACCAGACAGGCCCGAGTTCGCGCAATGTTCCACGCGCGCCACTCGAGAGTGGGTGCGGCCATTATAGGAATGGGCGCACGGGGAGGTGGGACCCGCTGAGGAACAGCGGGTCGAGGCCTGTCGGGGGAGCGGTGAATGCTTATGCGAATCCCGCACCCCTGGCCATAGGTAGAGGTGGAACACCGCGGTGGTTTTAGCCGGTAAGAGTCCGGCATGCCCCTCTGTCACCCCCACGATAGAGGAAGTCCATGAGGATTTCCACCGCGAGAAAAAAAAATAATTAAAAGGCCATGTTTTGCTTCATTGTTTTGAGAGCAGTAGTGATGAGATAACTTATACAAAGTAAAGCGCCTGTCTGGATTCGAATCTAAGACGCGACCGCTACCTCTGGGCTACCACTGCTCCAAGGCATTGACGCGTTTGTACTTGATAAAGCTGTTTCAAAACAATTCGCTTGCAATTTGACTTTTGAATTTTCCTCGGTATTCAGATTCAATTTTCAAAAGAAAAAAATGATTTTATTTGCGGCAAACATGACGCATAAAAAAACACAAACAAAATAACAATTTGGGAGAAAAAATGCGTCACATCTACGCAAAACGGCCATCGCTCAGCATAATGCTAAGACCCTATGCGAGACAGAGCCCAGCGCTAGTTTTCAGCGGCAGCCAGCGTTGACGTGGTGACGTCAGCCAGTTCAGCATACGATTAGATATAAATAAAAAACAACAATCAAAATAAGAAATAAAATATATATTACAAAAAGATGGCATGAACATGAAATCCATACTCCATAGGTACTAATATTATAAATTCGAAAGTAACTCTGTCTGTCTGTCTGTCTGTCTGTATGTAGCCTTTTCACGCCTAAACCGCTGAACCGATTTAGATGAAATTTGGTATAGAGATAGTTTGAGTCCCGGGAAAGGACATGGCATACCTTTTATCCCGATATTCCCACGGGATCGAGACTTATGCGGGTGAAACCGCGAGACGCAGCTAGTATAATATGAAATGGTATCATTCCGGGCAACGACTCACGCGCCGCGCCGCCGCCGGTTGTTAATAATCTGTGCGCGCGCGCAACTGTCACAAAGCTATAGATTTGACGTTTTGACATACTGCTGAACGTAATAATTAGCAATAACATGGTAAATCTGTGTCAATTCACATTTAATTTATGCTTACTCAAATTACGAGGCAGGTTCCTAAGTTACAACTGTTAAGGAATCTTGGGCTTTGGGAGTTTGGGCCCGTAACAACTGTCGAAGATCTACGAATGACAACCGGGATCAATGGCTTAACTTGCTTTCCAAGGCACGGAGAGTCTCGATATGTAATAGTCTCCCATCCATGAACATACCGCGGCAAGCTACGCTAACCTGCGATCGACCCGTGCGGCTTACTTAGCCACGAGCCCCTCTGACTATGAAATGAGAATGTTGTCTGTTATAATCAGCCTATAACGTTCCCACTGCTGGGACACAGGCCTCCTCTCAGTGAGAGGGTGGGCCGTAATCCACCACGCAGGCCCAGTGCGGGTTGGTGGATGTCACATGTCTTCGAATTTTTGGTTCTAGGACATGCCGGTTTCCTCACGATGTTTTCCTTCGCCGTTTTGAGAACAGTGGTGATGAAATAATTTACACAAAGTAAAGTGCCTGTCTGGGTTCGAACCTACGGCCTACAACTCGTAAGTCGTGTCTGTTACCACTGGGCCACCACTGCTCTCAATGTTGTCTGCCAGGCCATAATGACCGCTGCAAAAGTCGTGTTTCTCGTAGAGATCATTCAGATGCCCGAGCTTAGCAGAGATAATGTACGAGCTACTACGTTTGTAAGTATATACAACACCATAATGAACTTTTATGATCTTAATAACAAAGTTTTGATGTTTGTACTGAACTTTGCTTAGTATTGAGAGAGATGTAATAACGCAGATGTTTGCAAAAGTACTAGTATGTTTAAGGTTGCTATTGAACCCATTGATCGGTAGTATTGTGGCGACATCTACATCGCCACATAGAAACTACGCATTACAATCACGTTACGTAAAATCCTGCATCGCGCAAGCAAAGTTTACCGCGCAACTAGCATATATACACAACGTTCCGACATCAATCGTTGGACAGTTGCCTACCAGACACGACACCCGTCTGCTCGGAGGATTCTCCCTGTTCTATAGAGGATGAGTGAACTTTACACCCTGTTCCTCATACCTTATAGAGGTATATTGCTCGATAGGAGCAGTAGTGGCCTAATGGTAACGGCCGCGACTTACGAGCTGTAGATCATAGGTTCGAACCCCGACAGGCGCTTTACTTTGTGCAAATTATTTCATCACCGCTGCTCTCAAAACGGTGAAGGAAAATAATGTGAGGAAACTAGCATATCGCATGTCCTGCACCCGAAAATTCGAAGACATGTGACATCTACCAACCCGCACAGGGTCCGCGTGGTGGATTAATGGCCCACTTCATTCTTTAAACCCTTTATACAGAAATGGGTGACCCGCAAAGCGGGGCTCCGTCGACGTAGGATGCAAGAGCGAGCGAGCACCTAGGTGTACCCGGCTAAAACTAGGTGTAGCCGCACTTCGGCTATTAGCCGTAACATACCCATCTTGTTCAACCATTGTAGATTTTTTTTTTTAAGTGGACCTATTGTATGTGTCTGTTCTGTGACTTAACACAGAACAATATTACAAGCAACATAAGTACTAAATCATGTTAGCTTTTGGAAAGTTTTTTTTTTCCGTAAACAATTTCAGAAATAGCTTCCGAATATAATTTTGGTTTATTTATTCAGTGAACATTACTTGCGATGATTGTGTGTGTATAAGATAATACTTTAATGATTAAGAGCACTTATATTATTACTGTGTTTTAATGTACATTCATTTGTATCCAGAAGGTTTCAATTTTATATCTTCCAACAATTATTGTTTGAATAACAATAACAACTCCAAGTAGAGCTACACGATAACTGACAAATATGTGCACTGACTGGCAGCCCAGTCAGTGCACATATTTGTCAGTTATCGTGACAACCCAAGAAGAAGAAGTGAAGGACCCATACAGGTTTAAGTGGGCCTGTGCGCACTTAAATCTGTATGGGTCCTTCCTCAAAAGAAGATGTCAAACAATAACCCGCATCCTCATATGTCCTGGCCAAGATTTATACAGGAAGTTTTTTTTTATCACCATCCCAATTTTTTACAGGGTGTTCTAACCATGAATATTGATGTGCTGGCGTCTGTACAAGGAGAGGTTTTCGTCTAGTCAGCTCGAAAATTCAGACGAAAATAAACGTTACATTACTTAAAATAAATGTTCTTGTATATCGATTTTATTCAATTTCGAGCGGCCATTGTTGTTTACATCTCTGGCAAATTTAGCGCGGGCGGACCTTAGGATCTGACGTTTCATAAGTGCCCATGTAGGTTTATGTAGAATATTTATTATCAAATATTTTAAATTTGAATTTACGTAAGCCATGTATTAGTATTCTATCAAATTATGATTAGTAAATTTTCCACTACAGTGCAAAAAGCATATTAAATTTTAATAAAGTGAATCTCCAGCAATAAAATTAAACTCTATGAAATATTCCTTTTATATTAAATCGGGTTTTGTAATACACTGCAGTGTAGCTAGTTGTAAATGAAGTCATAAAGTCAAAAACAAAAGAAATAAAGTCCAGAAATATGATATTATTAAAGTGTTTTGTAGAAACTGCTGTAGCTGTATAACCGCTCTTTTTAACCGACTTTACAAAAAGGAGGTTCTGTATTCGACCCGTATGTATGTATATTTGTATGTCCGCGATTTTCTCAAAAACTAATGAACCAATTTTGATAATTCTTTCACTAATGTGATCTACATACTTTCAGAAAGGTTTTTATTATTTATAATACATTAGGTAATTATTCTTATGTACGAAGTTATATGCATAAATGTACTGCATCTTCGGTATTTTTATGCGAATTTTGATGATTATTCTAGTGGTGTCTTCTATTCTTCAATGCACTTGTGTTAATTGAATTTGTGTGGGGTAGGTAAAACTAAAATGTGAAAAATAAAAACTTTTTTACAAAAAAAAAAACAACCGACTTAGGTAAAAAAAAAAACACTACAAAATGATAAATAACTTTGATTTCGGAAGTCGGTGTCAAAACGCGAAAATGCGCAACCAACGCCACCGACTTCCGAAATTAAAGTTATTTATCACTTTGTAGTGTTTTTTTTTTTAAGTCGGTTGTTTTTTTTTTGTAAAAAAGTTTTTTAGTTAGAAAATTGTACTTTCTGTAGCGCTATTTACGTCGCTACGGGTCGTCAGAGGACTAAAAAGTCTGCCAATCTTACCAAGGGGTATCATGTTACCCAGTAACTGGGTTGTGGAGGTCAGATAGGCAGTCGCTCCATGTAATTTACTGGTAAGCAGCTGCTTCCAGTACTACTTACACTTATACTTACACGACGACTTATAGAGGTACTAGCGGCGCCCCGCGGTTTCACCCGCGTAAATGTCGATCCCGTGGGAATATCGAGATAAAAAGTAGCCTATATGTTAATCCAGAGTGTCAGCTACCTCCATACTAAATTTTATCAAAATTGGTCTAACCGTTTGAGCGTGAAGAAGTAACAAACATATAAACACACCCCCACACACATACACACACACATTCACAAACTTTCGCCTTTATAATATTAGTGTGATAAGGAACACGGAGTAAAGTTCACTCATCCTCCATAGAAAAGAGTGGATCCTCCGACCAGACTGGTGTTGTGTCTGGTGGGCCACTGCCTGAAGATTGATGTCGAGACGTTGTATATGTATATGCTAGTCGCTCGGTAAACTCTGCTTGCGCGATGCAGGATTTTTACGTGACGTCATTGTAATGTGTAGTTCGCATGTGTTATAGATGCCGCCACATCACTCACCTCTGGAGACTCGAGGTCGATAGTGGGCTGAGATGTGTATTTTGAGACAGGCCTGATGGTCTAGTGGTTAGTGACCCTGACTGCTATGCCGGAGGTCGTGGGTTCGATTCCCACCCAGGACAAATGTTTGTGTGATGAGCACGATCATTTGTTCTGTGTCTGGGTGTAATTTATCTATAATATGTATGTATTTAGAAATATATAAGTATATTTATCAGTTGTCTAGCACCCTAACACAAGCTCTGCTTAGCTTGGGACTAGATGGCGTTGTGTGATAGTTGTGGAATATTATTATTATTATATTATTTTGCGATGCCACCACAGAGTGGAAGCCAACCTCAATATAATTGTGAAAAGGCTAAACAGATTGATTTTATTAGAAGACTACCGCAAACGCGATGAAAATAGCATAATATCGAACGTAATTAGAAACAAACTAAAGTCGGCGACCATTTCAGCAAATAGGTATTTCATAATTATAGCGAGCCGCCATGCCAATTTACAACCAGCTGAATTGTAAAATGGATTCGAATATTCTGCTAATGGCGGATTTGATGCTCGTTCAGAACTCTGTTCAATTTAATTGTAACTTCGTTAATGTTTCAATGCTTTTCTATTCGTAGGTATTGTAGCGAAATGAAACGGAAAGACACTTCACTGACAAACACGTTTAATTTTTTGAAATAAAAAAAATCGAAATCAGAATTAGGAAAAAATATAAAAATACAAAAAAAGAAAAAAACTAAATATGAAAACTTGTCACATGGGTTAATCAGGAACTATTGCATAACATTTTACATTTTAGTGGTTAGTATCAAAAAAATATAAAATTTAGGTTTTCAATACAACGCGACGGGGCTTATTAAAAGTTAACTATGAAATAACTTAGGAGTGTGTACCTTATAAAATATTTTTTTTAAAAAAGGTGATAGATAATGCTACGTGACGTGATATGAGTCGGTTGCAACCAGATCCGTAAAACGAAGACGTAACTTTTGTTGAGAATAGGTACGACTAAGTGTATTCAAAGTTTTAAATAATGCGATATTTAAATATTTTAAATTAACAGATTTTAAAATAAGAAAGGCTAAATCTACTACTGGAAAAAAAAACAACTTAAAAATCTCCCATATCTTGTCCAAAACCTTCGCGGTGACGTAGAAGCTCTGCCAGTTGTTCCAATACCTCACTTGCTGACCTCTGAGATATTATATGAAGAGGATGTCCGCAGCGCAGCGCGGAGCCGCAGATAAAAGTTAATATGTAGGTGGGTGGATGGAGCCGAATAAATCGGCTCGCAGAAAATTCGGACTTCTATCTGGGGCAAAAATTATCACCATAAGAATCCCGAGTTGCAAGCAGATCTCATAAAACCCCAAAAAAACGTACAATTATACATACCAGTCAATAGGATTCGATCCAGTCAATAGGAATATAGGTAGTCTTCCGTCGAAGAAGTGGGGAAACCCCGAATCAAATAATTAACAGCAAGATAGACATGCACGATCCAATTAAGATTTGTTGATTTCCATAATAAATTTAGGTGTTTCTTTCCCAATCAATAAAAAATTCCGGACGTCGTATCAGAGACTATGTAGACAAGTGAAGTCTGTCACCAGGAAAAAATCTCATGTCACGTAAAAGAAATTATTTCAAA
This sequence comes from Amphipoea oculea, assembly GCA_945859645.1. Taxonomy (NCBI): domain Eukaryota; kingdom Metazoa; phylum Arthropoda; class Insecta; order Lepidoptera; family Noctuidae; genus Amphipoea; species Amphipoea oculea. Next base: position 16,944,534 of record OX243885.1, on the reverse strand, counting down.
ATTATTATGAAAATAAAGGTTTTCGATAGGGCCAGTACAAAAAGAGGTCGATTATAATGTTGAAGAAGGACGAATGGCGAAAATAATCATCATGCAGTAACTACTAATGCTGCAGTATGTATATGTATAACTGTTTGCATATTAGAGAATTATTCTAACTAAACTAGCTTTTGCACGTGGCTTCGCCCGCGTTAATGTTAGATATTATCCCACGTAATTTGCCCCCTTAGACTGATTCTACATAAACGCTGAAACAAGAATCTTATTTTTTTAAGCAAAAGCATAAATTTGAATTTTGATATGTCTAACTAAAGAAATGCTGGGTCTCCCATACACACTTTCATCCCCTATCACACTTTCCGGGATTATTTTTGAGACATAAAGTAGCCTATGTCCTTCCCCAGGATGCCAGCTATCAACTTGCCTTTTATCGATAGCGAATCGAGCGCTCGGCGCATCCTGGACAGTCACACCCAACACCATATTTGACTGGCCAATTCTTCCCTTGCGGTGGTAGGGCTAACGCCCGCCTGGTTTGCGCCCACCCTCCCACCGGAGTCCGGCGTCAAGCAGCTTGCTGTGTTCCGACGATGCGTGGGAGTTCTAGTGCCTTAGGCATCTTCTGGGCACGCTCGTTCTGTCATAGACCTCATCCATTGCTTTCCATCAGGCGTGATCGAGGTCAAGAGCGTGCCCATCCAGCAATAAAATAAAAAATAAAAAAAACTGTCACTCGTTATTTCTACTTATAATATAGAAGGTTTTAGATCAAATGAGCAACTTATTCCACTATCCAATAACATTTCCAAGGTACAGAGCAAGCCACATCACTTGGACCTTGAGAGTCGAGATGAAGCCCCTTGTACTGAGTGGGGTCGTCGCGGCTCAGACTCCAGACAATTGTGTTATGTGATTATAAGCTTAAGTTCGATGCAAACGAGACATAATAGTCGGTGGCTGCATTTTCCCCCACAATCAATCTGCCTCGCCTTTTCCTAACTATGTAGGAGTTGGCTTCCAGTCTAACCGGATGCTGCTGAGTATCAGTATTTTACGTAGACCGACTGCTTATCTACCCTCCATAACCCATTTACTGGGTAATACGATACCCCTTGGTCAGACTGGTTGTCAGACTTTCGGGTTTCCGACTATCACTAACGACTGTCAAAAATCTATTAATGACACCCGGGGCTAACGGCTTTACTTGCTTTCTGAATAGTCACCCATCTGCGAACCGACAACGGCAAGCGTAGCCTCAACTCAAACTCAAAGCATTTATTTCAATTAAACCATGTACAGGCACTTTTGGATTGTTAAAATTAAATAGTCAGTCAGTTAGTCAGAAAGTTGAAGCTAGTTACCCATTCCAAAACGTAGATCTCTATGAAGAAGAACGGGCAAGAAACTCCAAGGACACTATTTTAAATCAATCATCATCTTCCTGCCCCTATCCCATGTTACTTGAGGTCGACCCAACACGTTTTCTTCTTCCATTCTCCCCTGTCAACCGTCACGCTTTCATTCACTCCCTTCTCTTTCCTATCATTCCTCACACAATCCATCCATCTTTTCTTCAGCCTTCCTCTCCCTCTCCATCCATCAACATGTATATTCATGACTATCTTAAATCAATATATACCATTTTGTGTAGTAGATAAGGTCTATAATTGTATTGCTAGCTTGAAAACTGCGCGCCGCGTCACGTCGCGGTGTGAACTAACACACTGCATTCACTGACGTCACTCAAAGCCATCGTATGCTTTGATTGAAAACTTTAATAAACTGTTAGGGTGATTAGTGCGTTGCGCTGCGTTGTATCGTCGCTGCGTCGTCGCTGCGTCGTTTTCCATATATTTTTTATGACATGCCCCATTAGACCGTTGCGTCGTCGTCGCCCACGACCTTTCAACGAATCGACGGACAAGAGACAAGGCGGGAGGGAGGGTGTAACACTGCGTTGTCGGAGCTCCGCTGCGGCGACGGACAGTGATCCCTGCTAGAGGAGGAAACTAGACGAGCGTAACGACAATTTTAATGGAGATATCCAGAATCTTCTATGGTTTTTACGTTTATTTCGGCGGTGGCGTAATAAAAGCAACAGAAGAACGCGTTTGTATCTATCCATTGCGAAGGCTAAACTGAGACGCAGCTGTGACGGCGTGCATACCCTCTTGCGTTGCGTCGTCGCAGCGTCATCGCAACGCAGGTGTGGCATACAATGCGTTGTTCCGTTGCGACGACGCGACGCAACGCAGCGCAACGCACTAATGGGGTCTCACTCTTATAAGTGGCTAGTCCAGGGCATAGTATATCCCTGCATGCATTGTGCCTGTTTGTCCAATAAACATATTTAAAGTTTCACGCTGAGAATATTCGTCTCATCAACGATTTTATCGGACGACTAAAAGTCGTTCGTCTGTAATCCTCGTAACGATCCCCTTGTCAAGGTATTTAGGTCTCAAGTAAACTGATTATTTCCATCAAGATCTAAGATCTATAGTTGACGTCTAATTGGCGATACTGTGGTAAATGTACATTTATAGTCTAAAATGTATATTTTAGACTATAAATGTACATCAACTTACGAGTTACTTACGAGTTGTAGGTCGTAGGTTCGAACCCAGACAGGGGCATTACTTTGTGTAAATTATTTCATCACCACTGCTCTCAAAACGGCGAAGGAAAACATCGTGAGGAAACCGCCATGTCCTAGAACCGAAAATTCGAAGACATGACATCTATCAACCCGCACTGGGCCCGTGTGGTGGATTACAGCCCACTGCCTCTCGAAGAGAGGAGGCCTGTGTCCCAGCAGTGGGCATTATAGGCTGATTATGTTATGTAAGCTATTGAGAGTGGACATTATAGTCATAGTTGCTTTTGGCTGCCTTAATTATCCATTTCTTTTCTTCATTTCAAAACTTCATAATGAGCCTTGTCTTTTACGAACTATGTCGGGGTCGGCTTCCAGTCTAACCGGATGCAGCTGAATACCAGTATTTTACATGGAGTGACTGCCTATCTGACCTCCGCAACAGTTACTGGGTAATACGATACCCCTTGGTACGACTGGTTGTCAGATATTCGGGCTTCTGACGACTCGTAACGCCTGTCAAAGATCCACAAATGATAGCCGGCATCAACGACTTAACGTGCTTTCCGAGACACGGCCCCTCCGTGCTTCGTAGTATGTAAAGATGGTCACCCATCCACGGACAAACCTCGGCAAGTGTAGCTTATCCTGATCGATCCACCCGTGCGGCTGTTATAACTTAGCCATAAGCCCCTCATTCTTCAGAAAAACATGATACCTTAGATACGCGAAAAACAAGAAAACGTTACAAACTAAACTCGTAAATTTTCCGCGCTATTTCCACACCACGTTGACATTCTCATTCGCACCGTTCACTCATTCATTATTCAATGGTTCACTCAGACCGAGACCCAACATCCCAGTTTTAACCCCACAGGGTTACACGACTATAATGCTGCTAAATTCTAAATGACCGTTTCGACTTTGAGTGAACTTCGAAATTCGACTGTTTTAAATTATTCACGTTAAATTGCCTACGCAGTAGCTGTGGAGGTGTGTGGTTGTACAGGTAAATAATATATAAGACCGAAGCGTTGAGAGCCGTGTTTGGCAACACTTAATTTGATTGCCATGTGATTTTATGGTGAGCGCTATTTTTTCGAAACGCTTGCGAATGATAGTTCGTTAATGTGGCTTTTTAACGGTTAAGTGCTTTGAGTTAGCTTTCGGTTTGTTCAATAAATAAACATTGGATTTTAAAGGCCGCTGCGCACTTGTAACACCCGACGCCATCCCACGCTTACTTATTGGCTAAATGACGAAAATAGCTCAACGAGACGAAAAATGTGGCCAATGAGTAAGCTTCATTGATGTCACGTAACGTGGCGTGTTATAAGTCTGTTTCCGCCTTAAACGTTTTACTTTGGTATGAGCAATGCATTTGTCATATTGTTATTGTCAATGGGTCCCTTTTAATGGCAAGCGACATCGTGGCAGGCCCAGACGGAGATGGCGGGATGAGCTGGACTCCTTCAACAAGAACTGGTCCTTAGCAGCTTTCAACAGAGAGAAGTGGAAAGAGAGTAGGGAGGCCTTTGCCCTGCAGTGGGACGTCACAGGCTAATAATTATGCATTTGTCATAATGTAAATGGGTTTCAGTCGGATATAAAATTTCTGGCCTATTTCTTGGCCAAAGAATTAGCATCGCCATGCAACGTGACAATGCTGCCAGATTTTTGGGCACTGTTCCTGTTGACAGCAATGCGGACGATTTTTTGATACCCTATGATTCTTTTTTCATAATATACATGTACAATTATATAAAATATACTAGCTGCTGCCCGCGACGTCGTCTGCGTGAAGACAGTACCAAAAATACCTAAGATTAGTGTCGCTATAGCATTATAAGTAAACAACTTTTAAAATAGCATTAAAATATAAGTTTTTTTTTTGCAAGCGAAGCAAGTGAAGAGAGTTATATGGGAATCCTGCCGAGTTCAGTCATAAGATGTGACTGAAGGAAATAGAGAAAATAATTCAGGAATACATTCGAGTACACAAAAGAGTAAAAATACGTACAAAGGTATCATACCTTACAACACTTCCCTATAAACTACGCTGGTAGTTAGGCTGCCAGGTGCCAAAATGTAAAGAGAGTCAGGACTGGTGACGAGGGAGCAAGCGACGTACAGTTGCCCGTGTGAGAAGCAACTCGTCCTCAGGTCGACACCCCCTGCCCTCAGTGTCTGCCCCTGTGACTTATATCAATAAGTCACAGGGGCAGATGGAATGGTTATCGCGAAGCAAACACTCACGGGGAACTGTACGCGCTTGAACTGGAACGGGAAGTTATGAGGTATGAGGGGAATGCGTGGTATAAATACTGCCTCGCCGACGCCACAACCCGTAAGAATTTTCGCCTTAATGGTGTCTGTGGAGCGAGATGACTTCAAGGCGGGTCCCGTTACACAACTTCGGAGGAGATAGGTTCCGAAGAAGCATAATCGGGACACCGACCTTCAGCTTGATGGTATGCGCTGGAAGTCCACTTGCTGACAGGGAGTTCAGAAATTCCACGGAATAATGTGTGGCGTCATCTTGCTCGACAACAGTGTTTATCGAGGTGTAGACCACTTCATTCCCCTCAATTTCCGAGAGAATGCATTCGTTACTTGCTGCAGCCTGATCATTTTGGGCGTCAAAACGGCCCGCTCGCACACCCAAGAATTCTGCTGGTGCGGTATACGACTAATGTCCCCGTACACACAGCGAATGAGTTCTTCTAAGCTGGATACCACTCTACCGAGAGAGTCTGGAAGCACCACCTCTTTTGGTAGAGTGCCTTCGCCAAGACTTAGAAGGACATCGGAGAATTCTTGAGCACGTGCATTGCCGCCGAGCCGAGTTCTCATATTAATGGTCAAGCGCGGCGTACGAACTCGTGACCACAACAAAGCATTTACCTCGTCAGCCCTCGATCCCCGTGTCACCACGGGAAGCGTTTGCCGGAAATCGCCACTGAACAGAACTGTGACACCACCCATCAAATGTTCTTTCCTGCGGATGTTCTGCAGGGTTCTGTCCAAGGCCTCAACTGCCTTCCTATTGGCCATCGTACACTCATCCCATACGATCAGAAAGCAATCCTTGAGCACGTGTCCCTTATCGCTGTTACGTGACACACCACAAACAGGCGTTTCGGCGCTCTCTAAATCGATGGGAATTTTAAACATGGCATGTGCTGTCTTGCCACCCGGAAGCAGTGTGGCAGCGATTCCCGACGACGCTACAGCTATAGCAATTTTGCCTCATCTCCTGACCTCTACAAGTATGTCAGTGGTAACAAATGTTTTTCCTGTTCCACCAGGAGCATCCAAGAAAAACTTTTTACCCTGGTTATGCCCAACGCTTTCAAGGACGGTGTCATAAATTTGTTTTTACACTGAAGAGAACAAAGCGACATGGTCATTTCGAATGGTGGTCATTTCGCCCGGATCGTAATTTGTCTCGGCGTTATACTCCCGATTTCCACGATCTTGATGCGGTGATGATTGGGGAGCTGGTAACCCATATTCGATCAGTGGATTGCCGCCGATAGAAATGACCACATCTTGAAGTGAACTGAGACAGGTGTTCAGCATGCGTTCATCAGTTACTTCGACTTCGTCTCCAGTAGGAACATAACTTTTTTGTAATACTTAACACCGTGTTTTTTTTTTAATTGTCCTCCTCAACTCTGCTCAAGATTTTGAGGGTTTTGTTGGAACTCGAATTTATCAAAACGAACTATACGATACAACTTTTATGAAGAAAATGAACATTGCCATCTATGAATTTTAAGAATAACTAACTACTAACCTCGCCAACATGATCAAATTTAAATTAATTTCCAAAAAGTGTCAACATGTAACTTGATTTGATTTTAATGAAATCTCATAGATGGCAGGCGCTGCTTCAAAATTTTCTTTATACTACTAACATTCATTAAACTATGTTTCTCGGCCCAAATTACTTAAATGGCGTAGTTTTCATAGTGTAAAGCTAGATAATAGCATGGCTTACTGAAAAACAACATTTAAATATGCGTCGTTAGATTACACGCTGTCACAGAATGCGTAAGAAAAATAAAGATTCACAGCTCCTCCCCCGTAGGTGATAGCGTGATAATATGTAGCCTATATGTTGACCCGACCTCTTAGTAATATTCATGCAAAATTTGAAGTAAATCCATGCAGTAGTTTTTGAGTTTATCCCGGACATACAGACAAACAGACAAAAATTCTAAAAACTATATTTTTGGCTTCGGTATCGATTGTAGATCACGCCCCAAGTATTCTTTTAAAAAAATATTCAATGTACCGTTTTGACTTTCCTACGATTTTATTATATGTATATAGATATATCAAAACTAGCTGCGCCCCGCGGTTTCACCCGCATAGGTGTCGATCCCGTGGGAATATCGGGGTAAAAACTATCCTACGTCCTTCCCCGGGACTCAAACTATCTCTATACCAAATTTCATCTAAATCGGTTCAGTGGTTTAGGCGTGAAAAGGTAACAGACAGACAGACAGAGGTACTTTCGAATTTATAATATTAGAATGGATAAAATACCTTAAATATACATTCAGGTATATTTACACAATTTAAAAAGCTAACAGTCTTAAAATACAAGTATATAATGTGCTATATAGCCTCTTGGGCACCATTCCTGCTGAACAGCGATGTGGACGAATTTTTAACAGAGATGTCCCTTTGAACCGGGATATTATTTAACTATCCTGAAACATACAAAACTTTTCATTTACTCAAAGCAGAGGGAACAAAGTTGGCTCTCAATATAACAATGTAAATATAACAACACATTTATGTAAGAAGGTTTTAATTTTTTAGTTTAAGTAATTAATTAGCTGTTGCCAATGACTTCATCTCCGATCCAGAGGGGTAATTGACAAATCTATCTAGTATCTGTCAAATTGTCAGATCATTTTGATCTTTACAGGGTCGATAGAAGGTGCATTTTGAAAGCTTTCTGTAAACTTATCTCGATTTTGGCATGTGTGTGGATTGGTTCCGTCTTGCATAAGTAGGTCCAATTGCGTAACACACTATCAGTAGCAATGGTTTGCATTTTGACAGTTCAACAACATTCATTGCGTGATTTACGTTGTGGAGCAGACACTTTTTTCGAACATATGAAGCAATGGATTAGCAATATCTTTCAAAATTGATTTAGATTGAAACTGATAGTGTGATACCTACGCAAGTAGGGTGCAGGATTAAAATTAGTCTATGGCCTCCTCTAAGTCCCGGGTTACCTAGCATATTCAGCCTATAATGTTTCCACTGCTGGGACACAGGCCTCCTCTCGGTGAGAGGGAGTAGGCCGTAATCCACCACGCGGGCCCAGCGCGGGTTGGTAGATATATCATGTCTTCGAATTTTTGATTCTAGGATATGCCGGTTTCCTCACGATGTTTTCCTTCACCGTTTTCAGAGCAGTAAGGAAGGAGCTCATTCGACATCAAAAAATTCGGGCGCACCTTGCGGAGCTCCACATTGCTGTCAATGCTGTGAAGGTGATGAAATAATTTACACATACTAAAGCATCTGTCTGGGTTCGAACCTACGGCCTACAACTCATAAGTCTATCTGTCAAATTTCTTAACGATCTGCTCCGTTCATTTTGCGTGATTGAGTAATAAACATCTAAACATACTTACATACTTTCACATTTATAATATAAGTAGGATAGGATAAAACCCAATCAGCACCATAATTGCGTAACACACTATGAATCACAATCTAAACCATTTTGAAGGATATTTCTAATCCATTGCTTCATAAGTTCGAAACATTTGTCTGGTCAACAACGTAAATAACGCAATGAATGTTGTTGAATTGCAGTGGCGGATTTACCAATAGGCTGAGTAGGCTGGAGCCTAGGGCGGCAGATTTTAGGGGCGGCAAATTTGGGGCTAGTATTTTTTTTAAATGTCTTACTGAAATTAAAAAGATTAATATTTATATACCTACCATGTTTTTTTGGAAAGAATAAACAAAGTGAATGCTCAAATTCAGGCTTCTACCGTAGATTTTATCATAGTTGCCGATCTTTACAAATCTCTTTGCAAGTTTTTCTTAGCTGATGAACAAGAACATTTTAAGTATTTTGAAGAAAAGGCGAACCTGTATACAAAAGACATGAGACATTATTGTACAGGTCGGTAGGGGCGGCAAAATTTGAATAGCCTACTGGCGGCAAATGTGTAAATCCGCCACTGTTGAATTGTCAAAATGAAAGCCATTGCTACTTTTAGTTTGTTACGCAATTATTCCCGCTGATAAATAACTGAATCAAGGGCGACACGTTGAAGCCAGTCTACCTCGTTAGCTTATAAGGACGCTAGTTCAGTAATTAGCTTCGCCTAATTATCTAAGTTGTGGCAGCCAGTAACTTAGTAATCTAAGTTAGTCTCATTACAGTCTACGAAAAATAATGTTAAGTGGTAATAAAGATTTTATTACTGAAGCATTAGGGTCTTAATTTAGTTTTGTGATTGTTACAGTCAAGGCTAGGTTTTTTTTTTGTCTCAACAGGTGTTCTAAGGTGACTTTGATTGAATGATTAATGTTGTAAGTTTTTGTTATTTAAATTGTCCAGACTTTAGATCTGTTAGGCTCATTTATTTAATCATTTATGTAAACAAATATAAACATACAATAAAACAAAAAGAAAAATGGGTACAAAGGTGATGCTATCCGTATTATCAAAAATGGACATATATGCTATGCTGACATATATGCTATGCTATGCGTCATGTTCGTGAACGGGCGCCGTCAGTTGGGGCTGGTCATCACTTAGCTCCCCCCCGGTGGGTTCCCGCATTGTCGAGGTGGGGGGGCTCAGTAGCCGTGGCTTGGACACCCACGGTGAAGCGAAGAGGAACCCGAGGAGGGGCCCTCGTCAGGGCTTTTGCCGGTAAGCCGACGACGTAGCGGCCAATGAGTAGGTTTTCGGTGCCGATTGAGCGACATCGCAGCTGAGGCGAGCCGCGATGTCGTATCGGAGGCATTGCGGCTGAGGGTTGGAGGCCGCGGCGGGAGAGGAGTGACGGTATTGCGGTGCGCCGCTCTCCCTACCTTCCGCGGCCTTGACGGGGCCGCCACCGTCTGATGGCGGACGCGGTGGGGCCGCAGAGGAGGAGGAGTGTTGGTATGACGTTAGCCGCTCTCTCTATCTTCTGCGGCCGAAAATTGGCAGGCGGCGGGGCCAATGACCTGACCCGTCGCAGGGGGACCAAGGGTGCCAGACACGGGGTCGTCTGGCGCTCATGTGCTGGTTTGGTCCCTGGGGTGGTCACGGCGTGCTATGTGTTCTGGTGCGCCGGTGATGGGGAATACTCCCCAGAGGACGGTCCGGTGACGGACAGCCGCGGCGGGTTCACGGATGAGTGCTAACGCGTGCCCGTGTTCCCGCCGTAAGCGGCAGAGAAGGACACCGTGGAGTTTTAGTGGGTTGGAGTCCCACATAACTGCACTATCTCCCCGTGGTAGTGCAGAACGCATGAGCATTTCTCCACGTAAAAAAAAAAAATGGTCATCACTTAGCTACCTCGGCTTATTTTAAATTATTTTATTTTTGGATTGTTGTTTTTTTTTTTTAATATTTGCTTTACTCTGGACGCTTTTAACGCGCATGTCTTTTTATTTTTACATCGTTCTCACATATAATTATAAATTCAACATTAATGATGCAACTAATATTTTTGTAAAAATATAATTTAAAAAAGTGTCCATGGAGTTTCTTGCCCGTTCTTCTCCATAGGTACCTACGCTTTGGAATGGGCAACTAGCTTCATATTTTATGACTGACTGACTTCTTGACAATTCAAAAGTAAGTAAATGGTTTAATTGAAATAAATGCTCGAGTTTGAGTTTTTTTTTTATATCGATTATTGAGAACGATAACTAATCATGTGGCAACACCAAGCGGTGACGGTTGATGAGTGGTCAAGGAAGGTGTGCTCCGGCACGAATTGATAAACTAAAACAGATAAATTCATAAATGACAGTCGGGGGACCTCTTAGAATAGGTGTTCCACAGAACGGCCCCCCGTCTTCCATATGAATTTAGCTGTTTTAGTCTCGTTACATAAATTCTTTAAGTCGGGGGTTTTTTAATTATTTTATTCTTTTCCAATTACATTTAACCGTCATGGTTTTTCCAAAATTTTTAATTTTGTTTTTTATTCAAACTTTTTAAAGAGCATAGGTTCATTCACCTATTTAAGAATCCTCATTAATCAACCACAAACCCATTATTGATGATGAAAAACGCATCCAAATCGGACTAGTAGTTTTGGTTTTGCACAAACAAATGTAACACTTATCTAAGAACATGCACCAATCAAACCAGAACCCATTACTGAAAACCGCATCAAAATCGGACTAATAGTTTTGGAGATAAATGGCATAATTGGTTTGTACAAACAAATGCTTACTGCAGCGCTCCCTGGTGAGTTATCACCGTAACACCTACCTAAGAACATGCACCAATCAAATCCAAACCCATCACTGGAAACCGCATCAAAATCGGACTAGTAGTTTTAGAGATAAATGGCAACATTGGTTTGTACAAACAAACAAGCAAACACACATCCTCTCACCCCAAACGCATATACCGTCTCTGTACCGTCCTGGGTAAAAAAAGGATAAAAGGACCAATACATGCCTACAATGTAAGTACGTGCATTTCCAATCCACTAGTGTAACTTAAAAAAAAACCTCTTTCCTTTGAACAACACCTCAAGATGACGGCTTTTGTTTTGGCGCGAAGCGACAAGCAAAATTCTTGATTCGCGCCTTCGGGCAATATGACGTATACGAGCTAACACAAATATAACCTCATACTTCGAAAACATACATCCAAGCAAATTTGAACGTTATGCAAGTGACGCAAGGAAAGCAAGGATGTGCGTTGACGGTAAAGTTAAATTGGGGATTTAGCACAAAAGACTGATTGTGGCAAGGGAAGCTTCACAAGTGGTGGTACGTTCCTTTGTCGTAGTACTTATATACTATAAGATGCGTCCCCAAAAGCGGGTTCTTGATTGTTTTGTGCATTTTAAACCCCGTATATATTAGGCAACATTTGTTGCAAAACACTGTTTCGATACAGTGTTTTTGTGTTGTGTGTTTTATATTTAGTGTGTTACCACCTAAGTACACATTATCGTAAAGCAATAAAGATAATGAGTATTGAGTATGTAAGCAGCACAGAGCATCATCTCCTCGGGCGACATCCTAGCAACAACTGACAAGTGTGGACGGCCATGTTTCAGAAACAGTGTTTACGGTAAACTTGGTGATAAACACGTCGACTGTTTCGAAACAGTGTTTCGCAACTTTTGCCTAATGAATACGGTGCTTTATTTTATACGCCTATCGCGCTTTTCTTAGAAAATATCGCCTTTTGTATCTACAAACAAATTGTAAAAAACGTTGAATCATATTGATGAAAAATTTTACGTTGGGCTGTTAAACTTTTTACAGTGTGTCCTCGGATTTTATCGCAGTTGTAAAGGTATTTTATGTACTCGTATCTTTTAAATATTATTTGACAAGGCATGTTATGAAATTCCTTGAATAACAATAGAGATATTATTCAAGATCGGTTTCCAGATGATATAAAAGAAACATATATACCAAAAAGTGAGAGGAAGTCTGAAAGTGGCACCGGTAACTGAAAAGTTGTGTGGAAATCGGTTGTCATGTAATGGGCATGTGTTACGGAGAAATGAGGAAAATGTCGTGATGAGAGTTTAGAGTATGGATGTCGATGGCTATAAAAGTAAGGGACGACCCAAAAAACGGTGGATGGAATGTGTGAATGATGATATGGTTAGAAAGGGGGTGACTACTGAGATGACGACTAATAGAGAAGTATGGAAGAAAAAGACATGTTGCGCCGACCACAAATGAATTGGGATAAGGGTAGGAGAATGATGATTTATATCAAAAAGAGATTCGAAATGATTTAAGATTAAATTAGTAAATAATATGGTATCTCGATCATCTGAAGTACCTACTGAAATAAGAAGAATCTTAACTCCTAATAAGTGGGATAGCAAGAGGGCACATATTGATTAACTGATCCTTAAAGAAGATAAATATACAAAAGAAAAGAAAGAAATAAAGAAAACACGTTTATATGTGGTAAATATGACGCAAAGAAAGAACACAAAAAATAATAAGTTGGGGGAAAATATGCGTCACATCACAAAACGGCCATCGCTCAGCATAATGCTAAGACCCTATGCGAGACAGAGCCCCAGCGCTGGTTTTCGGCGACAGCCGGCGCGGCGTTGACGTGATGACGTCAACCAGTGCAGCATACGATAGAATAGAATAGAATACTCTTTATTATGTACACCATATAAATTACAGACATAAATATAGAAACTTTACAATGGGTGACACAATGGGCGGTGAGCGATAAGATAAAAACAATAAACTATGAAATAAGTACACATAACTAGTTCTAACGGTTTATATAAGGTCCCATTAAAATATATGGACAATCTTTTAGAAATCATTCAAACCACCAAAATAAGGACGATGGTAAAAAAATATATAAGAAAATCGCATTAGATACAAGAAAATAATCAGCTAACGAAAATACACTAATGTGCCGGCAATTTATTATTTTAGGTCAAAATAAAATCACTTTAATCAGTATTTTTTGCTTGGATATCTTTGGTTAGACGTACTGAGCGCTGTGTTAAAATTTGTCCATCTATTTCAATGGGACCCTGTAGAAACCTAATATTTATAAAACGGTCATTATCGAACTGATTCAATTTTGTGTTTTGACAGGCCTGATGGTCTGGTGGTTAGTGACCCTGACTGCTATGCCGGAGGTCGTGGGTTCGATTCCCACCCAGGACAAATGTTTGTGTGATGAGCACGATCATTTGTTCTGTGTCTGGGTGTAATTTATCTATAATATGTATGTATTTAGAAATATATAAGTATGTTTATCAGTTGCCTAGTACCCATAACACAAGCTCTGCTTAGCTTGGGACTAGATGGCGTTGTGTGATAGTTGTGGAATATTATTATTATTATTATTATTATTATTATCAGTTCTCCCTAGCCTAATACCAATTTTGTCCTGAACCCCTAACACAGGTGTTATTTGATGAATTTTCTGAAGCGCTGAAGTTTATAGCGCAAAATTCTCATCTAAGGTCGAAACTATCCCAAGCAATCCATTGAATGCACCGGATAGCTTCTCATTTACCTCGCAACATAGACAGTACATAAACTAACCGTTAATAGTAAAGTCAGTGTGGACGGTAACTTACTCAAGCTGTGCTATCAAGTTCAGGCCTGCCAAACCAAACTTGCAGTGTAGCAAGAACATGTTCCAACTTGTCCGGTTGCGAACGATTCATCATTATACGATGGTTTACGGTACTGGAGTGTACGGGTGTGCTATACACCGTGTATCAGAAATGTGTGGTCATATTTAAGTGTGTGGTGTTGACCATCACCCTGACTTATTACCTGTTAATTTTTTTAAATTAAAATCGTTTACTTTTACCATTTTTGTAAATATGTGAGCACCATGTATCTATCAGATAATATTAATTTATATGTCATGGTTTCGTTTTTAATTCTTTTATCTATTGTGGTATAGTAATTTTATTTTAGGTGCATCGTCCTCACATATTATTATAACACACTCACATATAATTAATGTACCTATGCAAAGTATTGTAAAACATTTTAAAAGAGTAACGGTGGAGTTTCTTGCCCATTCTTATCCACGAAAACTACCTTTTGGAAGGGGCGACTAGAATCAATTCTATTTTATTTATTGTAATTTTTGACGTTCAAAAGGGCCTTTTATGTGCCTATTTGAAATAAATGCTTTGACTTTGAACAACTGTCTCCATGGGACCAACGTCACAATTGCAAAAAAATAATCAGCTGTACCTTACAAAACCTCAAAGCCTTTTTTTTTGGTGTGACTTGGAAATTCTCCAAATGAAGGGTACAACTGGATTTATTTCGCGATTACGATGTTGATCCTAAGGAGTCAGTTGTTCAGTTTGATAGTCTGTAGCAAACATTTCTGATACACGCTGTATATTCGTTGAACACAGAATAGCAATGGGAGCGAGAACTTATAAAATAAGTGGCGAAAAGTGAATGTCAACAAGCATGTCTGCCAACGCCTTTTGTTGAATATAATGCTAATGTTAGATACTAATTATTATTTCAATCAATCTTATGACGGCATTTGTTTAACTATTATTATATTTTTGGGATGCATGAAGAAGCCTCCTTGTGTAGCGCAGTTTGTTCCGCCAGATACTCAACTAAACCGAGTGCTCGGCGCATCCTGTACAGTCACACCCAACACCTTATTTGACTGGCCAAAATACTTCCCTTGCGGTGGTAGGACTAACGCCCGCCTGGTTTGCGACCCACCGGAGTCCAGCGTCAAGCAGCCTGCTGTGTTTCATCGATTCGTGGGAGTTCCAGTGCCTTAGGTATCTTCTGGGCACGCTCGTTCCATCATAGACCTCATCCATCGCTTTCCATCACGTGAGATCGAGATCGAGAGCGGGCCCAATCAGCAATAAAAAAAAACTAACTGCTGCTGCGCAATCATTAGAACTGCTATAACTACCATAGGAGGCAGTTTTCAACATATGCGATGCACAAAATTGTCAACCTTTTACTGCTTGAATACGAGGGTTTTGGCTACTTTATGTGTATATCTCATATATTTCATTTGTAATGTGTGTTTTGTTTGTGCAGAATAAACAATTTTTCTTTCTTTTCATATTTTTTTTTGAAGTGAAAACTTCTTTAGCGGCGTTGAACACTTTTTGTAATGGGTAAAAAATGTTAAACTCGCGTCAGGGCATCGCGTCAGGACACGTGACCGTCAGGAGAGATTCCCCCCCCCCCCATCTCTTTCTACGGCGGCGCCAACCGAAGTGAACCAAGTGAGACACGACAAAGATGGCCGAAGAAAATGACATTTGACGTAATGTTTGAAAAGTCAGTTTCGTAAACAATAGTACTTTGAGGAGCCGCAGTTGTATTTAATTTATTTTGAACTTCTGTTTAACCAATTTAGTTTATTATTATATACCTACCTACAATACAAAATAGAAGCGACGAAAAATATAACGAAGCACATTATAGCAACAAGAAATACTGTGGGACATTGCTGCTTTTGTGTGAAAACAATGCTTCCGTGTCGACCACGGAAGTTTACACCCTGCAGGGAGATGCTCCAGTAGGGTGTGGCTGTGAAGCTATGTTGCAAAACATGCTCCACGTCCTATCCTGCCTTATTTGTCCTACCCAAAACATGCAGTCAAAGTGACCTCTGCGCTGCCACCGACGACAACGTGGAAGTGGCAATATTTTGAGCCAACAAGATCTAAAGTAAAAGAGAAGAAATTTAGGGAGTAGTTCATTAATAAAAAGCTTGTATACAAATATCAGTTTATTTTTATAATACTTGTACGCACCGGGACTTACAGCTTAGTACGGCTGTTATTCCAAATGCATACAGTGTGGCTAAGTTTGTAACAATTGAGCCTGGTACCTATGGTTACCTCACCCTACTGATTATAAACCTACAGCAACTACTTAACACCGTAGTTATCCTAACACCCTAACCTATCATACAAGCCTACGGGAGACCTACGGGAACAGACAGAATTTGGGTAGGAATAGGGGTTTGTGTACGTCGTGCAATGTGTACACAGGAAATAGTTTTGTCATTGCCGGTCCCACAGACTCATAGAACTGGTGATGGCTAAAGGTGTCTTGGCCATAGTGAGAGGAATTATGGAAGATGAATCAAACTCTACTCCAGCTTGATGACTAATTTATTCATTTACTAATTACTAATTTATGTGGAGCGAATGTAGGTATGTCGCTCTTGATGCTGACGCTGGCGTATGTAACTCTTGCCTGTTCACGGCTGAACAATACTCTAAACTCTAATTTGGCTTCTAAAACTTGTGCAAGCAGAACAACATTTTTAAAATGTTTGCTTTTCATTTGCCATCTGTGCCATCTCTTCTGTAGGCCGTTTCATTTTCTGCTATTCGTAGTGAAGCACCATCCTTACTAGTCCTATTGACCTGAAATACAAAACTAATGTTATAAATTCTTTCTCTTCATTATCTTATTTATACTGATTTAATTAATCAGTAGCGGCATCAAAATAACAGTCATTATTATTCTTATGGCGGGTTTTTTTTTTGTTACAATGAGTTTTGTACAGGCAAACGAAGTTCTTCGTAAAATTGTAAATTGGATAGGCACCTAATTCGTAAATCATGCCAGGCTGCCCCTGTTTAGCGTTAGTGCTTGTGTCAGTGTTTTTATTTTCTATTATGGAGACCTCTCCCTGACAAATTCTTCCAAAAAATCTAAGGATTAGAAGCAAAAGCAAGCATAAGTATAAGAAATTGAGAATGTTTACAAAACATAACTTACTTTGAACACATTTTAGCTGTAACAGTAGGTACACACCTTATCCTCCTCCAACCAATATTCAATTCTTTGCCCTTTATTGCAACTAGTCTCCGGTCTTAATTTCATTTATTTTAAATACAAAAAAAAATATTCAAAAGTTTTTGTTTGACACATACAATATCAAATTCATTCATTGACATATTCATATTGTTTCCATGACGACCATGACGTTGTCGCGTCAAAACTGTTGAAACTGTAGACAATAAATTAGTTTTTCATACGTAATAATGTCTATGGACACAAATATTCGGTTCATAGACAGATATTCTCGTATGCCGATTTAATGTGTTGGCCAATTTGTTGGATGACTTCATTATAATGGATTAGACTTCATTATTTAGAAGTTGTAGGACATTCTAGTTATAGAACGCTTATGAAGCGTTTATGAATACAAAATTTTATCGAATGTTTTAAAGGCCTATTGAGCATTTTAACTAATGAATGGTTTAAACCTTCAATAGGCTTTTTTATGAATAAGACCGAAAGTGTTTAAAATATGGAAATTGAACAATGTGCATCTATTAATGAAAAAAGTGACGCAGAAATATTGAAAAAAAATGAGTAATATTAATTAAATTAATAATTGATTTATTTCAACGTTAATATTCAAGTTTTCACTTCTGCCGGCACTCCCGGAGTGCAACCCGTCTTTTTTTCTCTTCAATACATCAAACAATAAATTATCAGCAACTTTTCATTCATACATATTTTCTGACACTTCAGATAGTAATCATCTATTCTTGTTTCTGGCTGTAATATACCTATGTTATTATAAAATTCATCAGAAATCGATCGCCACATTTCAATGGCCGACAGACGTATATGAAAAATAATATTTTTGATCCATGCTGTTATTTTAACGCCGGTATAAATAATAAAATCAAATCCGCTCCCCGGCTGAATACGAAATAGGATACCAACAGGAATTCAGTATTCGGTATCGGACGAGTTAGAAATATTTAAGGACGACGGTTTGTGTTGGGACTTGGTAAAAAATATTTGGGCCCAGTTTTCATTTGTTTTGGGCGTGTACTGATTATTATTTACGACTAGCTGTGCCCGCAACTTCGTTCGCGTGGATGTCGGAAAACAATAATGTGTCGCTTAGGAATGGTGTAATTGCCACTCATTCATTGAAAATGAAGAATCATCCGATCTTGCCTGGTAACGCTTCCTTTACCTGGGGTTCTCTACCACAGCCATTTCGACTGCAGTCACTGCGTCTTCATGGTTCATATTTATCTAACGTATATCTGAAATAAGTAGGTGAAGTTTGAAGTTAGTTTTTTTATGTCTTGGTTTCTTCTCTGCGGTAAATTTAGAAATTCTTAACTTGGTATTGTAGATATCTTACATATTTACCAAAGCTTTCATAGAGATCTACGTTTTAGAATGGGCAACTAGCTTCAACTTTCTAACTGACCGACTCTTTGACAGTTCAATAGTGCCTGTAAATCGTTTAATTGAATTATTTGCTTTGAGTTTGAGTTTGAGAAGCATGATAATATTGTAAATGAAAATCACATAGCTAAAAGCGTCTGCATTTGTAAAAGAAATCATGAAAAACGAAAATGAACGTGAGAAAGATGAAGAATCCAAGGTAGATGCTGAAAATATATAAGTACTGAACCTTGTTTTGCGAATGGTATTTTCTATTAGTATGTAAATGTTGTCTTCTTTGTATAAAAAATTAATTGCTGTGCGCTAGTCTCGCAAAACCTCCAAAATGACTCGACGATTGTGATGAAACTTTGGTACGTTGTTGTGTGCGCGCCGGAAAAGGTTCCCAATTAAAAAAAAAAAGAAAAAAAAAAAGGCATTGCAACGCACTAGCTGCATAAAAATGCAATAAAATGAAAATGCAAAGAAGTCATATACATATATAACTACATATATACAGCAGGATCTGTAAAATTTCGTCTTTACCGAATTTCGTCGTTGGCACAAGTCCACACGTTTCGTACAATGCCGGTACCTGTCGATATCAGGTGTAAACTTTCACTCGGAGCCGGCTCGGTGCCAGTTCAGCGCCGGGAGTCCGCCGGGACCCGCTCTCTAACCCTCACACACAGAATTCGATATCCGCTAAAGGAAATTCTTTGAACAGTCAATAAGTAACGGTTTTACTATTTTTACTTCGATAATGTGATAGTTTTCATTGTATTTTTATGTTCTAATTTTATTGAAATATCCCATGCTATTTTTCAATTTTATTATTGGTGTAAAAATAAAAATAAAAGAATCATAGGGCATCAAAAAATTCGTCCGCATCGTTGTCAACAGGAAAAGTGCCCATCAGGCCGGAGCCATGTTGTATGGCGATGCTGATTCTTTGGCCAAACAATAGGCCAGCTCTCTGGACATGTAAAGAGTCGACCAACCGCTACGCAATGTCTCGAAAAACCAATTGGGCACTAGGACCTCATGACCCTAGAGTTTTAACCCTAAACGGCTCGAACTTGTAACTCCTAATATGATTAGAATATTTTTGCTGTTTAACCGGTCAAGCGGCGCGGTTCGCCGATCGGCGACGAAACAATAGAAAATCAATTGTGTCTCATTAGTGGAGCTTGACAGATTACGGTTTTCCGCACCTGCAGAAGCCGCCCTAGCACAGCCCGCCGTGCTAGGAAGATGGGATTAATCTAATATAATTGTTCATAATCAGCCTATAATGTTAACAATGCTGGGACACAGGCCTCTTCTCTATGAGAGGGACTGGGCCATAATCCACCACGCGGGCCTTGTGCGGGTTGGTAGACGTCACGTGGCTTCGAAGTTTTGTTCCAAGGACATGCCGCTTTCCTCACGATGTTTTTCTTCACGATTTTGAGAGCAGTGGTGATGAAAATAGTTTAAACAAGTGCCTGTTTGGGTTCGTACCCACAACCTGCAAGAAGAATCATTTCTAATAAAAATTCTTAAACTAGCTTCTGTCCTTGGTTATCTTGAAATTTCTTGTTCCCCCGACTCCCGACCCACTCCCTCGCATCGCATTACCTGCTATTACTTTGTTTTTGCTCAGGTCATAGCATGATGTTGACTATAGCCTTTTTACCCTTCTTCCAAGAATTGGGCTATCAAATGCAAAAAGAATTTTTCAAATCCGACCGGTGGTTTAAGAGATTAGCGCGTTCAAAGAAACAGACAATCTCTTCAGGTTTTCCCAATTAAAGAATAAGCATTGCCGTCCAACGTGGTAATGTTGCCAGCCTTTTGGGCACTTATCCCATTGACAGCGATGCGGACGAATTTCTTGATGCCCAATGAGCTCCTTTCTTTTCCTTTCTTTTCATTATACGCTTGTATACAGGGTGAAATTAAATTCATGGGCATCCTTTTAAGGGGTCATTGTACTCATCATTATGAACAACTTTTACTATGGGGCTAAACCTAAAATCGCGAAAAAAAATCAGCTGTTCCTTGCATTATTTTATGTTCACATAACTCGTCAAAATGTAGGGACGAGCTGATTTTTTTTTCGCGATTTCAGGTCTCAGTAGTAAGAATTCTATTATGTACCAAAATGTGAGTACATCTAAAACTTACTCCTTTATGAATGATACAAATGAATGAATACAATGAATGATACTGAGCAAAATTAATATAAATATTAATTTTGCTCAGTATCATTCATTGTTCAACCCCACTTCTTAGAACGGACTAATTAAGTTTACAATCTATTCTAATTATTAACCCTGCTAAACTGAACTAAACTCTATATTCTTTAACTTAGAGTAGTGAGTTGTGTGTTGCTGTAAGGGCAGTGAGGCGACATTGACGGACCGACCAATCAGAGGGCGGGATGAATTGAACTATTAATTCATTCAAATTGTATTAGAAAGCGTAATTGTTTGGTTGCTGTTGTAGGAGTAGACGAGTTATTCTCGGTCGGATGGTTAGATAGTTATACAGGGTGTTACGGAAAGGGTATATCAATACAAACGGGTTGAAGAGTGTATCTGGTCTAGAATCTCTGTACAAAATTTCAGCTCAAAAGCATTAACTTTGAAAATGCTTAATATTTTTTTATTTCGACATCACGGCGCTGCACTGGCGCGCAGCGGCGTGATGTGCGTGTACTAGGCGCACAGACACACTAAAGATAATGGATAATGACCCTCGTAGTGCGGTGACACGTTTGTTATGATTTCAATTTAATAAACTATCGAAATATTTCATTTGTGTGTTTTTTTACATTGTTCTCACATATAGAAGCAACAAGAATAATGTACCCAGGATTTTGTAATATCTTGATTTAAAAGAGTGTCCATGGAGTTTCTTGCCGTTCTTCTCCATAGAGATCTACGCTTTGGAATGGGCAACTAGCTTCAACTTTCTGACTAACTGACAGACTACTCAATTTTGACAATTCATAAGTGCCTGTAATGGATTAATTGAAATAAATACTTTGAGTTTGAGTCTGCCTAGCCTTTTCCCAACTATGATATGATATATTTCCGGCTTTCAGTCCGGTTAGACTGGAATCTGTCCCTGGAGCTGAATGCCAGTATTTTACATGGACCGACCACCTATCTGACCTCCGCTATTTTTTGAATCGTCATATGAACAAAACACAAATAGAATACTTTGCCATTCACGGATATCTATGTTGCCATCACTCACTGACATATCGCAAATACATCAAAACCCTGTACATCCAGAGGATAGCCGAACGCATCCGAATTTAGCGCGGTGTCGGTAACAGTATCGCGAGTTCAATAGTTTACCATCTCAAAAAATGCACAAAGGGCCTCACGAAGTTTTCACTTCAAAAATAACAAGTTGGGGGAAAACATGCGTCACATTCACGCTAAACGGCCATTGCTCAGCATAATGCTAAGGCCCTATGCGAGACAGAGCCCAGCGTTGGTTTTCAGCGGCAGCCGCGGGGTAGTATGAATTCCTGGATTTATTTGTTACACTTCTCAATGCAGACAGTGGCTAATTTAAGACTGACCCTGCCCCCTACAGTTTAAACCTCCTTACCATTACAACATAATAACTTTGTAGCAATTCACTCGCATAGAAACTCCATAAATTCTCAGCAACATACTACCTAAGTACCAGGATAGCATAAGGTATACAGATCTGGGTCAAAGGTTCTATTAATTTCAGCATAGCGGTAGTTTGCTCTCCAAACAGCGCTTGTGTGTTTATGTATGCCTGCTGACGTTGGCTGATAATCTTTTGAATAATATTGGTAGGTATCTTAATTAATAGAATTTGGAGGGATTGATTTTGGGAGATGAGAGATGGTTTGTAAGTCAATACGATGAGTAGCTTTATAAATAACATTAGAGCGAATACATGTTTCTGATAGCACAGCAAAATCTGTTGTAGAGTCATATCTTCATAAGTTATTTATTTTGCTTCACATTGAGACCCAATTCTCGTAATTTAAAACGTTCAAAATCTAGTCGCAGTCTCATCTCGGCGACAATCAAATGTCAAAGACTTGTCAAAATGTAGGGAAATTAGAAGTATTTTTGACAGATTGAGACTGAGATCAGACTGTGAACGTTCTTAAAATTGCGAGAATTGCCCCTATTGATCTGAACAACGTATTTTATTTCTTTCTTTCTATGACAAAGACATTATGACATAATCTTTGTCATAATTTTATAAATTAAAGGAGAGCACAATCAATCACAAGACTACGCAAGACTAGTTTGGATCAGAAAATCCCACAACACAATCATTTAAATCTAGCCTAAGGCGCTAATTACCGATGGATTAAACACATAAACGACAACGCAAAGAATGATGAAAAAGAAAAGAAAGAAAGAAATACTTAATACTCATAACCCCACGCCCTAATCCGTTCTAACTCCGATAAATTACATGAAAACATTCCTTTTTACCAAAAGAAACCCGACCTTTAGTGAACGAACGATGAATGAATGAATGAAGGGAAAGCTTGTAATTACGAGATTTCTCCGCTCATTTCGGTAATGAGTCCTGCTGATTAGTGATGGATTAGGCACAACGAAGCACAAATAACGTGTCGCCGACGTATGTGCCTCTGGGCTAATAGGCAATCTTTTGAAGATTTTGGGAGGCGGTTTAGATTGTACGTTTTCTGGCGTTATTTTTGCGGTTTTTGGAGCTACTGAAACTTCTTATTCTGGCAGTTTTTGAAGTGAAAACTTCTTTAGCGGCGTTGTACACTTTTTTTGTAATGGGTAAAAAATGTTAAACTCGCGTCAGGATACGTGACCGTCGGGACACGTGACCTTCAGGACACGTGACCGTCAGGACACGTGACCTGATCGAAAATTCGTAAGACGGATGGAGAGTAGACAGCCGGCGCGGCGTAGGAGAGGAAGTATCCCCCTCTCTTTCTACGGCGCGGCGAAAATGTATGCCTGCTGTTTCGTTTAGGCGGCGCAGGGCGCTTGCGCGAATGTTCGTGTGTGTTTATGTTACAGCGTGCCACGCGCGTCCATGGATGGTGACAGCTGATGGCTCGACCGTCTGTGTAGTAGCCACACTGCTATGTATTCCTAAAACTCGTGTATATAAAGTGTTTAAAATATGGAAATTGAACAAAGTGCATCTATTAATGAAAAATATCAAAAATGCACAATGTTAATATTCAAGTTTTCACTTCTGCCGGCACTCCCGGAGTGCAACCTGTCTTTTTTTTACTTTTTAGAAAACTTAAATAAACGTGAATACTTTTTTTGGAAATGTAACTTATTATTCTTTTATTTTTTGTGTATAGGTATTAAACTAGCTGTGCCCGCGACTTCGTTCGCGTGGATGTCGGAACTTAACAATATATTTTGTGTGCGTCGGTATCCTGCGAGGATACCGATTCAAATCTTTATTTTTTATTTAAGCTAGTGCTTCTCTATTAATAACATTAGTTGTGGAACCATCTGAAGCGTACACAAAAAGGTTATTGGGGTTGTTTACGCGTGAAAGAGCTACGTATAGTTGACCATGGGAAAAGCATCCAATACTTAGGTCCACCCCCGCAACGGATTATGTCTGGCCCTGAGCTTTATTAATCGTCATGGCATAACAAAGACTGACTGGGAATTGAACTCGTTTGAAAGAGAAAGGAAAGTTGTTAGGAATAATAGGTATTCTTGGAATAAAAACAATATCACCGGCACCGCAACCGGCTAATATTTCAGTTTCGATAATGTTTTGCTGCAGATTTGTGACTTTGAGCCGAGTGCCGTTACAAAGTTTGGGAGGACATCAATTTTTGAGGAGAATTATTGGAACACCGATTTTTAAAACTATTTTGTTGGCGGGAAGTCCGGGTGTGTTGAGGGAATCCAAAAATTCTACCGGGTAGTGCGTGGCGTCATCTTCTTCCATAACTGTATTTATAGAGGTGTATTCTCTACTATTCCCGGACACATGCATCAATATTTTTAAATTAATTGCCGCAGCTTGGTCATTGCGGGGAGTCAAAATAGCTCGCTGACATAGCCAAGAACCGGTTTGATTTCCCATATTTGTGGAATCTCCGTACACAGAAGAAATTAGCTCTTGTTGTGATGTAACGCAAGAACAGAGATTAGCGACCAAATTAACTTTTCCATCTTCTTGTACGGGGTATGTGCCATCGCCTATTTGTAACAATAAATTGGAAAACTCCTGTGCATTTTCGCAGCCTCCTAACTGTGCACGCATATTTACGCTCAGGTGTGTAGATGATATATTGCGCCATAAAACAGAACTCTTCAGACATGCAGCAATTTCATCGGCTCTCGTTCCTCGGGGTACTATCGGGAGTGTCTGCCGAAAATCACCGCAGAACAGTACCGTAATGCCTCCCATCGGCCGGTCATTTTGCCTTATGTCCTGCAAAGTTCTATTCACTGCTTCTACAGCTTTGCGGTTTGCCATTGTGCAGTCATCCCAAATAATTAAAACACAATCGCATAAAACCTTTGCTTTATCGCTATTTCGTGATATGTTGCAAACCGGGCTTTCCGTACGGTCCAAGTCGATAGGAATTTTAAATGTTGTGTGTGCCGTTTTTCCTCCAGGCAATAATGTGGCTGCTATCCCTGAAGAGGCGACAGCAAGGGCAATTTACTTTGGTTCCTTATTCGAGCCAAAATAACATTGGTTAGGAAAGTTTTCCCTGTGCCACCCGGTGCGTCTAAAAACAGGATTTCACCCGAGGCGTTATCTACACTGCAGCATTCCCTATCAAACGTCTGGCGCTGTTCCTCTGTCAAATTTGCGCAGTCATTTTGTAAAATTTCTTCGAGTTCCACGGGATTGTAACTAATTTCTGATACGTACTCTCTGTCCATCGACTACCGGTGTGGGCAAACCATAACAACGCCATCTATCGAAGTGCTATTAATATTCAATACTGCACGTAGTTGATCTCCAGATGTAGTCCATATTATAATTTTCAAATTTACATTTTTGAAGTGAAAACTTCTTTAGCGGCGTTGCACACTTTTTGTAATGGGTAAAAAATGTTAAACTCGCGTCAGGACAACGCGTCAGGACACGTGATCGTCAGGAGAGATTTCCCCCCCCCCCCTCTCTTTCTACGGCGGCGCCAACCGAAGTGAACTAAGTGACACACGATAATGGATGGATGGATGGATGGATGGATGGATGGACGTGGACGTGGACGTGGACGTAAAATGAAAAAAGTGACGCAGAAGTAGTGAAAAAAAATTAGTTATATTAATTAAATTAATAATTGATTAATTTCAACATTAATATTCAAGTTTTCTCTTCTGCCGGCACTCCCGGAGTGCAACCCGTCTTTTTTTTAGGTGTGAACTGATTACGATGAAACAAAAAACTCAATGTTACTTCAATTTATAATTTTTAACGCAAATATTGTTGTGTATAAACGTGAAGTTGTGAGACCAAGTGCATATTAACACACATTAACTAATTTTGTCCAGAGATGGCGCTGTTTTAATATTTATTTCTGAAACACTTAGAATTTTCTAATTTACAATTTTTAGGTGTGTGTGAACTGATTACGATGAAACAAAAAACTCAATGTTACTTCAATTTATATAATTATTAACGCAAATATATATAAACGTAAAGTTGTGAGACCAAGTGTATATTAACACACATTAACTAATTTTGTCCAGAGATGGCGCTGTTTTAATATTTATTTCTGAAACACAGAATTTTCTAATTTACAATTTTTAGGTGTGTGTGAACTGATTACGATGAAACAAAAAACTCAATGTTACTTCAATTTATATAATTATTAACGCAAATATATATAAACGTAAAGTTGTGAGACCAAGTGCATATTAACACACGTTAACTAATTTTACTTCTGGTAGGTACACTTTAAATTCAAAAATCTTTTGATAAACTGAACCGATTGCAATGAAACAAAAACTAAATGTTACTTCAAGTTACGCTAAATCGTTGTGTATAAAAGTTATCTACATTTATTTCGTACATTTTACGTGATGCTCGGATAACTAAACATACAAACAGACAAACAGACAAAAATTCTAAAAATGCTGGAATTGGGTTCTATTGGTTGTCCTTTAACACCCTGGCTATATATATATATATTTTTTTTTAATGTACAAAAACTTCTTTTCTACAGTTTTATTATATGTATAGATATTTTTTTTTAATGTATAAAAACTTCTTTTCTACAGTTTTATTATATGTATAGATTGAGATAGCCATACACAAGGAGCAGTAGAACGTTTTAGAGGGGGAGTCCTTCGTCAGGCAGTGGAATATTACAGGTTAATAACAATTACAACAAGGATTTATTGTGATGTTATGTTACGTAACTATCATTTTTATAGGCAAAGTAAAAATGTTACTCTTTGCAAATCTTGGTTAAGATTCTATAGTTTCAAAGTCTGTTGCTTTATTGTCATGTAAGGAAGCGTAAATTCCTATACTGTGTTGAATTTTGAGTGGAAACCGTGAATTTGATTTGGAAGTGCGCTAGACGGAGACGTTCCAATTTCCGTGAGGAAGCTTGGCCCCCGCCAGAATATTGAGAAATTCAATCACTCGTGAAATTGTGGTGCATGTGCGAGCAGAATGTGGGGGGAGGGTTGATGACGTTTTATTTTATTTTAAGTGCTTTGCAATGATTTAGCTTCTGCCTACGATGGCGTACTTGTTGAAGTCGTAAGATACACAATATACTAAAATAGCAGGCACATCCAAGCAGGTCCTCGACCAAGAGCGTCGCATCGCCCGCCCGCGTTAATACTTTTTTTTTCATCATCAAATTGCTCCACAGTGTCTTCTGGGCGATCCTCGCAATGGTGACACCTGAGCGTCTCCTCCCGCCTGATGATGTGCAGGAACCTCCCGAAACATCCGTGTCCGATGAGGACCTGCGTCAGGCGGTAGGTGAGAACGCCGTGACGCCTCTCTAGCCACTCCTCAAAGAGGGGTCTTATCGCCGCTATCGTGGCGTGCCCTGTCTCGTGCTAATACTTCGTTTTCGCTTATAGTTCTTGCTGAGTATGTTTTTCTTTTTGCTCGGTTCCTAAGGGTTATAGCGTGATGATAAAAGCCTATGAACTTCCTCTAGAATTGTGCTATCAAGTGAAAAAAGATTTTTTCAAATCTGACTGGAAGTTTCAAAGATTAGAATAGAATAGAATCTCTTTATTATGTACACCATATAAATTACAGACATAAATATAGAAACTTTACAATGGATGACACAATGTGCGGTCTTATTGATTAGAACGTTCAAAATAACAAACGCTTTATTATATTCGTATATACCTATATTGCCGCATAAACATTGCATAGCATTGCATTGCATGATTTTTGACAAATGCGTGCACTGACTGGACAGGTCCTCTCAGTCTGTGTGGTTCTTTTCTCAAAAGACCATTGCAGACACCAATCTACATGGTCTTCACATGATCTGACAAAGATTTTATCTGGACTTTAAAAGAGACTGTGACCTCTGAGTTTGTTTCGGCCTTTCTTCTCAGAGTAGTCAGGTAGGAAACGCCGACCTCATCTAGCTTTTAAAAAATTAGATTGCCGTGTAAAAGTGTTTGTACAAACCTACTTACAGAAAATAAATCATTTATCATTGCCATTCAACGTGGCAATGCTACTAGTCTACTGCGCACGTTTCCGGATGACAGTGATGCGGACGAGTACTTCGACGCCTAAGTGTCAAGACGTTATACGAATATTTAATTAGCACCAATTTATTCTTTCGTGTAATATTTCCTTAATATGCAAAAGAGGGGCTTGTGGCTCAGTAATAATTACCGCACGGGTCAATCAATCAGGTTAAGTTACGCTTGCCACGGTTGGTCTTAGATTGGAAGCTGACCCCAACATAGTTGGGAAAAGGCTAGGCAGATGATGATGATGATTCTAAGCAAATACAGCTCAAAGTAGTTAGCGCTACGAAAGATGAGACTTGACCCCGCCACCCGCGCTCTTTCCGCCGCCCCTATGACGCCCGGTTCCGTCCCGCGCTCAGACCTCATACCGCTAAAGAGACCTAAAATCGTGTACTGCGCAAGTCAAACCACGTGGTGTGTCAAGTCTCATCTTTCGTGGCGCTAACTACAGGGTGAAATTAAATTCATGGCTATCCTTTTAAGGGGTCATTGTACTCATCATTATCAACAACTTTTACTATGGGACTAAACCTAAAATCCCGAAAAAAATGAGCTGTTTCTTACATTTATGTTCACATCATCATCATCTGCCTACCGGCTTCCAGTCTAACCGGATGCAGCTGAATACCAGTATTTTACATGGAGCGACTGCCTATCTGACCTCCACAACCCAGTTACTGGGTAATACGATACCCCAATGGTAAGACTCGTTGTCAGATTTTCGGGCTTCTGACGACCCGTAACGACTGTCAAAGATCCACGAATGACAGCCGGAACCAACGGCCTAACGTGCTTTCCGAGGCACGGAGGGGTCTTGGTATGTAAAGATGGTCACCCATCCACATTTATGTTCACATAACTCGTCAAAAAGTAGGGAAGAGCAGATTTTTTTTTCACGATTTCAGGTTTGGTCCCATAGTAAAAGTTGTTCATAATGATGAGTACAATGACCTCTTAAAAGGGTGCCCATGAATTCAATTTCACCCTGTATATCGTATCGTAATCGTATTGTATAAAGGGCTGAAAATAATCCCGGATTGATTGGTGACTGGCGGAAGTTTTTCATCGGTCACTAATTACTACCCGTTCCGTTCGCCGGACGATTTCAACGTAATCGGTCCATACCGGGTCAGGTTTTAACGAGTTTTTCTTTACTTTGATGTCGAATCACGTCACATAATCTCTCTTTCTGTCGTTTCCTCTCTGTCTATCTGCTTCGTTGGTCTAAGACTTGGCGCACACTATCTGATATGCGAATGCGACAGCTCGGCGACTACACGCAACGACAGGCTGTGATCGACCATTTACATACATATACAGGGTCAAATGAAATTAGCTAGCGTATCCACGTGTTGGGTGTCAATATCGAAAACAAATGAAACAAAAAAAAAAAGACGGGTTGCACTCCGTGAGTGCCGGCAGAAGTGAAAACTTGAATATTAACGTTGAAATAAATCAATTATGAATTGAATTAATATAACTAATTTTTTTTTCACTATTTCTGCGTCACTTTTTTTATTAATCGATGCACTTTGTTCAATTTCCATATTTTAAACACTTTATATATGTTACCGGCCAAACCCGATTTCAGGACAAACTAGTTTAGCCTAGGCTAAACTAGTTTCGTCGACATAGGATGCAAGGGCGAGCGAAGGGCACCCCGAGGTTCGGTTTTGGTTAGGTTACTTTAAACCCTTTACACAGAAATAGGGGCCCCGCGAAGCGGGGCTCCGTCGACATAAGATCCAAGGGCGAGCGAAGGGCACCCCCTATCGCGTATAGGAAGAACTAGTTTAGCCTAGGCTAAACTAGTTTGTCCTGAAATCGGGTTTGGCCGGTAACATATACACGAATTTTACGAATACACAGCAGTGTGGCTACTACACAGACGGTCGAGCCATCAGCTGTCCATCCATCCATCCACAACCACGTCCACCATCACCGTCACCGTCACCGTCCCCGTCCCCGTCCCCGTCACCGTCACCGACATCGTCACCGTCACCATCACCGTCACCGTCACCGTCACCGACACCGTCACCGTCACCGTCACCGTCATCGTCACCGTCACCGTCACCGTCACCGTCACCGTCACCGTCACCGTCACCGTCACCGTCACGTCATCGTCACCGTCACCGTCACCGTCACCGTCACCGTCACCGTCACCGTCACCGTCACCGTCACCGTCACCAACACCGTCACCGTCACCGACACTTTAAATCGGTTGGCAAACGACGGAGTTATGCGCGAACAAACACAAAAAAAAAAAAATACAAACATTCGAATTGAGAACCTCCTCCTTTTTTAGAAGTCGGTTAAAAATACCTCTAACTTCCCTACATTTTTGACAAGTTTTTGACATTGATTGTCACTGAGGTGACATTGCGACTATCTCCTCCCACACCGCGCTGCCACCTCAGGCAACGTCTCAGTTAAGCGGTAGGCCTATAGATTGTGAACGTTTTTAATTACGGAATTTGACGTTCAGGTGTTTTTATAATTTATCATGTAAACCTTTTACTTTATCCTCTGTTGTCAGACGTATTGATCGATAATGTCTCCAAAAAAACATGCTGAGTCAAGTATCTACCCACTCTACCATATACACGGGACACAGCCAAAAATCAAGGCACACAAATAATATATCTTTCTCTAAACGTGCGCGCATTACGACTAACATACTTACCATAACAAATACTAGCTAAATTTTATTACATAACGAAGAAAAATATACCTTATTGCAAAGAAGATGTAGTTTGTTTTGCGGTGTAAAAGTATTGTTATATATGGCAATAAATTTTATACACAAAATAGCGCAACAGCGAGACGCGCGCCAAAGATTAAATTTTGTAGATGGGTTACTTTACAGGACCTAAACGCAAAAAAACGCAAGTTTTAGAAACAATAAAAGTATATGATCGACTACAGTAAACAAAATCAAACTAGTCGCACGCACACAAACACCGTGCCGAAGTCTGCCGAACTGAAACGACGTTAGACGATGCACGGCTTTCAACGCCGCACCGCAATGCCGGTCGGAGTGGGGGGTGTTAGGTTTATTTTCGTTATGGAATTTCTTGATTCGGTCGCCGCGCACAAAGCCCGCGATAAAAGCTATGCAATAGCTTAAAAAATATATGATATTATTCAGGATATAATATGCTAGGTAGATAGTGTGTTGAAAACATAATACAACTTTTTTGGTACGATAGAAAAAAATCATGAAGATACCTACCTCTAAAAACTCCCTTTTTACCATAAAAACCATACATACAATCAATATGATTACTCTAGCGTTTTATTTTTTTAGTCCAAACAATAGATTTTGCGTATATAGATAATTGCTTCATATTTTGCAATAAATTACCAGCGTTGTGTCATCGCGCTTCTCTTTCTTTTCTATTCAGTCCAACAAAGACCGCGCTTTAGGTCATGCATGTAGTCCTCTTAATATGGAATATTCTTATTACTACTACTTTATTTGCATTAGGACCTGAAATGAAGTGATCTGTCTATCGATGTGATTATGGTATGATGATGAGAATCGATAACATGCGCCTTATTTCCTCGAAGAGTAAGGCAGAGGTGTACCTCTATTTGTACAGGCACATCAAGCTACCCTAACCTGTCAAATTTCCCCAATCAACTTTGAACCTTATAATTTAGCCATAATGTTAAAAATCTATTAAACTAACTAACTAAACAGCGGCCATTCAAATAACGGCCTGAATGATATTCCATTATAGTTTAGGTTGGAACTGTAACCAATCACGCGAGAGCCGAATTGGGCGCAGTAATTAAACCAGGGCAACCCGACCAAATGGGTTAGTTTAGAACTTTGATCAATCGCTTGAGAGCCGAGAGAGCGAAGCGAGGCGAGCTTCCAAAGGCCAGGCGGTTAACTGAACGGCTTATTTAACCAGTTGGCTACGACATACATAATAATTATAATTTTATTTATTTATTTAGGTACAGTCATCAAAAGAGATAAGTATGCAGGATCGTCGGATATAGTTGAAGATTAGTAAGAAGCCGATGGATGTTGTTGACTGAAATTTAATTAGATAAATAAGCTGTTTGTTTTCTATTAATAAAATTAAATTTTATTCGAAAACATCTATCGGTTTCTTACTAAACTTTAACAATATCCGACGATCCTGCATACTTATCTCTTTTGTTAACTGTACATAAAAGTTTTTTAGTAGGTACATGAGAGACTTAGAAAATATGCATTATTAATTACATGGCGTAGATAATTTTTTTCGCTTTTATCGCAAAGCAGTGTTCAAAAATAATGTTTACAAAATAAATACGGTCGCATCTGCCCTCAACCCTCTAAAATGTTACTCTTTGTCTCCCGGCGCCACTCGGGCGCCTCCCCGTCGCGAATAGGAAACAACATCAGGCCCCAATTCGCGGTTTTTAATGGATAACCTTTCTCCGACCAAATAAATGTAATACTTGCGGCAAAATGTCGCGAAAGACGTTCAAGAGCGAACAATTACGGGATTAGTGGATTAGGAAATGATGGCGTGGTTTGCTTTGAAGTGGCTTTGAAGAATTGGGTATTTTAATGTTTGTTACTAAGTAAACGTTGGTGTCGAGCAGTGGTGGCCCAGAGGTAACGACCGCGATTTACGATTTGTAGGTCGTGGGTTCGAACCCAGACAGGCGATTTTCTTTGAAGTGAAAACTTCTTTAGGCGCGATGGGCATTTTTTTAAATGGGAAAAATCTATTGAACTCGCGCCACTGTTTTTTCGACACCGCTTCGGATGTGTTCGGCTGTCCTCGGAATGTACTCGGTTTTAATGTATATCCGATATGTCAGTGAGTGATGGCAAAGTATTCTGTTTGTGTTTTGTTTTCACTTCTGTCGGCACTCCCGGAGTGCAACTGTTTTTTTTTCTGTTAGCCTGTTTTGTTCCCCACTGCTGGGCAAAGGCCTCCCCTTTTCTCTTCCAAACCTCCCTGTCTTGTGCGATCTCTGGCCATGTTGGCCCTGCAAATGGTATTAGATCGCTTTACATTGTATAGATAGATGAAAATTCATCACCACTGCTCTCAAAAACGGTGAAAGAAAACATCGTGAGGAAACCGGCATGACCTGGAACCAAAAAAGACATTTGACGTCTACCAATCCGCACTGGGCCCGCGTGGTGACGGCCCACTCCCTCTCACAGAGAGGAGGCCTGTGTCCCAGCAGTGGGGACATAATAGGCTGATTATATACCTGTTAGGGATAATCGAGGACACCAAAAGGAAAAGCAGTTCTAAGGATTTAAATAATTCGTTTATTATCCTTTTATATTTATACTAGCTGCGCCCCGCGGTTTCACCTGCATAATTGTCGATCCCGTGGGAATATCAGGATAAAAAGTAGCCTATATGTTAATCCAGGGTGTCAGCTACCTCCATACAAAATTTAATCAAAATTGGTCGAGCGAGCGGTTTAAGCGTGAAGAAGTAACAAACATATAAACACACACTCACAAACTTTTGCCTTTATAATATTACTGTGATATATTGGAAGGTGTGTTTACTAATTCTAAATATTTGATAAACAATTAATTTCTCTGACTATACAACCTTTACAATATAAACCGTATAAAAAAATACAAAATTCACAGTAAATGAATAACTTATCCCCACTATCATTCATCTAGTATTTCAAACTCCTAGAAATCTTATAGCAGTCGTATGTAAGTCAGTTCAGCTGTGAGGCAGGAATGTGCTCCGTTGTTGCTGGGATGCGAAGTATTCTATACTTCGCGTCTTTTTACATAAGGCTCCGAGCTCGGATGTAATGCAATGCCTGGCATATGGAGAACGAAAAGTCTTTGGTATTTGAACTTTAATTTAGGAGGTGGAAATAGAAGTTAAAGGGGCTTACATGACCTAAACGCAAAAAACTAAAAGTATTATGATCGACTACAGTAAACAAAATCAAAAAAATATATGATATTCTTCAGGATATATGCTAGGTGTGTTGAAAACATAATGC
The DNA here is from genome assembly GCA_945859645.1 of Amphipoea oculea. Classification (NCBI taxonomy): domain Eukaryota; kingdom Metazoa; phylum Arthropoda; class Insecta; order Lepidoptera; family Noctuidae; genus Amphipoea; species Amphipoea oculea. The sequence goes on along the minus strand of OX243885.1, from coordinate 16,910,331 downwards.
AACTTATTTGGTACGATAGAAAAAAAAAATCATGAAGATACGAGTATCTCTAAAAACTTTCTTTTTACAATAAAAACCATACTAATATACATACAATCATTGTGATTTTTTGTCAGATTATTCTACAAGCAACATACTTAAAACTCTAGTGTTTTAATTTTTTAGTTCAAACAATAGATTTTTTGTAAATAGATAATTGCTTCATATTTTGCAATAAATTACCAGGGTTGTGTCATCGCGCTTCTCTTTCTTTTCTATGCAGTCCGACAGTGACCGCGGTTTAGGTGATGTAGTCCTCTTAAGTATAAGAAAGAAAAAAAATCAGTTTACTTGCGCCTAATCCTATCCTAAATATTATAAACGCGAAAGTTTCTTTGTTACCTTTTCACGCCTAAACCACTGAACCGATCATCCTAAAATTTTGCATAACGTTGTCAGGTGTACAGAAATGGACATAGGGTACCTTTCATCCCGAAAAAAGTGCTGTTCCCGAGGAAAACAACAATAACGTTATTATGATAATAGATGGCGCCACGTGTCTATTGAACTTTAATTATGAGGCGGTACGAAGTTCGCCGGGGTCAGCTAGTGAAGAAATAAAGCGTATGCTGAAAGAACATTAGGTACATCAACTCGATTATAACTTAACTGTTAATAGCGCGTTGATCAAATCCATGGTATGCTAAGACAGACCCCAGAAGTCTAATTGTGTGCTTAAGGAACTTGTAACTTATAAAATAAAATAAATACATTAATTAATAACAAATAATAATACATAATCCACCATCCATAATGTTCCCACTGCTGGGACTCAGGCCTCCAGTCTGTGATAGGGAATGGGCTGTAATTCCCCACGCGGGCCCAGTGCGAATCGGTAGATGTCTTCGAATTTTTGGTTCTAGGACATGCCGGTTTCCTCACGATGTTTTCCTTCACCGTTTTGAGAGCAGTGCTGATGAAATAATTTACACAAAGTAAAGCGCCTGTCGGGGTTCGAACCTACGACCTACTCGTACAACTCGTAAGTCGCGGCCGATACCATTGGGCCACCACTGCTCACTCACATTTTATTATTATTATATACTAGCTGTGCCCGCGACTTCGTTCGCGTGGATGTCGGAACTTAACAATATATTTTGTGTGCGTCGGTATCCTGCGAGGATACCGATTCAAATCTTTATTTTTTATTTAAGCTAGTGCTTCTCTATTAATAACATTAGTTGTGGAACCATCTGAAGCGTACACAAAAAGGTTATTGGGGTTGTTTACGCGTGAAAGAGCTACGTATAGTTGACCATGGGAAAAGCATCCAATACTTAGGTCCACCCCCGCAACGGATTATGTCTGGCCCTGAGCTTTATTAATCGTCATGGCATAACAAAGACTGACTGGGAATTGAACTCGTTTGAAAGAGAAAGGAAAGTTGTTAGGAATAATAGGTATTCTTGGAATAAAAACAATATCACCGGCACCGCAACCGGCTAATATTTCAGTTTCGATAATGTTTTGCTGCAGATTTGTGACTTTGAGCCGAGTGCCGTTACAAAGTTTGGGAGGACATCAATTTTTGAGGAGAATTATTGGAACACCGATTTTTAAAACTATTTTGTTGGCGGGAAGTCCGGGTGTGTTGAGGGAATCCAAAAATTCTACCGGGTAGTGCGTGGCGTCATCTTCTTCCATAACTGTATTTATAGAGGTGTATTCTCTACTATTCCCGGACACATGCATCAATATTTTTAAATTAATTGCCGCAGCTTGGTCATTGCGGGGAGTCAAAATAGCTCGCTGACATAGCCAAGAACCGGTTTGATTTCCCATATTTGTGGAATCTCCGTACACAGAAGAAATTAGCTCTTGTTGTGATGTAACGCAAGAACAGAGATTAGCGACCAAATTAACTTTTCCATCTTCTTGTACGGGGTATGTGCCATCGCCTATTTGTAACAATAAATTGGAAAACTCCTGTGCATTTTCGCAGCCTCCTAACTGTGCACGCATATTTACGCTCAGGTGTGTAGATGATATATTGCGCCATAAAACAGAACTCTTCAGACATGCAGCAATTTCATCGGCTCTCGTTCCTCGGGGTACTATCGGGAGTGTCTGCCGAAAATCACCGCAGAACAGTACCGTAATGCCTCCCATCGGCCGGTCATTTTGCCTTATGTCCTGCAAAGTTCTATTCACTGCTTCTACAGCTTTGCGGTTTGCCATTGTGCAGTCATCCCAAATAATTAAAACACAATCGCATAAAACCTTTGCTTTATCGCTATTTCGTGATATGTTGCAAACCGGGCTTTCCGTACGGTCCAAGTCGATAGGAATTTTAAATGTTGTGTGTGCCGTTTTTCCTCCAGGCAATAATGTGGCTGCTATCCCTGAAGAGGCGACAGCAAGGGCAATTTACTTTGGTTCCTTATTCGAGCCAAAATAACATTGGTTAGGAAAGTTTTCCCTGTGCCACCCGGTGCGTCTAAAAACAGGATTTCACCCGAGGCGTTATCTACACTGCAGCATTCCCTATCAAACGTCTGGCGCTGTTCCTCTGTCAAATTTGCGCAGTCATTTTGTAAAATTTCTTCGAGTTCCACGGGATTGTAACTAATTTCTGATACGTACTCTCTGTCCATCGACTACCGGTGTGGGCAAACCATAACAACGCCATCTATCGAAGTGCTATTAATATTCAATACTGCACGTAGTTGATCTCCAGATGTAGTCCATATTATAATTTTCAAATTTACATTTTTGAAGTGAAAACTTCTTTAGCGGCGTTGCACACTTTTTGTAATGGGTAAAAAATGTTAAACTCGCGTCAGGACAACGCGTCAGGACACGTGATCGTCAGGAGAGATTTCCCCCCCCCCCCTCTCTTTCTACGGCGGCGCCAACCGAAGTGAACTAAGTGACACACGATAATGGATGAATGGATGGATGGATGGATGGATGGACGTGGACGTGGACGTGGACGTAAAATGAAAAAAGTGACGCAGAAGTAGTGAAAAAAAATTAGTTATATTAATTAAATTAATAATTGATTAATTTCAACATTAATATTCAAGTTTTCTCTTCTGCCGGCACTCCCGGAGTGCAACCCGTCTTTTTTTTAGGTGTGAACTGATTACGATGAAACAAAAAACTCAATGTTACTTCAATTTATAATTTTTAACGCAAATATTGTTGTGTATAAACGTGAAGTTGTGAGACCAAGTGCATATTAACACACATTAACTAATTTTGTCCAGAGATGGCGCTGTTTTAATATTTATTTCTGAAACACTTAGAATTTTCTAATTTACAATTTTTAGGTGTGTGTGAACTGATTACGATGAAACAAAAAACTCAATGTTACTTCAATTTATATAATTATTAACGCAAATATATATAAACGTAAAGTTGTGAGACCAAGTGTATATTAACACACATTAACTAATTTTGTCCAGAGATGGCGCTGTTTTAATATTTATTTCTGAAACACAGAATTTTCTAATTTACAATTTTTAGGTGTGTGTGAACTGATTACGATGAAACAAAAAACTCAATGTTACTTCAATTTATATAATTATTAACGCAAATATATATAAACGTAAAGTTGTGAGACCAAGTGCATATTAACACACGTTAACTAATTTTACTTCTGGTAGGTACACTTTAAATTCAAAAATCTTTTGATAAACTGAACCGATTGCAATGAAACAAAAACTAAATGTTACTTCAAGTTACGCTAAATCGTTGTGTATAAAAGTTATCTACATTTATTTCGTACATTTTACGTGATGCTCGGATAACTAAACATACAAACAGACAAACAGACAAAAATTCTAAAAATGCTGGAATTGGGTTCTATTGGTTGTCCTTTAACACCCTGGCTATATATATATATATTTTTTTTTAATGTACAAAAACTTCTTTTCTACAGTTTTATTATATGTATAGATTACTAGCTGCGCCCCGCGGTTTCATCCGCGTAAATGTTGATCCCGTGGGAATATCGGGATAAAAAGTAGCCTATGTCCTTTCCCGGGACTCAAACTATCTCTATACCAAATTTCATCGAAATCGGTCCAGCCGTTTGAGCGTGAAGAAGTAACAAAAGTGTTTCGTTGCTAATTTTATTTTAAATATTTGTCATAGACTCATACTGTCACTTTTATTTAGATATGTATGTTTTTCCTTTTTTTTTTTATTTGTTTTTGTATTGGCACCTTGTTTTTATATTGTTCATGTGGGTAATTGGTTTCATCTAATGTACTTTTGTGTGTTGTGCTGTCTTTTGTGTGCGCCAAATAAATGGTTTATCTATCTATCTATCTATCTATCTACAAACATATAAACACACACACACACACACTCACAAACTTTCGCCTTTATAATATTATTGTGATAGTGTGATTGAGGACAGTACACTCATTGATAGCGTGTTCAGCATCAATCGCTTTTATTTTGACGGATCGACTAAATGCATTGCGTCGTGCTTTGTCATTGTGAACACGGATTTTAACACAGCTCAATAGATTTTGTTGAATTAGACTGTCAAAATGAATTCGGTTTTGATTGCAGCTATAAATTGCGACTGCAAAATGTTGATAATATACCGTACCCCGCGTTCTAACCAAAAGCAATGGTCGCGCGAGTTCATATTAATCGGTCAAGCGGCGTTGTTCGCCGATCGGCGACGAAACAATAGAAAATCAATTGTGTCTCATTAGCGGAGCTTCTTTTTGGTGAAGAAAACGGAAAACTGGATGCGCCCTCTGTCGGCGCGACCACTCGTTCTAGTTCGCCGAATAATAAGTGGCATAATAAACGCGACGATCGCCTACTCGTGCGACTATCGTTTGGTTAGGACGTGGCTTTAGGGTGATGATTTACCTTCACGAAACGGTAGTGTTCCAAGCCAAACTCCTTTGAAAAATGCTTGATACGAAATTGAAAAAAAATGTCGCTGAGATACTTCTTCCTCATTCATTTATACTTCATAAAAGCTCGCAGCCAATTTTCTGGTAAAACCACCATCGAATACATTCCTCAAACTGCACTGTAGTAACACTTCTACTCACCCCAGGGAACATAAGCACCGTACACAAGCTAGTCCATTGTGCTCGTTGCATGACGTCATAATTCCGAAATACCCTCACTTTGGTAATTCATGCGCGCGGGATGTTTTACGGTTATTGAATTGAGCGACCAGTGTTGTCGCTTTTGTAGGGTTCGTAAAGGATATGGGCTTATATCCTGGCGGAAAATTTATGGAGAAAAAGGAGGAATGTCTGTTTTTTTGTGTTTGGCTAAGTAAGAACTGATTAAAGCTGTGACCAAGTCAGGTGGCCCAGATTCGGCCCAGCGCCGGATTTACACGTTTGCCGCCAGTATGCTATTCAAATTTTGCCGCCCCTACCGACCTCTACAATAATGTCCTATGTCTTTTGTATACTGCTTCGACTTTTAGGATAAGTAGGGAGAGACTGTTCGAGCTGTATGGCCTTAAGCCCTACATTAATACTGATACTTTCAGCAAGTATGTTGCTACATATTCCAAAATTTTTAGAAATACTTGCAAAATAGCCAAAGCCCGGTACATTAGCAACAAAATCAAATCGGCAGAAAATAGAATAAAAACGGTTTGGAAAATTATAAATAACGAAACTAGTAGGAATAAAAAACGAAACACAGATTACACGTTGGAGACTTCACGTGGTGCCATAAGCTCTAACTTAGAAGTAGCTCAAGAATTTGTAAATTTCTTTACTAATATACCATCAAAAACGACGGAAGCCTTAAATTCCTCACCCGGCGTATCAATTGATTTATTAAGAGCGAACGTTCAAGCCTGCCCGGTTGAATTTCAATTTAAACATATTAACCCTGCAGTAGTAATAAAAGCTTTTAAGCAAATTAAGATCAAATTGACCGAAGATCTTTGGGGAATGTCTATTAAAGTATGTACCTCCATAATTGGGACTATTGCGCCTTACTTAGCCTTAGTATTTAATTCGTGTGTTGATCAAGGAGTCTTCCCCGATTTAATGAAATACAGTAAGGTAATACCACTTTACAAATCCGGGGACAGTAAAGACACTAATAATTATAGACCCGTATCCGTGTTGCCGGTTTTCAGCAAGGTGTTTGAAAAGATAATGCTTAATCAAATGCTCAATCATTTTAACACGAACAAAATCCTTCACGATCAACAGTATGGTTTTACGAAAGGACGTTGTACGACCGACGCCGGTGTAACCTTATTAAAACACATTTTTAACGCGTGGGAAGAGGCCCAAGACGCCATAGGAATCTTTTGTGACCTCTCCAAGGCATTTGATTGCGTCGATCACGAAACCTTGCTTTTGAAACTTGAGCATTACGGACTTGGAAAACTTGCGCTCAGTTTAGTTAGTTCTTACTTAAATGATAGACAACAGCAAGTTCAAATAAATGGTGTCAATTCACACGGTTTAACTGTAAAAATGGGTGTGCCACAGGGCTCGATTTTGGGTCCTTTCCTCTTTTTAGTGTATATAAATGATCTACTCCATTTATTCAAAGATCAACCACAAATGGTGTTATTTGCTGATGACACTTCCTTAATTTTTAAGGTAAATAGACGTGCTACAAATTTTGACGACGTAAATAACGCCCTACTGCAGGTCCAAAATTGGTTCACTGCTAATAATCTAGTATTAAATGGGAAAAAAACTAAGTGCATAAGATTTTCTTTACCGAATGTCAAAGGTAGTGATTGTGAGATAATATTGAATCAAGAGAAACTTGAATTCGTCGATAGAACTGTTTTCCTAGGGATCACGCTCGACTCAAGGCTACAATGGGGTCCGCATTTAACATCTCTTGCAGGACGGCTAAGTTCAGCAGCTTATGCTGTGAGAAAAATCCGTCAATTTACTGATGTAGATACCGCGAGACTGGTCTATTTTAGTTACTTCCATAGTATCATGTCTTACGGTATTTTGCTTTGGGGACGGGCTGCAGACATCGATTCTATTTTTATTCTGCAGAAAAGAGCTATCAGAGCCATTTATAATCTCCGCAGGCGCGATTCTCTAAGGGAACGGTTTAAAGAAATTAACATCATGACGGTACCTTGTCAATATATCTACGAAAATATCATGTATGTAAGGAAAAATTTACATCTTTTTAATAAAAGAGGTGAAAGACATAATTATAGTACTAGAAATAGGGACCTATTAGTTCAACCAGGATTTAGACTAGCTAAAGTAGACTCATCTTTTATGGGGTACTGTTTAAAATGTTATAATAAAATACCTCCCCACATTCTTCAACTGAATAAGACAAAATTCAAGTCTTGTATTAAACGCACACTATGCAGACAGGCATATTATAAGTTAGGGGATTACATCGCTGATAAAAATGCCTGGCTCAATGCTGGTCCTGCTCCACAACCACAACTATTTGATTAACACTTAAAAATGCTGTTGGAGCTGCTGAAGATTGTAAGTCTATCTTTGCATTGTATAAATTCAATCTCCTAGTATTGTATAATTGCATAGCACATGTTGAGTACTATGTACATACTATAAAGCTACCATTTACTGGGTACGTCTTTCATTGACTGAATGTGCCCTGGCGGCTGAGAGTATGTCATGCTCACTCAAATGTCTCGCTGATGGCGGCGCATGTGTTGGATCATTTAGCTCCCTTCAAAATGGTTGAGCTGAATGGTGCTAATACATGCGTCATGTTCGTGAACGGGCGCCGTCAGTAGGGACTGGTCATCTCTTTGCTGCCATGGCTTATTTTATTTTAATTTAATATTTGAATTGTTGTTTTTTCTCATCTTTTCATTATGGACGCTTTTAACGTTCTGCATCGTTCTCACATGTATAATTTTTAACGTGAATGATGTAACCAAGACTTTGTAACCATATTATTTTGATTTAAAAGAGTGTCCATGGAGTTTCTTGCCCGTTCTTCTCCATAGGTACCTACGCTTTGGAATGGGCAACTAGCTTCATCTTTCTGACTGACCGACCCCTTGACAATTCAAAAGTGCCTGTAATTGGTTTAATTGAAATAAATGCTTTGAGTTTGAGTTTGAGTTTTTCTTCAAAATACTTAAAATGTTCTCGTTCATCAGCTACGAAAAACTTTCAAAGAGATTTGTAAAGATCGACAACTGTGATAAAATCTACGGTAGAAGCGTGAATTTGATGAGCATTCAATTGGTTTATTCTTTCCAAAAAAACATGGTAGGTATATAAATATTAATCTTTTTAATTTCAGTAAGACATTTAAAAAAAATGTTAGCCCCAAATTTGCCGCCCCTAAAATCTGCCGCCCTAGGTTCCAGCCTACTCAGTCTATTGGTAAATCCGCCACTGGTTCGGCCAAAGAAACCGGGACCACCCAAAAGCGCGTTGGGTTGAGGATATCGTCAAAGTCGTGGGAAACACCTGGTAAGGGACGCACGGAACTGGGAACTATTAGCAGAGGAAAGGGGAGGCTTAAACCCATCAGTGGGTGATTCCGAGCTGATATGATGAAGTAAGCACTAACTAAGTCGAGATCCGAAGACGTACGAAGGTCTTCGATATGGTCAGCGGGATTGTCCGAAAGGGTTACCGCTGCCCCGGAACATAAAGGGCTAAGGAAGGAACACGGGTGGGTTTTAGTCAGTAAGAGTCTGACACTCCCTTCCGCCCTACTCAGAGCGGGAGGAGGCATTTGATGACTTCCCATCCCCAAAAAAAAAATCGATATCTTAGGTCGATAGGTCTTCGATATCGGATAACGTATTATGGAACTCAAATGGCCTTGGCCTGGACATCTGGCAAGGCGCAGTGATGACCAGGTGGAGTAAGGCTATGTCCAAAGACTGGAAGACGATGGCGTGGCGTCCAAAGACTGGAAGACGATGTGTCGGTAGTCCGGCGACCTGGATGAGGCTGGCACAGAAGTGCGGAAATTGATACAAGAAAATTGAGACCACAAGAAAATTAAGACCAGAGGATATTGATACAAGAAGTTGAACCGCAGTAGGTTAAGTCATGTTGTGAATGATATATGATGATGAAGGAAGAAGTAAGGATGAATTGATTGGTTTGTGAGGCTAAACAGCCCTTGTTGCGATAATTACTAACATAACCTGGAACCCTCCATATAGACCCCCGTAACTGGGTTGACGGAAACAATCTCCGGAATGGTAGAGGACTAAGGTGGAACTGGTAACAAGACACAGTGAGACTCGAGGTTAGAATATACACAGCCCAACCAGCATCTTTACATATTATTGGTAAACTATTGCTTCATAGGTTTGAAAAATTCGTCTGCTGAACAATGTAAACAACGCAATGCACGTAGGTGAACTGTCAAAATGAAACCCATTGAGATAAATTGTCATTTCATGTGTGCTATGCAATTACCCCGCTGTACCAACTAGCACTGGGCCCGCGTGGTGGATAACGGCCTACTCCCTTTCACCGAGAGGAGGCCTGTGTCCCAGCAGTGGGAACATTATAGGCTGGTTATGTTGTGACACGAGTCGTAAGGCAATCGTCAAGGCACTCGAAGTCGAGATATAAATCCAAGATTACTAAAACTAAATTCGCTTTCGAACAGTGTGTGGAAATTTGAGTGAGGTTCGAAGTGAACTTTACATACCAGGACATGCGAAAGGATGATAACCTTATCGGTAATTATATTTTCGAACCTTTTGGGGTTGAAACCCTTGGGCCGTGGGCTCCGAATGCTCGTGGTTTGTTCAACGAAATCTCCATTCAGATGTAAGGGCGGTAAATTGGTAATGTGAATTAATACAATAGAGTCAAAAGTCCAAACGGCTGGTGACACTTGACCCATGGGTTGGCTTATATCTCGGTCAGAGGCATTGCCATACAAGATGGCAATGCCGCCAATGTCTTGGGTACATTACCAGTTGACAGCGATGTGGAGGAATTTTTGAAGTGAAACTTCTTTACACACGCTTGACTTGGGGAGTAAGCTGGCGAACGCGTTACGACAAGTGTGATCGGGCGAGGCGAACGGGAGTTGCGTGGGGGATATAAGCAAGAGAAAGCAGTGCGCGCGCACATTTTCTTTCTCTCTTCCTCTCGTAGCCAAATACGTTTGAAGTTTCACTTCAGTCGTGTGATCATAAGCACACTCGGTTTTTTTGGCGACATATTTTAATTAGTTAATAGTTGTAGTTAGATTAGGTAATTATATTTTTATTTTAATACTTTGTTAGTTAATTTAGTGTAAGAAGTTTATCCAGTGTAATAAATATTATAAAGAGAAACAAAGCAAACCAATCTCTTATGTAAAAACCTGATAACAACATCCCAATAAATAGTCGCGATTTCTTTCCTATTTTTATAGAAAACTTTCCGCCGATTCCTCGCAATATTTTTATGTGAATATTTTATGAGGAACATGGAGATCAAAGCATCAACGACTGCTTTTTCTTTTGTTTCTTTAGTTTATGTTGCTTTTGTAGTTTGTTTTACTGTTTGGCATCTTATGGCGCTGATTTGTTTGTATAAAAACATCGTGAAAGCCCATGATTTCCGTCAGAAAATACACTGCCATTGATGTCGCCTTCGGCTCGTGGCTTAGTAATAACAGCCGTACGGGTCGGTTTTTGGATGGGTGACCTTCTATTACTTATATTATGGAGACCACTCCGCGCCTCGGATAGAACGTAAACCGATGGCCACCGTAGGCGCGGGCCTGCGGACGGAGAGTAATGGGTAGCTCACCATCCGATCAGGACCAGGCCCATGCCGGACGGCGCGTACGTGTTCCACGCGCGCCTCAAAGAGATGTCAGCATAAAGGAAGGGGCCTGCCAGGGCCGAAGCCTGCCGGGGGTGTGGGATTGTCCGAAAGGGATACCGCTACCCCGGAACATAAAGGGCAAAGCAAGGAACACGGATGGGTTGTAGTCAGTAAGAGTCTGACACTCCCTTCCGCTCCACCCAGAGCGGGAGGGGTCATTTGATGATTTCCCATCCATTAAAAAAAAAGGCGATGGCTGTCATACGTAGATCTTTGATAGTCGTTACGAGTGGTCAGAAGCTCGAAAGTTTAACAACCAGTCTTACCAAGGGTTATTGTATTACCCAGTAACTGGGTTGTATAGATCAATATGCTTTCATGATCATCATCCTCGGCCTAGCCTTTTCTTAACTATATTGGGGTCGGTGTCTAGTCTAACCGGATGAATCTGAATACCAGTATTTTACATGTAGATCAGACCTCACAACCCAGTTACTGGAGTCGACGGGGTCTCGATATGTAATTGGTTGGTCACCACATACCACCATCCACGTACTTACCGCGGCAAGTGTTGCTTAACTTTCGACTGAACCGTGTGGCTGTTATCATTTAGCTACGAGCGGTCATCATCATCATCTGCCTAGCCTTTTCCCAACTATGTAGGGTTTGGCTTCCAGTCTAACCGATGCAGCAGAATAACAGTATTTTACATGGAGCGACTGTCTATCTATATAATAATAATAATAATAATAATAATATATTTATTCAAAAATTATTAGTCATGAAAATTTGTACAGTTTTGCTTAAATAAAAATTACATTGCTAAGACTTACGTGCCTGAACTAGGTAATCCTGTGTTTCAGGCGAGAATCTGACCCCCACAACCCAGTTACTGGGTAATACGATACCCCTTGGTAAGACTGGTTACCAGACTTTCGGGCTTCTGACGACCCATAACGACTGTCAAAGACCCAGGAATGACAGCCGGAACCAACGGTTTAACGTACTTTCAGAGGCACGGAGGGTTCTTGGTATGTGAAGATGGTCACCCATCCACGGACTAACCGCGGCAAGCGTAGCTTAACCAGATCGATCGACCTGTGCGGCTGTTATTACTAAGCCACTAGCCCTTCCTTCCTTCCTTTTAGCTACGAGCGGTGTCCTGTCATATTATGAAAATCATAGGTATAGGTTCCCGCGAGTTATCCCGCCCACACATTACTCCTTCACCATACATTTTTCTATTTTATATTCCCTACTTTAAGATATAAAAGAAAAATATACGAAAAGTATCAGTTGAAAATAGTGCAGTCCATAGATTTCTCAAGTCTCGTGAGAACCGTATATTTCAAGGAACTGAGACGGATTTATCAGGTAAATCTATTAATTCTAGGAAACCAAGTATTTTCTGGGTAAGTTTTACTTCGAAATGTGGTGGCAAACTTCGACGGATTACTGGTAAGATTACCGGTAAGATACTGGTACCAAATTCTAATGCTCTGGATGCTTCATCAAAATGGAAAAAGGTATTTAATAACCTACCCCAGAAAACTTCAATTAACACTAGTTCATTGAAGAATCGAAGAAACCGACTAGAAGAATCATCAAAATTCGCATAGAAATGCCGGAGATGCAGTACATTTATGCACATAACTTCGTACATAAGAATAATTACCTGATGTATTATATACTTAAACCTTTCTGAAAGTATGTAGATCAAATTTGTGAAAGAATTATCAAAATCGGTTACTTAATTAGTTTTTGAGAAAATCGCGGACATACAAACATACATACATACGGGTCGAATACAGAACCTCCTTTTTTGAAGTCGGTTAAAAAAAATCTAGTTTCCTCCTCTACATGTGTTAAGACTCAACCCAAAACGCCCACTCTTCACCACTTCTTAGTACTTCTGCTGAGAAGAAGAAGTGACGCAACAAACTCCCCAGCAGCACAGCATATTTATTGTAACAGCACAGATAATTTTTTTTTTGTCTGGGATCAGCAAAATGCGATTACTAATTCGTTTGTCAAGTATAGGTATGAAGAAAAGCAATACGACAAACCTCTTTTAAACTATTGGTCTACCAATAGCAGATTAAAAGAGGTTGAGGGCCAACATTGCTCGCAGAACAGATGGCCGATGGTGCCGAAAGGTTCTGGAGTGGCAACGGCGATGAAGACGTAGCGTTGGAAGGCCTCCCACAAGGTGGACCGACGACCTTTTGAAGGCCGCAGGAACTCGTTGGATGCGAGAAGCACAAAACCGGTCGAAGTGGAGGTGCTTGGGGGAGGCTTATGCCCAGCAGTGGACGTCTTTCGGCTGAAATGATGATGATGATGTTGATATACTAATATACGGATTAATCTGACATTATTAACAACAGAGGGGCAATTCTCGTAATTTTAAGAACGTTCACAGTCTGATCTCAGTCTTAATCTGTCAAAAATACCTCTAATTTCCCCTACATTTTTGGAAGTTTTTGACATTGATTGTCGCTGAGATGAGATTGCGACTAGTTTTTGAATATTTTTAATTACGGGAATTGGCGTTGACTTTTCCTATCTTTTCAATTATTTTAACTATGACAGCAACAGTCCAATAGCAATCTTATCATAACGAAGATAAAGATCATTTTGATTTCGACAGACTTGTCAAAGGCAACAATTCAACATCAACCACGATAAAGATCCCTGTGGCATTGACAGCGATGCGGAATCAGAGGTAAAATAACTATAAAAGGACTGTACAAAATAATGAAAATACGTAATTGTAAACCGTAATTTAAATAAACATGAAATTATCGACAAAAACCGGTTACGCACAACACTAGCCCCATAATTTACAGCGGGCGCCCAGCACAGCACGTCACAGGTCTATAAAATATTCAGTGGAACGTACCGGATTTAACGCGGGCACCTCACTGCAACCGAGATATTATCGAATGTTTATTTTACAACACTATTATAATACGTAATTGCGGTTGAGATGAAACAAGAGTGACAGATAGATGATTTATGTATTAATGTATTGACATTTAGAGACATCCTAAAAAGAGTATTTGTGAGTTTAAGTGTATGTACGACGAAAAGGACAGGGTAGCCTTTTTTTTTCTCGCGGTGGAAATCCTTATGGACTTCCTCTATCGTGGGGGTGACAGAGGGGCATGCCGGACTCTTACCGGCTAAAACCACCGCGGTGTTCCACCTCTACCTATGGCCGGGGGTGCGGGATTCGCATAAGCATTCACCGCGCGATGTTCAAATTTCCTTATGTTTTTTGCAAAATCCAGGTCAGTATCAGGTTTTATGTTGATCTAATTATGATTCGTGGCCGTTATAAATATTTACTTATAGAATTATAATCATACTAACTGCGCCCCGCGGTTTTACCCGCGTAAATGTCGATCCCGTGGGAAAATCGGGATAAAAATAGTAGCCTATATGTTAATCCAGGGTGTCTGCTACCTCCATACAAAATTGTATCAAAATTGGTTCAGTCGTTTGAGCGTGAAGAAGTAACAAACATATTAACACACACACAGACACTCACAAACTTTCGCCTTTATAATATTAGTGTGATGTGAAAATCGTCAATACATATATCTCTCTAAGTTCATAATTATTACCCTATTGAATGTCTGTGACATCTATTTCATGAAACTATGACATTTGAGGCCAAATCTAACTCAAGGAGTTGTATGGCTAATTCTAAAGATTGTAATTCTGTAAAGCCATATTTGTTACGGTCGTGAATCATATTTTATTCAACACTAGCATCTGCCCGCAACTTCGTCTACGTAAAATTTGTTTTATCTTTATTTACGTGTATAAAAAGCCACGTCTTCCCTGAACTAGCTATTTAGTGCGATAAAATACTGCTACATTTGCAACAGGTTCGACTGGAAGCCGTTCCTAACATAGTTTTTGCATCTAAAACTGATTTACATCAGTCACCTCAATCACACACCAGGTCCAGTTGGAAACCAGCGTCAGGCACTAGTTGTCTGGCATTATTGCTGAACTGGGCCTTTATTGCGCAGCCGTGAGGCACACTTTCCTGCTAATTACTTACATCGGACTTTTTATTTGATCTTTATTTTTTGTTCTTTTTATCTGATGTATCTGGTGTATTGTGTGTCTTTTAGTCTGTGCTAAATAAATGTATTTTTTTTTCTTTATTTAATTTTAATCATTTAAATTTTTTGCATCATATGTTGGCCGATGGGGCTGAAAGGTTCTGGAGTGGCGACCGCGTACCAGAAAACGTAGCGTTGGACCGACGACCTTGTGAAGGCCGCAGGAACACGTCGGATGCGAGAAGCACAGAACCGGACGAAGTGGAGGTGCTTGGGGGAGGTCTTTGTCCAGCAGTGGACGTCTTTCGGCTGAAATGATGGTGATGATGGCATTATATGTTTCGGTATTTTATATTTTTCTCTTCTTGTTCTCACACACTATTGTCTACATTTCTTTTTCACTTTTCCTTTCGCAGGTCTGCTGGAAGATATTTCTTAAGATAGAAGCAGTAGTTACCTTTGTACAAATTATAATTATGTCGTATCCCTATGTATTTTACTGTGTGTACAGTCAACAAAAGAGGAAACGAGGTATGCAGGATCGTCGAATAGCTATAGTTGAAGTTTAGTAAGAAACCGATGGATTTGTCGACTGATATTTAATTTGATAAATGAGCTGTTTGTTTTCTATTTTTAAAATTAAATTTTATTCGAGAACATCCATCGGTTTCTTACTAAACTTCAACTATAAATGATAAATGATTTATTTCCTGTAAGTAGGTTTGTACAAACACTTTTACACGTCAATCATATTTTTTTAAGCTAGATGAGGTCGGCGTTTCCTATCTGACTACTCTGAGAAGAAAGGCCGAAACAAACTCAGAGGTCACAGTCTCTTTTAAAGTCCAGACAAAATCTTGGTCAGATCATGTGAAGACCATGTACATTGGTGTCTGAAATGGTCTTTTGAGGAAAGAACCACACAGATATATCCAAAGATCCTCCATACTTATCTCTTTTGTTGACTGTACAAAAATAATTAAACAAATAAAAAGTTAGCTACATATAACTATGGCAATTTAAGCAGCTGTTCTAACAAAAACAAAACATGATCGATATCCCATAAAGCAGCAGACCAACCCTCAACAGGCACCTCTATGTTTTACAACCCTGTGAATTATTAGCCACTGTCCTTCCACCAGTCCATTAGGCGAATTAACGGTAACACTAGAGCCTCATAATGTTGCTGGAAGCACCTTAAGCTTGAGGGTTACGGCTGTAATAAAAGTGGGAAGAAATCTTTTGCAAATAGGGGTTTTGTGTGAGTTTAGGGTTAAGACGATAATTCCTTCTGCTTAGATGAAAAAAAAGAAAAAAGAAAGACAGAAAGTAGGGGCGTCCCTGACTTTGCCCTATCGTATTCGATAGGGCAAAGTCAGTCGATAGGGCAAAGTCAGGGACGCCTCTATTTTCTCTCTTTTTTTTCTTTCTTTCTTTTCTTTGTTTTTCATAAGTCAATAGACTTTTGTTCGTTTCTAGGCCTTTGCCAGCCTTTGAATAGACTAGAAATAATAATGGCCAAAGAATGAGCATTGCTATACAACGTGGCAATGCTGCCAGCCTTTTGAGTACTTTTCACTTTTCGTAGTACGCGCCAAAGCCGAATCCTTGGAAATTGGTCAGATTACACTGGTCAACAAAAAAATAATAAACTTGTTTGTTTCCTGTGATTTTTTTTTGGTTTCTATCTCAAATTGACGCGTATTTTTTAAATATGGCAACAATTTTTCTCTAACAGCTTTTGTTTTTGAGTTACAGCTAACTAGATACCCTCATTTACTATTTTTACTTAGATTTGAGTTTTTTATTGGACACTGAAATATATTTTGTTGTTGTTTTCGAACCTCGAAACCATCATGACGATTGCTACTTTTGCGTTGTGAAAATAAACGGAATTAACCGTGGAAAACGAAATAAGTGGTCATATCCTAACTTATCTTCTGCTCAACGACCTCAATTAAAGTTTTGTTAGCAAACCTTTTTGAACTTTATGGCCTAAAGCAACATATGAATAACACAAGCTTTCATCAGTATGTTGCTACATATTCTAAGACTTTTAAAAGTGTATGCAAAATAGCTAAAGCTCTTTATATTAGCAATAAAATAAAATCAGCCGATGATAAAATAAAAACTACCTGGCAAATAATAAATAATGAAACAGGTAGGAAAAAAAAGCGTAATACTGAATTTAATTTAGAAACTGCACATGGCCCCATAAACTCAGATGTAGAAATTGCTCAGGAATTTGAAAACTTTTTTGCTAATATTCCCATTAAAACTACTGAAGCTTTAAATTCCTCACCCGCGCGTTCTGCTGATTTACTTAGAAAGAATGTTAAGGCATGCCCCTCGGAGTTTAGTTTTCAACATACGAACCCCCAGGCTGTTATAAAAGCTTTTAAAGATCTTAAAATTAAATCAACAGAAGATCTCTGGGGAATGTCTGTAAAAGTTTGTAGATCTATCATTGAAACGATTGCGCCCTATTTAGCTTTCATATTTAACATCAGTATAGACCAAGGAGTCTTTCCGGATCTCATGAAACACAGTAAAGTAGTTCCTTTATTCAAAGCCGGTGATAGTAAAGAACCCAACAATTATAGGCCTGTGTCAATTCTGCCAGTTCTCAGTAAGGTGTTTGAAAAGTTGATGCTCAATCAAATGTTACGCCACTTTAATAAAAATTCCATCTTTCATGAACAACAGTACGGTTTCACCAAAGGGCGTTGTACCACTGACGCCGGTGTCACCCTAATAAAGAACATTTTTAACGCCTGGGAAGAAGCACAAGATGCCATTGGAATCTTTTGCGACCTCTCAAAGGCGTTCGATTGCGTCAACCATGAGACACTTCTGCTGAAACTTGAACACTATGGGATTAGGAATTTAGCTCTTGCTTTACTAAAGTCGTATCTAAAAGATAGAAAGCTTAAAGTTCAAGTAAACGGCGTAAACTCATTGGGGTCTGAAATGGCAATGGGCGTTCCTCAAGGTTCGATATTGGGTCCATTCCTCTTTTTAGTTTACATTAATGATTTACCACAATTACTTCAAAATCAACCGAAGATGGTGTTATTTGCAGATGACACATCATTGATCTTTAAGATAGACAGACGGGCACAAAATCTTGACGACGTGAATAACTCTATTCTTCAGGTCCAAGATTGGTTTACGGTAAATAATTTGGTACTAAATGAAAAGAAAACCAAATGCATTAGATTTAAATTACCAAATGTTAGAAGTAGCGAATGTGACATCATACTGAATGGAGAAAAACTAGAATTTGTTGATCAAACGGTTTTCCTGGGAATCACGCTAGACGAGAAATTACAATGGGGACCTCACATAACATCTCTTGCGGGGCGGCTTAGCTCGGCCGCTTATGCTGTTAGGAAGATAAGACAGTTAACAGATGTAGAAACCGCGCGTTTAGTCTATTTTAGCTACTTTCACAGCATTATGTCGTACGGCATTTTACTATGGGGTCGAGCTGCTGACATTGAATCCATCTTTATTTTGCAAAAGAGAGCTGTCAGAGCCATTTATAATCTACGTCGCCGCGAATCTCTCAGGGAACTATTTAAAAGGATTAATATTATGACGGTACCTTGCCAATTCATTTATGAAAATATTATGTATGTAAGAAAAAATCTACATCTTTTTAATAAAATAAGCGATAGACATAACTTTAATACAAGAAATAAAGATAAAATACATCAACCATTTTTCAGATTAGCCAAAGTACATACATCTTTTATGGGGTACTGTGTTAAATGTTACAATAAAATACCTTGTGATATATTGCAATTAAATGAAAGAAAATTTAAAACTCACATTAAACGTACACTTTGTAAACAAGCATACTATAAATTAGAAGATTATATCCAAGATAAGAACGCTTGGAAACATGCTGGTCCTGCTCCATAGGACAATCTAGAGTCTAGACAAAATCAAACTGGTTGCTAATTTAATTGTAAATTTTTTTATTCTTTTTTTTTACATTTATTACTCACACCCTGACTTATTACTTGTATTTTGTTTTTTAATTAAAATCGTTTTGCTTGTACCATGTTTGTAAATATGTGAGCACCATGTATCTATCAGATAATTAATTTATATGTCATGGTTTCGTTTTAATTCTTTTACCTATTGTGGTATAGTAATTTTATTGTAGGTGCATCGTCCTCACATGTTATTATATAATTAATGTACCCATGCAAAATATTGTACCTAAACATTTTAAAAGAGTAACGGTGGAGTTTCTTGCCCGTTCTTCTCCATACGAAAACTACCTTTTGGAATGGGCGACTAGAATCAATTCTATTTTAAGATAATTTTTGACGTTCAAAAGTGCCTTTTATGTGCCTATTTGAAATAAATGCTTTGACTTTGACTTTGACATAATGTATTATTTGTCAGACGAACAGTGGGCCAATCTTACGACCCAATGGGTCCCTCTTAATGACAAACGACATTGTGGCAGGCCCAGACGGAGATGGCGGGATGAGCTGGACTCCTTCAACCAGAACTGGTCCTTAGCAGCTTTGAACAGAGAGAGGTGGAAAGAGAGTAGGGAGGCTTTTGCCCTGCAGTGGGACGTCACAGGCTAATAATAATAATAATGCTATATATAGATATACAGGCTAAGAATAATAGTAGTTTTCTGTATTTTTTGTCAATATAATAAAACTGTATATTTTAAAAAGCAAAGCTGTTAGCCATCTCCCAGTATTTTTTTTTATAGTCAGGGTCATAGAAATACCCAATAACAGAACAAAATGAAGAAAATCAAATTTACTGCATCACTACACAATAATGTTATCAGTTGGAGCACGGGCCCCGATCACGGGACTGATAGTCTCCGTGCTTCACCCAGGTGGAGAAACTAGGTGAAGCACGGGTCCGACCCCAAAGTAAGACTTGGGTTGACCAGTGTTATAATTAGCTGTTAATGCAATGGTTGCTGCACTCGTGTGTTATTAAGTGTAGTTTATAATTCTGGCGCGACACTGCAATCCACGCACAACCAACCAGCATGCTCCAAAAAAGTAAATGACAATCACAATACTCATTTCCCCAAAGTACCTCAATAAGTACTTGAGTTAAGCTACAATCATAACGCGAACCTACCCGCAGTCGGGCCGCTGAATATTTTATACAACACAATGCCGCTCCACAGATTTTTATGTTCCCTCCTTCGAAATTCATTCTCTGCCTTTTATATTAAAATCCTATGGAGGGGAGTTTCGGCTTTCAAATGTTGATTCTTGTTTTTAGGTTGATAGTATTTATTGAGAGTTCTCGCAGTGTAAAGATTTGTATGTGTTTCATTAGAAGTATACAGGGTGTCACTGGAAGTATGGATCAAATCGAATAGGGGCGTGGGCAAGTTCATTTCAAAACGTTTTAGCCCTGATAGTATTTTTTATGATTATTTTCTTTGAGCACTATGCGAAGTGATTGAAAAAAAAATTAGGTCATCACCTTTGAACCGTAAAAAAATTCACCGACATTCTCAGGGTTAAAAAGTTTGGAAATGACCTAGCCCACGCCCCTATTCGATTTGATCCATACTTTCAGGGACGCCCTGTATATGTATTAATAAATATCCGAACGCTTTTAAAATCGCGCTAAGTAATAGCTTACCAAAAGAGAGAGAAAATGGAAAGATGGACGAGAAGCCATTGCACTGCAGTGGGACCGAACAAGCTCATCACATTAATATTATAAAGGCGAAAGTTTGTGAGTGTGAGTAGATCCACATCTTGAAATCAGGATCCAATGAGAAAACAATTGTCACTAGATCCATCATGGATCTGGAAAATGGATCTTCTGAGATTGAACGGTGTTTATATGTTTGTTACTTCTTCACGCTCAAACACCAATTTTGATAAAATTTTGTTTGGAGGTAGCTAGCACCCTGGGTTAACATATAGGCTACTTTTTATCCCGATATTCCCACGGGATCAAAACTTATGCGGGTAAAACCACGGGGCGCAGCTAGTAATATACAAATAAACAGGGTCTCAAATATCTCGAAAACTATTGAATTTCGGCCGTACATATATGGGGGGTTCAATTTGTTGCTTAACATTTTTGAAGTGTAAAATGAAAATATGGGTAAGATATTATTGTTCTTAAATCGCTCATCATTTTAATTATTTTGTTGAATTAAGTACTTTTAATTATGTTCATAGCTTAATTGAAGTGCCAGCTACAATATCATTTTTAATGGTACCCATTCGGTATTTAGTTTTTTTATTTGGAATTATCTCGAAAGCTATTGCATTTTGGCCATATATTTGGGGGTTCAATTTTTTGCATTTTGGCCCCCCTATCAGCTCCTGACGGATATACGTCAAATTACAAGTAACCCTGTATATGCTATACATCTGTACCAATAAATAAAATTGAAATGTCAGTAATGTCAAAATAACAGCTTTTTACTAAATGCATATGAAAGTATATACTACTACATGCGAGTGTCAAAATATGCGGCATAAACGGAATATAAATGCAAAGATGGTCACCCATCCACAGACCAACCGCGGCAAGCGTAGCTTAACCTGATCGATCGACCTGTGCGGCTGTTATTATTTAGCCACGGGCCCTCCTACAAATAACTAAGTAGGTTTACACAAAAATGAACCTTACATCTTACAGTTAATTTAGTTCTAATTTGAATGACGACGTCTTTTCCGCGAGATCTTTAGTGTGAAAGCAAAATCTGATCCAAGGAAGCCTCCAACCGACGCGAGAGTCAGCCGCATTAATATCCACAGAGTAGTGGAGATGAACAGAGCGTTCGGCAACAATTAATCTATTCTGTAAAAAATTCACCGTGAGGGTAACTAGATGCCGAAGATGCACTGTGATACCTCACAGTCGCAGTTCGCTATCCCGATGTCAGCTCAATGTAAAACAAATGCATGCTAATAGACATGCACGCACATGCTGAAGGGTACATCGCGGGAATGCGGGCTGCTTGAAGGGTTAATTAAATCGGGTGATATAAAAGAATTGACTTACTCAGCACACCATTGTTTAAAAGTAGTTGCAAGTTAGCTGCCTGTATAGCTGTAATAGCTTGTTCGACCGTAGGTACTATGTATTTTGTGTGAACCGAATAAATAATTTGTTTGTCTATTTTTACTAAACCCGCGTCATAAATCATCAGACCCTTAACCATTTTGTTCCCTAACAGAAAATCTGTAACACAGTTGCCATTTTGTATATTCACAAAAAATCTGTAACACAGTTGCCATTTTGTATATTCACAAAACATCTGTAACACAGTTGCCATTTTGTATATTCACAAAAAATCTGTAACACAGTCGCCATTTTGTATATTCTCTGTTCCTCGCAGCTGCTCTGTACCCTTTCACATTTTAAAGCGAAAAGGTACGGGCTCTTTGTGCAGTAAGCGGCGCCTTCTCAATGGAGACGTAGTTTCCTATTTATTGCATTATAATATTTTACACAATAACGTTCTTTGAGTGAATATTTTACGCGAGGATGACTTGCAGTGTGTTCAGATGAGAATATTTAAGTGTAGTGTGGGATAATGGAATAATTTTAATAAACATACTGGGGTAGGTAGTATTACGAAATATTAATGCTCTCATAATTCCGGGAGCTCGTGGCTAAGTAATAACAACTTTACGGGTCGGTCGATCAGGTTAAGCTACGCTTGCCGCGGTCGGTCCGTGGATGGGTGAACATCTTTACATACCGAGATCCCTCTGTGCCTCGGAAAGCACCTAAACCCGTTGGTCCCGAAAGCTCGTGGCTAAGTAATAGCAACCTTACGGGTCGGTCGATCAGGTTAAGCTACACTTGCCGCGGTCGATCCGTGGATGGGTGAAAATCTTTACATACCGAGATCCCTCCGTGCCTCGGAAAGCACGTAAAGCCGTTGGTCCCGGCTGTCATTCTTGAATCTTTGACAGTCGTTACGGGTCGTCAGAAGCCCGAATATCTGACAACCAGTCTTACCAAGGGGTATCGTGTTACCCATGTAACTAGGTTTTGGAGTTCAGATAAGCAGTCAAATACTGGCAGTAAAATACTGGTATTCAGCTGCATCCGGTTAGACTGGAAGCCGACCCCAGCATAAGTAGTTTGGAAAAGGACCGATGAATGGTCCGATGTAAGAAATTAGCAGGAAAGGGTGCCTCACGGCTGCGCCAAAAAGGCCCAGTTCAGCGAAAATTCCAAATCAAATAAAATCAAATCAAACTATTTATTTGCTAGAATATGGTACATAAGGTGTTACAGTAAATTAGTTTCAGCATATCCTGCCCTAACATGGCGTGCAAATGTATTCACATTAAGCAATGTCAATTAGTCAAACTTACAAATTACGGATTCTATTGACTAGACAACTAGTGCCTGACGCTGGTTTTCAACTGGACCTGAATCAGTTAACTATAACAGAACCTTTTTACGATTGTTATGGACAATGCAAAATGAATAATACTTGAACAAATGGTAAACAATGAGAATACAAAGTTTGCACTGAAACGTAGCACTTTTAAGGATAACTAAGTAGGTTTTTGTCTGACTTTCAAACACTGCATTCACTATAGGTATTAACTTCTAGGGAAAAACTCTAACAATACTTTGAAAATCCACAGCGGCAACGTTTTTCTATAGCTTTTGTATTATTAAATTAAGGCTAAGAGGTATAAGTAGAGTATTTTGTAATTGTTTCCATTTTTGCCTTCTTTATCATAATTTGTCTATAGTGTTCCCACTGCTGGGACACAGGCCTCCTCTCTATGAGAGGGAGTGGACCGTAATCCACTACGCGGGCCCAGTGCGGGTTGGTAGATGTCACATATTGCAACAGTTGCAGGTGTGTGTGACGACGGTGCAGGGGAGAAGCTTGATGATAAATGAGAACCAATTAATTACAACTTCTTATATTGTTACCAGTTCAGTGACACGTACAGAAAAAGGGGCGAAAGACCACGACCTCATTCCACCGGCCCCCTTCTACCTTCGGACATCCAGGCGCACTGCAAGTTACCATCCCTACCTGGTTGCTATTCTACCAATTCGCACTAAGCGTTTGCAAATGTCGTTTATAATGCGCACAGCAAAAGTGTGGAACTCTCTACCTGCGTCTGTTTCTCCGAGCGCATACAACCCGAATCTCTTTAAAGTGAGAGTGAACAGGCTTTTTCTGGGTAAGCTCGCTCCATCGTCGACTTTGTCTCTGTCACCTTTGACCTAGGCTAGAGTCAAGAGCAAGCCCATTTCAAATAATAAAAAAAAAGTAAAGTTACACGATCTTTTATAACATTTTAAATGACAGTTGTCTATCCCTACTATCTACCTAATGAATATTGCAACAGATAAAATTAACTGAACTATTAATACAATACAAATACTTTTAAACTAAAAATTGTTACAATGCCTTTACAAAAATATAATTGATAAGTAAATTAATCTCTTAGCTATTCTGAACAAAATAATTTAATCGAACTTACAAACTCAATCATGTAGTATTTAAACATGGGTACAACAAATAAGTCAAATGGCAACTTCAAATGAATCGGTCAGTGTGACCATTGTTACAATTCTGAATTTTGTATCTGTAGTGACAAACTAGTGGGTATGGTAATATGAAACAACAACTATCTCAAACACAGTTTATTAAAAAAAACTGGTAAACTAACATTAATATTATAATAAGTTTACTAAAAACTAAACAAATTGTTGTCAGCCAGCTAATAATGAAATATAGAGAGCGAAGGTCGTGGGGGGTTGGAGATAAACCCTGTACTGTTCCGTTTTAAATGAGTTAAAGTTAAAAGTTAATAATTATTACAAAACAAAGGAGAAAGTAACCTTCCAGTTATTGTTTAATTTAAAATCTATTAAATGGGCGCCATGGACTTTGAGAGTCCCGGATCCCGGAGCCGACGAAGGTGTCCAATACTATTCCGGACGGGGTAGGATGTCGAACCCGAGATCCACAAATTAAATTATGATGCAGGCCGGTTTCCAGTATCGAAAACCGGACCCAGACAATCAACTGGTTCCTACGGGAACCGTAATAAAGTATAAAAAAAGTTAAGGTTTGTAAAAGAAAAAACCGTCCCGCCTGCGCGCTAACGCTAGACGGGCTCCGCCGGCCGCACGGTCGTTTCCTCACGAGGCTTCGCCGTGCTCGAGGAACGGGTCTCGCGTCCAGGCCCCAGACGATCTTCTAGGTCCTGGCGGCGCGACGAATCGCTCGAGGTGCCTCTCGGTTGTCGTAGGGAGAAAGCACTTGACTGTAAGACTCTTGACCGGCTGGAAAGCTGCCTGCGTATGCGCAATTAGGAATCCTTTTAGAACATGTGACAAGTTTAGTGGAATCACTCAAGCGTGTCCTAGGGCGGAAAGATGCCAAGTACGGTTCCATGATGCTGTCATGGCTCACAAACCGGAATTAGACGGAGCATTCCAAAAATCTCCCCAATTACGGGTAAAATAATATTAAATCACTGAAGATAAATAATACACCGAGATACTTAAATTCTTGAAAATCACTAGCAACTGCACAACATGACGTTTAATCGCTGAAGCAATAAGAATCTTCATGATCCAGACCAACAAACAAATTATTTGTTATTTCCAATACTAAAACTCGTCATGATAGTGGTAAATCTCCTCGAATCTTAATTCGGCAAATTTAGAAAGTATGAACTTGTCACATTACGTCAAAGACAATTCACAGATAAAAAATATGTTAACTTGACACGAAGTTTCTAGAAAGAAGTCTATATTGAAAAAATGAATTTAATTTCCGTTTACGGTTATTTAGTTTATTATGACTTTTTTTGACTAAAAGCTGAAAATAATTGAGGAATGCTCCATACGATATTATTTCGATGGTTAGCAATCAATATGTTAAAATATCGATTTAAACTACAACTGTGAATCGGCGACCACTAGATGTCGCCTTTGACAGATAGAAACTGACGTTTGACTGAATGACATTTGGAATGTAAACATTCGCAACTAATTACAATACAATATGTTTAATAGGATTAAGAAAAGTGATTTATTGTGAGGAAGCCGATTGTAAAACTACAATGAAATGTGTTACTCGGAAACCTCGTAATGTACTACTTATGTTTTCAGGTAAATGCTACTTTACTAAACCAACCCGTTGTAGGTGCAAAAAAACAACGTAACACCATAAATAAACTTCTACATTGTATTTAAAGATATAGATTATATCCTTAAAGACGATAACACACATGTCATCGAGTTTCTGGTTCTAGGGCATGCCGGTCTCCTCAAATTGTTTTCGTTCACCGTTTTGAGAGCAGTGGTGATAAAATAAATTACACTAAGTAAAGCCCCTGCCAAGGTTCGAACCCACGACCTACAAGTCGTAAGTCGGAGCCGTAAGGAAAGTCTTCTTTACATAGTATTAAAAAAAAAACCTCTTTTTTTCTTATCTGTCTGTATAATCACGTTGTTATTTTAAATTACGCAACAGATTTTGATACGGTTTTCACAATAATTTAGAGAATTTATTCCGGAAGGTTTATGTGCCATAATATTAAAAATTTGCATACAATATGAAATCGCGATGTTTTGTCAAGTCGTAAAACCGCGCGAAACGGGGACGGGACGCTAGTTATAAAACAAAATAGAAATTGCAACACAATGTAGTTTTGTAAGTAAGGCTTGCTTTAAACAATGTAAATAATTTATTTATTTATTATATGCCAGCTGCGCCCCGCGGTTTCACCCGCATAAGTGTCGATCCCGTGGGAATATCGGGATAAAAATTATCTTACGTCCTTCCGCGGGATTCAAACTATCTCTATACCAAACATCGAAATCGGTTCAGTGGTTTAGGCGTGAAAAGGTAACATACAGACAGAGTTACCTTCGAATTTATAATTATTAGTATGGATTGTATACTCGTACTAGCTGAACCAGTGAATGCAGATTTTTTTTGTTATTTTTCCCATGTTTTAATAATTAGGAACCCCCACCACGGGCGTCCCCAGGACACCCTACCAAAGTTTCATCACAATCTGACCAATGGTTTCGGAACGCATAGAGGACAAACATACAAACATTGATTTTTATTCATATAGATTGATATTATAGACGACACGGTTGGCGCAGTAGCTAAGCGATTGACTGCTGCGATGCGTGTCGCATGTACGATTCCCGCACGGAAAAAATATTTGTATGATTTACAAGTAGTTATTCCGGATCTGGCTGTTTGTGTATGTGAGTTTAAATGTTTTTAAACGCACCCACAATATAGGAGAAATTCCTAGTGTGGGGCAAAGTTAAAAAAAAAAAATAGATATTTTGTAAATCTTTTGTTGGAGATCCTAAATCAATATAAACTCAAAATAAATATTGATTTAGGATCTCCAACAAAAGATATACACAATACATGACACATAAATAAAGGGCAGCATCAGAGGGGCTCGATATGAAATGGACGGTCACTCCATCCACAGACCAACCTCGGCAAGCACATACTTATAGCTTAACCTTCTTATTTTTCTCCTTCCCTTTGTTGTACAGACGCCAGCACATCAACCTACTACAATCTGTCAAATTTCTTTAATAGATTTTCAACTTTATCACTGAATCCTAAGGTTCAAAGTTGATTGGAAAAATGTGACAGTTAGGTGTAGGTTGATGTGCTGGCGTCTGTACCTTCTGTTTTTGATTTTACATTTCTCGGGACCATGGGGTCCCGGTCCTTTGGAAGGCCAACTCGCAGAGGCCCCTTAGGAAATTTTAATGAAATGTGGCACCAACCGACGATTATCCCTGTATGCACTATGCAAGTGCACCCAAGGACAACCCCCGGTTGGTGTAGAATTATTATTTTTTATGACTTTACATATCTCGGGACCATGGGGTCCCGGTCCTTTGGAAGGCGTACAAAGGGCCAAAGCCAACTCGCAGAGGCCCCTTAGGAAATTTTAATGAAATGTGGCACCAACCGACGATTATCCCTGTATGCACTATGCAAGTGCACCCAAGGAAGGAGGTTGCTGTAGGACTATTGCAGGATATGGAAAAATAAAAATTTGGGCTATGGGTTTGGGTGGCTAAAGTGGACTGATTACCAAGAACTATGGAAGACCCCTGCTTAATCAATGTTTTATATATGTATACACGGATAAAATAGCATTACCTTCTGTTATTATTAGGTAAGCCACGAGCCCCATAAAATAAAGTGGATAAATAAATCACAGACCTACCCAAAAAATCTGTTGCCTACATATTCACATAACTTGGCCAAACCGCACTTAGAGTCTTAGTCCGATGCCAGTCGTTTGTGATTAATAACCCAAGTTGGCGGTAAGTTGGCCCCAAGTCGGTACTCGACGAACTTCATTGTAAAGTTTGTCACCAACAAGCCAAGTTTGTGTGCTAGTATTTGGGAATATGTCAGCACGTCTTTTGTCTTAAATCGACGAGGTGAATTTAGATTCACATCGAGGCTATTTTGTTATGAAGTACTAAGTAGAATTACCTATTAAAAACGAGATGAATATTCAGGCCAAAAGTCGAAATACGTCATCATTCTCCCTCCGTTATCCTAATTTATTTCGGGTCGGCGCAACATGTTTTTTTCTTACATACTTCTCAATTAGTCGTCATCTCGGTACCCACGCTCTTCAAGCCATATCATCTTTCACACAGTCCATCCATCGTTTATTTGGTCTTCCCCTACTCTTATAGCCCTACTCTCTTATAGAGCTACGCGTTCAATATAATAATGCACTGAGAGTGCTGCTGCGGCTGCCGTGGTGATTAAATGCGTCAGGGATGTTTGCAGATAATAATATTGATGGTTTTGCCGCTATTATTAGGAACAGATGTGCATCCCTGATGTCTCGTGTTCGCGGCAGCACCAACAGTATTCTCAGTGTATTCGTAGATCGGTGGGATTCCCCGATGTTGCGGAGGTGGATGCGGCTCCATGCCGAAATTTAATTGTATATTTTTATGTGTCTGTAACCTACTAACACTAGAATTTAAGTTAAAGTTGTTATTAACCCTATGGACTCCGGTCTGAAATAAAAATATTCCATTCTATTCTATAGAAAAAATCGAAACTATGAAATTCTTAAGAAAACTCATTACCTTTTCTGTGTGTCGTAGTCGGGTGAAAATAGAATGATAACGAATTTTGAGCTCGAATTAGGAGAACTTGAAAATGCAACGTGTTTTGTAAAAATAAAGTTCAGACAATTCAATGACTCTCATAGCCAAATACGTTTGAAGTTTCACTTCAGTTGTGTGGTCATAAGCACATTCGGTTTTTTTTTTACATCGTTCACACATATAATTATAAATTCAACATTAATGATGTACCTAACTAATATTTTTGTGAAAATATAATTCAAAAGAGTGTCCATGGAGTTCCTTGCCCGTTCTTCTCCATAGGTACCTACGCTTTGGAATGGGCAACTAGCTTCATATTTAATCACTGACCGACTTCTGACAATTCAAAAGTGCCTGTAAATGGTTTAATCGAAATAAATGCTTTGAGTTTGAGTTTGAGATATGTATGTATGATCGCCAAAGTCGCAAGCTGCGTTACTTTATCAGGTATTGCATGATGCATGAAAGGTGACTAACAAACCGCACTGGGCCCGCGCGGTAGATTAAGGCCCACTCTGTACAGAGAGGTGTCTTCGGTGAGTGTGCCCGAGAACTCCACGACCTCATTCCACCGGCCCCCTTCTACCTTCGGACATCCAGGCGCACTGCAAGTTACCATCCCTACCTGGTTGCTATTCCACCAATTCGCACTAAGCGTTTGCAAATGTCCTTTATAATGCGCACAGCAAAAGAGTGGAACGCTCTACCTGCGTCTGTTTTTCCGAGCGCATACAACCCGAATCTCTTCAAAGTGAGAGTGAACAGGCTTCTTCTGGGTAAGCTCGCTCCATTGTCGACTTTGTCTCCGTCACCTTTGACCTAGGCTAGAGTCAAGAGCAAGCCCATGTCAAACTAAAAAAAAAAAAAATGAGGCCTGTGTCCTAGCAGTGGGAACATTATAGGCTGATTTTGCTATTCAAAGTATGTTAGTTATGTTAATCCTGTAGGTACAACCATTCAGGAAGAATCAAGTCCAACATTAATCCAAAACGAAAATGATGAACAGCAATAAGCCACCAAATCCAATTTGCCGAACGCCAAACAATATGAGAGAACAAAAACGTTCGGAACCATAAATCATTGGGCTCTGGCGCCTAGCCACATAAATCAGTGACGTCATCGACCGGTATCGCAGCATCTCGAAACAATTACGGGATGTACAGATTCGTGTCACGAACCCGGCGGGCTGATCGATGCGAATATAGTGTATGAGCGTGACAAGAATACGAAATTAACCGAAACAGGGATCGAAAAATGTGTTGCAGACACTAGTGTACAGGGTCATACATTAGCTAGGGAAACTCTCTGGGTATATTATTGCCATATACAGGGTGTTACAGAAAGGGTATATCAATACAAACGGGTTAAAGAGTGTATCTGGTCTAGAATCTCTGTACAAAATTTCAGCTCAAAAGCAGTAACTTTGAAAATGCTTAATATTTTTATATTTCGATAGTTTATTAAATTGAAATCATAAAAAACGTGTCACCGCACTACGATGGTCATTATCTATTATCTGTAGTGTGTCTGTGCGCCTAGTACACGCACGTCACGCCGCCGCGCGCCAGTGCAGCGCCGTGATGTCGAAATAAAAAAATATTAACCATTTTCAAATTTAATGCTTTTGAGCTGAAATTTCGTACAGAGATTCTAGACCAGATACACTCTTCAACCCGTTTGTATTGATATACCCTTTCTGTAACACCCTGTATAATTTGGTGATTGGAGCTTGAATGGAATGAATGAATGAATTGTATGTGTTGAGCTTTTCAATCCTGCAATTTTTTTCCTTTTCATTTATACAGGGTCAAATTAAATTAGCTAGCGAAACTTTGCTGACGTGATGGGTATGGAATTATGGATATCTAAACAAGATTTTTATCTTGTTTAGATATCCATACCCATCCGGAGGAAACCGGCATGTCCTAGAACCAAAAATTCAAAGACATGTGACATCTACCAATCCGCACTGGGCCCGCGTGGTGGATTACGGCCCACTCCCTCTCACAGAGAGGAGGCCTGTGTCCCAGCAGCGGGAACATTATAGGCTGATGATGTATGATGTACCCATCACGTCAGCAAAAGGAAACAGATTTTCTCAACCTATACTTTAAGTAACAACAGTAGTAACAAGTAACAACATCATTATTTAAATATCGATACCCATCACTTCTGCGAAGTCTTGCTAGCTTATTTAATTTGACCCTGTATATTCTACAAAATAAACCAAAAAAAAAAAATCAATACTTTAAGATTCAAGCAAGTTTTAGGCTGCCCGCCCACGTCCTACAAAAAGTCGGTCTACATAACATAGGACGAAATAACCTGACCGATTGTAGCACCTACAAAAAAACTAAAACCCGACTACTAAAAAGGATGAAACAAGAAAGTACCTTTCCGTGGTCGCATGCTACCATAGCTTACATGTATGCTAGTACAGCGGCATGCGACCACGGAAAGATACTTTCTTGTTTCATCGGATCCTTTTTAGTAGTCGGGTTTTAGTTTTTAAACTTATTTTTTATTTAACAATTTTGTTGCTTATTTCAATAATATTTATATTTTTGAAATGTGCTACTTAAGCCCTTTCATTTGATACCCAACACGGCATGATTAAAAAATAAAATGTTTTTTTAGATCATGACTTTATGTCCGCTAGAGGGCGCCGTATTTAATTTAATGTGACGTCACTTAGTCTATAACCAGTGGACGATCAAGACGCTTCCAACGATACCTCATTTGTCTAATTATGACTAGGAGTTTAGAAGTTATGAGGGAACAGATGAACATACATACATACATACATACATACATACCGGTCAAAAATCACAACCCTCCTTTTTGCTTTAAAAGCATGCCGAGTGCGAGCGCGCTTAAAGACAAGCCAAATTCTAGTCTTTGTATTTCATTTGTTTTTCAGCCAAAGGGTGTCGAATGTAATACTTGTCCCATGTTTTATGCTGAAAGGGTACACGCTGTAGATTGTCAGCTGTTTAACGTGTCCCACACGCGTTGTGAATATTATAATAAGATTTGGCGAGGAAAAAGGATTGGGTTATTGTGTTTGAACTTCGATAGTTTTGTGAAGTCCTCTGACTTTGTTTCGGCATTTCTTCTCAGAGATCAGTCAGCTAGAACATGTGGGCGCCATCTATTTTTTTTTAAATATTGGCCAACAAAATATTGACGTGTAAAAAAAGTTTCTTATATAAATTAAATTAAATTTCGAGTAAATATGTAAGTTGTTGTTACTGGGTTGTGGAGGTCAGATAGGCAGTCGCTCCACGTAAAATAATGGTATTCAGCTCCATCCGGTTAGACTGAAAGCTGACCCCAACATAGTTGGGAAAAGGTTTACAAAACTTTTATTTTAAATAGGTGCCCTTATAAAAACAGCGAAAGACCTTTAGTGGTTTAGTTTAGTTTATTTATTTAATCAACAATTTTTACATAGTATCGAAATATGTATATTACTTACAGTTAAAATCTAAAACAACATGAAGACTTATAACTTATAACAAACTTACCTAACTAACTTATAACAACTAACTTTTAACTTATAACAAAAATGGACACATGAATAGGTTTCAAAACGAACTACGTACAATAATTCATTATTTCAAATAGTTTACAAATCCAGTGTTGCAGTTTAAAATTATAGATATGCTCATCACTGTAAATTATTTCATCACCACTGCTCCCAAACGGTGAAGGAAAACATCATTTAAAAAAAAGTAACCGTGGTGTTTTTTGCCGGGTCTTCTCCATAGGAAACAGCCAATTGGAACCGTGCAAAACTCAAACTCAAGGCAGTTATTTCAATTAAACCATGTACAGGCACTTTTGAATTGTCAAAATAAAATAGTCGGTCAGTTAGTCAGAAAGTTGAAGCTAGTCGCCCATCAAAGTGAGCATCAAAGCGTAGATCTCTATGGAGAAGAACGGGCAACTCCATGGACACTCTTTTAAATCAAGAATATTACAAAATCCTGGATACATTATTCTTGTTGCTTCTACATGTGAGAACAATGTAAAAAAAAAAACACAAATGAAGAAACAATTCAAAAAATAAGATTAAAAATAAACCTTGGTAATTATTATTAAGAGATGACCAGTCTCAACCGACGGCGCCCGTGCACCTAGCTTCTGACGTTTCTAAGTGCCCATGTAGGTTTATGTGAAATAAAATATTTTGATTTTAATCGACCCAGGTGGCTGTTATTACTTAGTCACGAGCCCCTCAAGCTGCAATACATAAAAGAAAACGAATAAAACGAACGGAAGATAGTCAAAGTACCTACTACGGGTATCTAAAGCGTTAAAACTTTCTTGCTTGATCTACAGCGGTAGTACGGAGGAGTAGAAGGCTTTTAGATAACATGAGGAGTGAAGCAGAGTGCCGCGACTTTTGTACAGCCGGCGCTGGAACAATGCTTCAGATCATAGACTAGGAGACGACCGACAATTTTCTCATTCTTACAATTTGGTATTTTATAACCGGGAAATGAAAGAAAAAGAAAGAAAGAAAAATGCTTATTCTGCATAAACAAAATGCACATCACACTAATATTATAAAGGCAAAAGTTTGTGAGTGTGTGTGTGTGTATGTGTTTGTATGTTTGTTACTTCTTCACGCTCAAACGGCTGGACCAATTTTGATAAAATTTTGTATGGAGGTAGCTGACACCTTGGATTAACATATAGGTTACTTTTTATCCCGATATTCCCACAGGATCGACACTTATACGGGTGAAACAGCGGGGCGCAGCTAGTTACAAATAAAAAAATTAAAAAGAAAAAGACATAAAATATACACATACAACGTAGTCAAAAGCCTCGTACTCAAGCTTAAAAATGTTGACAAGGAAAAACTTAAAAAAAAAAAAAATTAAATTGTTTATTCTGTAAATAGAATAACTGAATCACTTTTACACGTCATATTATAAAAAAAAAGACGGGTAGTACTCCGGGAGTGCCAGCAGAAGTGAAAACTTGAATATTATCGTTGAAATAAATCAATTATTAATTGAATTAATATAACTATTTTTTTTTCACTATTTCTGCGTCACTTTTTTCATTAATCGATGCACTTTGTTCAATGTCCATATTTTAAGCACTATATACACGAATTTTACGAATACACAGCAGTGTGGCTACTACACAGACGGTCGAGCCATCAGCTGTCCATCCATCCATCCACGTCCACGTCCATGTCCACCATCACCATCTCCATCACCATCACAATCACCATCACAATCACCATCACAATCACCATCGAGTTTAACATTTTTTACCCATTACAAAAAGTGTGCAACGCCGGCGCCGCTAAAGAAGTTTTCACTTCAAAAATAAGCTAGATGAGGTTGACGTTTCCTATCTGGCTATTCTGAGAAAAAAGGCCGAAATAAACTCAGAAATCACAGTCTTTTTTAAGGCGACTATATGACCTAAAGCGCGGTCTTTGTCAGACTGCATAGAGTCTTACAAAGGGGTATCGTATTAGGTACCCAGTAACTGGGTTGTGGAGGTCAGATAGGCAGTCGCTCAATGTTAAATACTGGTATTCAGCTGCATCCGGTTAGACTGGAAGCCGACCCCAACATGGTTGGGAAAAGGCTAGGCAGATGATGATGATGACTACTAATATAAAGAGGTAGTGAGTTTGTGAATAAGCGGTAAGCTTCGGAACTACTGATCCAATTCCGATAATTATTTCACTAATGGTAAGCTTGGCGAGTGTCATCGTTATATTTATGTTTCAAACAAGAAATGATCAACTAACAAGAACAACTAACAAGAATGGTCTCATTTCTATTTATATTATTAACTTAGTCTTAGTTTTAAGTAAGTGGGCAAAATTGCAATATTGTTCGTCTTTTTATTTTATTTTTTGTTATTAATCTTAAGTTTAAGAAGTATTTTGCCATAATATTTTTTTTCTTTAAGTTCTAGCCTTTAGATTTGTTATTTTTGTGTGATCACTTATTTCGAGATTGCTGGTAAACCTGTAATTGGCGACTGTGTAAGATCGAAACTTTTATGATTATAGTGCTTATTATAATGTACGTGTAGAAGCTGCTGGTATACCTTAATAAATAAAGAAATTTCACGCGGACGAATTCGCGGGCGGAAGGTAGTCTAGTTTATAAATCCCAGCAAATGCTAATTAGAAAACTAATCATCCGACTAAAATGAACTTGCACACATACCACCGCTTCAGAATGAATAGCGCCACTTAACCGATAGATAGATAAATCAATTAACTTTCGCGGCTTAGTTAGGACATAAAGCGAGCATTCAGTGCGCTAGCTCCGGGCCTAAGTCACATAATAAATATATAAGAGAGCGGGAGGGCCGATCCTCGCGACGTATTCGCGCTGCACCAAGCCAAATAGAATTTTTGGCAGAACTGCTAAGGAGTTGATAATACCACTATGGATAATATTTTATACGATTTCAAACATAGCTAGGTATTGATACAGTGCCCGTTTGTGATAAAAAACCAGTACAATGTGTTTTTTTTTTTTTAAGTGAAACTTGTTTACGCACGCTTGACTTGGGGAGTTACAGTTGAGTGGGAGATATAAGCAAAAGAAAGCAGTGCGCGCGCACATTTTCTTTCTCTCTTCCTCTCATAGCCAAATACGTTTGAAGTTTCACTTCAGTCGTGTGATCATAAGCACACTCGGTTTTTTTTAAATTTTTTATTTATTAATAGGAGCCCAGAGTTTGGATTTGTGCCCGGTTGATGGCAATATGCTCGCCCCCTATTACATGGGACTTAAAAATAGATGGTGAAATGTGAGTGCACTATAACAGGTACGTATGTACACCTATGCCTAACCCTTTGGGGAATACAGGCGTGATAATTTTATATTATTAAAATGAACAATAAAAATCCCAAAAAAAAATGGAAATCCCGCAAAATAGCCGTTTTGTATGGCGACAGCTGAAAAACAGTGACTATAATCGAATAGATGATTTAGGTGCAGAATGCCCACTTCTCAAAATGGCAACTGAGTCTTTAATGGACTAATTCTCAAAATTGCAAATTCTACAAATGACTACTTCGCATGATTTACGTTAGGATTCTTACCTATCGAAATCTATAGTGCTCATCGTACGACTTTTAATTCTTTCTGAGACCGCTAGGGGCGCTGAACTCACTGCGCTCTCCCGCACGCTGAGCACTTGCAGTGCTTTCATATAGATTATAGCAAGTTCTGGCTGTGCAAACTCAAGGTAGAGCTACTGTGGCAAAAAATGAAGAAAAAAAACACAAACTTCTGAAACTAAAGTAATTTTTTACTTTGTTGGTTTTTTTTTTATTTATTAAATCAAGTGACAGAGAAGACGCTCATTAATCCCGCGGTTAGAAGGGAAAAGTGACTGTAATAAGACATCGGAAAGCACGTAAAGTCGCTGATCCCGGCTTTCGTTCTTGGATCTTTGATAGTCGTTAAAGATAGAAACCTGAAAGTCTGGCAACCAGTCATACCAAAGGGTATTATCGATAACAAGGGTTGTGAGGTCAGATAGGCAGTCGCTCCATGTAAAATACTGATAATCAACTGCATCAAGCGGCAAGCGTAGTGTGGGACGTCCCCCAGCTAGATGGACGGACGACCTAAAGAAGGTGGCTGGGGTGGACTGGATGCGGAAGGCGGAGGACAGGGTGCTGTGGCGCAGTCTGGGAGAGACCTATGTCCAACAGTGGACTGTGATAGGCAGAGTTGATTGAACTGCTTCAGGTTAGACTGGAAGCCAACTACGTCCATGGTCTCATCATCATCATCATATGCCTACGCAGATGATGATGATGAGACATTAGCTTTGTTTATGGAATAGCATATAAGGGGCTGCGACCATTCAGTTTGAACGACTACTTAATAGCCACCCAAAGCACAGTGATCGTGGTTTTTGATCCTCGCAAACGTTATTTCTTTGTTGCTTGTATATTAGTATTAGATTTTATCGTTGAAGTTTAAATTGAAGGTGACATTGTTAACAATATTAATTATAATCTATTGAAAATACTTTGTCTACAAAGTTCTTAAAGCTAGGTGTTCCAATTAATATACCAGCAACAGACTAATTTATATTAAAAGGGAAAATAAATTAATAGTCTCTGTTCAATGATTTATTAAACTTATACCTTTATTAATATTTTGTTCATAATTAAAATTATTTTGTAATACAGCTAAAAGACTTAGCAGAAAATCTGTGTTTTCTTGAAATGCCTGGCTTCTAAGATTTTACGGAGATGAGTTCAATATTAAAATATGCTAATACTTTAATGGGTGCTGAGTAGATTATTATATATTAATCTTATTTCTTAAGTTTTCCAACTTTTGTTTGCGTAGTACTTATTAAAGGTAGATTCAACCGCTTTGTCTACGTTAAGCTAGGTAATAGTTTTATAACTTATATAATATTATGTTGCTTACGACTTGTTTTAAATTAATTTGTGAAGGCGGTTTTGGCCTTAAAGCTCCTACATATACCTAAAAATTTCATACCCTTTTGCCATTATTTAATTTATGTGTAATATTTGTGAGAAATTTGCCTGTGACAGACATAAATACAAGCACGGATATAAACATTTTGAAACCTTAGCATAAGCATAAACAGCCTATAATGTTCCCACTGCTGGGACACAGACCTCCTCTCTGTGAGAATGAGTGGGCCGTAATCCACGACCCCGGCGCAGTTCGGGTTGGCGGATGTCACAATTATCTCCGAATTTTTGGTTATAGGACATGCCGGTTTCCACGCGATGTTTTCCTTCTCCGTTTTTTAAAGCAGTGGTGATGAAATAATTTACACAAAGTAAAGTGCTTGCTTGGGTTCGAACCCACGAACTACAAACTCGTAAGTCACGGCCGTTGCCACTGGGCCACCACTGCTCTCCAAAAACTCCCATTTCAACTTTTTATTATGTGATTTAACCTATTTTTATGGTTGTATGACATGTGTAATTACGAATATTGACTAATAACTTGTATGTGTGGTGCAAACTGTCAATAAAAGTTGGTTATTAATAAATAAATAAATTAAAAAAAAAACACGGTTTTGAAAACCATACCAAATTATCATCGAAAATATAGGAACTTTCTTTCTACAGAAATGACGGATAAACCTGTCATTCATGCTCATACAAATGTTAATCATTATCAAGACATTTTGACGGTTTTCAATATAAGTTTACTGCAGTCTAGCTATATCTCAAAAATATTTCACGCAGGTGGTATCATCATCTCTTTACACATCCCGAGCCGTATTCCCGCTGGTTGCATTCGCAATGCGCCGCGCCATTAGATTTACAACGCGCCGACTAGGCGACCTACATACCTATTACATAATGTATTCGCGGCCATATACCGGAGATATGGCCTTATGCAACCTTGGTCCGGGATTTATTGTTTTATAACTACGGAAAACTTCTGCTGGGATGAAGAATGGTGGCTGTATGAAGTTTCGAGCTGAAATGAGATTGGGTTGAACACGTTGCGTGGTATCCGTACTTTCTAATAAAATCTTGAATTTACTGACAGACAACGGCAAGCCCAACAGGCGAGGCAATTGCGTAACACTTTATCAATCGGAATCGGTTTTTGACATTTTGACAGTTCAACAACATTCATTGCGTTATTTACGTGTTGAGCAGACAAATTTTTCGAACTTATGAAGCAATGGATTAGCAATTGGCTTCAAAATGATTCAAATTCCGATTGATAGTGTGTTACGCAATTAGAGTGTGGGTCTAGAAGTTTGACTTTTACACAAGAGTACCTTATACAATGAAGAGATGACAAATACTCATCATCTACCTAGCCTTTTCCCAACTATGTTGGGGTCAGCTTCCAGTCTAACTGGATGCAGCTGTATACCAGCTGTGTGCCGGCTGTCGCTGAAAATCAGCGCTGGGGCTCTGTCTTGCATAGGGTCGCAGCATTATGCTGAGCGATAGCCGTTTTGCGTGGATGTGACGCATGTTTCCCTTACATTTTTTTTTCTTTGTGTTTATGTTCTTTTTGCGTCATGTTCACCGCAAATAAACGTATTTTCTTTCTTTCTTTCTTTATACCAGTATTTTACATGGAGCGACTGCTTATCTGACCTCCACAACCCATAACCAAGCTAAGTAATAACAGCCGCACGGGTAACGATCGATCAGGTTAAGCTATGCTTACTGCGGTTGTTCCGTGGATGGGTGACCATATTTACATACCAAGACCCCTCTGTGCCTCGGAAAGCACGTTAAGCCGTTGGTCCCGGCTGTCATTCGCGGGTTCTCGTATTACCCAGTAACTGGGTAATTACTCAACGTTTTATTAACGTATTGCATACAAAAGCAGAGCAAGCAACAGTATAGTTTACATAAGTTTTTATTCAAGCGATATTTTTATGATACCTACAAAGAACATTATGAAGATGCAGGCAACTTGCATATAAAGGGATGTCAAACATTTTTACCCGACTACGGCAAAGCAAAAAGGAGGGTTATGATTTTGATTGTATGTATGTATGGTCATCTGTTCCCTTATAACTTCTAAACTCCTTGTCATAATTTGACAAATGAGGTATCGTTGGAAGCGTCTTCATCGTCAGCTGGTTATAGGCTATGTTAAAAAAAATCATGCCATGTTGGGTATCTAATTAAAGGGCTTAATTAGCACATTTAAAAAAATATAAATATTACTGAAATAAGCCCTAAAACAATTAAATAAAAAATAAGTTTAGAAACTAAAACCCGACTACTGAAAAGGATGAAACAAGTAAGTGCCTTCCCGTGGTCGCATGCTAACATGGCTTATAAGTATGTTAGTACAGCGGCATGCGACCACGGGTACTTTCTTGTTTCATCCTTTTCAGTAGTCGGGTTTTTTGCTGTATATTCTATGAAGAGTGCTCTTGCTTGCAAACGTTGCTTATAATGGTACTAAAGTCCAAGATAAAAAAACATTAGCTTGCTCAAATTGAGCAGACAAGTTTCTCGAACGTATGAAGCAATGGATTAGCAATATCCTTCAAAATTATGCACAGTGTGCTTGATAGTTTGCTACGCAATTATGAGGGTGCTGATGTCTGTCATGATAAACTAGGTGACCCGGCGAACTTCGTACCGCCTCAGAATCAATAATTAAGAGCCTATACTACCTCAAATGGCTTGGCGTGATCCTCCGTTATGTCGAAAATACTGCACCATTAATTTTGAAATAAATATATGGTAAAGTTCAGGATTAATGCAAAGTCTTATGTTAGACGAAAACACGATTCCATAAAATTTTCTCGATAGAAAAAAAAATCCAAAGTTACCTCTAACCCGAACAATAAACCGCTGGTATTCAAAAAATACTTCAAATTAGATCATGAAACTTTGCACACTAACTGAACATACTTTAAAGCAGGTCTTATTAGTGCGAGAGCCGGCTGCAAAAATACCTACCTCATCGGCTACCCCAATAGGCTATATTTAGATCGTTACCCGACACTTAAATACGTAAAAAAAATCAGGTCTGCCAGAGCCGATCCTGCCGGGTCATAGAAATAATCGAAATTTTTTAGTAAAAATTACGTCATAAGATACCCGAATGAAAGTGCTGGCAGCAGTTAACCATTGATTAGTTATGTAAAAAAAAGTGGGTCTGCCATTGCGCACCCTGCCGGAAATACCTGGCAGACCCCTAAAATATGCCCTTCTGACACACTAAACCTACCTCATCGAGTACCCGGATGGGACCAACGCTAAATAATAACCAAGATGCCCCTGATAATGGATCAAAAGGTCTGCCAGGTCTAAGTTTGCCGGAACTTAGTGTTCAAAGCATTTGAAGTTGATAGGGAGCATACTTTCACCTGAAGTCAAAACAACATTATTTTGTTTCTAAAGAAGAAGGGTCACGTCCCATAGAAAATTTACCCAGCCCCGACACAAAAGGAACGCATCTCAGTTATTTTGTTACATTAAATATAACAGAAATAAATTAACACTATTCTGAATATCAGTGGCTATCACCCATATATTGCCATTTGATTTTGGTAAGGCAAAATATTTTTTTTTAATGAATAGCAATTATATCCATTTAAAATTACGCCAATTTAGATAAAAATACAGAAATAGACAGCTGGAGGCTTAATTTATTGAGGCATCTACAGGCAAGCCCGGTTAAGCAGACGATAACCTCAAAATTAAACTGCGAGATGTCATGGTTGAGCTGAATGGTGCTGATGCATGCGTCATGTTCGTGAACGGGCGCCGTCAGTAGGGACTGGTCATCTCTTTGCTGCCATGGCTTATTTTAATTTATTATTTGAATTGTTGTTTTTTCTCATCTTTTCATTATGGACGCTTTTAACGTTCTGCATGTATGTTTAAACATGTATAATTTTTAACATGAATGATGTAACCAAGATTTTGTAACCACATTATTTTGATTTAAAAGAGTGTCCATGGAGTTTCTTGCCCGTTCTTCTCCATAGGTACCTACGCTTTGGAATGGGCAACTAGCTTCATTTTTTCTGACTGACTGACTTCTTGACAATTCAAAAATGCCTGTAAATGGTTTAATTGAAATAAATGCTTTGAGTTTTGAGTTTGAGTTCATTAAAAAATATAAATATAAAATTGGCTTTCTGTGTTGAGATCTGTGCGTTTTTTAACCGACTTCAAAAAAGGAGGTTCTGTATTCGACCCGTATGTATGTATGTATGTTTGTATGTCTGCGATTTTCTAAAAAACTAATGAAGCTATTTTGATAATTCTTTCACTAATGTAATCTACATACTTTCAGGAAGGTTTTAGTATATAATGCATTAGGTAATTATTCTTACGTACGGAGTTATATGCATAAATGTACTGCATCTCCGTCATTTCTATGCGAATTTGGACGATTCTTCTAGTCAGTGTTTTCAATTCTTCAATGCACTAGTGTTAATTGGATTTGTGTGGGGTAGGTACAACTAAAAAGTAAAAAATAAAAACTTTTTTACAAAAAAACAACCAACTTGAAAAAAAAAAACACTTCAAAGTGATACATACTTTAATTTCGGAAATCGGTGTCTAAAAACGAAAATGCGGAACCAACGACACCTTTTGTAGTGTTTTTTTTTTTTTGAAGTCGGTTGTTTTTTTCTAAATTGTTGTACCGTCATTGAATTACCTACATACAATAACGAATTTTGTAGGTAAATAGGTATTAAAAGAAAATTGTATATCGCCTGAACAAAAACACAAGGCAATATTTTGGTGTTAGCCATTGATTTGGAATATAAAAAATATATATTTTAGCTATATTTAAAGTAACAAAAAGACTGAGATATGTCTCTTTCGTGTCGGGTCTGAGTCACAAATGACCGTTCTTCTTTATACAAATTTATGAATATTAACTGCTTTTCTTATCACAACATGAACTAATAATAAATAGACCAAGAAAACCAAATAGGTACATAAAAACCATCGCGCGAAAACGAGACAGCTATACTGCCGCCTTAACCAAAAAAGCCACAACTGCGCAAAAAAATGCAAAGAAAAATAAGCTTTAGTAGATACGCCTTTTTTAGTTATAGCACCACTGGGTGTGGGCCCACTAGAGGACATGGATACCTCATCTTCCCAGCCCTGAAAGTCCTTCAGTGCAACCTGAACCACTGCTGCAATGCGCAAAATCTTTTTCTGCAGACTATTGCGGAGTGGTCGGTTGCCTTGGCGGTGGTAGCAGAGCCCTACGGTCCGGGATCATCCTCGCTGGTTCCGGGACACCTTGGACTCTGTTGCTGTTTACTGGGCTGGTGGAGGTAGTGGGCCTCACTGCACCCTGCTCGATAGAGGGCAGGGATATGTCGCAGTCGAATGAGGACATCTGGCCGTAGTGGGCTGCTACATGTCTTCCAACATTTCCCGAGGGAAATGCAACCCCATCCAGGTATCCCTCAAATTGGGCTCGCCCAATTTGAGGGATACCTGGATGGGGTTGCGAACTGCATTCGAAAGAAATGCTCACCCCGTCCAGTGCTTGTCCTGGGTGACTTCAATGCTCACTCCAGAGCATGGGGTAACACCCGGGATAGGCCGAGGGGACATGCAGTGCAGGACTGGGCGGCTTCGCTTGACCTTCGATTATTGAATCGAGGGTCCGTTACCACATGCGTTCGATGGCAAGGGGAGTCAAACGTGGATCTCTCATGGGCGACTCCTTCTGTAGCCCGCATGGTGTCGGAATAGAGAGTAGCGGAGGAGATGGTCACTCTTTCTGACCATCGCCACATCGTTTTTGATGTGGCACTCCGTCGTTCCGGCGGCCCGAGCCGTCCAGGCTCAAGTCCACCGGCGCGTCGTTGGGCCCTCAAACAGCTCAATCGAGATTTGCTCGTCGCAGCTGCCAACGTCACGGCGTGGCCAGATAATGGTGGATCCCAGGGGATCTCGCTCGATCCAGAAGAGGCGGCGATCTGGTTCCGGTACATAATGACGTCAATTTGCGACGCTGCCATGCCCTGGGTCAGCTGCGCCTAGCGACCTGGTGCGGTTTACTGGTGGTCGGAAGACATCGCGCAGTTGCGGACTGTCTGTCTTAAAACCCGGCGCCAGTTTCAGCGCACCCGGCGCAGAAGGCAGCCGAGAGCAACGGAGGAAGAGATAGCCAGAGTTTATAGAGCTCACCGAGTAGCGACTATGGCGCTTCAACACGCTATCGCGGATGCGAGCTTCTTGAGGGGCTGGACAGGGATCCGTGGGGGAAACCATATAGGATGGTCATGGGCAAATTACGACCATGGGTCCCCCCCATCACGGAGACCATGGATCCGGGTCTGCTGGAGAGAGTCGTCAACACACTCTTTCCAGTAGCCAGGGACAGTCTTCGCCGCCCCTGTCATTGTCAGACTGGTCTGACGAGTTAGGGGTGACGGAAGGGGAGCTCGATCGAGCCGTGAAGCGCTTGGGGGCTCGCAACACCGCGCCAGGTCCGGATGGTATCCCTGGCCGGGCGTGGGTTCTTACTCTGGCTGCTTTGGGTGACCGCCTGAGACGGTTATTTATAGTTTTATAGTTGTCTCCGTGCAGGTGTTTTCCCCTCTAGTTGGAAGGAAGCTGGATTGGTTTTATTGAAGAAGGAAGGCAGGGCCGCAGAGTCTCCCTCTGCATACCGTCCCATATGCCTGCTCGACGAGTCTTCCAAGCTCTTTGAAAGAGTGGTTGCTGAAAGGCTCGTCGAGCACCTGTCGCGGGTTGGTCCCGAACTTGCTGATAGCCAGTATGGCTTCCGGCAGCGGCGTTCTACCATAGATGCGATTCTTCGCGTCCGCGCGCTGTCAGACCAGGTAGTGTCCCGGGGTAGAGTGGCGCTGGCGATAAGTTTGGATATCGTCAACGCGTTCGACTCTTTACCCTGGCGTGCAATTAGGGAGGCACTGGTACACCATGAGGTGCCTCCCTACCTGCAAGGCATTGTCGAGTCATACCTACGCGACCGGCACATTCGCTATGTGGGCCGGGATGGTAACGTTCAGCGGAGGGAGATTACGTGTGGGGTTCCGCAGGGGTCGGTTTTAGATCCTCTCTTGTGGAACCTAGCATACGACGTGGTCCTGCGTGTCGTTCTCCCCGTCGGCGTTAATATCGTTTGCTACGCAGACGATACTCTGGTGTTGGCCGGCGGGGACACCTTCGAGGAAACCATTCAGCTTGCCGAGCTCGGGGTGGCAAAAGTCGTGGCGGCAATCCGCGGGCTGGGTCTGGAGATAGCGCCTCAGAAGACTGAGGCATTATGGTTCCATAAACTGCCGAGGAGCAGGGAGCCACCCAGCACGTTGGTCCATGTCGGAGATGCGCAAGTCCAGGTGGGGCGATACATAAAGTATCTTGGCCTCACTCTGGACGGTCGGTGGGGCTTCGAAGAGCAC
Organism: Amphipoea oculea; assembly: GCA_945859645.1. Taxonomy (NCBI): domain Eukaryota; kingdom Metazoa; phylum Arthropoda; class Insecta; order Lepidoptera; family Noctuidae; genus Amphipoea; species Amphipoea oculea. The sequence goes on along the minus strand of OX243885.1, from coordinate 16,865,444 downwards.
TTCGAGCGCCTGGTTCCGAGGATCGAGAAGGCAGTGGGTGCTTTGCATAGACTGCTGCCCAATATCGGGGGACCTCGGAAAGAAGTTCGCCGCCTCTATGCGGGTGTCGTGCGATCGATGGTGCTTTACGGGGCGCCTGTTTGGTCTGGTAGACTGTCAGGTATCCGACGCTGCAGGACTAAAGTCAATAGACTGCAGCGGAAAATGGAAATTCGCATTGCACGAGGATACCGAACGATATCCTTTGAAGCGGCAACTCTCCTGTCGCGCTTTCCGCCGCTGGACATACTGGCGGATATGGACGCGAAGGTCTATGACCAGATTCGCGATATCCGCCAAAGCGGGAATAGTGTTCCAGGAAACGCATTCATAAGGCTGAGGCGGCGGGAGTGGCGACACGCGCTCGAGCGGTGGCGCGAGTGACTATAGCAACCGCAATATTCGCGCAAGCGCGTTGTCGAAGTCGTTCTGCCGCACTTCGAAGCCTGGCTGAAAAGAGGTGAGCGCATCTCCTTCAGGCTCACCCAGGTGCTCACCGGACACGGTTCCTTCGGTGAGTACCTGAACAGAATTGGGCGAGAGGCCACGGCAAATTGCCACCACTGCGGAGGCAGCCTGGATTCCGCACAACACACGCTCGAGGAGTGCCCTGCGTGGGCCTCCGAGCGGCGGGTCCTAGTTGCCAGGATCGGGCGAGACCTGTCTCTGCCAGCAGTAGTGAGGGCTATGTTGGCAGAGACAGAAAATTGGACGGAAGTAGCCTCCTTCTGTGAGACCGTGATAGTCGAGAAGGAGGCCGCCGAGCGGGATCGGGAGAGGGTTGATTCTGCTTGGAGAAGGAGGCGTCGGGGTGGCAATCGCCTTGGCGCCTAATACGCCGAAACCCGCTTACCAAATAAGGTAGGTGGACCTTTAGGGTCGCGGGCGAACCGAGTGGGGACTCTGTCCGCCCACAAAGTGACCCCAGGGAAGACGGTGGCACAGTGGTCACGTGCTGCCATGCTTATCGAGCCTCAGGGGAGGCCCCCTTACAGTCTCCCCAGGGATGTGCCTTACAGGCGTTGCACGGGGGGGTTCCGGAATTGGTATTTTAAGAGGACCCAGGACCGCCCCTATGTGCTGATGGTGATCACCGGGGTGGTTTTAGTAAGGCAAAAATCCCACACCCCCCGACCTCCCTCCCCGGAGGTCAGGTGCCTTCTGAAGGTTTCCCCCCGACAACACAAAAAAAAAGGTGAAAGTATGCTCCCTATCAACTTCAAATGCTTTGAACACTAAGTTCCGGCAAGCTTAGACCTGGCAGACCTTTTGATCCATTATCAGGGGCATCTTGGTTATTATTTAGCGTTGGTCCCATCCGGGTACTCGATGAGGTAGGTTTAGTGTGTCAGAAGGGCATATTTTAGGGGTCTGCCAAGTACTTCCGGCAGGGTGCGCAATGGCAGACCCACTTTTTTTTACATAACTAATCAATGGTTAACTGCTGCCAGCACTTTCATTCGGGTATCTTATGACGTAATTTTTCCAAAAAAATTACGTCAAAAAATTTCGATTATTTCTATGACCCGGCAGGATCGGCTCTGGCAGACCTGATTTTTTTTACGTGTTTAAGTGTCGGTTAACGATCTAAATATAGCCTATTGGGGTAGCCGATGAGGTAGGTATTTTTGCAGCCGGCTCTCGGACTATATGTTATTTACTTTTTTATAATTACCATTATTTTCACTGTAAAAAGCAAATACCTAAACTATTGGCGCTGCCTGCCGCCCAGCACCGCACTCTGTCTCGCTCTCACTCAGTCCGCGAGCAGTATCGTATGAGCGAGATAAAGAGTGAATTTTAGCTGAGGTAGTATAGGCTCTTAAGTAGACAAAATTTATGCGAAAATTACTTATTGTAATTTTTTTTCGTGATTTTTTCCCTTGTTTTAATAGTTACTCTGCTATGTATTTAGGATGAAGGCAAATCCAACAAATCAAAGATCTTAAAAATCGGGCCAGCCCTTCTTGAGTTATAAATGGTGTAACTAACCCGACTTTGTTTTTATTTATATGGATTGTCCAAAATAACAACAATAATTAAGTACATCCGCTTTGAAAATAGCCAAGAAAGTAAGACTTTTAATAACCAGACAAAACTTGCGACAACCCTAACTGTTCATTCATTCATTAATATTAAGAGCAATTAAATACAGTGTCAGAGGTAAGACCATTGCTCTAAAGCGAGACAAAGACAGAGCTATACAGAACAGATCACTCCATCTCTCTCTAGCACAGAGCATTCATAACTCCTAGAGTTTCTGGCGTCTTTAAGGTGATTGGATACTGACACTTTTTCATACATTCTTTCGGGGTACAAATCTCGAAAAATAAACGATTTTTGCAGAATAAAAGCACGTATATTAAGTTGTTATGACTTATTATTGACGCATATCGACAAAAACCTATAAAAAAAACACTATTTCCAGGATATCTAGGCCTGACAAAATCGATAAATTTTTCTATGTGTGCGCGGCCGGAACACGCCCTCTGCAGGATATTTCAAAGAACTATCGAGAAGCAGAACACAAATTTTTGCTAAGGTTATCAACAACAATTGATCTTGCTCGTTAGATGGCGTTGTTTGTCAATGTCAAACAGGTTGGCCAATTTTATAATAAATCGTTGAATTATGCGTGTTTTTTTTGACAAGTTGCGAATCGTTGGTAGGTATGCAATATTTCTTACAAGGCTGGCGCGGTGGCTCTGCCCGCGCAGTTATATATTAAATCAATTTATCAATTGAATCATGAAGTGAGAAAAAATGCTTTACCTACTTATTGATAGTATTTGCGATCTACCCTGGGTTCGATATTACTGTAATGAATGTATGTACCTACATACTAAGTTTATGTACCTAAGTACCTACATAAATGTAAGTACTAACTTACACTTGAACTGTCTTCAAAAAATTTTCTGAATTAAAAATCTTTCTGCATTAGGCTGGTAAGTACCTATTGAGAGAGCCCTTCCCAGTTCCCACTGTTCCCAAACCGTCTATCCTATCGTCAACGCGGGCATAGTCAAAAGCTTGTTCACAGAACACTATTACCTTTCCCTAGCGGAGCTAAGCTTGTTTTTGTTGTTCAATCCAGCGCATTGTTTGAAAAAGAGGCAAAGCAAAAAGAGAGAGATAGCGCCTGAACGCTCGGTTGGCGTTCGGTTCGGGTTCGGTAACTTCCGCCGCTCACTCGCAGGCGGCAGCATGGACTTTGGGCGGCAGGCCCGGCCGGCACTATTGGAGGCTTGGCCCCGCGCCGGGGAGATGTGTGTTTGAATTTTTATCAATCTAGGTACCTACCTACCGAACTAGCGTTATTTTTGACTATATGGAAATTATTTATAATATACACAAATACTTTAGCTTTTTCATATTATGTTTGTTCCTAACTAATATTGTAAATGCGCAATTGACTTTGTTTGTTCCACTTTCACGCTAAAACGGCTGAGCTGAACGGATTTACTTAGATGAAATTTGGCACATGGGTAGACCATGACCTGCGGGGTAATTGCGTAACACACTATCAGTAGCAATGGCTTTCATTTTGACAGTTCAACAACATTCATTGCATCATTTACGTTTTTGAGCAAAAACATTTTTCGAACCATAGAAATGATATACATATGTTTCGAACATAGGTAATGCAAAGCAATGGATTAGCAATATTCTTCAAAATGATTCAGATTGAGATTGATAATGATTGTGTTACGTAGGTAATTAGAGTGCTGGGTTAGGATTACGACATAGGATACTTTTTATTCCGGTAGTACGATTCCGTGGGATAATCTCCGACATCCACGCGGGCGAAGCTGCGGGAAAAATCTAGTACCTCCATAAAGTACGATAAAGTAAAAGTAAATAATTTTATTCTACCTATGGAGTAGAGTAGCAGTACCTACCTAAATAAATTCTTAATTCCGCGTTCCGTTACCTAATCTCAACTTCTTCAATAGACGTATTGAAGAAGTTGAAATTAGGCAACGGACTTGTATAAAATGTAGGTACGTACCGTATATAAATGTAATACCTAGTACCTACTTGTACCGCGCAGTACCTACAGGCACAAAATATAGAGAGTACCTACAGACTGCCATCCGCGCGAGACACGCGTAGCTGTGAAGTGCAAAAAACCGGCCAAGTGCGAGTCGGACTCGCCCATGAAGGGTTCCGTAGCAGCAAGTAACATAATATAAAAGTTCTTGTAGTTCGTTGTAACTTTGTGAAAGGTAAATTGCGGTTTTCGATTTATGACGTATTAAAAAAAAAACTACTTACTAGATCTCGTTCAAACCAATTTTCGGTGGAAGTTTACATGGTAATGTACATTATATATATTTTTTTAATTTTATCATTCTCTTATTTTAGAAGTTAGAGGGGGGGGGGGACACACATTTTACCACTTTGGAAGTGTCTCTCGCGCAAACTATTCAGTTAAAAAAAAAAATGATATTAGAAACCTCAATATCATTTTTGAAGACCATCCATAGATACCCCACACGTACAGGTTTGATGAAAAAAATTTTTTGGAGTTTCAGTTGTAAGTATGGGGAACCCCAAAATTTATTGTTTTTTTTCTATTTTTGTGTGAAAATCTTACTGCGGTTCACAGAATACATCTACTTACCAAGTTTCAACAGTATAGTTCTTATAGTTTCGGAAAAAAGTGGCTGTGACATACGGACGGACGGACAGACAGACAGACAGACAGACAGACAGACAGACAGACATGACGAATCCATAAGGGTTCCGTTTTTGCCATTTGGCTACGGAACCCTAAAAATGGAGTAACAAAAAAAAAAGTTATTATAAGTAACTGTTGAGTGGATGGTTGTTTAAATTCAACATTACGATGAATTATCGTTTTTTAAGCTACCAGTTGTTTCAGAGAGGTAAGTAGGCATTTGCTTGTATTTCGAATAGTTAGATAGGTAGGTAAGCGCCCCGGCCCCCGGTGCCGAGCCGTAAAAGCGAACATGACTTTGTGGCGTTGTAATATTTTTACAATTTATATTAGATATTTATTGTAGTAAGTACCTATAAGCTAAAAAAATACGATCATTTCCTTTCTTGCTGTTTCATTCTCAACAATGAATCAAATAACTAGATACGAGTACCACTACTACACTAGTTTTTTGTGTTTTTTGTTTTGTGTGTTTTTTGCCAAAGTTGACAACCCCAGCGCGACCGCCGAGCGTAGGTATGAAAAGTGCAAGTACCAAATTACCTTTCTGTTTTGTGCGGTTGATCAAATAAAGTAATCTGAATACAGTCATTTATATTTACGGTACCTACTTTGAACAAAAAACATTTGTTGTTAATTTTTGTCTCTGTCTGTTTATTCCGGCTAATCTCCGAAACGGCTAGACTGATTTTGACGAGACTTCCACTGGCAGAAAGCTGATCTTATAAGTTCCGCGAAAAAAAATAGGTGAAAATGAATGAAATTCAATACTGTACAGACGCAAGTACATCAATCTACTACCGCGGTAATATTATTATGCGAGTCATACCTACGCGCCGCGGCCCGCGAGTTCGGTTTACACTCGGTAAACAAACAGTCTCGAATGCTCCACAGTGACGAACGGACGCCGGACGATGTGATGGTTTTGTACGCAGTTACGAGCGTAGACCATATAGGTACATACCTACTGTTTGACAAATTGTACAGAAGACCGAGGAGTACAGTCAGCCACTGTGTATGGCATTTGTGGACTACGAGAAAGCCTTCGATTCCATCGAAGTATGGGCAGTTCTGGCCTCTCTGCAATGATGTCGAATTGACTGGTGCTAAATCGAAGTGTTGAGATGTTTGTATGATGCTGCAACGATGACTTTCCAGATCCAGGATCAGAAAACCAGCCCCATCCAACTGCTCAGGGGGGTGATACAGGGGGATGTCATATCCCCTAAATTGTTTGTGAAATACTAGAAGAAATACTAAAATTCACGGCAGTAGTACTTATATGTCACGAAATCAAAATCACAGCTGAGTAGACTTTACGAGTAATAGTCGACCAACTTTTAGTTGCAATGTATGGGAGGACATGATTTTCAACTACAATGTTAAGCTTGTTCTTGGGATAAATTCATTTCGACTACGGAACTCTTCATTGTGGTCCGACATGGACTTGGCCGGTTTTTCCTTGCTAATTTTAATGTAACTTAGGGTGTAAATAAGTACCTAATAAAAGATGTATAGAATCTTCAAAACAAAGTCGGTACCAACAAAGCTCAATTATCGAAGAGAGAGAAGAGTTCAATAAACTTTATTTGCAACTAGCTGCGCCCAGCGGTTTCACCCGCATAAGTTTCGATCCCGTGGGAATATCGGGATAAAAACTATCCTATGTCCTTCCCCATACCTACCAAATTTCTTCTAAATCGGTTCAGTGGTTTAGGCGTGAATAGGTAACATACAGACAGACAGGCAGAGTTACTTTCGAATTTATAATATTAGTATGGATATAATATAGTATAAGTATCAGGGTTATTGGAACAACACTAACATGGTCATTGTACTCATCATTATGAACAATTTTTTTTACTATGGGACCAAACCTGAAATCGCGAAAAAAATCAGCTGTTCCCTACATTTATGTTCGTATAGGTATCATCATGCGTCAAAATGTAGGGAACAGCTGATTTTTTTTCATTTTCTCATTTGAAATTGGAATTGTTGGTTTGAGTGGACGCTGGTGTATGTGAATTTGTTGGTTTTTAGGCTAAACATACAAACACACGTAAATAGTAAACACATAATACATATTACACATAACACTTATATACATATACATACACATACACACAACAGTAATAAAATTACACTAATAATTAAATACCCACAACCGTGTGTACACGGCCTAATAATTTCACGCGTCTGTACACTGCCTTACTGCCTGCGACGGCGGGCACGCTGGGCTGCGGTTGAATGATACATTATTATTATACCTACGAGTGACCGAAATTCGCGGAATTCCGTCGCGCCGGCTGCATCTCTCGCGCACGACTCAAATAAACATTTTATATATTTTGTTTTATAGTAGCGTTTAATTATACAAAGAATCTTAACTGTCCCGTTGGTTTCGTGGTCACAAGTGCATCTGCCGTTCTCGGGGTCCTGGGTTCGATTCTCAGGTCGGACAGTGTTATTAAAATTGGGTTTTTCCCGTTAGGAGTTTCTTTACTCTTTTTCTTTTTTTTTTTGCCCGGAGTTTGGAAATTGGTGGCGTAATACCCCCGTGCCTCGGAAAGCACGTAAAGCCGTTGGTCCTGCGCCTGTTCTCTCTCCTGTATTTGCGCACACACTTGTGCACTATAATATCTCCTGCAAACCTGGCTAATCTTCTTTGAAATTGGCCACCGTGACCGAAATCGGTCAGGGGATTTATTATTATTTTATTATTTTTAAACCTAAACCTACCCTAACACACTACAAAAGCACCCTTAGAATAATTGAATAAGCAACTGACAACCCTTGTAGCAATCAAGTATTCTTTTCTTCGGTTTTTACTATAAAAAGTACGCTTTTCTTTAGAGAATGAAGGACAGTCATAAAAATATTTTCGTAAAAATATTTTATTTTAATTAACGCCACCTCTGGAAAACAAGTTCACAAACCAAGTTTATGAATACAACGCCATCTAGTTATATCGCAAGTAAAACTATACACGTAGTGTGTAACTGTACATGTGTGTGTAAAGACATAGTAAAGATATAAAGTGAAACGGCTAAATGTTTAGGGGTACAAATCTTTGTATGTGACGAGTTAACAAGCAAAGTGAATATCTAAAAAGATTATGTTAATGCGTTAGTTGACGCATATAATAAAGTTGTTTCGCAAAGCTTTCTGAGTTAGGCGTAAAAATTGAAAATGTTCGAAGTGCGAATGTGCCGCCATCTAGCGATAAAGTGGCTGGGAGATCATGTATTGAATAGCCTTAAGTGTTACTATTCATGGCGAAATGCCTATAAAATTGATTGATATTCCAATAAAATTGTTGGCCTGTGCCTCAAATAGTTTCAATGAGAAATGGGGGCGGGATACCAACGGTAGCCACATACTCAGTCTTATAGCAAATATTCCGAATTTCAGTGAAATAATTTTCAAGTTTCAACACGAAGTTTGGTCATGATTTTTGCCTTGTGGTGTCGATAGGTAAAGAGTTAGACTTTAGTTATGAATCATCATCATTATTTCAGCCGAAAGTCGTCCACTGCTGGACATAGGCCTCCCCGAAGCACCTCCACTTCGACTGGTATGTTAGTTATGAATAACTATTCAAACTCAAACTTAAACTCAAAGCATTTATTTCAATTAAACCATTACAGGCACTTTTGAATTGTCAAAATTAAGTAGTCGGTCAGTTAGTCAGAAAGTTGAAGCTAGTTGCCCATTCCAAAGCGTAGATCTCTATGGAGAAGAACGGGCAAGAAACTCCATGGACACTCTTTTTAAATCAAGATATTACAAAATCCTGGGTACATTATTCTTGTTGCTTCTATATATGAGAACAATGTAAAAAAACACACAAATGAAGAAACAATACAAAAAATAAGATAAAAAATAAGCCTTGGCAGTTAAGAGATGACCAGTCTCAACCGACGGCGTCCGTTCACGAACATGACGCATGGATCAGCACCATCCAGCTCAACCATTTTGTAGGGAACCGAATTACTAATGAACTCAAAAGTAAGATTCATAATCAGCCTGTAACGTTCCCACTGCTGGGACACACGTCTCCTCTCTGTGAGAGAGAGAGTGGGCCGTAATCCACCACGCGGGCACAGTGCGGATTGGTAAATGTCACATATCTTCGATTTTTCGGTTCTAGGACATGACGGTTTCCTCACGATGTTTTTCATCACCGTTTTGACAGCAGCGGTGATGAAATTATTTACTCAATGTAAAGCGCCTGTCTGGGTTCGAACCCATGAGATCTCTATTAGGACGTTTATTAGGAAAGTAACTATACATTAAATTTTATGAAAGTGTTAAGGAATCTTGCTTACTTTCTGCTTCGTTTTTTTCTTTTTCGTTAGTACATTCACAATTATATGAATATTGACAACGTATTTCTGTCCGTGTCTGTCCATTAAATTACAGCGCTTATACCTCGATTATTTTTTATCTAGTGTCATATTATAATAACTAGAACTTGTTACCCGCGACTTCGTCCGCGTGGATTTTTTTTCGTGGGATCCTATTTTTTTTTAATAAAAGTAGCTTAACCTCTCTGCTCGACAAAATGTTGACATATGACACACCAGCTGACTCGACGGGGTGTTGCGAATTACGTCATGATAATCAGGAATTTACTTTAACTTTCAGCATTCAAATGTTTTAAGAAAAATGTGTTACCGCGCCTATTTTGTAAAATAAGTTTGTGGCAAATATCTTTAACTATATGCTGAGGTCGGTAAAACCACGTCATTCTACTGCGAAAGTTGTTTTAGTTACTCATTATTACATCAGCTTTCTGCCAGTGAAAGTCCCGTCAAAATCGGTCCAGCCGCTTCAGAGATTAGCCGGAACAAACAGACAGACAGACAAAAATAAAAAAAATGTTATTTTGTTATAATATGCACCGTGTATACATCCATATGCATTTAGTAAAAAGCGGTTATTTTAATATTACAAACAGACACTTCAATTTTATTTATTTGTATAGATTATTGATTAGCTGTGCCCGCGACGTCGTTTGCGTGCATGACGGATGTGTTTTAATGTTTTTGCTTGGAACTCTAATTATTTTTCTAAAATAAAAGTAGCCTTAGTTACTCCTTGTAATATAAGCTATCTGCCAGTGAAAGTCCCGCCGAAATCAGTCCAGCCGTTTCGGAGATTAGCCGGAATAAACACACAGACAAAAATTAAAATAATAATTGTTGTTTAATAAGTACCCCGAATATACTTGTATATGCATAGAGTAAAAATGTTATTTTGACATTACAAACTTATGTTTGTAATGTCAAAATAACATTTTTACTTCAATTTTATTTATTTGTAGTATGTATGTATGTTTTGATTGGTTTTATTTCGATAAAATAATCACAACGTAAGATGTGACAGCAGATTGACGAAATGTCAGGAACTGCATGCAAGTGGTCAGAGCATGTTATACTGTCCGTGACATCACAGCGGCGCGGCGGGCCCTATCAGAATACCAGCGCTGCGACATTTTTTTTTTAATGTCGCACCAGCATGCCTTTGGCCTCGTATAGGAGTTTCTCTCTCATTTATCTTTTTGTTACTTTTTTTATATAACTTGGTTTTTTATTTTTTACTGTGTTTAGTTTAGTTTGTGATCTTCCTATACGAGTCGCAATAAATACTTTTTCTTTCTTTCTTTCATATTTGTAGTTTCACAAACTGCATAATTCTTCCACATAACAACTGTTTTCTTGTTATTATTTGGAAAGTGCCCAACTAGCTGTTGTGTTAGTAGGGATTAAAACTCACTGCAATTAGACCGGCTGCATTCAGTACATGTTTTGCGCCATCCCACTGGATTATGGTTCAGAAGGTTTTGCTGTGGTTTTGCGTACATTCTGGTATTTGGAAATGTCAGTGACCTCACAGAACGGCTTTATCTATTCTGTGAGTGGCCTGACTCTCATGGTATAATAGGAACAGCGAAGAAGTAAAAGCATATATTGGCAACTTGTGCTCGGTTAACGGGTTGTTATAAAGTGGAGAATTGCCAAACTTAAGTGGCAGTGGGCACGGCACATTGCTCTTAGAACAGATGGCCGATGGGGCCGAAAGGTTCTGGAGTGGCGACCGCGTAAGACGACGTAGCGTTGGAAGGCCTCGCTTAAGGTGGACCGACGACCTTGTGAAGTCTGTGGGGATCTGTTGGATGCGAGAAGCACAGAACCGGGCGAAGTGGAGGTGCTTGGTGGAGGCCTATTTCTACCAGTAGCTGTTTTTCGGCTGAAACGATGAAGCCGCCATTCTTCCTCTTCGACGCAGTCAGTCTGCGAAAATGTCTTCTCTCCACCTAATCTAGCCTAAAGGCTTCCTACCCATCGTTCATCGATTTACGGTCTTCTTCTGAGACAAGTCAAGTATTATTAGATATTGGATAGATATGTATATGTAAAACAATGTCGGGTTAGTTACGCTATTTATAAGTTAAGAACTGCTGGACCGATTTTTATTATCTTTGATTTGCTGGAATTGTCTCCGTCTCGAATAGCAGAATAACCATTAAACAATGGGAAACATTTACAAAAAAATAATAAAATATAAAAAGCGATCATGGTTTTTTTGCAGGTCAACGACCGCTGTAGTGTTGTTACTGAATTATTATGAGTTTAGAAGTATTGTTTTCTGACGTTTTATCGTGTTTAGATATAGATACCCAACAATATACTACAACTGACAGTGACTATAATAACTGCGGTCGATGACCCCACAAAAATAAAATCGATCGTAATATCTGACTTTTTTTTTACTTCTGACAGATAGGCAGTCGCTCTGTAAAATACTGGTATTCAGCTGCATTCGGTTAGACTGGAAGCCGACCCCAACAAAGTTGGGACAAGACTAGGCAGACATAAATATAATATAATAATAATAGTATTCCACAACTATCACACAACGCCATCTAGTCCCAAGCTAAGCAGAGCTTGTGTTATGGGTACTAGACAACTGATAAACATACTTATATATCTCTAAATACATACATATTATAGATAAATTATACCCAGACACAGAACAAATGATCGTGCTCATCACACAAACATTTGTCCTGGATGGGAATCGAACCCACGACCTCCGGCATAGCAGTCAGGGTCACTAACCACTAGACCATCAGGCCTGTAATATCTTGTTAAACATGTGAATACCTAGGGCAGGTATCTTCTTTATTCTAAACCACACGAGATTTCCAGCCGGCAGTACTTCCAACGCTTAAGGCCCGGCAGGTCCGCTCAATCTGTGTGGTTCATTCCTCAAAAGACCCAATCTACATGGTCTTCACATGATCTGACCAAGATTTTGTCTGGACTTTAAAAGAGACTGTGACCTCTGAGTTTGTTTCGGCCTTTCTTTTCAGAGTAGTCAGATAGGAAAAGCCGACCTCATCTAGCTTATAAAAAATATGATTGACATGTAAAAGTGTTTGTGCAAACCTACTTACAGAAATAAATCATTTATCATTTATTTATCATTAAGAGATGAGCGTGGTAACTGGAGGTGCATTACCACAAGAGGATGAGGGTGACGGCAAACGGTGTACGAGCACAAAGGTGGTCCGGTATGTTCGCCTGCGCTTGTGGCCTAAAATACACGGCTTAAAGCTGCAGGCTGGTCAAGACACAAGCGATGACGAGATCAACACAAGTTGTTTCTCTCTCCTTAAACATCGTCATTGGCACCGATTCTGTTGTTCACAAACTAAACTAAATTTAAGTTCAGTGCATCTTTTTCTTTCTATTTCATTAAGAAAAGGACAGAAGATAAATATTAGTTTAGTCCTGTCAAATTAAGATATTCCATAGACAATTTAGACGTAATTAAAAAATTGGCTATTAAAAATACGTCAATTTACGTCAGGCACTGACTAATTTGACAGGTCTAAACTAATATTTATCATCAGTCCTTTTCTTAATGAAATAGAAAGAAAAAGATGCACTGAACTTAAATTTAGTTTAGTTTGTGAACAACAGAATTTGCGCCATTGTGTATTTTCTTTGCTCCTGTTTCATGTTTATTATTATTTATACGAGTATGTATGTATATAGATTATTAGTACTTTATGTATGTATTTATTGTATTGTGTAAATGGTACACCACAGACTACCTATAGTATTTGTCTGTCCTTCCCGTTTTTAATCCATCCAAAGGTTGTCTTTAAAAGATCGCTCTTAGCGATAAGACCGCCCATTGTGTCACCCATTGTAAAGTTTCTTTATTTATGTCTGTAATTTATATGGTGTACATAATAAATAGTATTCTATTCTTTTCTATTTAATAATTTAGCATAAAAATTTGGATTTCGGCCACATAACATAGAAAGAAAGAAAGAAAAAGTATTTATTGCGACTCGTACAGGAAGATCACAAACTAAACTAAACACAGTAAAACTTTTTAAGAAAAAAAAAAACCGACTTCCAAAAAAACACTACAAAGTGAAAAATAACTTTAATTTCGGAAGTCGGTGTCTTTGGATCTGTATTTTAGTTTTTTGCCACAGACTTCCGAAATTAAAGTTATTTTTCACTTTGTAGTGTTTTTTTGGAAGTCGGTTTTTTTTTTTCTTAAAAAGTTTTTATTTCACGCTTTTTAGTGGGTCTGCTTATAATTTATCTAAGTTACAATAGCCTAGTGATCATCGCCTTTTACAAACAAAATATTGCTTTTCCCGATGCAGGGAAGTTAATTGTTGAGGAGTTCTCCAGGTCCACCATCAGCTCCATATCACCATTCACATTGTGACGAGCATAAATTGCTTAGCAACCATATTAAAGTAATCGAATCGCAACCCGTGAAATACTTACATATTATTGAGTAGTTCCGGTGGCCATCTGTGGTCTTCATCATCAGTTCCACTTCACCAAATGGTGCTTTCCGAGAGCAAGTGCACGAGTTACTATAAAAAATACCCAAATCGCTATAGGTGTGCCTATAATATTTGAAGAGTTCGTTCGATTTCTCCAGGATCCCATCATCAAATCCTGACCTGATGTTTTTAGACTAGAAGCTGATAATCCTGGCTGCAGCATCAGGCCAGACTTATGTCAACATTGCATTGAACTTAAAATTTTGTCCTGTTTAAAATGAGCCCAAACACGACTACGGTGCTGTTATTTCAAGGTTTGTACTTTTTCTGATGCTCCTGGCTTCAGCATCAGGTCTCTATGTACTTCGGTGTTCCTCATTAACAGTACGTTTATCCACACATCGAGCCCTTTTCAATGAGCCTAAACACGATATATCTGCTGTTAGTTGTCGAGGAGTTAGGTACTCTGCAGACTATCCTGACTGCAGCATCAGGTCAAGACTTGATGATCATGGGACCAAATGTGACAAATGCCCTATCAAACATCAAAACAATTTACTAAAACAGTCCTTGCCTGTTTGAGTAACTTCTTACTGTTAAGGAGTTGTACCTTTCATCATCAGCCCAGCTACCTGAGATGGTGACAACCATACGCAAATAAACAAGATACTTCATAAAATATGCGAAAAACAATAAGTGAGCCTATAAAATTTGAGGGTTGCCCTCGATTTCTCTAAGATCCCATCATCAGATCCTAACTTGGTGACAATGGGACCACCTCAGAACTATCTACTTTCGAACAAAATAAGAATTTTGAAAATCCATCGACAATTGGCGGAGTATTCGATGAACAAACATACAAAATAAAAAAAAACATACAAACAGCCGAACATAGTACGTACTAAGTTATGTAAAAAGGAGGAGGTAGACCTCCTCCTTTTTGTGAAGTCGGTAAAAAAATAAAAAAATCAAATTACATAAAAAGAGGAACAAAACGAAAAATGAACCAGAAAGTCCTATACGAGGCCAAAAGGCTCCTATCTCAGCATGATGCAGCGACATTTATAAAATAATTTAATGTCACAGCGCTGGTATTCTGATAGCTCCCGCTGTGACGTCACGGGCAATTACAGAAATAAATAAATAATAAAAGATATATGTAAAATATTAGCTGCTAGTAGGTATACTAGCAGTGCCTCGCGGTTTCATCCGCATAAGTTTCGATCCCGTGGGAATATCGGGATAAAAACTATCCTATGTCCTTTTCCGGGACTCAAACTATCTCTATACCCATCTAAATCGATTCAGCGGTTTAAGCGTGAAGAGGTAACAGACAGACACACTTTCGCATTTATAATATTAGTATGGATATTACAGCAAATAAATCTAACGCCTAGACCTGAACCCTAATTGCGTAACACACTATTATTCTCAATTTGAATCATTTTGAAGTATATTTCTAATCCATTGCTCCATATGTTCGAAACATCTGTCTGCTCCACAACGCAAATAACGCAATGAATGTTGTTGAACTGTCAAAATGAAACCCATTGCTAGTGATTAGTGTGTTACGCAATTACCCTGCAGGATATTATATCCCAGATCTTCCTTACCGTAGTTTCGTCAGTAACTTGCACCACGCTTGATTGTCCCGTATGTTGCCATGCAATAGTCTACAAAGACATTCTACTCCAGGGCTGAGAAGAAAACAGCTTTTAATTAGAAAAGGATTACTTCTCATGCCACACCTAGTTGTTAGTTAACTGAAGTTTGGTCTTTTTCTGTAACTTCTTCATCAGCACAAGAGTAATTTCCTTTTAGGGAATGATTTTTCATAAATCCTTCATAATCAGTTATTATCTACTTTATTGAAATGTATTCTAAGTTGATTTTTGAGTAATCAATTGTAACAAAAAGGTCCTATTAAGTTTTTGGTTGCAATGGAATTTGAACTTTGTTAAGTATGACATTCAGCTTGCTGTTCCTTAACTAGAAATTTATCTGAAATTCTTAATTCAAAGCTAACTGATTTTGATAGATTATTGTAAAGAGGTTGCCGGCACTGGGCCCGCGTGGTGGATTAGGTACGGCCCACTCCCTCTCACTGAGAGGAGGCCTGTGTCCCAGCAGTGGGAACATTATAGGCTGATTATGTATGTTATGCAAAGACTTAGAGTCGGAAAATCGACATAGACTATAGTCCGCGCGAAACTAGTTGGCCGCGCCATAGGTATGTGAGCGGTGGGACGGAGGGGCGGGGGCGCATTACTCAGTACCTGCGTTGCGAACTGCCGCCTCACCCGTCCCCACCTCAGCGGCCAACTAGTTCCGCGCGGACAATATAACTACATCATATCCAGGAAAAAATAAGTTTAAAAACTAAAACCCGACTACTGAAAAGCGTGGTCGCATGCCGCTGTACTAACATACATATTATAAGGTATGGTAACATGCGACCACGGGAAGGTACTTTCTTGTTTCATCCTTTTCAGTAGTCGGGTTTTAGTTTTTAATTTTTTTTTTATAGATTTATTATGGGTCTTATTTCAGTAATACTTATATTTTTGAAATGTGCTTTGGCGTTACGTTGTGCTTTGGTGTTACGGCAAACGCTTGAGATGTATCTTCATTCCACTGTATTAATGTTTTATCTCGCTTCTTCGTATTGTGCAAGTAGGTATGTAGTGGTGCTTGAATAGCGGTGGCATTAGGTATGTTGTCACGGTAGAAATTCAATATTCCGAGGAATCTTCGTAGCTCTTCAATGTTTGTTGGTTTTGGATATTCGCTAATGATCTTGATCTTGTCTTCTGGCGGCTTAATACCTTTTGCAGATACTTTGTAGCCGAGAAATGTTAATTCGCGTTGGCCGAATACACACTTCGAAGGATTGATAGTTATGCCATACTCGTCCAGCCTTTGCAATACAATTCGTAGGTGCTGTCTGTGCGTGTCTTCGTCTTCCGAGGCTAGTAGGAGGTCGTCGATGAACGGGTAGACGAAGTCAAGTTCTCGCAGTACGTCATGAATGAACCGCTGGAAGGTTTGTCCTGCATTCTTCAAGCCTGGACACATTCGAGGAAACTCGTATAGTCCAAATGGAGTGATGATCGCAGTCTTTTCTATATCTTCGGCACGTACTGGTAGTTGTTGGTAGGCTCGGTTCAAATCGAGAGTGGAGAATATTTGTTTGCCCGTGAGTTGGTACACTGGCTTATATCAATTAGCTGACCCCCCTAAAAATTACTCGATTTTGCACCCTCCTCTCATAAAATTAAAGGTTATTCAATATGTATGAGTTAATCGGACTAACACTACTCGATGAACAGAAACAATAAATAATTTTGATACGCAAATTTGAGCTTTAAGATGTTGGTGTTAGATCATTTACTATGTATGGGTATTTGTTACGCAATTTTCATTTTTAATCAGCAAGACTTAAAGGTTAGGTTAATGTTGTGATAATTTGTGTCATTGCTACTAATACCTTATTTCATCTATCTTACTCAAGTTAATCTGGTGTCGTGGTTCATGCGTAAGGCTGAGACGTGCAAGATGCGAGTTCAAATCTAGTCTCATGTTTAATTTTGTTTTCAATATATAAATTGTTCGTTAAGTATTTCTTGCATTATTGTAAAGAACAAGCATATCAATTAAGTTGATAAACGATAAACGTTTCACCTTTTTCAATAAGTGGGTAGTTCGACGTCAATATGCGTATTCAACAAAAACTGCTATTGAAATGATTTTAGGAATATGGGGTAGAAGAATAAATTGAACAAGACATTCTATGCACAAATAGCAGTGAATACGCACGAACATTTTTATATTGCCTTACTAAGTTGCGAAAATTCACGCCTTTTTATTAATTATTATTATCGGTTTTGATAGTTTAATCGTCATGTCTCAGTTGAGTGATTATTTAAAATACAAAATATTGTATTTGCATAAGGAGAATGTTGGTATTAAAGCGATTGCTAGGAAACTTAATATAGCGGTAAGTGTATTCTTTTTTATACTTCCTTAATTCGTTAGTTGGCTTAAAAACGTCTGTATAGAATAATAGAAAATTAACTGTTTCATTATGAGATCATTTATAGGTCTAATGTGGTTTATCTAAAGGTATTTTTGCAAACTTATTCGAAAAATTATGATTACCGGGTTATTAAAATTATGCTTATTGTGTTGTTTCAGAGAAATACAGTCAGACTGTGGCTAAGACGTTTTGAAGAGACAGGGAATATTCAAAAGGATCGTCCTGAACCAAAACCTGCAATGTTACTCCTGTGTCAGAACATCATCAAGCAATTGTTAGAAGGCATACTGAACACCCATTTTTGCCTACTCAATGCAGTATAATGTTTCTGTTCAGACGGTCAGAAAACATTTGCATGTTCCTGGACTGAAACAATACAAGCCAGCACGTAAAATTTAACTGACTGCTGCACATCGCCAAGCAAGGGTCCGCTTTGCCCAAGAATGTCTCAATTTTAATTGGGAAAATTATGTTGTCATATTTACCGACGAGAAGTCTTTGTCTAAACCTTATTTATAACTAAACATAACTACATACTTACAAAACAAATTGATATATAGTATACCTAGTAGGTAAAACATCAACGTATAATGCTATTTTATTTAGTTCAACGATATTTAATGTGGTGATGTTATTGTTATGAAATAGAAATACATACCTATATATTTCTAAATATTATAACATGTTGATTCACTACATTAAACTCTGTGAAGTATGTAACAACGTTATTAGTAACTGTTATATCATTTACGTTATTCTTGTAATAATTTTTTTTATAAAATAAAATCGTTTTTACCATCATTATCGTTTTTTTATTTTCGTTCACCTTTTTTTTTGTTGCTAAAGTTATAATTTATTATTTATAACTTAAAAAAAAATATTATAAAACAAAATGCGCAGCAGAAAATATGTTGGTTTCGAACTCGCAACCACGCTCTTGTCAGCTCACTGCAGCTACCACTAGACCACACGAACATGGTGATTGTCGTTGAAATTTGCAATAATATATTACAAGTTAGAACAATATTCAAGATCATACCTACCTTAACACTGCGTGTTAAATATCAAATTCGAATAACTGTTTTATTAATCGTAGACGTTGAACTGTTCTAGTTCGATAAGCTTACTGCTAACAAGCAGAAGGTTCAAATTCGTTTAATTTTTAAGGGGTCAGCTAATTGCTATAACAGACTGTACGTGAAGTCTTTTATCCTCGGAACGGGATAGCGGTCTGGTTTCGTGACGGAGTTGAGACGTCTGTAGTCCCCACATGCTCGCAAGTCTCCATTTTTTTTTGGCATAATATGTAGTGGGCTAGACCAAGGACATTTGCTCGGTCTGCACAAACCTTGGCTGATCATGTTCTCGAATTCCTTCTTCGCTCGTTCATACAGATGCGGTGGTATGGGTCGTGCTCGGGAATGGATAGGTGGTCCCGTTGTTTCAATGAAATGTTCCACTTTATGTTTCGGGTTCAATTTCATTGAAGATAGACGTGTTATTCCAGGAAATTCGGCTAGTATGTCGTGATACGTTTGCTGTAGATTGATACTACTGACGGATGGTGTACTTGTATAGCGGCCTGGAGCTTTGGAGGTGAGCTTCGTAGTGTTGTCGATGATTCGCTGGCTTCGTAGATCGACTAATAAATTGTGATAGCTAAGGAAATCTGCTCCAATAATTGGTTTTGTAACTGCGGCGACTATGAACTTCCACTTGTATGGTCGACGAAGATTTAGGTCGAGCTCCAGTGTCTTCTCGCCATATGTCGGTATAATAGTATTGTTTGCGGCATATAATTGATATGGCAGCGGTGTCGATCGTATTCCTTTCATTTTCGGTATAACGGATATATTGGCACCCGTATCGACCAAAAAACTCATGGATGTCGTCTTATCTGTGATAAATAGGCGGTAGGATTTCTTCTCGACGTTAGGTTCCGCCACTGCCAACGCCTCTTTTAGTTTTCCGTCTTGCCTTCATTATTGAAATTGCACGGTGTAGTACAGTGTCTTGCATTCTTTCCGAAACGGCGATGGTAATAACAAAACAATGCATTGATGTCGACGGTGTAGTTGAACGAGAGCGGGATCGTGACGTCGAACGCGCTCGATACGAGTTGCGCCTGCGCCCGTAGTGTCGAGCCGGCGGTGTGCGCGAGCGGTCGTGGTTCATGTGGCGGTATGACGTCTTCAGTTCGGCGATCTCGACATGCAGTTTTCTTATTTCATCGACGAGATTTTGTATGCTAACTGGTGAGTTTTGCGCCTGATGAGATGTTGACGCTGATGCGACAGACACTGCTGATACTTCGCTTGCTTGTTCATGCATTTTGTCGGCGAGCTTGGCTAGTTCATCGAGTGCTGTATCCTTGCTTATTGTATCACTTACTACAAGCACTGAGCGAACGTGAGCGGGTAGTAAGTTCATCCACATGAGACGTAGTGTATTGTCTGGCACCTTGTTGTGAGCGAGGTTGCGCATGCGACGTAGTAACTGGCTAGGCTTCTGGTCACCAAGTTCCATATCCGAAAGTAGTTTCTGTAGCTGCTTACCGTCAGATTCTTCGTACACCGAAATAAGACGATCCTTTATGACGGAATATTGACGATCGGTGGGTGGATTGTACAACAGGTCACATATTTGCTCAATGTCTTCCTTTTCTAACTGGGCGATGACCATCTGTGCTTTCTGTGCTTCACTTTTCTTCAGATCTCGCGTAGCTGCTTCGAAGCTTATAAACCATAAACGTGGTTTGTCGCGCCAGAAAGGTGGTACTCGAAGGGAAAGTGAGATACCGGCGATATTTTGGGATGATAGCGAAACGTCTGAGCTTGCTCCTGCTGACTCCATGTCTGGTTTTTCGATGTCACTCTGCATGGTTTGCTTGCGATTGCTTCGTTCGGGGTCACCACTTTGGCGTTAAGGCAGTAGAGGAGTAAAACGAAATTGAGATGTAATGATGATTGATTTATTAAAATAGTAGGTAAGCCTAACTATGTACAAAATTAGATGGGTGGAAGTAGTTATCCGATACAAACATAATTTAAATTAATATTGACCAATAGCGATCAAGTACAAAATATATCGGTTTAGTTCGTGCGCTAGTTAAACGGCCGAAGTGATAAATATGGGTAATAAAGTGCTTTTACTTGATACCCCACAAGGCACCATCGCTTCTTCCCCACTGCTCAACAAAATATTTATTTTTAAATTTATTACTTTATGTCCTCTAGACGGCGCCATATTGAATTTAGTGTGACGTCACATAACCTATAACCAGCGGACGGCCAAGACGACAGCCAATGATGTCTCATTTGTCAAATTATTATACGAGTAAGTACTTTTGAAGTTAAAAGGAAACAGATGAACATACATACATACCGGTCAAAATCATAACTCTCCTTTTTGCTTCGCCGTAGTCGGGTAAAACAAAATATACAGACGGTAACATTACGACATCCAGTTTATTAAATCCTAGTTATCCCTAATCGAATCCTACCCTAACATACTATAACCCGTTCACCCTAAACTGAAACTCGATCAACACGACTGTGATACGAAAGCTATAACAATGTTTGTGACAACTTTGCCGAGCTTATTTGCAAGTGTGTCGGCCCTCGGAATATCATTACTGTTCGGGAAATAATTAGATCGCACTACAGGTAGAAATTATCGACATCTCTACTGGAAGCGCTGCGATTAGCTATCGTTTATGTCGGAGTTGTGGCTAAATAATAACAGTCGCACAGGTCGATCGATCAGGTTAAGCTACGCTTGTCGCGGTTGGTCTGTGGATGGGTGACCATCTTTACATACCGAGACCCCTCCGTGCCTCGGAAAGCGCACTAAGCCGTTGGTCCCGGCTGTCATTCGTGGATCTTTGACAGTCGTTACGAGTTGTCAGAAGCCCGAAAGTCTGACAACCAGTGTATGAGTTATGACCCAGTAACTGGGTTGTAGATATCAGATAGGTAGTCGTTACATGTAAATTACAAGTACTTAGTAGCATCCAGTTAGACTGGAAGCTAACCCAAACAAACTTGGGAAATGGCTAGGCAGATGGTGGTGAATTCAGGTTAATTTTAGGTATAACTTAAAATTTTCGTAGATGATTTTTCAATCACAATTTAATAATGTTACTCGAACAATAATTGTTGCAGAAACTGTTGAGGTATAACGTTGAAACCTTCTTAATGCAGTAGAAACGCAAAAACATCAAAATATTTCTAAAAATGTTCCCGTCAATCAAGTGCGAAACCTGAAAATATTGTAGCTTACAAAAAATTCAAATGACTAATTCAGTCATTTTTTTTTAATACATTCGTTTCTCGAGAACAACTTTAAATCCTACTCTACACTACTCGCGAAGCTGCTTCGACGAAGTACTGTTCGAAATTGACTGAAGTCCGAAGTACGTAACTATATACTCATGCGGAGAACTACGGGACGCTTCGGGGTCGTTGCTTCGGGCCCTTTGACTCCAACAACGATCAGAAGTCGCCCGAGGCGAGCCGAGGTTGCTCGAAGCGAACCGAAGTGCCCTTCTACACTCTCGTCAACTGCTCGAGTAGTTTAGGCTTTATATCTGTTTCAAAAGTATCTGTTGAAACTATTGAAAGTCTAAACGAACCCTGTTCAGGTTATATTCTTAGGCAATCACTCACTAAAGGAAATTAGTCACACATTAATCTTTAGGTATTAAATCCCTTTGTGCTCACTAGTCCCTTTAGTAGTTCCTTTGAAGGAACTACTGGAAATTTTTGGATCAGTAGTTCCTTTGCAAAATCTAAAGGAACTACCGAGACTAGATATTCAGTTCATCAATTTTTGAAAAGTGTAATATTAATCTCCATTAAATTATCTATACAATGGTATATAATTTAGGTAGGTTCTGTGTACTAGCAGGAATATAACAATAGAAACAGTTGCAGAAAGAAGGCAAAAAAAAATTTTTTCGATCGTAAAAAAAAAAATTTCTTAATGCTTTGATTATGAGTCATGCAATAACGTTATATTACTAAAGTGCTTCGATGTGAGCAGTGGTGGCCCAATGGTTACGGCCACGATATACAAGTTGTAGATCGTAGGTTCGAACCCAGACTGGCGCTTTACTTTGTGTAAATTATTTCATCACCACTGCTCTCAAAACAGCGAAGGAAAACATCGTGAGGAAACCGGCATGTTTTAGAACCAAAAATTCGAAGACATGTGACATCTATCAACCCGCACTGGGCCCGCGTGGTGGATTACGCGGTACGCCCCACTCCCTCTCACAAAGAGGAGGCCTATGTCCCAGCAGTGAGAAGATTATAGCCTGATTGTGATGTGTACCTTTCTCTCTCGGCGACATTTTCTAGCAAACCTATTACTAACTCTTTCAAATTAATGCCCAGAAACAAAAGAAATCCAATTTCACAAAACCTTTGTGTGAACATTTTGTTCTATCTACACAATCACTATGCAATACGGTATGACGCAATCAGGCCGGATTCATTAGTCCAATCAGAGTTAACGCAGCGATGCGCGCCACCCAGCCAGCCAATCAGAGGAGTTATGGTTGTGACGTCACTGGAGAATAGTGATGCGCTTGTTTGAAAGGGGACGTTCATGCGATTTGAATTTGGAGAATTCAGTTAAAGATGGCGGACGGAATAAAGTGGATTTGAGATTTAGTTTGTCGGACTAGCTTATTGGGTGATTCAATATTATTTCAGTCTTTTTTCATTGGACTTCATTGAGGCATTGCATTTTATTTGTACAGTTCTGTTGACCTTGGCGATGTTCTTCAGGGAGGTCAGGTGCGTACCTAGTCCTCGCAACCGGCGTACCTGTATGACCACAAGGGCAATTCTCATAATTTTAAGAACGTTCACAGCCTGATCTCAGTCTCAATCTGTCAAAAATACCTGTAATTTTCCTACATTTTGACAAGTTTTTGACATTTGTTTGTCGCCGAGATGAGACTGCGACTAGATTTTGAATGTTTTAAATTACGAGAATTGACCTTTTTATATATGAACGTAAACGAGGCAAAAGGAGTATGTAAGGATTGTAGCAGCGGGGTAATTGCGTAACACACTATCAATAGCAATGGCTTTCATTTTGACAGTTCAACAACATTCATTGCGTTATTTACGTTTTTGAGCAGACAAATTATTCGAACATATGAAGCAATGGATTAGCATTATCCTTCAAAATGATTCAGATTGTTATTGACAGTGTGTTACGCAAATTAGGGTGCAGGTTTCGTTCTGTAGTTTCTACCTAACCTCTACCGGCGCAGAGGTTTCCCATGATTGAACTTGTATCAATTGAAAATTTAATCTTTGAAGAGTATAGTTATCTAATAGTTTCTGACAGGTAACAAATATGAATTATTGGAAAAATAACTTTAATGCTTTCACAATAAAGTTCAATTAACGCTACAACTTCAAACATTTTTATAACTTTATCAATAGTGCTAGTCACTCTGAAATCAACTTAATTTTCATTGAAATAAAGGTGATATTTGTTTAACTTGAAATACGGTAAGGGGTATGCAGTATTGCGCACATTTACTTTATATACCTACGTCCTTGACGTCGTCGTCATCCTCGCACGGAACCAGGAAGTATGGCAGAAGAAAGGCGAGGCCTGTACCCAGCTGTGGGTATAGTCCGCGCGGAACTAGTTGGCCGCGCCTTAGGCATGTGGGCGGTGGGACGGAGGGGCGAGGGCGCATTACTCAGTACGTGTGTTGCGAACCTAAGCGGCCAACTAGTTCCGCGCGGACTATAATTCTGTTCTGAAATGATGATGATGATATACCTACGTATGCATCTTCATCATCAGCTTACAGCAGTCCACTGCTGGACATAGGCCTCTTCTATTGCACGCCATTCACCTCGATTTTCGGCAACTCCCATCCAGCTGCTACCAGCCATCCTGCGAAGATCGTCGCTCCACCTAGCCTGAGGGCGTCCTACCTTGCGTTCACCATTTCGCGGTCTCCATTCAAGAACACGTCTACACCAACGGTCACCGGTTCTACGGCTAATATGGCCGGCCCCTTGCCACTTTAGATACCGTGTTATGACAGTTTTATGCCATCATGATTCCAGTGAAAGAGAGAGACGGAGCTATACATGACCAATAGCACCATCCTTTTTTCGCACTGGAATCATGATGGCATTAAGGCTGAGGCCAAACGAGCGTAATTTTTTGAGCTGTGAGTCGCGTAAAATGAGTCGCAGAATTTACGCTGCAATCGGTTTCATACTAAAGTCCTGTTTGTACCACACGGCGACGCAAAATGAGTTGTCTGCTGACTCACGCGCGTTATTTCAACAGAATTGCGCTCGGGGTGAGGGAGGTTAGCGAGGCAAGCGTCAGTTATGTTACAGAATGCGACCGAAGTTAAGTCCGTCCGTCTGGCAGCCTAACCGAATTTCAGTTGAACGTAAATTGCGATACTCAAAATACGCGACTCACAACTCAAAAAATTACGCCCGTTTGGCCTCTCAACCTAATACTTCGTAATACGGCCCCTGCTTGCTTATTCTGTGAGCTATGTCGACAACTTAACGTATGCATGACGGACATAAATAAAACTCAGGCATGAGTAACTTATTCATATAATATATTTTTTATTTGAAAATTCTTGGTACAATGTACAATTTGGACTTATTCTCTGAGACTTACAAATTATAATTGTTACATCGTTTTAATATTACTGTTAGGTTTACATTGTAATAAGTACGCAGAACAAAACTTTTTTTATAGAAAGAAGCCCTTTGTCTACTTAGACAAGTACCTACAGTAAAACCTCTTTAATTACTACTATGCATGTTCGGGCGCCGACTTTCGTGTTTGCCGTCGTGCGGCTGCGCGGGCGCGCGGCTCTGGCCGACAAGAGGGGCCGATACTTCAAGAACAAACGCAACCGAAGACACGCGCGCCATCCTAAATCTTGCTGTGTTTTCCATTTTGGAAATATATAAATAAGTCAGTTTTACATTCCACTGTTTTTCATTTAAATTTCGAGTTAGGTTTTTACAATGCAACTGGGCTGGTATTACGTTATCGAGACCCTTCCACTTGGAAAGCACGTTGAACCTTTGGTCCCGGCTGTCATTCGTAGATCTTTGACAGTCGTAACGGGTAGTCAGAAGCCCAAAAGTTGAATAACAAGTCTTACTAAAAGGTATCGTAAGTTGAGCAAGTAGCTTGCAAGTAACTGGGTAGTGGAGGGCAGATAAGCAGTCGCTCCTTAAAATATTGGTGTTCGACTGAATCCGGTTACGCGGTGTACTGCGTGAGCGACGAATACGACGCGACGCGACGCTGCAAACGCGACGAACGCGATTTGCGGCCTGTATGACGCGTACTTGTTTTGAGGGCGACCAGACGCGACACCACGAACTACATATGAACTTTCGAGCAAAATTATACTGTACTTCTCCATGATTCGAGAAGTAATGACCAAAATCACGTAGGACATTTGTCGCGTGTAGCATCGCGTCGCAATACGTCGCGTCGTGTTGCGTCGCGTCGTATTCGTCGCTCACGCAGGATACCGCGTTAGACTGGAAGCTGACTGACATAGTTGGAAAAAGGCTAGATAGATGATGATTAAATAACGTTTAGTTAAGCTGCAATATCTTGCGTAAAAGAAACTTTTATCTTGCATTGCGTGCAAGTTTTATCTTGCATTGCGTGCAAGCTACTTGCATGATGGAAAACTTTCCAACCACAACATAATTTTAGTTGTTGGTATTTTTTTTTCCGATCTGCACAGATTTCATTTGTCAGTCAAAGCAATTACAATGAGCAATGGCATTGAGTTATTCAATAGTACAGCGCTACAAGTTTCTTTTGGCGCGTGGCCAAAATCGGAAATAACGCCGATATCTTGATTTTTCAATACATTTCACAAAATAATTGCAAAATTTTTTACCAACAACGCCCCCTGTCAATATCATTTTTTTTTCATACAAATTGCAGTATATTATTGATATGAAGTATTTCACATGAGCTTGTACAAAATATAAAATAAATTATTTATTTAAAAAAAACACTGAAAATAAACACGTAGGTACAATAAGCACGTTGGGAAAAAAAGTAAAAAAAAAAAATTTTGTAAATTTAAAAAGGTAAAAAAAACTTAGTTAAGCATTAAGTCATAATGCCAACATACATTTATTGAAAAGTTCTTAAGTATACGGAAAGTTGCGTACTTAAAACTAAAACATTTACTTAATTGTCTTAGAGAATTTGTGAGCCTTTATAATCTAATTTACAAATGGGTTTTTATTGCTCAACTTTCTTCTTTCTTTTAATTTCCTTTTTTTTCCTCATCATGTTTAATGAATCCGAGCCGCTGTTTTTAGTTTATTAAAAAAAAATGTAATTTAGAAGGATGATTCAGTAATAAAAACCCACACGTAAATAATGCCTCATACTTTGGAACAACGTTTGCATAGCTATATAGTTTCAATTATATACAAATTGGGTTAATGCCACTAACAATTGACAATAAATTGTTTATCTAAACATAATTATTTTATACTTCGTAATCCATAATACTGCACCGAGGTTTTACTAAAAAACGTATTAACTCCCTTGGGAAGATAATGACAAAGATATTCACAATAACTAGAAAATCTAGAAATTACTTTTCATCTCAGTTTTAGTGAGCGCTTTAATTGTAATTTAATAAAGGAAAAAATTAAACTATTAAATTTTTACTAACACCCGATCCAAGAAAGGATTTGATAACAATTTTTTATGCATTCACATTTTTATTTACATTTTTAAATGTATAAGCGAATCGTATTGCTTTATAATTTTCATCAGAAATGTTTTTTCCTACACAATTATTTTAATATGTCCAATATACATATATTTTTATTACTATAAACGAAACTAACTACGACAGTGAAGAAAAATTAAAGAACAAAATAAATCAGCACTTTATTTTGAACATGACTGTACTTTTTAATACATTCTGTTTTTTTTTCTTTTGGCAATTTTTGCTAAATATTTTTTCTCTAATTTTTAATTGATTAAATTATTAATTTTGTGCTTTATCATATCATATAGGAGCCAAGCATAGCGTAGAGTGCTCAATAATAATAATATTAATATTCCATAATAATATATATTTACATTATTTGTATATAGTACAAAACATTTTTACTAAATATTTTGTTTACTACTTACATAATCAATTCGAGGGCTATACTTTTGAAATAATTTACATTTTTTTATAAATATTCAATATCAACCATTTTGTATGGTCAGCTGTGCTTCACGACTAGAACTATCGTGCTTACAATTAGTTGTCTCTCTTTCACACTCGCCTGTAATTCTATCTTTCTCTCACACAACCTATCCTTCAGATCATCGAAAAAGATTCGATTTAGGAAGTACCTTTGTCATGAAATAAATTGTTTGAACAAAATTCAGAAAATCTGAAGAGTCCCTTTTCGGAAAAGAACGAAAAAAAGTATTCATTCAAAAGAATGGACCATTGAAGCAAAAGAACGAAGTAGTTTTGTACGGGTCCTTTCACTTCAGTCACACGGAAAATTTAGTTATGACCCGAACGGAACTAAGCCGCGCGAAATGGTTCATTTTGACGTTGATCAAGCCGTCGCTGGTATAACAACGGTTTATGAATTTAACAGCCGGTCTGGGCGTAAAATGTCGAACTAACGAATTACTGCACTAAGTACCTTTTGTTAATGTACCCGTTCTGCCTCGGGGGAAAGGCTTGATTAAGTTGAAAATTAACAAAAAAAACTCGTTTATTTTAATAAAAATAAACGGCGATATTAGAAATATTTTCGACATTTTGATACCAGAGAAAATTAATACAACTGGCGGCCTTGTTTCAGTTTAAAAATAAGAAATTGTGTTGCTGTTTTAATACATTATAATCTTCATTCATAACGTATTTTGATAGAATTACATTCTTCAGATATTAAAACTAATTAAATTTTGTGTACGTCACTTCACTTACTGTCCTTAGCCTTTAAAAAGTTCATATCGAATTTCACTAGAAAGCGGTCACTCAAATCTGAATGTCGGAGACGGATTCAATTCATTCATTTATTCGAATTTCAATCTACAAGAATATGTTTCTTTTTTCATTCGAGTCTTTGAATTTGCACACAAACACAAGGTTTGAAATTGGAACACGATTTTAGGCTCGACGCACACTATTGATTCGAAACTCGCTCGAGTCTCGAATGTTCGTAAATAATTAATGATCATACGAAGTTTTGGTTCACTCTCGCTCTGAAATCGATCAGTAGGTAAATATTTTACTTGACAGGGCTCGGACTAGTTGAAACGGCGGCCATTTTACAATCGAACGCGTTTAAATTTTGAGCTGGAGTGTGATGACAACATTTTAGTGGGCCGTTAATAATTCAGTAGAAGTTTGGGTCGAGCCTATGATATATGGCATTATCTGTAGTTGAATTTTGAATGACTAATCCATAATTGGAATTTAGGTTGGGGCTAGACTAACGTAATGCGGTAATTGCATCGACTAACATGAGTAGAATAAGAATTATTTATGTTCAACCAAATGTGAAAATGGTTCAACACGTTCAACTTGAGAGATCGCCAATCGCATTATTGAATGTCACCTTCAGGCCAACTCCCGTGATTATAAATGCTCAAAATCTAGTCGCAGTCTCATCTCAGTGACAATCAATTTCAAAAACTTGTCAAAAATGTAGGAAAATTAGACGTAGTTTTGGCAGATTGAGACCGAGATCAGACTGTTAACGTTCTTAAAATTACGAGAATTGTCCTTCCAAACTCATATAGCCCTACCTTTATCATCATCAGCGTCATTACATCATTCCATTTTTAAATCCATAACCGTCATTC
The DNA here is from genome assembly GCA_945859645.1 of Amphipoea oculea. Classification (NCBI taxonomy): domain Eukaryota; kingdom Metazoa; phylum Arthropoda; class Insecta; order Lepidoptera; family Noctuidae; genus Amphipoea; species Amphipoea oculea. Next base: position 16,835,978 of record OX243885.1, on the reverse strand, counting down.
AGATTCGAGACCGTTACGTTCAAACGACCGGGTTGAGCAGAACTTGAACCCGCCAATGATTGCGTTCAATCGGAGCACGTTTTGCAGCATTGCTGTCTGTATCGCTTTAGGGCGCACATGTTCATGGCTCTTACGTTTTCGCAGAACCGGGAACTGTCCCGGCAGATGCCGTCTGTGGAAGGAAACATTCGTTAGTGATGTTCGATCATTGAACGCTACAAATGTTGGTCCTGTTCAGGTTGTCAGAGGGGAAATCAAATAAAATCAAATCAAAATCATTTATTTGCATAAATAAGGTAGGTACAGAGAGATCTTAAAGATAAGGTATATGAATCTCTTATTCTGCCATTAATGTCGGCGTGCAAATTTTACATAATTATTTAATATCAAAGCATTATATATTATATTAATTAAGAAATAAAAGAAATTATTAAGAATTATTATAAGTTTGAATCAGGCATGCAGTTAGTAAATATTGTATTAAATCGAGTCTTATTTGGTAACAATTAATTATTTATAATAGTACCTGATATTACAATGCAGGACTTACACCTTATAATCTAGGAACTCAAGTACACTATAAAAACATTTATCAATCAATATTTTTGTCAAGATACGCTTAAATTTAAAAAATGGGAGTGACGTAATTGTATTTGGAATTTTATTGTACAACTAGCTTCTGCCCGCGACTTCGTCCGCGTGAAATTCGTACTTTCCTCTAAAAGTTTCGAAAATGTATGTTGGTATGATCTTTATAATTAATTTAGATAAATAAGTATTCGGGCCAATTTTTAAGTTTATAGAACAAAGGAATCAGATTTTTCAAATAAACTGTATCCCCGCTTTTCACCCCCACAGGGGTGGAATTTTATAACTTGACTCAGTTTATTTATACCGATTTTCGAGCTAATCAAGCCACGCGGTAAAATCCTCCCTTTCACACAGTTAGGGGTAGATTTTCGAAAACCCCGAATACATGTTATTAATTATTTTTAGTCCTTAGTATAAATACTGAGTTTCAAGTTAATCGGACAGGGCGTTAAAATTCTTCCATACAAATTTTGACACCCCCCAATACCTCTTTAGGGGGTATTTTAGAAAAACGAAAAATTCCAAACTTCATAATTTACTTAGATAAGTATTCGTGCCAAGTTTCAAGGTTATTAACTGAAGAAATAAGATTTTTCATACCAACAAAATCCCCCCCTTTTCACCCCCTTAAAGGTTTAATTTCCAAAAACCCCTTCTTATTCGATACCTACTCTTCACAAAGAACACACCCTCCAAAATTCATGTCCCTAGGAAGGACCAGCGATTTAGACTGTGCGTTGATATTTCAGTCAGGTCGTTCATCCCCCTTTTGGGGGAGAAATTATCAAAAACGCTGAGACACGTATAAATTAATTTTCAATCGTTAGCCTAAATACAAAATTTAAAGATCCTAACTTTTAAACTGACGGACTTTCATACACAACTTCATCCCCCCTTTTAACCCTTTGGGGGTAGAATTATCAAAAACGCTGAGACACGTATAAATAAATTTGTAGTCGTCAGCCTAAACACAAAATTTGATGATCCTAACTTTAAAACTGACGGACTTTCATACAAACTTTCATCCCCTATTTAACTCCCTTAGGGGTTGAATTTCAAACAATCCTTCCTTATTCCTTGTCTACACAACAAAAAAGAAATGAAAATAAAGCTGAAACGCCTGTGCAATACTATCTACCTATACCTACTTCACTTAAAAATAAATACTTATAACTACTTTAATTAATAAAAGTACCTACGTTTAATAATTTTTAATTTGAACGAATATTTAAACACTACCAAAACAACTCATACCTATTTTACAAAATAACAACAAAAGAAATTCAAATAAACTATTTAAAGACTAAGTCGCGCTGATAAGCACGGTTTCTCAATATCAATTATTGTCTGTCAATAAGGTCGAACGCTCTGACAACCGTTACACAAAAATAATCCTTATAGCACGATTCAGACGTGCGACGGCGCGATGGCTTATTTCATGTATAAGTTTGGTGTTTCTATACCGATTTCTATGATTCTTTTTTTATTGAATAGGTAATAATGTTAACTTTTTTAAATTAGGGATGAGTGAGAGTATTATAAACGTAAGAGTAAACAAATATAATCAGAATGCTCCGAACTGCTAAGCTATCAGGAGTTACACGTGTTATTGTGAGTCAACCATAAAAGATAGACATATGCTGTTGAAGGATATATTTTAGACAATTTTATGTAGAATATTTCCGTCATACATGATTTCTATGTAACTTTAACCATTAAGGCTGCACACGCGACGGAAGCTTAAAAAATGGAGTAACTTCTCCCGTTTTCCCAACATTTCCCTTCACTACTCTGCTCCTATTGATTGTAGCGTGATGAAAAGTATACTATAACCTGCCCAGGAGTATGAAAAATAATTGTACCAAGTTTCGTTAAAATCCGTCGAGTAGTTTTTGTTTCTATAAGGAACATACAGACAGACAGACAGACAGACAGACAGACAAAAATTTTACTGATTGCATTTTTGGCATCAGTATCGATCACTAATCACCCCCTGATAGTTATTTTGAAAATATATTTTATGTACAGAATTGACCTCTCTACAGATTTATTATAAGTATAGATTTAATGCACATGATAAAACTGTTGTTCGATGTGACTGTAAGATTTGTCTTGGGTTTATATAACTTGTTGGCGTTATGAGATCGAGGGGCATAGTAGCTTGTCGCTTTCTGAAAAAGACTCCTATGCTTGAAAACGAATATACAAGATTCCAAGATATAAATACACGGTAAAGTAAGAATCTTATATTTTCTAAAGAATGGGCGACAAGAATCTATTTGTTTCAACCCAAATATAGCCCTTAAAAATTTTTTTTGCATTACAAATGCTTGATCAATTTCCACACAGCGCCCCCAAAGAATGATACCATATCGCAAAATGGAGGATATATAGCCGTGATATGCGGTAATTGCAGCGTTTCTAGATATTTCGTAGCTAATACGCCTTAGAGGGTAGACAAATCTATTAATTTTACCACAAACATCATTGACGTGGCTTTTCCAAGAACAAAATTTATCTAAGGACATTCCAAGAAATTAAACTGTATCAGTTTCTGTCAAGGCGTCCCCTTTGTACATTATTTTTAGGTTCAACGGTTTTGCTCGATAAGTATGAAACTGCATAAATTTTGTTTTACAAATGTTGACCTTTAAATTGTTAGCTTCTAGCCATTCTATGGACGTTTGTAGAGCCGTGTTTATTTCCTGCTCATAGGTACTTTTATCGGTGCCTTTTAATATAATAGTGATATCGTCCGCGAAAAGGACACATTTATGACTCAAGATATTTACCAAATCATTAATGTAGAGCAAGAATAGGGGCGGACCTAAAATACTGCCTTGAGGCACGCCGTAACTATTTAATAAAAGCGAAGACTGAAATAACTCTCGTGTTTTGGATTGATCATTATAACTTGATACTTCTACTGCCTGTACTCGATTAGTTAGATAAGACTTCAGCCAGTCGTATGCTTTTCCTCTTACTCCGTATCTGGAAACTTTTTCTAATAACCGTTCATGACTGACATGATCGAACGCCTTACTCATGTCCATAAAAAGTACTGAAACAGGAATTTTATTATCAATAGACTCCGTAATTGATTTTATTAATTGGAAGGCTGCTAAAGATGTACTTCTATTCCTGCGAAAACCATTTTGTTCATCCTTTAAAATGTGGTGTTTTTCAATGAAGTTTAATAATTTATGACAAAATACTTTCTCAAAATTTTTTGAAAATATAGGTATTAATGCAACGGGTCTGTAATAGTCCATTTGTGTTTTATCTCCCTTTTTATACAATGGTTTCACTACTGATCTTTTTAATATCTCAGGAAATATTCCCTGTTCTAGTGAGAGGTTAATAACATATAAAAGAGGTTCCAGAATCGTAGTTACTGATAACTTTATAATGTCGGTGCGAATTTCATCATAACCACTTGCTTTCGAATCATTTAAAGACATTACAAGTTTTTTTAAGTCGTTGCTCTCCAATGTGTAAAGAAATATAGAATTGCTGATTGATTCAATGGTTTCCATATGACTTAGGCTAGAATGATGTGCACTGTCTGGGGTATTCCTTGTAACCGAGTTAATAAAAAAATTATTAAAATTATTTGCAATATCGTCCGGACTCACATAATCGGTGTTGCTAACTGTAATCTTTGAGATACATGTGTTCTTTACATCTGTGTCAGTATGTCTTTTTATCAGATTCCACGCTGCTTTACACTTATTTTCAGCTTTATTCATATATTTTGTGTTATTATATTTCCGTGACGTCATAATGCATGTTTTCAATATATTACAATAGTTTTTGTACTGCTTTTTGTGAAGTACATTATTTTTGTGTTTTAGTTTATAGTGAAATTTACTTTTGTTTTTACAACTTACTTTTATACCTTTAGTAAGCCAATTTAATTTACTTAGTGCTTTATTAGTAACTTTTACGCGGACAGTAGGAAAACATAGCTTATAAAATAGTAAGAACGTGTCGAAAAATTTACCGAATGCTTCGTTCGTTGAGGTTTCCTCAAATACATCTTTAAAAAGTAAAGTTAAAAGGAAAGTTAGTGTCAAATTCGCCTGGTTTACAAGGTACCGTCAGCATTAAAATAATTGCTTATTAGTCAATTTTCACGAATTTACTCGCCCGAAACGTGTGAATAAACACTTTTAAATACATAATTTTTTTTTTTTCTATAGGTGACTCGCACGAAGTTAATTTATTTGTGCAATGAAGTTAATGAAAAGTACGTTGTTGTCGTCTCGCCCACAAATAAACTAACTTAGTGCGAGTCCCCTATATAGAAACTATAATATTATTTATTCGCACGTTTCGTACTAACTAGAACCTTGAAAAAAAAACATTGTTTTATCTTTACGCAGGATAAGATTGGATTTGGATGAACTGTTTACAGCGATGCCGATGACGCAACAGGAGTACTAGATATAATTATGTTACATATAAACTGGTCTCGGATTTTCATGCACTAAGGCCCGCTTGCACCAAAAATCACTAAATACGTTTAGCGCTAAACGCATTTAAAACATCGTGCTGTTTCTGTAAATAGTTTGAAAATGATAGAGACAGACTGATGTTTTAAATAAATGTTCGTGTGTGAAGTGAGTGAGAGTGAGTGAAGTTTCGTTCACCTGGAACTTACATCAGAGTCAAAATAACAGGAACGAATAGACTGTATAAAATGATAAGAAAATCATTAAGTTTCATGCAGGATTTTTTTAATTGTATAGGGTATTTATTGGAAAGTTTACAGGGCGGCATGGTTCTAGGAGCAGGTACTAAATAAATATGACAACAGTGCCTTTTCATGCACTAAAAAATAGCAAAATAATTAAATACAATGTACTGACGCCAGCATATCAAGCTACTACAATCTGTCAAATTTCTTTAATAGATTATCAACTTTATCGCTAAAGCATTAGGTTCAAGATTGATTGGGAAAATTTTACAGTTTCGGATAGCTTGATGTGTACAAAAGCCGTAATAAAGTATGTTAATGGCCATAGTTCCATTATTCTTTTTCAACGTAATATAGCTTAAACACCTGACAGTCATATTACAGCCCAAGGTTTATAAAATTAAAAAGTACAGCTAAATAAAACAAAGCAGAAGTAAATAAAAACTACAGCACTATTTGGCCAGCTTACACCACAAATCACTTAACACATAATCAGCCTATAATGTCCCAACTGCTGGGACACAGGCCTCCTCTCTGTGAGAGGGAATGGACTGTAATCTACCACCAGGGCCCAGTGCGGGTTGGTGGATGTCACATAATTATATAAATTCCATTTTCAACATTTATTTTTATTAATCAAGATAGTATTTACATAATAATCATATATCAGAATTTTTGGTTCTAGGACATGCCGCGTTTCCCTACTATATCTTCCTTCACCGATTTGGAAGCAGTGGTGATACTTAAGATCTATTCAAATTCATGTTTCAAATAGATTTTATTTCAAGTTAAATAAATATCAACTTTATTGTAGTGAAAATTAAGTTGATTTCAAAGTGACTAGTATCTACTATTGAAAAAGTTATAAAAATGTTTGAAGTTTTAGCGTAAACTGAACTTTATTGTGTAGGTATTTAAGTAACTTTTCCAATAACTCATATTTGTTTACATGTTTGGAAAATAAATAGCGAACGCAAATTACATAAATTAGGTATGCAAAGTAAAGCGCCTGCCTGGACTCAAATCCACGACCTACAACAGTTACCACTGGGCCACCACTGCTCTCACAATCACTTAACACAGTGTAGCGCTAAACGAATTTAAAACATGGTTCTGTTTCTTTCAATCGTTTGAAGATGACAAAGACAGAAACATGTTTTAAATTATTTACGTCCCTATTCAGAGATTTGTGGTGTAAAAAGGCCAAGCTAACCTCTAATCCTCCCCACCATTACCTTTATTAACACAGGCATGTACTTGACAGACGCGGCTGACGCCGGGTCGCGCGAGCCCCTCGCACGCGGCGCCCGCGCTGCGCTCGCGAGCACGGCGGCGCCGCGCGCCTGCCGCGCGCCACGCGCAGCGCAGCGCGCGGTGCTGGCGACCCACTGACGAGCAGGGGCCTACACACTGAGGAAGATAAAGGGTTAAGAAGACTACATGGCCTAAAGCGCAGTCACTGTCGGATTGCATAAAATAGAAAGAGAAGCGCGATAAAAATCTGCTGTTCCCTACATTTTGACAAGTTATGTGAACATAAATGTAGGGAACAGCTGATTTTTTTTCGCGATTTTAGGTTTGGTCCCATTATAAAAGTTGTTTATAATGATGAGTACAATCTCCCATTTGGATTTGTCGCATGTTTTCAATTTCACCCTGTATTACTGCTTTACCCTGTATATTACACCTATTTGTAAGTAATATCTTAAAGTTTTACTCGGTTCATGGCGGAAAAGACGCTATAAGGTTTAATTTTTCTGCACACATTACAGACTCATATCGGCAAGCACCCTGAAATGAGCCTGCACTATGTTTGAAGCCAGAAACATCAGACAATGTAACCTTACAACTGAACTAATGGACGTAGTTACCTATTTTATTGATCCATTAAGGCTCCCGAAGGCATGCGCGACCTGACACTAGTACAACAATTTCTATGAAAACTTCGTCAAATTTGTTCTACCAAAATCGCGTCCCACTGTCGCGCCGCGCCTGTCTGCAGGAGCCCTTAAGGTCCTAAATTTGGTTCCAGTTGTTGGGCGCTTTGGTTCACGCAATAAACTCATAAAAAGGAAATAGTAATCCTAAAATCACATTTTGCCTACGACACTTTAGTGCCACTATTAAATGCCTATATAAAATTTCAGCAATAACTGTAGTTTATGCGTTCATTTTAAGGAAGCCATATTAAATTTGTAGACACAGGATGCCCCTTTAGTATGACAAAACTCTCTACTCCATAATATATTATTGTCTGGTGGAATAATAGTACAATTCGTATTTGTACCTGAAAAATTAGGATTATTTCAAGCTTATTATAGTCTGAATCGATTTATATACAGCAATATAAATATGTAAGGCGGTGTCCTGCGTGAGCGACGAATACGACGCGACGCAACACGACGCGATGTAATGCGACGCGATGCTACACGCGACAAATGTCCTACGTGATTTTGGTCATTACTTCTCGAATCATGGAGAAGTACTCGGATATCTATGAGAAGTACAGTACAATTTTAACAGGAAACCGTCAATGGGGACAACAGGAATACATTTTAATTATTTTTATTGAGTTCCAAATGGGGACAACGGGAACAGACGGAAAGTTCATATGTAGTACGTGGTGTCGCGTCTGGTCGCTTTCAAAACAAGTACGCGTTACGTCGCGTCTCGTCGAAGACTGTCACATAGGCCGCAAGCAGGGTATGCCGTTGAGTTGATCGCGTTCGTCGCGTTCGCAGCGTCCCGTCGCGTCGTATTCGTCGCTCACGTAGGACACCGCGTTACAGCTAATAGCCGAAGTGCGGCTACACCTAGTTTTATAACCAACCACCAGACCAACTACCCAGAAGCCGATTGAACTAATGGACTTAAACGAACATCCTTCCTAACTAATATTATAAATGCGAAAGTAAGTTTGTTTGTTACCTTTTCACGCCTAAACCACTGAACCGATCATCCTGAAATTTTGCATATACGTTTTCAGGTATACAGAAACGGACATAGAGTACCTTTCATCCCGAAAAAAAGTGCTGTTCCCGAAGAAAACAACAATAACCTTATTATGATAATAGATGGCGCCACGTGTCTTTCGAATAATGATTGAATTATATTAGAAACTTTAAAGTTTAGAGTTTAATTATGAAGATTATTAATTTCCTCATACATTCATTTTTATTGATTCTGAAGTGGTACGAAGTTCGCCGGGTCAGCTAGTCAGCTATAATGTAGAAAGGCTATAATAGTTTCATTGTAAACTTTTCAATGCAGGAACAGCTTGTTAATAGTTCTTCATTTCGCTGCGAGATCCCGGCTACAAGCTATTACATCCAACTACTTTACACAACAATATTGTTGAACTTTATGAATTTACGTTTTGAATTCCTTAGTTAAGTAGGAACGTTTTTGAGAGTAAAGTATTGATCCTTAGTAAAGTAGAAGCATTTTTGGCTTATTTGTCAATTCGCACGAATTTACTCGCCCGAAACGGGCGAATCGTTACTTTTAAATAATATTATTGGCATAGCTTCATTTGTATGTGTACAAATGAAGTCATGGGCACGAACTTGTGCATTAAGTATCTTGCCGAATACGTCTTACCGGAATGAGAAAGCTTATAGTGGATAAGACAAAGTTTAAAACAAGAAGACGAACTGGCAGGGGATCGAGGAGGGGTCAGGGGGGCGGGTGGAAGGGGGGTTGAGGGGATAAGACAGAAATAACTCTAGAATTTCAGCTTTCGTCCTATCTTTACATAATCAGCCTATAGGTAATGTTCCCACTGCTGGGACACAGGCCTCCTCTTAGTGAAAGGGAGTGGGCCGTAATCCACCACGCGGGCCTAGTGCGGGTTGGCAGATGTCACATGTCTTCGAATTTTTGGTTCTAGGACATACCGGTTTCCTCACGATGTTTCACCGTTTTGAGAGCAGTGATGATGAAATAATTTACACTAAGTAAAACGCCTGTCTGGATTCAAACCTACGACCTATAACTCGTAAGTCGTGGCCGTTACCACTTGGCCACCACTGCTCCGTCCTATATTTACTATTGGCAATAGAATCAGCCGCTATTTCTTGGGATTTAAAAAAAAAAGTCGTCAAAATAGGATTACTATGTAAAAACTTAAGCGTGGTCGGATCGTAAAATACAGAACAAACTAGACGCCTGGACTTGAGAACCTCCTCCATTGTTTCGTTGGTTATAAAATAGCTAGCGAAATGGGGGTGTTAATCCCTGAACCTCTGACCTAAATATTCAAGGAATACAAGCTTGATATTTATTTTATATACTTTAAAAACACACAGAGGCGGACTTAGGCTGACGCTGCATTAGGCCGCGACGCGACCTGCGACACATGAGCGATTAAAACAAATAAATGAATGCTCACGTATATGGCTACACCGTACATCAAATATTAGCCAAATCAAATATAAACATATCATCGAAATTGAAGCGAATTTATTAGAAAATTTCTCACTCGCAAGACTAGTTCAATAGTGCTGCTAAATATGCGTGTGGCTACATTATGCGTATAGTAAACCGCGATAGATGATTTGATAGCATGTGTACTGTAGCCACGTCATCGCCGAATATACGCCGGATGTTCGCTCATAATGTAGTCATACCATGTTTATCTCGTTTCGCTCTTCCAGTCGCATCGAAAATCGCTGCCTACTGTAGCCTCAGCCTTAATGCCATAGATATTTTCTACCAGTCAACCTTTGGGTGATGCAGAGACAAACAGTGGTAGGTGCTACTGTGAAAATTGAGGAATAAATATTTTAAAATATGAAGGGACACAAAAACCTATCAAAACTATAAACATAATATACATACCTACCTAATTATATAAGGTCCTATTAAAAAAGATGGACAAACTTTTAGAAATAATTCAGATCACCAAAATAAGGATGATGGTAAAAAAAATATAACAAAAACACATAAGATACTTACAAGAAAAATAATCAGCTAACGAAAATACACTAATGTGCCGGCAAATTATTATTTTAGGTCAAAATAAAATCACTTTATTCAGTGTTTTTTTTTTGCTTGGATATCTTTGGTTAGACGTACTGAGCGCTGTGTTAAAATTTGTCCATCTATTTTAATAGGACCCTTACATAAATATAAACACAAAAAATATATAAATACACGAATATACTAAAAATAAATAAGACAAACAATGTGAAAACATTACCGTTGTTGATATTTTGTTCTTTCATTATTATCTCCATAGTTTTTTGCGATAAATACCATCAATTTCTTTTTTTGCAAATGGTCTATCCCCCTACACATTAACAGCTATAGTGACATCAGTCTGGCCTCACCTTACTCCAAGGCCCAACTGCCCAGGCCGCCCTGCACGGACTGGCATCCCTCTTCGTCTTCTCCGGCCTGGTGGTGGAGTCACACGCAGTTTCCAGCAGAGTTGTGCCATTCTCTGCGACGCATTCCACGCGGCGGCGGACTATGGCTGGTTGTGGAAAAGGAGGATGGAAATTATATGGCAAAAGACGCGATGAAGACAGAGGAAAATTAAAGAGACTTGGATACTGCAACTACACACATCAAAAGTGTCTAGGGATCAACATATATTTTTGCAATAACTTTTCTCCTGATTGATATTAATTAAAATTTTCTTTAAGGATTCATCAAATAAAGTGTTTTCGTTTGTCACAGTAACGATAAACCAAGTCACCTTTGCATTAATAAAGAAATTTGCCATTTTCCTAATAAAGGGATTTTTGACATTTGAACCACTAACACAAAAGTTCGAAAAAAAGACTGAAATAACAGTTTTCTTTAAAATTTTATTGGGTAACTTAAACAATTAATAATCCGTGTTTCTACCGCGAACACTAACAACACAAGAACATCGGTTTGGCATACTCAAAACTTTTTAAGAAAAAAAAAAACCGACTTCCAAAAAAACACTACAAAGTGAAAAATAACTTTATTTCGGAAGTCGGTGTCTTTGGATCTGTATTTTAGTTTTTTGCCACCGACTTCCGAAATAAAGTTATTTTTCACTTTGTAGTGTTTTTTTGGAAGTCGGTTTTTTTTTTCTTAAAAAGTTTTTATTTCACGCTTTTTAGTGGGTCTGCTTACAATTTATCTAAGTTACAATAGCCTAGTGATTATCGCCTTTTACAAACAAAATATTGCTTTTCCCGATGCAGGGAAGTTAATTGTTGAGGAGTTCTCCAGGTCCACCATCAGCTCCATATCACCATTCACATTTTGACGAGCATAAATTGCTTAGCAACCATATTAAAGTAATCGAATCGCAACCCGTGAAATACTTAGATATTATTGAGTACTTCCGATGGCCATCTGTGGTCTTCATCATCAGTTCCACTTCACCAAATAGTGCTTTCCGAGAGCAAATGCACGAGTTACTATAAAAAATACCCAAATTGCTATAGGTGTGCCTATAATATTTGAAGAGTTCCTTCGATTTCTCCAGGATCCCATCATCAAATCTTGACCTGATGCTTTTAGACTAGATGCTGATAATCCTGGCTGCAGCATCAGGCCAGACTTAAGTCAACATTACATTGAACTTAAAATTTAGTCCTGTTTAAAATGAGCCCAAACACGACTACGGTGCTGTAATTTCAAGGTTTGTACTTTTTCTGATGCTCCTGGCTTCAGCATCACGTCTTTACGTACTTCGGTGTTCCTCATTAACAGTACGTTTATCCACACATCGAGCCCTTTTCAATGAGCCTAAACACGATATATCTGCTGTTAGTTGTCGAGGAGTTAGGTACTCTGCAGACTATCCTGACTGCAGCATCAGATCATGACTTGATGATCATGAGACCAAATGTGGCAAATGCCCTATCAAACATCAAAACAATTTACTAAAACAGTCCTTTCCTGTTCGAGTAACTTCTTACTGTTAAGGAGTTGTACCTTCCATCATCAGCCCAGCTACCTGAGATGGTGAAAACCATACGCAAATACACAAGATACTTCATAAAATATGCGAAAAACAATAAGTGAGCCTATAAAATTTGAGGGTTGCCCTCGATTTCTCTAAGATCCCATCATCAGATATTGAAATGGTGACAATGGGACCACACGGGAAGCACCAGCTTTCAAATAAAAAAAGAATCATGAAAATCGGTTCACCCAGTCGCAAGTTATGAGGTAACAAACATAAAAAAAAAAAAAAAAAAAAAAAAAAATACAGTCGAATTGATAACCTCCTCCTTTTTTTGAAGTCGGTTAAAAATGAGTTCATCCAAATCACGCTATGGAATGGCCGCCCATGTTCGTTGCAACAACAAATAAACGAGTGTGCTTATGACCACACGACTGAAGTGAAACTTCAAACGTATTTGGCTATGAGAGGAAGAGAGAAAGAAAATGTGCGCGCGCACTGATTTCTCTTGCTTATATCCCCCACTCAACTCCCGTTCGCCTCGCCCGTAGCCCGTAGACATGGGTCGTACTTGCAAAATCGAGTACCAGGGCTTCCAAGTACGTCCACCTTAAGAAACCAGGGCTCGAGATACTTTCAAGTATTTTCTATCTGCATCGAAAATTGATCCATAACTTCATACAAATAAGAAGTACAATCGCGTAATCAAACAAAAGCCCTGTTGGAAGTAAAAAGTACTTGTATAGGAAATTGACCCGTGAATTTCTATAAATAAGGAGCACAATCGCGTTTACAAATAAATACTTTTACAAACCATTAAAATAAAAATACTTGCATACGAAATTGTTCCGTAGACTCTAACGGAGTTGTATGGAGTGTCCGAGGTGTGGTTAGAGTCTTACCACACCTCGGACACTCCATACAACGCTCGCAAAATAATTACCTAGATAAAATAATTAAATAATTACTACTACATAAAGAAATGACGTTTGTATACGTGCAAATGTGTGCGTGAAATCTAGTAGCGTAAAAAAAATGGCGCGTTAAGCAATTTGTGTCGGGGAAGGGGAACCGAACGACGACGGCGGCGGCGCTGCCCGAACGTGTGCATTATTATGAAGTGACCATGTAGTTCAATTGTTTATTTATATAGTCGGGTTCGTAATGAAATAAAAAAAACTAAAATAGTTTAGTTTAAATGACTTATCTCTAAATACTCGGTTATTAAATCGCATGTTATTAAAAATGCGAAATCTTACAAACAGTTTATATAAATACGAATTCGGAAAAGCATCACAATATCCAACCATCGTGATTAAAACTCAAATAAAACTTTTAAATCGCATAATTGTGTGTTCGTGTCAGCAATACAGCGCTGCGGTTCGCGAGCGCCCTTTCTAAAGAGTCGGCGACGAATACCTCGAAGTGCGGGGTGAGGTGCAGTATCTGATATGAGGGCGAGGAAGGGAGTGTCCTTTCTGTACGTAGTACTAATAAGTATTCTGTGCTGTTACTGATAAGGAGCATGATCGCATTTGCGAAAACAAACGCGGTTGTTGAACTATTTGAGTACTACTCGAGCGTCGAGGCACGACGGAGCTACTTTCAAGTATTTTCTATCTGCATAGAAAATTGATCCATAACTTCATACAGATAAGAAGTACAATAGCGTATTCAAAAGCCCCGTTGGAAGTAAAACTACTTGCATAGGAAATTGATCAATGACTTCCTATAAATAAGGAGCAAAATCGCGTTTACAAATAAATACTTGCAAACCATTAAAGTAAAAAATACTTGCATACGAAATTGTTCCGTAGACTCTTACTTATAAGGAGCATGATCGCATTTGCGAAAACTAACGCGGTTGAGTACCTACGTATTTGAGCGAGTAGCCGTATAAGGTACTTTATAGTCTTGCAAGTATTTTGAGTCGGTACCTGGTGTGCGTACTTGGAAGCAAATACCTGGTGTAAAAACCCGGTCGAGTAAATACGTACCTTCCCTACTCGCCCGATCACACTTTTTGTAACGCTTACGGCACGCGTTCGCCAGATTACTCTCCAAGTCAAGTGTGCGTAAAGAAGTTTCACGTAAATAATTTTGACACAACAAAAATCGAATTTGACAAGGTACTTATTTGCCCTAACCCCGTGTATTGTTTTTAGAGCCGCAGGCGCGGACGGGGCGGCCTTGGCGTGTTTTTTAAGGAATTTTTCACTTTTTGTATGGAAAATATGAAAAATGATTACCTACATGTTGAGTTTTAGGAGTTTATGGGTTATATAAAGGGGGTCGAAATTTTCATTATTTTTGCGATAGGACGCAACATTTTCGAGATATAAGCAAAAGAAAAAAAAACTTCATACGTATTTGGCTATGAGAGGAAGAGAGAAAGAAAACGTGCGCGCGCACTGCTTTGTCTTGCTTCTATCCCCCACTCAACTGCCGTTCACCTCGCCCGATCACACTTTTCGTAACGCGTTCGCCAGTTTACTCCCCAAGTCAATCGCGCGTAAAGAAGTTTATACGAAATTGTTCCGTAGACTCTTACTGATAAGGAGCATGATCGCATTTGCGAAAACTAACGCGGTTGAGTACCTACGTATTTGAGCGAGTAGCCGTATAAGATACTTTATAGTCTTGTAAGTATTTTGAGTCGGTACCTGGTGTGCGTACCTGGAAGCAAATACCGTGTAAAAACCCGGTCGCATATTTATGCGACCGGGACCGGGTTTTTACACCAGGTATTTCCAGCTATTTTTTACGTACCTTCCCTACTCGCCCGATCACACGTTTTCGTAACGCATTCGCCAGTTTACTCCCCAAGTCAAGCGCGCCTAAAGAAGTTTCACTTCAAAACATACAAACAGCCGAACATAGTACCTCCTCCTTTTTGTGAAGTCGGTAAAAAATACTTGCATACGAAATTGTTCCAAAAGGAGCATGATCGCATTTGCGAAAACTAACGCGGTTGAGTACCTACGTATTTGAGCGAGTAGCCGTATAAGATACTTAATAGTCTTGCAAGTATTTTGAGTCGGTACCCGGTGTGCGTACTTGGAAGCAAATACGTGGTGTAAAAACCCGGTCGCATATTTATGCGACCGGGACCGGGTTTTTACACCAGGTATTTCCAGCTATTTTTTACGTACCTTCCCTACTCGCGATCACACGTTTTCGTAACGCATTTGCCAGTTTACTCCCCAAGTCAAGCGCGCCTAAAGAAGTTTCACTTCAAAAAGGTCTTCTTGCGACTGGATACCCTCCATATTCGGCAGAGCTCTTCTCTGTAGCATATCCCATGCATGCTCAATCGGGTTCAAGTCTGGCGACTGAGCAGGCCAGGGCAGGACATTGATGTTAGCTGCGGCGAGAGTCTGTCTTACAAATCTTGCGGTGTGCGGTCGTGCATTATCATGCATTAACTGAAATAAGGGACCGATTTGCACTTGTAGAGGAACGATGACGTCTGATACAATCGTCTCAGCATAAATTTGAGCGTTGAGGTTGCCTCTGATCCAAATCAACTCAGTTCTTCCGCCGATCCAAATACCCGCCCATACCATGATGGTTCCACCACTATAAGGATGGACTTCCTGGCAGGATTTTAATCGCTGTTGGCGTCCAGGGGTTCTCCAGTGTCGTATACGTCTTGTATCCGGTCTCATACCAAAACGAGACTCATCAGAAAAGCACACGAAACGCCATTGTTCTTCTGCCCAATTTCTGTGTTCAAGAGCCCATTGATATCGAATCCTACGATTGTGCATTGCTATAGGTGGTACCCGTAGCGGTCTTCGGGAATGAAGGTTCACTTCATGCAAGCGGTTTCTGACTGTTTGGTCGCTAATTAAGTTCCCTGAAGAGTGATGAAGCCTCACGGCTAACATCATGGCGGTTATTGTTGGAGCTCTTCGAGTTAAGATTTGAATATATCGGTCTTGTCTCCGTGTGGTGCAGCGATACCGTCCTCCATGGCGCTCAGCCACGGTACCAGTGCTTCGGTAACGTGTCCAAAGTCGACTGATAACACTCTGACTTGTATTCAGAGCTAAAGCCACAGTACGTTGCCGGGAACCAGCTTCTATCATTCCCACGGCTCTGAGCATTTCTTCCCTGCTTAAATGACGTCGCCGCTCCATAATAACGTTGGTTTTAATCAGTAGTAGGGAAACAGTAGCACTAATAATGTCTTCAATGCGTTGTATGTTTTTATAGGGAAAATATTGACAGCTGATTTTCATCTTTTACTCGAATTTGATTCACAGTTCCTGATTCAAATTATGAAATGCACCAAAAAGGATCCATATAAATTTATAAAATCATAAATTTATTACAAAGCCACATCTCAATCTCAAGAAATCCGCATAAAAATGCTTGATCCCTAGACACTTTTGATGTGTGTATTTAAGATACAAGACAAGAATTATAATATTAGTTTGTATAAGTAGGTGAAGCGTGAAGCCCAATTAGATACATAAGTTTGTCTATTAAGCAGGCCATTTGCCCAATTGGGTCGATCGTAAAAGCTTAAACATATGCGGCCTTATTACAAAACCAGGTTTATCTTTAAACACAAGTTTAAATAATCGAGCCATTTTTAAATTTCGAACTATAAATCTGACAAAGTTAGTTTTTATTACAAAAACTGACATTAAACTCGAGTCTAAGTTGTCAATTTTGCATTAAGGCGCTTACATGAGCTAAACGCAAAAAAACGGTAGTTTTCGAAACAATAAAAGTATATGATCGCCTACAGTAAACAAAATCAGAAAAATATATGATATTCTTCAGGATATATGCTAGATAGATAGTGTTTTGAAAACACAATACAACTAATTTGGTACGATAGAAAAAAATCATGAACATACCTCTAAAAAACTTTCTTTTTACAATAAAAACCATACTAATATACATACAATCATTCTGATTTTTTGTCAGATTATTCTACAAGTAACATACTAAAATGATAGTGTTTTATTTTTTTATTTAAAACAATAGTTTTTTTGTAAATCGAATATTCATAGTTCCGAACATAAAAAGTGCGCATGTGTGCGTGAACGCCCGTGTAGCGACAGTGCCGGCCGAGGCCTGATGCTATACGGACGTGTTGCTCTTTTCGCCGCACTATTTCCGTCAAAATTGTTATGTTTTTGTTAAGTTTTATTTGTAAATTCATTGTTTATTATTATTTGCATTATCTTCTTTCCGTAAATATTTTTATTTCGTGTAAATATAAAATACTTTTAAGTTTGTTATGTATGGGTGCAAGGCGCGCGCCATCTATTGTACGGCGAGTCCCAACTCCCGGGCGTTTCACTTGTGTCTACCGGCAGTGGTCCGCGTAACCTAACAAAGTTAAAATAGGGTAATAATTTGTAAATAAATGGGAAATATAGTGAAACATTCCGTTAGGAGGACTACAAAACGTTCATATAAAACAAAAGCCGAACATAATATGAACGAAAGTAAAAAGTATGAGCATTTTATTTTTAACTGAATATTTTTATTTTTGCAATAAAACTATGAATTTTGGAAACATCTAAGAAAGTGCAGTCGGTATTTTCGACTTCACGTACAACTGTCACAGTGACGTATGTGGACGACGTGTAGATTTGTATTCGAGAGTCCCCGGGTTCGATTCCCAAGGTTACGAAATCGTACTTTCTTTTTAAATTTTATTTAAATGTATTTTGAATTTTTAGATAGATAGTGTTTTGAAAACATAATACAACTAATTTGGTACGATAGAAAAAAATCATGAAGATACCTCTAAAAACTCTTTTTACAATAGAAACCATACTAATATACATACAATCATTCTGATTTTTTGTCAGATCATTCTACAAGCAACATACTAAAATAATAGTGTTTTATTTTTTTAGTTCAAACAATAGTTTTATTGTAAATAGCATAATATTCATAGTTCCGAACATAATAAGTGCGCATGTGTACGTAAACGGTAAACCCCCGTGCGTGTAGCAATAATGCCCGGCCGAGGCCTGATACTATACGGACGCGTCGCTCTTTTCGCCGCATTATTTATTTGTACCTACATACATTCATTGTTTATTATTACTATTTGCATATCTTCTTTCTGTAAATATTTTTATTTCATGTAAATATAAAATACTTACTTTTAAGTTAAAATAGCGTAATAATTTGCTATCAATTATATCATTTGTAAATATGGGAAATAAAGTGAAACATTCCCTTAGGAGGACTACAAAACGTTCATATAAAACAAACGCCGAACATATGAACGAAATTAAAAAGTAAGAGCATTTTATTATTACTGAATATTTTTTTTCGCTATGAATTTTGGTAGTTTAAGAAAATGCACTTATTACGCATAAGCTCAGTTTTTTCGACGAGATACGCAATCGTTACATTGGCTTATGTAGACGACGCGCAGGTTCGTGTTCAAGGGTCCCCGGGTTCGATTCCCAGTGATACGAAATCGATTTAATTTTATTTAAATGTATTTTGAATTTTTAAATATATGTTTATAAATAACTAAAAAAACGTCTACAATGTAATTATCTTTCACAGGAGAAAGAAAGTCGAAAATATCAACACGGAAGTTACTTCTAATGCGTAAGTACCTACACGTTTTCTATGCCATTGTAACAATAAAAAAAACCTAAATTTATTAACAGACCGCGACTTATTGATGATATGCATAAAGAAATCACAGATTCATCCGAAAATTGCGATGAAAATTATCACAAGCAAGAGTTTAATTTTTATTGATTGTGTTTATAATAAATAGAAATCATAATAATTATGTATGAATGTTAGGTACGAGTACCTAATCCTTGAGGCCGTTTACACATCATGCCGAAGCTGCAGCGGCATCGCCGCCGCCGCGGCGCCGCTGCATCAGTCACCCTTGGATTTGTATGAACACACGGCGCCGCCGCGCCGCCGCGCCGCCGGCGGTGCGGCGCGGCGACGAGTTTTGATAAGATCTATCAAAACTCGCCGCCGCACAGTGGTCTGAAAATCGAGCTCCATACTCATAGAAACTTAAAGTACGGAAATAAAAAAACAAAAATTGTAATGGATCTAGTATACCTCCCTTTACGTAATATTAACGTATGGATGGTATCAGTCGCTCCACGCGTGAGAAAAAAAAGTTTTTTGTTTTTTTTTGTATGGGAGAAAACACTAACCCCCTTATTCATAATCCTATTTTATCTCTATTTTAGCTAAAATAGGTTTATAGAACGTTTGTCTTTATCTGTCACGTTGTCATTTCTGTGTGTAAGAAAGAGACAAACCCCATTTTAACTAAAATAGGTTTGATAAGTTTTATGAATAAGGGGGTTAATGTACATTTTTTTGAAACTGAATGGAACTGATGGGCTGGAGCTCACACGAGCTATTGTACCATACACGGCCATCAAGATGACATACAATTCATGGACCGTTGGGCGCCGCTTTGCACGTAGCAAATTTTTGAAATTTTGTGTTTTCGATATGTGATTTTTCAAATCTTTGACGTGAATAAATGAACTTGCTGATCGATTTACTTATACTATCGTTACTTTTAGCCTGCTTATGACCTTTATGATGACAACAATTAAAAATTATGTTGATTATAAGTACCTATACGTTTTTTTTTAATTTCATTCCAAGAACTACTTAACTCATTTAATCACCGTTGTAGTGTATCTATTAAATAGATATGTAAACACTGTCTCATTCACACAAGCGGGGTAGCTGCTGTCAGTTATGTTATGTCATCTGTCAGTTACGAGGAATGGCGGGAAACAGACAAAGTGAAGCAGGCTATATACGATGGCGCTTGGTGTGGTAGTGAGCCAGTGAAGTGATATGTTTAACATAAGTACGGAATCAACAGGATTCTACAACCGTGATTATGGTTGAGTTATAATTAGATACTGCTTCAATCTGAGCCTCAATCAGAGCCTGTTCTTCCACGATGTTCAACTTGTTTTCGTTTGAAAACTTAAAATAAATTGGTCAGCAGAACATTGTGGAAGATGGCTTTGGATTCTCCCATACCTTTTCTTCGCCACAAACTAAGCGCAGAGGCACAAAAGAACACATAAACATACTGGAATCGTCTTCGTCTGCCATAGTTTGCTTATACAAACTTTGCCCTGAAGCACCATCAAAGCCATACTTGCATATAATTGTTAACTCTTTGCCACCCAGCGAAGGTTCCACACGTAGGAATTTTCCAAGCTTTGCACAGTTTTATCCAAAATTTAGCTTTACTTTTACCTCTTCTTCCGTGATGTACAATGGTAACTTTTGGAGGGCAGCAGTCCTTCTTCGCCTCAAGGATGGCAGTATAAGAAGGACACAGTGGTACTCCTTCTTCTTTTGCACAAGATCTTAATGTTATATACTGCCACTTCGAAAGCTTCAATGAGGTCAAAATAAATAAAGCTTTATCAGCGGAATATATAGGCACAGTTTCCTTGGGCTTTAACAATTTATTTATCCTTGTAGCCTCTTTGCTCCGAGACTAGTTTAACGATATCTGCTATATTCTTGTCATGTGCTTTCAAACCGGTTGCATGAGCAAGGCTTTCAGTGCTATACGTTAGGAGGTCTTCCGCTCTCCTTCTCTTCTGTAGCGGGCTTAGCTCTTTAAATGGTTTTCTCGGCCTCACAACTGATGTTGATGTTCCAACACTGCACGTCTCCGGTGTGTAGGATGTTGATGCACCCTCATTTAAAACAAAGTCAGAACTGGAACGGGTTTGCTGCTCTACTGACACTAAATAAGGGGTCATCTTTCCTTTCATGATCTCAGGCCATTTTATGTTCTCTTGCAGCCATGTCTCATACTTTGTTATGTATGTACGTCTCGTGAGATTACACGAGATCCATTTGTTCCTCAACGAACAAACATAAGTCTGACAGAATTGTTTCAATACCCTCTTTTCATTTTCTGACAAATCAATAGTATTCTCAAAAACTTCAAATAAAACATTGGGCTGTGAAAAACAATTGTTGTTTGTCACAAACATGACAATGTCCAAATTGGTATCACAACCTTCCATCACAGCACAATTAAAAAAATAACGTAATAAGTTAGCGCGCACAAGTACTGAGAGCTACTGATAAAAGTAAGCTCAAACGTCCTGTTTTTATACAACTACCCTCATTATCGTTCGCTATTCTTTAATTAGGTTTTACAGACAATAATAGAATTTTATTGTGACTAGGGCCCATTTGGCCCTGCTAGAGCTGGTTGATGCTCATGTCATTAGTATATATAATTATAACTCAACCATAATCACGGTGATTAAATGAGTTAGTTCTTGGAATGAAATAAAAAAAAAACGTATATAATCAATATAATTTTTAATTGTTGTCATCACAAAGGTCATAAGCAGGCTACAACTAACGATAGTATAAGTAAATCGATCGGCAAGTTAATTTAACCTCGTCAAAGATTTGAAAAATCACGTATCGAAAATTCAAAATTTCAAAAATTTGCTACGTGCAAAGCGGCGCCGAACGGTGCATGAATTGTATGTCATCTTGATGGCCGTGTATCGTACAATAGCTCGTGCGAGCTCCAGCCTATCAGTTCCATCCAGTTTCAAAAAAATGTACATTAAGTGTTTTCTCCCATACAAAAAAAAAAATAAAAAACTTTTTTTTCTCACGCGTGGAGCGACTGATACCATCCATACGTTAATATTACGTAAAGGGAGGTATACTAGACCCATTACAATTTTTGTTTTTTTATTTCCGAACTTTAAGTTTCTATGAGTATGGAGCTCGATTTTCAGACCACTGTGCGCCGCCCGCGGTGCCATACTATTATATTCTGTGGCGATGCCGCTGTATTGGTTTCTCTTGGATTTGTATGAGCCCTTGCGGCGCGCCGCCGCGGCGCCGTGTGTTCATACAAATCCAAGGGTGACTGATGCAGCGACGGCGGTGCCGCTGCAGCTGCGGCATAATGTGTAAACGGCCTCAAAGATTAGGTACCTAACATTCATATATAACTATGATTCCTTTTTATTATAAACAAAATCAATTTTAAATCTAATTTCTTGCTTTTGATCATTTTCATCGCAATTTTCAGATGAATCTGTTACCTATTTCATTATGCCCATTATCAATAAGTCGCGGTCGGTTAATAAAAACATTAGGTCAGAATTTTTTTTATTTTTGTAATAGCTTAGATAACGTGTAGGTACTTGCGCATTAGAAATACCTAACTTCCGTGTTGATATTTTCGACTTTCTTTCTCCTGCAGACTTTTTTTAGTTATTTATAAAAATATTTAATAGATATATTTAAAAATTCAAAATGACATTTAAATAGAAAATTCGATTTCGTAACCTTGGGAATCGAACCCGGGGACTCTCGAATACAAATCTACACGTCGTCCACATACGTCACTGTGACAGTTGTACGTGAAGTCGAAAATACCGACTGCACTTTCTTAGATGTTTCCAAAATTCATTGTTTTAGAAAAAAACACTGCAAAGTGATAATTTTTATTTCGGAAGTCGGTGTCGCTGGTTCCGCATTTTCGTTTTTTGACACCGACTTCCGAAATTATAGTTATTTATCACGCTGTAGTGCTTTTTTTGAAGTCGGTTGTTTTTTTTTCTTTCTAATTGTACCTACCCCACAAAAATACAATTAACACATTTATGCATATTAACTTCGGACATACTACATAAGAATAATTACCTAATGTATTATATACTAAAACCTTCCTGGAAGTATGTAGATCACATTAGTGAAAGAATGATCAAAATTGGTTCATCAGTTTTTTAGAAAATCTACAAATATATATACAAACATACACACATACATACATTACATACATACATACGGGTCGAATACACAACCTCCTTTTTTGAAGTCGGTTAAAAATGTTTTTAATTTCATTGAATCAGTTTTATTTCAAAATCACCCACATCCTTAAGTTTTTCAAGTCACACTCAAAACGAATAAAATTTATTATGTTGTCACACATAACTACATAATTTGTTTCTTATTTGCACATCGTTTCCGCGCCATCTATTAGAATACTAGGGCGTAATCTCACAAAACCGTTACTTCTAAATCTCATGTATGCTTTATGTCATAATTGTGATGGGCGTCGTCGTTAGATGGCGTTTGCGTCGATTCTGCATATGTGTGCATGCGTTTTTCAAGGACACTTAGGTCTAGTAAGCCTCTTAAGAACTTTACGTTTGTCGGAATAAAGTTCAAAATACAGTCTGTAATTGGCTTGAAAGTTTAGGCTAGCTCTAAAGTTAGAACTCGTTTTGTAATCTTCTTCTTCGTTTCGCTGGCACGACCGAAATTTATATCTTTGTTTAATTTTATAGTTTTATAATAAGACGGATAGTGTGTTATCCAACAGTGCAGTTATGGTAATACCATTGTATGTTTCAAAAATGTACTCTGTTCGACTGCTTCCTGCCTTCAAACATTATGCACACGTTAATCTCATAACCTTTATCCTAAGTTACTCACCAGCTCCACTGCTAAGACACTTGGGCACGGACCAGGGCGCAGTCCTCCACTCCGCGCAGTTCTCCCCGACACACTCCCGCACTACGGTGGGAGGCGTGCCTCCTCGAGACAGACACTCTTCGGTCTCGACCGTAGTTGTGCTGTTGTCTTTTTTGTGCTGTTTAGGAATCAAATAGAATATCAGCTAGATTTTCTATGCTAGATTTTATATAATAGCACACAAAATAATTAACAATAATATAAATAAATAAATAGTCAAATAGATTAACATAACAGAATGCAATACATGACTGGAAACAGATGGTGTTGTTCAGAAATATAAAAAAAAGACTTTATAAACGAAGATTTGTCTCAATGATAAATTATGAATCTATAACATTCGTCAGCATCCGAAAGTCTGACAACCAGTCTTACCAAGGGGTATTTTACTCCACAGCCCAGTAACTGGGTTGTGGAGTAAAATTCTGGTACTGAGCTTCATTCAGTTAGACTGGAAGCTGACCCCAACTTAATTGGGTAAAGGCTAGGCAAACGATGAATATTCGTCAGCATAACACAGAAATAGTTTATACTGATTAGCTATAATTGTTACAAACCTGGCAAACAGCTCCTCTTATCTGATGGCCTGTTTTTCCACAAAGAGCGCTGCATGGAGACCAGTCAGTTGTCATCCAAACGTACTCGTGGGCGTCCAGGGCTTCAAACCTAGAAGCATATGTTCTATGTTCTATGTTATGGGTTTGGTTTCCGCTTTCCGCTCTTAGTCCTTCAAATGGACCATTGTGCGTAAGCATATGTTATTCTTATTATACCTTTCTCGTGGGTGATGGTCCTACTCAACATTTGGCTGAATGGTCTGTCTTAATTCTATTCTTTGCTTCATCTTACAAAGATGACTTTTGTAATATTCATTGCCAGTTTAGATAGACTGATAGAATATTCTTTATTATGTACAGTACACCATTAAATTACAGATATAAATGTAGAAATTTTACATAGGATGACACAGTGGGCGTTCTTATCGCTAAAAGCGATCTTTTATAGACTACCTTTGGATGAATTAAAGGGAGGACAGAAAATACCACAGAGTGGTGTACCATTTACATATACAATAAATACAGTAACAATAGCATGGTCATTTAAAGTGTGCTCATTATCTTTTATGATTTTATCATCTTTTACACAAAAAATAATGTAAAATGGATGGGAAACTTACCTGTGTTCCGTAGTGGTTTCATCTACATCTTGAAGACTCTCAACAGGAACATTTCTAATAACGTTTCTATTGTAATCTTCATTCACAATAATGATATCAGAGTCATCGTCTTCAGGGAAAACTAGTTGCTTGTCTTCCAGATTGAAAAAATGTGATTTCGTAGGAACCCCGTAGTTTTGGTACATGATAATAGAGTCCACAGTCCTTTGTCCTCTCGAGTTGCCTGTCTGGAAATTCCAAAACATCTGAACATATCAATTAAAAATGTTCTAAGTTGTGGAAATGAGTTTTTTAGTTGCAAGCTAATTAATAATATAAAACAGTTACTGTAGTTTGATATTAAGGAAGTTAAAATAAATGAACTTTACATGAAGGCAAGAAATATTGAGAAAAACCGTTATTAAAGAGATGAGCTACATTTGTACAAAAACTACATGAATGTTCCATGTTAGTTATCACTTGTTAATACTAGTACAATCTGTGTTATATAATTTAGTCAGGATTCATGAAGAAAGGAAAATGATGCATGAGCGAAACAATGCTTCCCATTGTAAATTAAAACATTTTTTTTATTATAATATTATATTTGTATGCTATCTGAGCTAACCAAATAGTCGGATTGAAAAAAACAATTGAATTCTGGTAGTTGGTCGAATCAGCACGAGATAAAAACAAAAAAAAATACTTGGTTTATTGCCTAAGGAAAAATTCACATAATTGAAGTAACCGACTACAAGGTTACAAAGAGGTATTCTCCTCTACAAAAACCTAAAATGATGTCAATGTTTCAAAGAAAATCACCAAAGGTTAAATCAAAATAACCAGAAGCATGCAATGCATGCCACCCAAATCTCCATCTACCCTCAGTTTTGGGAACTTCTCACCTGAAGCTGCATAACTATGTAATGCAGGCAAGGCAGTACCCTGGAGGCACTGCTTCTTTTGGGCGGTAGCATCTGGGAGGAGACAGCACTCTTCTTCAATACAGAACGTTCCAAGCAGCGTGCGGGCAAGTTTTGTTAGGTTAAGCTTAGGTATATTGTGTTGATAAATTGTCTTTTGGGAGTGATGTACTGGGTATGTCAAATAACGTAGAGGATTTCGGCAAATTGAATATACAGGGTATCCCAGAAGTCTTCTTCCTATTATCTTGGCCTATTACCCGATGCCGGCTTGACGTCGACTTCTGGGACACCCTATAATAATGATGATAACGTTGGTATAAGAGGACGAAGCCTGTTTTATGAGCAAAGATTAGTGAAGACAGTTAAAATGATAATATAAATGTTTGACGCTACTAAAATGATGATTGACAAATAATCTCCCCCAAAACATCTTAAGGATTAAGACAATATCTCAGGTAACAAAGTGCTTTATACAGTTACGATAAAACATTATTATGACGAATTTATGCGTACGATAAGTAAGTCATCTTGCAACAACATCATCCAGATATAACAACTTTTATGTCAGTCGTAAAATCGGTTGTAAATTTTATTACTATCATGACGCTGTTGAGACAGGCCGAAGATTATCGGTTTCTGATTATAAATTACTGATTTTGGGTTGAACGTTATTAGAAAACGATTTTGTGTGATCATTGGTAGCAGATGGAAAGTCCGTTTATGATCTAAGTTTTCGGTCGTACTATAAATAAACTATGTTTGAAATTATTTTTGAATACTTTATTTTTTTAAGCTAATGTTTGTTAGTATTTTCGTACTATTCCCAGAACTTTAGTCTGTTAATTACCATAGTTAGTTTAGTTTAAATTACTTTCATTTCACCTCAATATTTCATATTGAATTTAGGGACAGGCTTGTCAAATTTATCAGTATTTTTGAACCGAATTACTGGACTGAGATATGTAATATTAGTTAAGTTTCTCAGACGATTTATCAACACAATGTCCTTAGAAGTCTTAAATTAGAATAGAATCTTTGTGACCTTACCTCGTGTTCATCGTACATGTCTCGTTCTTGTGAGTTGAAGCTTGGTGACGCTTTCGTGCTTGTAGTTGCTGTGTTACCGTAGAGGGCGTCTCGGACTTTGTCCATTTTTCCTGTTAAAATATAACATAAATCATTTATTTATTTAACCTCTAGCTTCTGCCCACAACTTCGTTAGCGTGAAATTCGATGTTCCCCGACCCACCCCTTCGCATCGCGTCGCATATCCGCGCTAGTACTTCGTTTTCACTTAGTAATCTTTCTGAATTTTTTTCTAGCCTGCCTTTTTAAAAAAATGGGCCTATCAGATGCAAACATAATTTTTCAAATCCGACTGGCAGTTCCGGTGATTACCCCCTTACCTACATACAAACAAACAAACAAATTTTACCTTTTTATTATATTTGAAAGGAACAGAAAAATGCGTACAAAGGTGGTGCTTATTTCTAAAGGACCATTGTTGTTAATAATAACTGTATTGTAACTATTATTTCTATGAAAACTTAACGAAAACGTATCAACATTGTATTGCTATAGTTCCATCCCAATGAATTTTGTTTTTCTAAGTATCTGTATTTTTATGTCTTGTCAGTTTCTTGTTGAGAATTACTTTTGATGTAGGTATAGGTAAAATGGTCCTTTAAGATGTTCGAATAGCTATGAAAATAATATAACTTTTAGATAAACATTAAAACGTGAAACTATTTTTAACGCTTGCTATCTGCTTTTTTATTTAAACTGGCAATTTCAACATTGAAAATAAACTAAGTAAGTATAGCAGAAAAATTCACAAAATATTTATATCCAAACTGCAGCAAGCAAGTTATGAAATAGGCTAACAATTTTTAAACAGGACTTTAAAATTTTCAAATGTACGAAAAATTAAGACTTTAATTCGAAATTTATCTAGTGTTTGCAAGGCACTCGAGAAGCACCGCAGTGTCGGCTCTTAATGAATTTGCAGGAAAACTTGTAATTTTAGTTGCAGGTTGCAGTACTGCGGTATTTTGTCGAACAATACTCATTTTAGGGAAAACGAATTTAACGCGCATCGTAATAAACTTGATATTTTTATTGCAAACAGATCTACAAAAAAAAAAAATGGTTTAGATTTGTCAAATATGTTAATCGTTTTATATCTACCTACGTGTTTTTAAGTGGCACCTCCATTTGTATTTATAATCGAGGTGACGTCTAAACTGTCATGGAAGTGTAAATGCAACCTCACTTGACCGTTTTATTTCCTTCGTGACTATTTTTTATATGTTTTATGTCGTCCTATAATTGCTCCACTAAATTCAATGAACAATACCTGAATATAAATTCAAAGATTTAGATTAGCTGTATCGTTAGCTTACCTTTCGTCTGCCAACCCGCACTGGACCCGAGTGGTGGATTACGGCCCACTCCCTCTCACCGAGAGAAGGCCTGTGTCCCAGCAGTGGGAACATTATAGGCTGATTATGTATGTTATGTAGCTTACCTTTCTGTCTGTTCTTATAATTCTTCCTGGAGTCCCCCGGACGCTGTTCATGTGATTGATCATCTGAAGTGCCTCCAATCATTGCCCTGTATCGACCGTCTGCCCTGCTGTTGATAAAGGTATATCAATCAAGACTATGTCATTTCAATCATCATCTGTATCAATTTTGAAACAATAATCTTACCTATCTGAAAGTGGTGACGACGGTTCATCTAAAGCCTTGTGCCTCTCGATTTCCTCACTTGATGGAAATTCTCCTGGTCTAGGTTTGACTAGCAGCGTCAGGTTGGCACTGGATCTACCAGCTACGCAGGTGTATACTCCGTGGTCTCGTAGTGAGAGGGAGTTAATTCGAAGGGCGCCCTGGATTAAAAAATGAATGTAGAATGTGTTTTGATAAAGCATTCAGTACTTCGTGAGGGCCTACACAAAGTGTCATTCTATCAGCAATAACGATGATGGAAATATCAATGTATAGAATTGACATAAACTACCGAAAACCTTAAGTCAATCCTGTTGCAAGTTTTAAAATGTTTAAAAAACGGTTACCATCTAGACATACTTAGTAGCAGAGCTTCAAAATAACCGGTAAATATACAGGGTCCCATTCAAATAGATAGACAAATTTTAACACAGCGCTCAGTACGTCTAACCAAAGATATCCAAGCAAAAAAAAACAATGATCAAAGTGATTTTATTTTGACCTAAAATATATAATAAACTAGCTGCGCCCCGCGGTTTCACCCGCGTAAGTTTCGATCCCGTGGGAATATCGGGATAAAAACTATCCTATGTCCTTTCCCGGGACTCAAACTATCTCTATACCAAATTTTATCGAAATCGGTTCAGTAGTTTAGGCGTGAAGAAAAGACAGACAGACAGAGTTACTTTCGCATTTATAATATTAGTTTGGATTGCCGGCACATTAGTGTATTTTCGTTAGCTGATTATTTTTCTTGTAAGTATCTAATGCGTTTTTCTTATATATTTTTTTACCATCGTCCTTATTTTGGTGGTCTGAATGATTTCTAAAAGTTTGTCCATCTATTTTAATAGGACCTTATATATACCTACCTGTTGAAACTCTACGGGGAAAATTTACTAAAGGCGATAAATAATAAACGAGAAGAAGACTTACGAAATATAAGCAAAAATAATGTTGTTTTCCTTAAGTTTCACAGTACAATATTACTTATCATAAGCCTTGATTTTATACCTAGTACTCTTGCGACAAAATGATGTCAAACATATACTTAGGAAAAACTTAACATTTCTATAAGCATGCCCCAAAACTTTCGGAGCCGCGCGAGAACATGACTCTTTGGCACACTTTTGAATGCTTTGAAAAACTGTTTTATTTTTTATCACACTGACTCATAGAAACTTGCACTCGCTCGTAAAACGGCTTTACAGAGAGATAAAGTCTAACAATTTAAACTTTAAAATATTCAGAAAGAAACTTACCTTTCTTGAAATCTTATACTTCTTAGATTTGCTAATGATCTGGTGGTCCTTCGCCCATTGTATCTTGGTCCTATTGTACCCCTTCACTGGGCATTTGATCTTCACTTGAGTGCCGTAGAATATTGTCGCTGATCCTCCAACCTTCACTGTCACCTGAGTACAATAGCATAGATTACAATCCTGGTTAGAGCTTCTGGAAGTACCTCAACTAATCTTCATTATTTGAATACTAAGGAATAAGAAGATGACAAGGAATTACAACAAATTAAGTCCAATGAACTCTGAAACTAAACAACGAAACTGGAATTTAATATTTCGTCATATTGTAGAAATTTAATTTCTAAAGAATCTTATTTTAGAACAGTTCTTAGACCGTTTTCAAACTGTAAAATTAAGATTGAATTTTTTTGTTCCAATTTTCTTTAGCTTCCCTCGCAAGTAGGAGAACTTCAGAAGCCAGTCCTTACCTTTTTCTTCTTCGGATCATGCTGTATATAGGAAGAGTTTGCTAACGATATCTCTGGTGAAGCCGTGTCTAAGAGGCAGGGTCTTGAGTTACAGGATTTAGTGGAGGCTGGACGTGGGGAACTGCAGAGAGAGGCAGGACGTTCCACCACGTGGGATTGGGCCATTATCTGCTTACACTCCACCTGGTGTGAGAAAATAATAGGTACGGTAAAAGATAATATATGCAGGGTGTGGCGTAAATAGTGGTCCGCCGTTAAGGATTTGATATACCAGATAATTTACTATAACATAATTATTACAATTTGAACCATTTTAGTAGGACATTTTTTTTTACAAAAATCGCTCTTGAATTTGCATGATTATGTTAAAAATTATAGGGTAGATATAAAATAGAGAAGAACCCACTTCTTCTTCAAAAACTCTAAATTTACATAAAGAACCATAATTTTACACGATAGCTGTAGTATTCAGCAGTAATTTACAGAAATCAAAATGAAAAATAATAGTTTTTGTTGAAACTACAACCAAATTTGTAACAAAAGTAAATAAAAAACAAAAAAATATATATTTTCGGAACCCTTGTGTAAAAATGGATAAAATTGTAATATGTTATAGCTAATTGTCTGGTATATTGAATCCTTAACGGTGGACCACTATTTACGCCACACCCTGTATAAAATTACAAAATGTTTTTAGTTCATCTATCTATACACACACTCCAACATTTGAAACTTCTTTGCTCCACAATTAAATCTTTTTCCTTATTTTGGAGGAAAGCAGATTTTGCATGTGCTAAATAAAATTGTTGAATTTACAAATTCGGAATAAATTGTCTAAGTGATGTCGCGTCAAAATGCGTCGCGTGGTTTAGAAGAACAACGCGATCATACAGACACGAAAAGCGACTTTATTTTTATAATATGTATCTATGTATAGATACAGATAATTGTCGTTTGTTTGACCACAATCTCACGTAATGTCAATTAAAGGCGCAGTCATCGTCGACTATCTACATAATTGTATTAGAATAAAAATAATTTAGCCTCTTTCTGATAATTACGGACCTCTCTTTGCTTTATCCCTCCCCCGCAAGTCTTGGAGCACTTGGACCACTCCCCGGAGTGCCACCTGACGGGACAGTCCAGCACGTTGCAGTACTGCCGGTCCGGCGGCGGCGGCTGCGGACACATGCTGTTCGGGACCACCACCGTATTTGTACCGCCTCGGGTTACCTGAGGATAAAGGGTTTATTATAATAGGTAATACGCGATATCGGATCTAGAATCTTGCCTAAAACAATGTTTGAAAGAAGAGAATTAAACTAAGTACCTACGTAATGCAATTGTTTGTTTGTTTCGTAGAGATTGTTTGTTTTGATTGGTATTCTGTTTTTTTTTTTTTCTCTTTCTTTTTTTGGTAGCTGTGTTGTGTTGTTCACACTCTTTCTTTCTTTCTAATCTGTTTTTAGAAGTGATGACTTGTAATTGGCTGTCAGTCTCATACGCTATTTTTTATTCTGTTTGTTTTAGCTGTAAGTCATCCATAGTAAATAAATAAATAAAATTTTACTAACAAGACTCCCTTTACAGCCATTTTGTTCCAAAATGTTCCGTAACGATTAATCTAATCAGTAGGCTCATTTAAACTAAACTGGTTAAAACTATAGGTACACGAAAATACGCCGTGTCTCATCATTTACATAAAGAAC
This sequence comes from Amphipoea oculea, assembly GCA_945859645.1. NCBI lineage: Eukaryota > Metazoa > Arthropoda > Insecta > Lepidoptera > Noctuidae > Amphipoea > Amphipoea oculea. The sequence continues at coordinate 16,804,018 of OX243885.1, read as the reverse complement.
ATCATTTCAAAAACTAACTAAATTAGGCTAAGAACTCATGGAGCGATTTTTACCCGCGCCCGGCGCGGTCGCGGAATAGTTGTTTTATTTCTAAACTCACGAGACCGGTTGTTTGTGCGGTTACGCAGCCGTCGCGGTTGCGATCATCGCCCGCAAACTTGGCGGGCGATGATCGCAAGATGTTTGTAAAATGGCGTCGGATTTCTATACCGCCCGCCACTACAGTCGCCAGCCAACCGATCGCAGAGCGCGCGGGCGCTACCCGTCGAGGCTGCGGGTGATCGCGGCCCGCGCGATTCTACTAGTTGCCCGCCGGTGCAGCGGGATCCGCAAACAACCGCGCACATCGCGGGCGTAAAACGCGTCGTGAAATGTGCTTTAATTTTTTACATATATATTTGCATTCTACAGGAGCTGCGGGCCCGCAACCGCGTCGGGCGCGGGTGAAAATCGCTCCGTGAGTTCTTAGCCTTAGAGTTTGACGTGTTCTGAACTTCAAATTCTCAAATCAGAAACCTGAGGGGCAATTTCCGTAATTTAAAATTACGGTCACAGTCAGAGGGGCAATTCTCGTAATTTTAAGAACGTTCACAGTCTGATCTGTCTCAATCTGTCAAAAAATACTTCTAATTTCCCTACATTTTGACAAGTTTTTGACATTTGTTTGTCGCCGAGATGAGATTGCGACTAGATTTTGAACGTTTTAAATTACGAGAATTGGCCTTCTGGTATAGGCCCCATACACACAGTATGAATGGCCAGTAATCTTACCTCGTGTATACAGGTGACCTCTCGCGTTTGAATGCCGATGCCGCACGACTTGGTGCACTGCGAGAACTCAGTGAAATTCCACCTGACAAAGGACATGTCAGGATTAGTTCAGTTTCAACTGGAGTCCGGTAGCACGCTTTTGTGTGTGTCGCTTTGAGAGTGCCGTTGTAGTGAAATGGGGTTATGTTTACTAATCTTGATTGAAGTGAGCTGTCATTCGACCCGCTTCAAATCTGCGTACAGTCACCAAAAGGGATATGTAACCAGGGTCTTCACCTTGGTTACTTATCTCTTTTTGATGACTGTACCTATTTACATACATCTCTGCCTTGTAATTTTTTTTTAAATGTTTGTAAATATGTGAGCACCATGTATCTATCAGATAATTAATTTATATGTCATGGTTTCGCTTTTAATTCTTTTACCTATTGTGGTATAGTAATTTTATTTTAGGTGCATCGTCCTCACATGTTGTTATATAATTAATGTACCCATACAAAATATTGTAAAACATTTTAAAAGAGTAACTGTGGAGTTTCTTGCCCATTCTTCTGCATACGAAAACTACCTTTTGGAAGGGGCGACTAGAATCAATTCAATTTTAAGCTAATTTTTGACGTTCAAAAGTGCCTTTTATGTGCCTATTTGAAATAAAAACTTTGACTTTGCCTCTTCGGGGCGACAGGCAGTATTTTATGTTGTAATTGTTAGTAAATAGTTCTGTACTATCAACTTTATCATACCTGGGTGGACAAGGATGATCGTTGCAAGTCCTGACCCTGTTCTCAGGTTTAGTGAGCGGGTCACACATGTACGGAGACGCATTCTTCCCATCTTCGTCTCTTACGCATTGGATGATGAGCTCCTGTAAAGATGTTTTATGACGTCATACGATCTAAGATCTAAGGTCTGCAGACGTAGGTAGAGTCAGGGAAATTAATTGTTTCTCAAATTGACTACCATCTTACTTTGTTCGTATATTCAAATCATAACTGTAATTCTTTAACAGTTGCATGAGACGGCTCTAAGGGCCGGCGCTCGCTGACGGCACGGCACGGCGTGGCATGGCAAAGGATTTTATTACTAGTCAAGTTATTTTGAATCTTATTTCAATGAGTTTAGAATTCATCTTACTTTATTTCGATACCACGATGACGTGCCATGCCGTTTCATTCCACGGGTTGCCGCGGCGCGCCATTGCGTCACTTTGTGTCAAGGAATTATGATTGCTAAGCTGGTTGAAATAAGGTTGAAACTTGTGCAGCGGTCATTTCGGTTAATGGGGCGCAGTCCGGTCGGTGCGGGCTTTCAGTCCAGCACCCCGGCTAAAGGTAGCAGCAGGACACCGTGTGGTTTTAGTCAGTAAAAGTGTGACAGACCCCTCCACCCACCTCAGGGTGATGGACATCCATGAGGATTTCCACACGATAAAAAAAAAAAAAAAAAAAAAAAAAAAAAGGATGCCACGGCATGCCACGGAACGCCGCGGGATGCCGCAGCACAACATGCCGTGCCACGCCGTCAGTGAGCGCCGGCCTTAACACGGTAAACTATAGTAAGTATGCCAATTTGATGAACAATTAAATTATCTAGTCGTACATTAAGCTGTTTATCGCAAATAAATGCACTGGGCTGACTGGGAGCTGACCTCAAAACACGTGAACATCACACACGAATTAAGAACGTGTAAAATTGAATTTCCATAATGTTCATCATATTCTGCCGAGCATTCCCTAACTATGGCAGGGTCAGCTTCCAGTCTAACCGGATGTAACTGAATACCAGTATTTATTGTTTTTTTTTATTGAATTTCTATAATCATTATGACAATCATGTCATTTAGACATCATAACATTAAGGTCTAGGTCACAATATGTCAACGTCTCAGACACATAATGATGATGACGTCATTATATGTCTGAGACGTTGACATGTGACCTAGCCTTTATAGATAAATTGCTATCACGCATAAAAGTAAATCAATTTTATTAATCCCTAGCTATTGCCCGCAACTTTGCCTGCTATCTAGAATGAAAAGTAGCCTATGTCCTTCTCCATGTCAGTAACATTTCATACAATCGGTTCAGTGATTTAGATGAGCAAAGGTAACAGACAGACATAGTTACTTTCGCATTTATAATATTAGTACGGATAATTATGTATTGTTAACGCAGTGAAATATTAGCAAGAAAGCCTATACCCTCTTCAGTGGCGTGTATTGGTTTTTAGAATAGGTAGGCACTAGGCCGGATCTAGTCTAGGCAAACGCGGTCACTAATGAGAAAAAGAAGTGAGGTCAAAAGTGTGGTTATTTGAGTAGGCATGCCTACTAAAGGGTGATAAATTGCGAAGGTCGAACGTCATGGTATTACGCGTGAGACGTACGTATTTTTAATTTTGCCGTATTAACTTGAACAAGTAAAGACCAATGACAATGTGCGAATAGTACGGGAGCCGAGTAGGCCGTCTGGCGATTGCCTACTGCCACGCGTGTTTGTATGAAAGATTTTGTTTTTTGTTAGGTATGATAATTTAGTAGGTTTCTGTGGGCACACACACTAAAATGTAATTGACAGTCTTTTGTTGATATATCGAGGTAGGCACTGCTTATATGCCTATATGCAATGCACGCCACTGACCCTTTTGTAACTAGAGTACATTACCTGGACTCCACTAAGACAGGAGGCGCTGCAGCTCGTGTATCCCTTTTCCTTCCAGGAGTAAGACTTCCCTGGAGATCCTGGTGCCACCCTGATGTTACTCGAAGTTCCAAATGTGAGTAACCTGCTGTTGATAACAGACGATGATCATTATCATACAGAAGAACTAAAGAAGATTGATTATACAGGGTGTTACAGAAAGAGTATATCAATACAAACGGGTTGAAGAGTAAACCTGGTCTAGAATCTCTGTACAAAATTTCAGCTCAAAAGCAGTAACTTTAAAAATGCTTAATATTTTTTTATTTCGATAGTTTATTAAATTGAAATCATAACAAACGTGTCACCGCACTCCGAGGGTCATTATCCATTATCTGTAGTGTGTCTGTGCGCCTAGTACACGCACATCACGCCGCCGCGCGCCAGTGCAGCGCCGTGATGTCGAAACAAAAAATATTAAGCATTTTCAAAGTTAATGCTTTTGAGCTGAAATTTTGTACAGAGATTTTAGACCAGATACACTCTTCAACCCGTTTGTATTGATATACCCTTTCTGTAACACCCTGTATAAGGTGTAAAAAAATTAACCTTAAAAACTTTAAGAGGTGCTTTAGACCATCGAACTGAACAAGTGTCACAATGGGACCAACTCTGAAATCACGAAAAAAAAAAATGAGCTGTTTCATACATTTTGGCCGAGTAGGTATTGAACTTTTGTATGAAACAGCTGATTTTTTTTTCGTGATTTCGGAGTTGGTCCCATAGTGAAAGTTGTTCAGTTCGATGGTCTAAAGCACCTCTTAAAGTTTTTAAGGTTAATTTTTTTACACTTTGTATATACGATATACAAACACAAGGTCAAATTAAATTGGCTAACAAAACTACCCTGACCCAGACGTGATAGGGATAAATATCTAATGATGATAATACAAACAAAAATAACAAACTCAAAGATCTCAATTTCAAGTAACTACAGCTGACTACGGGGTCATCGGCCGTTGGAACTCTAGTAAGTAGAAATTATAAGTTTAGAAAATCATTTTTTTATCGTCACATCTGTTTGGAGTTTGGCTTCATAATTAAAAAAAAAAAACCAAAGAATAAATATGTAGGTACCTAGCGAAGTTGATTTTAGTTTCGACATTTAGACAAAAAAAGTCACTGAAACTCAATTATTTTCCTTGCATCCGATAGCAATATAGCTAACATTCAAAAACGTATCGCGAAACGTAATCTACACAAATATTTACGTATTGATATTGGCTTATCAGACGATACGGAACTTATCGCATGATTAATACTCAATGAGCAGTCAGTGATAGCGGAACTGGTAACAGTGAAAATGTCTTTAGAAGTCCATATAAGTGAACCAGATGATTTCAACTATCTAGAACTACACAGTTCTATAAAGGAGATTGCTCTCGCTAAAGGAATTCAAGATTTCGAGTACAACGTGGACTGTATAAGTGGCAAAAAAGCGAATTATATAGCAAATGTGTTTCGAGTGGAGATTAAAAAGACAGATAGTGACGAAAATAATATCAGTGTTATTGTTAAGACTTTATTGAATGCGGAAAGACAAGTTTTGTTCCACAAACTGCATGAAAGAGAAGTGATCGCGTACAACAAAGTGATACACAAGTTCAAGGACTTACAAAATGTTTTGTATGAATACGAAAGACTGGAACTCTCTGATTGTTTATTCTCAAATACAGAGAACTATAACGAGATAATTATTCTGGACGATTTGAGGACAAAGGGATATGAATTCGATGGCAAATTGGCGAAATATGAAAATCTGGGAATTAAAGAAATTGGTGTGGTACTTGGCGAATTGGCAAAACTCCATGCTTTATCGTTTGTGTTTGAATCTAAAGAGCCAGCAAAATTTGATGAAGTCAAATCTGAGTTTCACGATCTTTTGTACCAGAATCACTTTTTGAATAAAACTAAATTGAGGAACTATTTCTTTGAATCATTTGAGATGTCTTTAAGACAAATTACAGATGAAGATGCGAAGAAGAGACTAGAGACAATAGATGTCAAGCTTTTGGATCTGTTGCAAAATTACACAAAACCAAGTAAAACTAATGTTTTATGCCACGGAGACTGTTGGGTCAACAATATGCTGTTCAAACATGAGGTGAGTTATCAAAACGTTATAAAACGAATACAGTGGCACTCAATCTGAATTGTACCTATGCATTATGGTATTAAGGTTTGAAACAGTTTAAATCTGCGTACTACACTTATTACGATTTTTTTGTATTTTTGTTAGTCTTTCTTTATTAATTTGTCAGCTAGTTAATTATTACCGACTTGGGTTTTTAAATTATATTTGATAGTATCTGAAACAGAGTTTTGGGTTTGTCGATTATATGTGATTAAATTTTATGTCTGAGTCTATAAGTGCCGATTTAATCTAGTCTTATCCAAGTTACTTAAGTAAGTAACTTGGACCTAGAGTAATTAATGTTAATCCAATTAAAAAATTCAATTTGAAATATTATATTTACAATTTCCTTTTTATATCACTGCTTGCAATCTAATCAAGCCACTTCATTTTGTCCTTGCACGTGATATATTTATTTATTTATGTTCAAAAACAAGTAACAAGGACTCAAAAACTGTTAGTAACAATATTTCTTAACAACTACGTTAGTAAATTTAACCTACACACTTAACCTAACACTGCAATATTGATTCATGCAAATCCCTGCTACAAGCTCAACACCGATGTGGAAAGCTTGCAGCAGCGATTCACATATAAGCAGTCCAGTCTGCTCGCGATACACCGCAAGTTGGGGCTGGCCCGCACCCGGCGCACCAGGGAGGCGCATCTTTTTCGCATCGTAGCGTAGACACGAGCTTCAGCAAACATCCCTGAAGCGCTACAGAAGCGGAACAGCCCCATCAACACCCGGAATATATTAATATCAAAACTTTTGCTTGCCAACGAGACGTGATTCATTCCAAAAACGCTTCAAATGTATTATTTTGTTCACAGACCGGAAAAATATGCTTCATAGACTTCCAAGCAATGAGGTACGCCAATCCAGTCACAGACATTATGTACTTTCTATATATATGTACTGATTCAGCGTTCAGATCTGAACATTTAGATATTCTCAAGATGATATACTATGACAACTTAAAAGTTTTCTTAAACAAATTCGACATAATGGCAGAGACTGTTTACAAAAAAGAGGATTTCGATGCAGATATAGAAGAATTTAAACCATATGGTTTATTGATAGCTATGATAGAGCTAAGAATTGTGACGATGGATGCTGAAGATGATTCTTTACTGAAAGGTTCAAGAATAGACCTAAGTATCAATCTACCGGAGTATCCACAGGAGAATGAACTATTGAAGTTTAGAGTGAATGATGTCGTTAAAGAGTCAGTTGGGAACGGGGTACTGGATAAGCTTTTGGAGAAATTAAATAATTGATTTTAAATTTTTTTTATGTAGGAAATTAGAATAAAAATCTAGATGTTGGAAAAAAATAACCTATTCGTTTACAGGTGTTAGGAAAACGGTTAATGTAGCAATGATGTTTTTATGCAAAATATTATACTAAATTTTTACTATTTGGTTGAATTTGATAGTAAATGAGACGAACATATACACGGTCAAATTAAATTAGCGAACGAAACTCCGCAGACGTGATAGGTATCGATTTCTAAACATGATAAAACAAAAAATAAATTGATGAGTTTTTTTTTTGGGATATCAACCGCAGGTAGTGTAGTTACTTAGAATATGTTATATTTTTTGTATTAACTTAACAGACGTGATGTGTTTTGATATCTAACACGACAAACAAAAAAAAAAAGACGGGTTGCACTCCGGGAGTGCCGGCAGAAGTGAAAACTTGAATATTAATGTTGTGCATTTTTGATATTTTGGAATGGTTAGGGAATAATTTTGCACGAATTGCTTTAATTATCAGTACAAAAGTACTATCATTTATGTGGTATAATAGAATATTTATTTATTGCGGTATCGTACACAAACATGATAATTAAAGTAAAGTAGCTATTTTTTTGTTTTATAATAATTTTACGAATACACAGCAGTGTGGCCACTACACAGATGGTCGAGCCATCAGCTGTCGCCATCCATGGATGTGCGTGGCACGCTGTAACATAAGCACTCGGATATCTATGATAAGCACACACGAACATTCGCGCAAGCGCCATGCGCCGCCTAAACGAAACAGCAGGCATACATTTTCGCCGCGCCGTAGAAAGAGAGGGAGAAACTTCCTCTTCTACGCCGCGTCGGCTGTCTACTCTCCATCCGTCTTACGAATTTTCGATCAGTGTCACGTGTCCTGACGCGAGTTTAACATTTTTTACCCATTACAAAAATGTGTACAACGCCGCTAAAGAAGTTTTCACTTCAAAAAAACAGATTTTATTTTTACTTAACGTGTTTCAATATAAATATCACGTCTGCGGAGTTGTGCTAGCCAAATTCTGACCCTGTATACTAACTTTTACTGTTACAAGGGATTGTGCATTCGTTTTGATGCCAATATACTATATTGAACATTTAATAATCTTTTAATTGAGCAGATATCTTGAAGAATCGTGATTAACTACTCTTAGATCTATCATTAATTACTCACCTATCACCACCACTATAAGATGGCACACTAGAATCTCCAAATGAAGTCCCATAAGCCATAGAACAAGGTTCCATGACACATCGCTCAGTGTCCTCAGTAGGTTTAGGTCCTAAGCATTTACTGTCAGGCAGTTTCGCAATAGTTCTACTGAACTCCAAGAATATCTTGCAATGGACCTCTTTTTTCCTCCAACCTTCTCCACAGGTCACACTGCAGGGTCCCCAGTCATCATCTTTAATGTAGCTGTTTGAAAAAAAAAAAATTTAGTTGACGTAAAGATTTTTTAATCTTTGGAGTTAGCACAGTAATTTGGATTTGAACCGAGTTTTTCTTGTCGAATGTTATTTGTTGTAACGTCACGCAAATAAATTAATTCGGTTTCTTATTTATTTTTTATTAAACGGTATGTTCTTTTTATTATCTCTCAAAAGTAAATTAAGGCAATCGTGGGAATAAGCTGCCTTACAAATGAATTTCAGTGAAAGGTGGAATACAAAAATAGCTTTGATGAAATGTAATTGCTTTACAAAGTTGTTTGATCTTTACATTAAGAAGTTAATTAAATTTCTACCTTCTACTTAGACCGTAAGGTATTATAATATTAAACTCTTACAAACTTTAAATTACTGTGCCAGAAATAACAACCCTACGAAAGTCGCCCAGAATTGAAAAGGAAAAAACTATTCTATCTATTGTAGATTCACACGGGGTCATTATAGGTCGACATGCGAGGTGCTAAGGGCAGCTAGAATCCTAAATAATTTCGGGCTGGTATATGTAGAAGTATGCACCAGTGTTAAATGTAATTTAAATCACCCAATACCTGCAAATTCGACCACAGTTAAAAAGTATTTAAAAAATCAACTTGTGTGTATCAATTTTGTGTTAAATGTTTGTGCCAATTGGTAAAAGTGTAAGCGAGGAAACGTTGCAAGGCAGCCGGTTCGTGTATTATATTATGTGCAAGGAAATATAAATCTTATGTGCAGTGCATAGAGTAGAAAAATAGAAATCAGAGTAAAGTTGAGATGATGTGTGCAATGGTTCGGGGTTGGTGTGAATTGAAATATACTGTGCATACAAATTAGTTCATCAATAGTTGAGTTTTTAGTTTGAAGAAAGGTTCCTCTGTGTAGTGTGTTTCTTTTAATATTTACAGAAGGGATGTTACGGATTTTATGTGATTCAGTTTTATAATAAGGTTTCTTCATATCTGCCATCGGCTTGGGATTTTTTATCTTATGTTGCTACGTGCTTCGAAGCAGTGCCATAAACATATGTTTTCTTATTTTATACTGTTTTTCTGGTGATATACTGGGGCTTTTTATATAATTCTAGCTGCACTCTGCGGTTTCACCCGCGTAAATGTCGATCCCGTAGGAATATCAGGATAAAAAGTGGCCTATATGTTAATCCAGGGTATCAGCTACCTTCATACAAAATTTTATCAAAATTGGTCCAGCCGTTTGAGCGTGAAGAAGTAACAAACATATAAACACACACACACCCTCACATTTTCGCATTTATAATATTAGTGTGATCTGCGATAATAATAACATTATGAGTGACTTTTAAATGTTACAATTTCAATATTATATTCAAGATTATTACAATAATATAGCTTCAAAATCAAAGCATTTATTTTAATTAAACCATTCACAGGTACCTTTGAATTGTCAATGAGTTGGTCAGTCAGAAACATGAAGCTATTTGCCCATTCCAAAGCGTAGAGGTGTCTACGTAGAACTGGCAAGAAACTTCTCTTCCTTACCTTTCACTGCACATTGTGACCATTTATAAACAGGGTACTCTTATTGTACGTAAATAGAAAACCAAAATCATCGCAAATTTATTAATTGATTCGTAATGATTTGTTTTAAAATAACAATTATCTGCCTGACCGGTGACCGTACAAATCACCGTAATCGGGATTGAAATATCTGGTATTATTATTCGGGTCGAGTTGACACGGACCGAGTTGTCACTGACACTAATATGATAGAATCAAAACTTGGTATTGATAATAGAGATCAAACAGATCTTCATTTTGGTTTTGTATAATTATTTTACCCATTATTTTATATAATCATACCTAACGCGTGTACATATGTTTGGATCGCCATGTTTCGGCACAGCCCACTAATCAGACTGCATTTAATTTTTCCGCCCGGTCTGTGCCGAATCATGCCAACCCGAACATGGTGTGTAGCGCCCCTAATAGTGTACATTGTATTTACAAATATTGATAACTTACTGTATAATACAGATATACCCCCTTACTAATAAATAAACGTTGTATAGCGTCTGTACAGTTACACAACGCTTTGTCTTCTTCTTTCGAAAGTCAAATTACTGACGACTGAAAGAGAGAAATCGGTGTGTAACTATTCATCTGATATAGGTTTATTAGTAAGGGGGTTGAATTATAATACTCAAACATTGTACGGTGCCAAATAACAGTGAACCTAGTTTAAAGTATTTATTTTCAGCAATCATCATATCGGGGGGCCTACCTCTTGCTATAAGATGAGCATTACATATTTTAATCCCACTTCAGTGTAGTTTTCATGGCTTAATAATAACAGCCGCACGGGTCAATCTTCAAGGTTAAGCAACGCTTTACGAGGTCAGTCCGTGGATGGGTGACCATTCGTTGCATACTGTGACCCCTCCGTGCCTCGGAAAGTACGTTAAGCTGTTGGTCCCGGCTGTCATTTGTAGATCTTTGACAGTAGTTACGGGTAGGCATAAGCCCGAAAGTCTGACAGCCAGTCTTACCAAGGGTATCGTTTTACCCAGAGACATGTAAAGTATTGGTATTCAGATGTGTCCGGTTAGACTGGAAGCTGACCCAAACATAGTTTGGACAAGGCTAGGCATATGATGATGATGACTTCACTTCATTGTGTGCTATATATGAAGTTTAAAGAATAGAATAGAATACTCTTTATTATGCACATCATATAAATTAGAGACATAAGTATATAAACTCCGAGGTGCGGGATTGTCCGGAAGGGTTACCGGTACCCCGGAACATAAAGGGCTAAAGAAAGAAGTTCACGGATGGGTTTTAGTCAGTAAGAGTCTGACACTCCCCTTTCGCTCCACCCAGAGCGGGAGGGGTCATTTGATGATTTGCCATCCACAAAAAAAAAATAGTTTATAAACTCCATCTCTTTCCTACACTGAAGTGAGAATAAAATAATACTGCAAGAAGAGGTACGCCTTCAGACTGAGTAGAATTTGATGAAGTTTTTCTCGACAAATTAAAAATCATCTCGCCTCCAAAAGATGAACATCATGAAATTAATCTTTATTTTGAATATTATTCTGTTGCTTATAGGCACTCAAGCAAACTTAATATGGAACATTAACACATTACACCCGCGTCCTAACCAAAAGCGATCGTCGCGTTCATATTGTCATGTCACTTTTTGATCGGAAAACCGCGTCTGGGTTCACATAAAACCCCAATATATTTTGAAAAAGGCTAGCCAGTCTAACCGGATGCAGCTGAATACCAGTATTTCACATGGAGCGACTGCCTATCTGAACTCCAGAACCCAGTTACTGAGTAATACGATACCCATTAGTGACACTCATCGAATATGATCAACAATCCCAATTTAAAGGTTCCACTTGCCTTTTCATTATGTAAGCCCTTGTTATAAACCTTAGGTAGAACTGTAAAACTTGGTAACCTTAATTGATACGATTCAGAAATCTTTCCAGAAAGATTGTTCGGAATATTTTATTTTAACATTTCCGGTTCATTAGATATCCATACTGGAATAATCGTTCAAGTTTGCTTGAGTGAACTTAAGTCCTTAATCTTCATTTTAAATATATCTATCTCTTCTTTTTCTCTCTCTCTGTTCTCTTTATCTTTCTTTTTTTATCTTCATGAACCGTAACATCCCGATTCTTAACATTACTACATATTCTAGACATCCCAGGAAGGGTCAGGTTTCCATAAACACTCAAGGTGGGTTCTAACACGAACACTAGGAAACAAAAAATATAACATTTATCGAAAATCGTCTTTAATTCTTTACAGGGCGAGGTGAGCGTTAAAATATCTTTTTGTTTCTTGAAAATTATATATTACACATATTTTAAAAATTGGTTGTATTCGCGCAATCATTTTGTGACCGCACGAATATTTTCAGTTCAAAACGTGAATTAAAGATAGAAAAATGTTACAGTTTAAATTCATTACTTTCATTTTTCTGTAATGCCACTTAATAAATCTCGCAGCTTCTCCATTTTGTACTCTGCTCTTCAAAGTTGTAGAGTTAGGTAATAATCCTTGAATAATTGATAATAATGAATGACAATTCATAATCTCACCGTATAAAATCGAAATTAAAGACGTTTTCGAAACACACAAGCCAAAAATCAAGACTACTGCAACAGGATTTGTTGGAGGGACGGGTAATGTCATTCCTTGTTAAAATGTGTAGATGTTTGAAGTGAAACCTTAAAAACTTTTGTTTTAGGTACAATACCTTACATACAACCAGCCACACGCAAAGAATATTTTGTAATTGCTGAAAAGACAACAACAAAATACTCTGAGCTTGGATATTGAGCAATGAAATCAGAGAATATTGATCTTAATATCGTTGGGAATAAAATTGGTATTGTAATGACACATGCTGCGTTAGACGTTGATAAGAAAATGGACGTTTTTGAAAAGATTGGATAAAAACTAGATAATTCTAATAGTGTGGAGGCAGCTGATGATTTAACAGATGAATATGATTACAAAATATACAGCGTGTGTCAGAAAGGTGGGCTGTGTACTGAAAATCAAACTGAACAACTTTCTCCATGGGACCAACATCACAAGCGCGAAAAAATAATCAGCCGCCCCATACATTTGGATCGAGTAGGTATTGAAGTTTTGTATGAGACTGTGACGGCATCTACATAGGTACATGCGAACTACGAATCACACCGACGTCACGCAAAATCCTGCATCGCGCAAGCGGAGTTTACCGCGCAAACAGCATATACAGGGTATTACGGAAAGGGTATATCAATACAAACGGGTTGAAGAGTGTATCTGGTCTAGAATCTCTGTACAAAACATCAGCTCAAAAGCGGTAACTTTGAAAATGCTTAATATTTTTTTATTTCGACATCACGGCACTGCACTGGCGCGCGGCGGCGTGATGTGCGTGTACTAGGCGCGCAGACACACTACAGATAATAGATAATGACCCTCGTAGTGCGGTGACACGTTTGTTATGATTTCAATTTAATAAACTATCGAAACAAAAAAAATATGAAGCATTTTCAAAGTTACTGCTTTTGAGCTGAAATTTTGTACAGAGATTCTAGACCAGATACACTCTTCAACCCGTTTGTATTGATATACCCTTTCCGTAACACCCTGTATACAACGTCCCGACATCAACCGTCGGGCAGTTGCCCACCAGACACGATACCCTTATGGTCGGAGATTCCTTCCTTTTCTATGGAGGATGAGTGAACTTTATACCCTGTTCCTCATACCTCTATAGGACAGTTGATATTTTTTCGCGATTACGATGTTGGTTCCATATGACCACACCTTTCTGATACATTCTCTATTCTTTAGTGAATTTCTTAGCTTTTTTCTAAGGAAAGAAAGATTGTACGACAATCCTTATGCTAATGTTAGCATTGTTGAAAACTTAAATTGTTATGAAGACAAACTTGTAAGGATCTCTCACCACAAACCCGAAGCTAGAATTGTCGGAACTCACATAATTGAACTAAGATCATAATTTAGAACTTTGTGTTAAAGTAACACACGCTAACGCATTTTCCACGGGTAAAACTTTCTATACATATATATAAATGAATAGACTTTGCTAACGTTTTGTTTATTCAAGTAAACTAGGTAAGATTTGGTGAATGTTGTATTTGTAGTCTCATTTATTTAGAAAAAGATCTATAATTAAAAGGAGTTTATTACCAAAAATATAGGATTATCTTATTAATCATTTAGAAGTAGGTAGGTAGTTATTTCAACTACTATTAAACTGATTATAAATTATTTTATTATCTTTGTAAACTTCAAGTCTTTTAATTATCTTTGAAAACTTCAAGTTCCCCAAACATCTTTCTAGAAGAAATAAGGCATTAAAAGGTATGTCTGAATTTTGATCAAAAGTTATAAACGAACATAAGACTTTCTCTACTCTGTACAGAAAACTTTTAATAGCCACTTTCAAGATTTATTCCATTCAAATTTTCATACACTGATTGAAATGTAGAAGTTATAAGAATATTTTGTACGCATCTAGACTATACTGAATTTTGATTCTTAACGTCGACAAGTTTAATTAGATACAGCTGATATTCAATAAGAACATAATGTAATTATTTCTTATTAAACAAAGTTGATTTTCAATATTGAATTGATAATTTAGGACTCATTTAAACTAAACTGAATTCTTCACTATAAGACATATCATTAACTAGTTTAATTACATACTGATATTCAAAAATTATATCTGTTTCGTCTTCAGTAAGATTGACTTTCAATTGATTGATGATTTTGACCTAAAGATTTGCCTCCACACTATACAAAATCTATTTAACTCAAAAGTACTTACGTGGCTTCTACCGGGACATCAGGTTCTCCGATCAGGCGTTCTGCTTTCGCTTGGGGCATCGGGTACGGCTGTATCAATGGCTGAGTGTGATAGACAACTCCGGGTAGAAGCTCTTCTATTTCGTCCTGTTGGTATAACTGTGAGTTATATTTTAAATACAAGGTAATTATAACAACGTTTCTGCTCTGGTCTGAAAGATGGTCATGACAAGATTTTTAGGAAAGGATATATAATATACGATTAAACCATTTTATAGAACTGATTTTAATCAAAAGATGGAAAACTGTTGAACAAAATCAAGTCAAATAAATAATTCACAAATCCAAAAAACAGAAAACTACGATATAGCTATATAATTGCAATATCAAATGTAAAACCCTTGCAATCACTGCTCGTGAAGTCGTAATCGAGTTCTCCATTATGATAGAATACAAATACAGTCAAACAAATAAATTGTAAAGATCCAATGAAGTTAAAGTAAACTCAGTGTTCCAATCTACGTTGGCAATTCTATGAGACCCTAGATCACCAGAGACGTTAAGCTTAATTTATGAAAGAATCTTACCTCTGGTTCATCAGATTCCCTATACGCTGGACAGCTGATACCAGTAGAACAGGGTCGTGATATCTCTGGTCTGGAGGCTGGGTCGCATCCACCGCCCGAGGGTGTGCACTCCACGCCACGAACCTGGACACCTTCGCCACAGGATACTGAGCACTGGACAGAGAATGATCTTTGTTTTAATGATGATATGGATATGAGTGGTGCAAAAAACGGGTATCTTGTGGATACTTTTTTAAATTAATGCTCTGGTGTAAAATTAAATTGTTTATTCTGTAAATAGAATATTGGGATCGCTTTTGTCCTGGAACCAAAATTTCGAAGACATGTATCATCTTAAAACCCGCACTAGGCCCGCGTGTAGGATTACGGCAGTGGCGTGCATTGGTTTTTAGAATAGGTAGGCACTAGGCTGGGTCTAGTCTAGGCAAAAGCGGTCACTAATTATTAAAAAAAAAAAAGTGAGGTCAAAAGTGTGGTTATTTTAGTATCTACTTAAGGGTGATAAATTGCGAAGGTTGAACGTCATGGTATTACGCGTGACACGTGCGTCTTTTTAATTTTGTCGTATTAACTTGAACGTGTAAAGACCAATGACAATGTGCGAATAGTACTGGAGCAGAGTAGGCCGTCCGGCGACTGCCTACTGCCGCGCGTGTTTGTATGAAGATTTTGTTTTTTGTTAAGTATGATAATTATCGTCCGAGAATAATCGTCTTCTTCGTTGTCCTTCTCATCGATCTGGTTTTATAAAGTCGTCTTTCTTTGTCCAGGCGGTTTTCCTTTGGAATGCGCTCCCTCAGAATATCAGGACGGTAACCAATCGGTTCACGTTTAAAGTGAAAGCTCGAGAACACATACACAAGAAGTTGGCAGATTCGTCTCAGAATTAAGTTGTAGTAAGGTTTCTTATTTATGTCTCATAACTATGTCTATATATATATATATTGTTGTACATATGTATGTATCTATGTATTTATTATTATATCTATTCTTATATCTTAGTTATAAATATTTTCTTATCTTTTCTTTCTGTTATTGCACCTACTGTGTATTGTCTCTGCATCACCCTAAGGTAGACTGGTAGAAAATGCCTAAGGCATTAAGTCCGCCTTTGTACAGTTTTTACTTGTGCATAAAGTTTTAATAAATAAAATAATTAAGTGAGTTTCTTAATTGTGGGGCACACACACTAAAATGTAATTGACAGGCTTATGTTGATATATCGAGGTAGGCACTGCTTATTATGCCTATATATGGCTTATATGCAATGCACGCCACTGGATTACGGCCATCTCCCTCTCACAGGAGGAGTCCTGTGTCGCAGTAGTGGAAACAATATAAACTAATTATGATGATGATAAAAACAAAGCTAGACGGAGTCGAAATTTCCTATCTGACCACCCCTGAGAAGAAATGACGAAACAAACTCAAGGGTAAAATTGTTGGGATGCGATGGTTTTATGGTGACGTTCCTTTAAATACGCGGCAGTTTCAATTTTGTTTTCCAAAAGCTGCTAATGATTATTTTAAAATCGATTACGTGTTCCAACCTCCCAATCTATTCTGTAAAAATCTAATCGTGAAGACTTAGGTGAAGTGAGTTTAAAGTGAGCTGACAATAATGTTAATTCGTAGAATTGCAGCAGGTGTAATGCCAGCTCGCTTTACGCTCACTTCACCTGAGTTTTCACGGTTAGATTTTTACGGAATAGCGTCGCTAGACTTGGTCAGGTTTTGTCATCACGCAGTAAACAAGTGTGGCTATCAGTATCTGTTTTGTCTCTATATTAGAATTAGTTTTCACCCAATTAGATAGTCGAATTGTTCGGTCGTAAAATCATTTTACAATATTTGATCTCTCTAAACCTTTGTTAGCTCTACACACTAAGCTCCTCTGGTCACCCAACCATTATGAATTTGATGCTCAAAGTCAACTTCGAAAGCCAAACATTGTCAAACTCATACTCAAACTATGCAGTCAATATCGTGTAGCCACACAAATTAATGAGCCACACAAAATTGTAATCACGAACTAACCTAGCTCAAATACCCACGTCTAAAACTTTAGGCTAACAAGCTTCGAGTTTGCCTAAGTTTCGAAACTTTGCGTCAGTGCAGACAAATTAAAAAGGCAGGATGAACTTTCTTTAATTGGAGGTAAGGACTACTTTTAGATTTTGAGGGGTTTTAGTTTTACTTGTATGGAATCCTAAGTTTTAATCTTAAGTGGCGGGGGTGGTCCTGAAGTTGAGAAAATTTCGTTTAGGTTTAAAGAAGTTGAAATTGTATCGATTTTTAAACTAAGTTATCTTTGTAGATACTGTCCAGAATCAAAATGGGGGAGGCGCTATATAAAGAAATAAGAAGCAATATTAAGCTTCTTTATCTATATGTCGGAGAAGCATTGTTCTCATCGACATCGTCATCAGTGGTTGCGGGTTTAGTAGGCGTCATCAGGGTAAAATGCGAGCACAAAATATAATTATTACTACTTCACACTATTTTAATTTAGATTAAACAATATTTCGTCACTTCACAATAACGTCGAGACAATTAATAGTTAATACCGAGCAGCGGGTTCAGGGCACCGATCTTACTTTTAGTTTACTTTTTAACACTCTCAACTCAACGATCCAACTCGATCAATCGCTATCACCCAGCAAGAAGAATATGTCACAAAAACTGTCCACGTCCTTCAAATCAAAGATGGCGCCTCGACCCCGCTCGAGGCACGTGCTCTGCTCTGATTGGTCGTTACGTGAATTACAATATTCATAACTTTTATCAGATTAATAAGGATTTTAAATTATAGAAACAGTTAACAAATCAAATTAAATTGAATTAAGAATTTTAAAAGTAATTACAATGTAAACATATAATATTGTGCGTTACACATGCAAACAATAATCAACCCAACTCGAATAGCTTCCTCCGACATATATATTATTTCAAGAGGACATGTTCATTTTTACCTACCTATTACATTATTGTAGATATATTTAAAAAAATGGCCGCATATTCAGTTTAATAACTAATAATACTAAATTCGCTTGAGTGATCGAATACAACCAGTCATTTTTCTACCAGCCTGCATGATATTCAGTTCCCTTTTGCAGACAACCGTTATCATTTTGAAAAAATTCAAACATGTGAAATATTTTTTTTATTTGTTATGAACAGAATATTTTCATCTCATGGATAAAATTTACCGGTGGTATCGTTTGCCATACTAAACTACTAAAATGATTTTTAATTCTTGTAAGTAAAACAGACTTTTCAGTCCATTATTAAATTTAAAATTATAATATATGGGTGTACGATGTGTACGTATTCATTCTAAAAGTACAAATTATGATCCTTATAGAAAGAAAGAACGCAAGAAAATACATTTATGCGGTAAACATGACGCAAAGGGAGAACACAAACACAATGAAGTCGGTTCAAAAAGAAAAGTTGGGGGAAAATATGCGTCAAGTCCACGCAAAATGGCCGTCGCTCAGCATAATGCTGAGACCGTATACGAGACAGAGCCCCAGCGCTGGTTTTCAGCGACAGTCTGCGTTGACGTGATTACGTTAACCGGTGCAGCGTACGATAAGATAAAAAAAAACAGCGGCACTCCGGGAGTGCCGACAGAAGTGAAAACAAAACACAAACGGAATACGTAGCCATCACTCACTGACATATCGGATATACATTAAAGCCGAGTACATCCCGAGGACAGCCAAACACATCCGAAGCGGTGTCGATTACGGTCACAGTGGCGCGTGTTCAATAGTTTTTGCCCATCTCAAATAATGCCAAATGCGCTTAAAGAAGTTTTCATTTAAAAAAAAAACAAAATAAGAATTAAAATCTTTACTTTCTGCTGCAAAAGGTCAAATGAAGACAAGGACATCCAAGGTGACCTCACAAAACTTAAGCATGAATACTAAATCTCAACAATGTATGTAACACGTTCCTAAGAA
This sequence comes from Amphipoea oculea, assembly GCA_945859645.1. NCBI lineage: Eukaryota > Metazoa > Arthropoda > Insecta > Lepidoptera > Noctuidae > Amphipoea > Amphipoea oculea. The sequence continues at coordinate 16,784,809 of OX243885.1, read as the reverse complement.
ATTGCATCTCCCTGCACTTTACGTAAGTACAGCAGCGCAATAAAGTTTCGCACAACACATTGTGAGAATAGAATAGTTTATCGACGGCATGAGCCGCTTACTGTACACTTTGTATCGGATTTGTTAGACTTGTGTGTACTTTAGGTATACTATGACTATAACTTGAAACTACTTCTGCGGGTAAGCTATTGTTTATAGTATGTCTTGTGTACCTTTCCTGATAGTATGGTAGAGAAAAATTAAAAGCTGCTTGTGGCGCCATCTACATCGCCACATGCGAACTACGAACGGAAAATCATGCATCGCGCAAGCAGAGTTTACCGCGCAACTAGCATATATACAACCATCGTCGGGACAGTTGCTAGAGACGACACCCGGTCGGAAGATCCTCCCTTTTCTATGAAGGATGAGTGAACTTTGCACCCTGTTCCTCATACCACCTGGTTATCTTGAGTTTGCATGTGATGATCTAGATACCAGATCGTTAGTTCGTAAAAAACCTACCTAAAGCTACCTCTATCGCCTCCGATACACATCAAATACGAGTATCTAAAAAAAATCTGTCACCTCACTGAAAGCGTTTGTTTTATCAAAGGCCTGAAGGTTTTTGGTGCAACTTCGCATCGCTTTGATGTGTGACATGGGATCTTGCTTGTGAAAGAATAGTCACGTTTTTAATCAGGTCAGATCAGGCGATTGATGTATTAAGCAATGAATGTTGCTTACCCCTGACCAAGGTCCCGCCACCCACACAGGACAATCATGTTGACTGCATGGCTGAGTTGACCGCGGCGCTGGAGACACGCAGCCGGGTTCTGCATTCGCACCTAAGAAAACAACATTCATTAGTGCCTAAGTAAATTCAAACCGATGACGTGGTAGACGTGTTCTTCAATGGACACCGCGAATCGGCAAACGTAAGGTGATGATGTATGTGTCGCTTAAGTAAGCTTACCAGGTTCATATGTGTCGGTCTTGGTAACGTTGGCAGATCTCGCACAAAGCACGCGTCGGGATCGCACGCCACCGCCACACGTCACGCTGCACGCCGACCATTCTCCGACATACCATCTGCGGAGTTGAAGTGAGGACATATTATAGAAAATGATATATATTTAGGTAGGACTATGTCCAGCAGTTGACATGATCTGTTTTTGAATAGTTTAAGCCAATGTGAGAGAAAAAGAAAAGTGGGGGGAGGGGGGCAAGTTAATTCATTTAGTTCTTGCAAAAGATGAAGGTGAATCTACAAAAGACCTTGGATATAGTGTGAGACTTACTTGAAAGGGCACGGATGCGTGTTACATCTGACGACTGAGGCCTGCGGTTTGCTGGATGCGTCGCACAGCTGCTCAGGAGCATCGGACCCCGTCAGGCGATCACGGCATACTGCTAGAGACATCTTATAGCCTGCAACAATATAGATATTTTGCATGAACATAAATACAAGGGTAGTAGATCAAAAAGGCTTTGATGAAGGAATCGACGAGTCACAATGTAGTAACCCTAATACAAGGTACTGCCGAAATTTAAAGAGAGTTCAAAAAAAGTTTGAGTTTCAGTTTTTAAAATCCTGATCTAGTCATCAGTATATATAATATCATCAATTAATATAAATACCCTGACCTGGCACTGAATCAAATTCATCAGTTAATGGGTTCCCCAGTAACTGGGTTGTGAAGGTCAGATAGGCAGTCGCTCCAGATAAAGTACACAATATTGTGCTGCATTCGGTTAAACTGAAGCCGATCCACATATAAGGAGATGATGACGTAGAAATGGTGTAGTATGAAGATGTGCTGCTTTAAGCGTCTGCCCGCGACTTCGTCTACGTGAAATTTCACCCTCCCCGCATTCACCCTCTTAGGGGTGGAATTTCGAAAAACCCTTTCTTAGCGGACGCCTACTCTTCACAAAGAACACACCCTCCAAATTTCATGCGTCTAGGACCAACGGTTTAAGCTGTGCGTTGATATATCAGTCAGTCAGTCAGGACTTTGAATTTTATACTTATAGATTTTCATTTAGAATTCTTTAAACTTTGCCCAAAAAGACCAATCTTCCACACAGATTCATTGTAATTTCGACTTAAACTTATTATTTCCACTAGATTTATACCCAATAATCCATCTAATTGGTACCTACTTGGTTGGTATTTGGACTAGCAAACTATCTAGACCGCTTGTCAAACGCCCTGGAGCCTTAAACGTTTGACGCTTAATCTAATAACGATTCGGACTTTAGCTATATTAAGTCCTTCATCGAAACTAGACAGTCTAATTGCCATCTTGACATTGTGTTTTATGAGGTTACGACCAAATATATACAGGGTTATTGGAAAAACATTAACAACCTCTTAAGAGGTCATTGCACTCATCGTTATGAACAACTTTTACTATGGGACCAAACCTGAAATCGCGATAAAAATCAGCTGTTCCCAACATTTATGTTCGTATAACTCGCCACAATGTAGGGAACAGCTGGAGGGGCTCGTGGAAAAATAACTGCCGCACATTTCGATCGATCAATGTTAAGCTACGCTTGCCGCGGTCGGTCTGTGGGTGGGTGACCTTCCCTTCTTACCGAGACCCCTCTATACCTCGGAAAGCACGTTAAGCCGTTGGTCTCGGCTGTCATCCGTTGATCTTTGACAGTCGTTACGGATAGTTAGAAGCCTAAAAGTCTGATAGCTAGTCTTACCAAGGGTTATCGTGTTACTATCGGGTAACAGGGTCATGAAGGTCAGATAGGCAGTCGCTATATGTAAAATACTGGTATTCAGTTATAAAATAAAAAATAGTGACCAAATAGTGTCCAGAAATAAACAAAAATATGAAATAACTTTTTCTTTGAAGGTAATGTTATGTATTTTATTTTTGTTTATTCTCTTCAGTTGTCTCTATGTTGAACTGTCACGCTGTTTGTACCGTTTTGTCTATTTAACACATAAGTTTATATAAGTGGAAACTTGTAATTGGCTTTCTTATACATATTACTTCTGATTCCTCGGATATATTAGGTGTAAGTTTTCTTAAAAGTAATAAAATAAATATTCGGTTAGAAAAAGGAAAAAAGGAATCAAACCAAACCGACGTTATCATAGTTGGGATAAGGCAAATGTGATGATCAGACTAAACATTTGTAAAGACCATACTTTTTCTCGTGTAGATAAAGCAACGAAACAGTGAAATCTACCTCTCTGTTGGTTCAGGGTAAACTGACCACCGGTGTGTTGCTTCTTCACCGCAATGCCAGTCGACACGGCGCGTGTTTCCAAGGCTGCTGTGCGAGATTGTGGTTTCGAAGAAATTAACCACCCACCCTATAGCCCGGACCTAGCCCCGAGTGATTATTATTTGTTCCCTAATTTGAAAAAAGACCTTCGTGGTAAACGATTTTCCAACGATGAAGAGCTCATGGCGGCAATAGATGCGCATTTTTCAGAGGAAGAGGAAAGTAATTTTTTACGGGGTATGGAAAAGTTAATTTCGAGATTTAATAAATGCATTGAAATAATGGGGGATTACATTGAAAAATAAAAACACAAAACTCTTTGACAAAAAATACAATGATCTTTGTCGAATTACCTGTAAATTACCTTTTCGCTTAAACACGATTCTCTTTTTAGTTATTAAAACAATTTTTTGTTTTCTCTATTTGTCCAAATTTTAATATTTTCGTGTCGAAATTAAAATACAGGCTGCTTAGCTGCCCCCAATTTCCCTCGAGGTCAGAAAAATATGGACTAAAAATTACATACCTTCCATCACAGGTACGTCGGTACATATTTATGTATCTTTGTTATTTCCCCTCGTTACTGACGGAAGGCCCCGTGCAAATTTCAGCTCTTTTGCCTAAATTCCAGCTCAAAGGGTATTTATGCTACCCTTTATACAAAATTACGTTCAAAGTTATATTTGTCCAAGTAGATGAAAATATATACAAGAGTCATGGCGGAGTATCCCTCCAAATTAAATTTTTGAAACCTGGGATCGACGGCTTTTATTTCTTGAATGGAACTCGAAGTTGAAATTTGCCGTGTCGTGTATTAAATTTTGGAGCCCAGTTAAGTAACGTTGACTTTATTTCACGAGTTGTAGGTCGTAGGTTCGAACTCAGACAGGCGCTTTACTTTGTTTAAATAGATTCATCACCACTGCTCTCAAAACGGTGAAGGAACCGGTATGTCCTAGAACCAAAAATTCAAAGATATGTGACATTACCAACCCACACTGGGCCCGCGTGGTGGATTACGGCCCAGTCCCTCTTACCGAGAGATCCTAGCAGTGGGAACGTTATAGGCTGATTATGCTACGTACTTTGTCCACTACTATTTAGGTTGGTCTTTTTGACACCTAAAGGACTAGAAGATTTTTTGTCAAAGTAAAAATGTTTGTGCAAATATAAAAATCTTCAATGTTATAAAATAACATCGGCGATTTGTCAGGAGTGAAGCTTTGTGAATGTGTCCACCATAAAATAAAAACAAAACAATACAAAATCCTTTATGTAAACAGGAAACACTTTAAAAACCACAACGTTTGCCTAAAATGTAATTCTATACCACCAATAAAGTCCGTGGATAGGCAGCAGGCAGCCACCGCGGGGAAAAGTACAAAAACGTAATTATTTTTCCATTTACGAAACACGAAACGCTCATTTGGAAGATGAAATTAGAAAAAAACATTCGAGCAACTTCGTTCCGGTAAAGGTTCCGTGGCAACGCTTATTTTTGGACTGATTGGGGAAATCGAAAATAGAAAAACATAATAAAAAAGTACACGAATACTAGGAAATAAGGAAAATGTTAGAAGCTTTGTTAACAGCATTTTGAATAACTATTGGAAGTAAACAAGTAATTATACGAAGAGAATGGCTGAAAAGGGACAAACGAAACGAAAGAAGACCGATTATGTGAAATATGATATGGCTGGGAAGAATTTAATTATTTGTTCTTTGACATAAAACGACTCTCTGCCAATTACATTAGGTAAAGATAAAATTAGACAAAATATTCATACAAGCATCTCGTTATGTAGAACTCCAAACACACACATATATGATCGTCAACTCATAAAAGAATTCGGAGATGACGGCTTATAGATGTGAATGAATGATGATTGAACGAAGAAAAAAGACAAAGTGCTGCGTCGACCATTAAATACCTATATTGGGATAATGTCAGAAGGATGATGGGGAGAAGTAAAAGATACGACGGAAGGATGTGTAAAAGATGAAAAGACTAGAACCAGAAATGAAGATTGAGCAAAGTACAAATATCCTGAGGTAAAGGCAGGAGGATCTTTTCATGTATCCAAGTTTTTGAAGTGAAAACTTCTTTAAGCGCGTTGGGCATTTGTGTTCGGCTGTCCTCGGGATGTACTCGGTTTTAATGTAAGTATATCCGATATTTCAGTGAGTGATGGCAAAGTATTCTGTTTGTGTTTTGTTTTCACTTCTGTCGGCACTCCCGGAGAGCCACTGTTTTTTTTTTGCGAAATTGGCCAGCTTTTGACCTCGATCGAGCGATAGATGAGGTCTACGATGGGCCGAGCAAGCTCAGAAGATGCTTTTTCGCTCTTGTTTTAAAGGCTGACGGGTTATTCGTGGAAGGGAACACAGACGCTGGCAGAGGGTTTCATAATAAATGTGAAGGAGATGAGCCGAGTACACAGAAAATAGCGAAATAAATATAGAAGCACAAATAAACTAGAATGATGAAAATTCACAAATAGAACTGAGTTCCATTTAAAAAGATAAATAAATTGGTCCTTGTTCCATTATGGTTCAAGCACTCGAGGCCCCTAAAAAAAACAAATAAGAATTGAGTACAGGTCCTGCAGTATTTAAATTCACATTAAAAGCGAGTTTGGAAAACAAAATTACTGAACATTATTAGAAAATGGATATAAGGAAACTGCTGTGGTCAATTTACATTAGTAACGTTGCAATTATTCGACCGAGCTGACTAAAAAACGAATTTTAAGGATTTCAAGAATTAAGTGAAAAGGTAGAAAAGGCTTTGCTGTTAAAGTGATATACCTATTGAAAAAAATGTGGTTTTTCTATTTCGCGTAACTTGTTAAGTACCTATGACGTGGCATAGGGATTTAATATTTTGGTATATGTTTTTTGACTCTTTGGTCTAGTATCATGTAAACGGAACACACGGCTCAATTAATTTTTCTCGATACAAAAAAATTGCAAAGTTATATCTATTTTTTTACTTTTTTCGACATCACAGCGTAATGCTTAAGAGTTATTCAATGGAATTTACTTTAAAACTTACAGAATTATCATATCAAAGTTTACTAAGTTTAGTAGTTTCAGATTTAATTCATTTATTTTATTAAAAAAGGACTCAAAGGAGTAAATTCGTTTTGGCACAAACGTCGTTTTATTCCGAGCGCACGCACATTATAGCCATCACTCTTCTTTTGCGTTTCAAAAGTAATTGCATTACTTTCGCTCGGTTAGTAGGTTTTCGAGGATTTTAGATTTTCGAGGTAGTGCCTTAAACAAATCCTCGCCGGATTTGTTTAGGAGCAATTGTTGATAAATGATCTTTACGGGGTGGCGGGGGCATCGCCGCGCAGAGTAACCATAAATTCAGTACATGATTCTAGACGTAGCGTACAAAAAAAAAACAACCGACTTAAAAAAAAAAACACGACAAAGTGATAAATAACTTCAATTTCGGAAGACGGTGTCGTTGGTTCCGCATTTTCGTTTTTTGACACCGACTTCCGAAATTGAAGTTATTTATCACTTCGTAGTGATTTTTTTTTTGAAGTCGGTTGTTTTTTTTTTGTAAAAAAGTTTTTATTTTTCACTTTTTAATTGTACCTACCCCGCACAAATTCAATAACACTAGCATTGAAGAATTGAAGACACCGACTAGAAGAATCATTAGTGAAAGAATTATCAAAATTGGTTCGTTAGTTTTAGAGAAAATCGCAGACATACATACATACGGGTCGAATACTGAACCTTCTTTTTTGAAGTCGGTTAAAAAAATTAAGAGTGGTACCATCCTCTTTCTTCCCATGGGTGTCTTAACTTAGAAAAGAGAATGGGCAGCAGCGTTCTCTATGCCTTTCGCAACCATTCTGCGATCGGCAACTCGCCTGACAAGCGTAACAATTATGGCACCCCCCCCCGCTCATATAACAAGCACTAAGAAAAACCGGTCCCTAGAGCCCGTCGACCCGCTTACCTTTGGCTACGGTAGCGGTCAAGGCTACGGTGAGGCAAGGGGTGCCTAGAGCCCCTGGAAGAGGAGGACGTATTGTTGGAAGGTCTCCCACAAGATGGACCGACGACCTGGTGAAGGCTGCAGGAATCCGCTGGATGCGAGAAGCACAGAAACGGTCAAAGTGGCCCTGCTTGGGGTTAGTTTATCTGTCTACTTTTGTGATCCTTCACACTAATATTATAAAGGCGAAAGTTTGTGAGTGTGTGTGTTTATATGTTTGTTACTTCTTCACGCTCAAACGGCTGAACCAATTTTGATAAAATTTTGTGTGGAGGTAGCTGACACCCTGGATTAACATACCTAATTATAGGCTACTTTTTATTCTGATATTCCCACAAGATCGATATTTAAAGGTGGTGAAACCGCGGGGCGCAGCAAGCAATCTACAGGATGAAATTAAATTCATGGGCATCCTTTTAAGGGGTCATTGTAATCATCATTAAACAAAATCAGCTCTTCCCTACATTTGTCGAGTAATGTGAACATAAATGTAAGGAACAGCTGATTTTTTTTTCGCGATTTTATTTTTAGTCTCATAGTAAAAGTTGTTCATAATGATGATCACAATGACCCCTTAAAAGGATGCCCATGAATTCAATTTCACCCTGTATATATCCAGACTGTTGATCATGTAGTTTCCGAGAGAGATTTGCATAATCACCACGATCACTGTAACAGTCGCTTAGAAGACTTAGATCTGCTATTTATGGTGATGTATAATTTAATATCGCTTTCCTCTAGATTCATAAATTACGTTGTCGTATACCTAATAAAACACGGATACATTATTACTCCACTTTCATTCGGAGGTTGATTGAAGCCAATCAAATAAAAATAAATTGCTGCCAATAAAATAAAACGTAAATGCTCGTTTTATTTGAACGTCGTAAGCGAACTTTGTGACCTTTTAATGTAACCTAGAAATAGGTTATTTTGGTTTTTATGTATGTAGGTAGTGACGTTTGTGTATTAGGGTTTTTCTTTTTAGGGTTCCGTACCCAAAGGGTAAAAACGGGACCCTGTTACTAAGACTTCGCTGTCTGTCCGTCCTTCTGTCTGTCACCAGGCTGTATCTCAAGAACCGCGATAGCTAGACAGTTGAAATTTTTACAAGTTTTGTGTTTCTGTTTCCGATATAACAACAAATACTAAAAACAAAATAAAATAAATATTTAAGGAGGCTTCCATACAACAAACGCGATTTTTTTACCCTTTTTTGCTCGATATCAATAATGGCAACAGGAAGGCACTAGAAATATTCACAAAATACTCAGTTGTATTTTTACTTTAATAATAAATAATAAAATTAAAATAAAATAATTATTTAAGGGGGGCTCCCATACAAAAAACGCAATTTTTTGCCTATTTTTTTATATATGTAGTGTTAAATATTGTACGGTGGTACGGAACCCTTCGTGTGCCTGTCTGACTCGCACTTGGCCGGCTTTTATTGTTTGTCAAACAAACAACCCACACAATGGAATTTGTCATATTGTCGTCGCTTACTGTTTACAAAGACATCCGATGGGTCACTTGATCCTTTTTGAGATGAAAACTTCTTTAGACTGAATTTAATCCTCGACTGAATCCGTACTATGGTTGCTGCCAGATACCAAAAAAATACAAGTCATTGATCCGACTTGTACCAAAAAGTCCAAACTTATTCGATATACAGGAAGGTTTTTTTTCATCATCCAAATTTTTACAGGGTGTTCTACCCATGAATATGAACGATTTTCAGTATGGGACAAACTCTGAAATCCTTCATTTCATACATTTTGGTCAAGTAGGTATTGAACTTTTGTATTAAACAGCAGATTTTTTTTTTCGTGGTTTGTGAGTTGGTTTGCAAAGCTAGTTAACCTAAGTATACATTTTTTATGAGTCAGCCTCATCCAGATAAAATATAAAGCCTACGTAACAAAATAACGTCTATGCTAATCAACGATTATGATCTCGAGCTCCGGAAAACTTCTTTTGAATACATAAATATGTAAATACATCCATTTAGTCTTGAGATTCTGTTGAATATCAAATTGAAAGTGTACGCGTTCTCTCTGCAATACTTCGTATATTGGTGGGAGCAAAGAGCAAACAGAACTTGGATTTATATTCTAAAATTCCGCAGAAAAAACAGATTGTTTTTGGTTTTCTGAACAATCTATTCAGTTCATCTGCTTGTGAGTGACTATTATCGTTTGTAGAAATGAATACCTATACAGGGTGTTACAGAAAGGGTATATCAATACAAACGGGTTGAAGAGTGTATCTGGTCTAGAATCTCTGTAAAAAATTTCAGCTCAAAAGCATTAACTTTGAAAATGGTTAATATTTTTTTATTTCGACATCACGGCGCTGCACTAGCGCGCGGCGGCGTTATGTGCGTGTACTAGGCGCACAGACACACTACAGATAATGGATAATGACCCTCGTAGTGCGGTGACACGTTTGTTATGATTTCAATTTAATAAACTATCGAAATAAAAAAATATTAAGCATTTTCAAAGTTACGGTTTTAGAGCTGAAATTTTGTATAGAGTTTCTAGACCAGATACACTCTTCAACCCGTTTGTATTGATATACCCCTTCCGTAACACCCTGTATTACTACCGTTTTTATTAGGGTTCCGTAGCCAAATAGCAAAAAACGGAACCCTTATGGATTCGTCATGTCTATCTGTCTGTCTGTCCGTCCGTATGTCACGGCCACTTTTTTCCGAAACTATAAGAACTACACTGTTGAAACTTGGTAAGTAGATAGATGTATTCTGTGAACCGCATTAAGACTTTCACACAAAAATGGAAAAAAAAAACAATAAATTTTGGGGGTTCCCCATACTTAGAACTGAAACCCAAATTTTTTTTTTTCATCAAGCCCATACGTGTGGTTATCTATGGATAGTCAAAGTCAAAGTCAAAGCATTTATTTCAAATAGGCACAAAAAAGGCACTTTTGAACGTCAAAAATTATCTTAAAATAGAATTGATTTTAGTCGCCCATTCCAAAAGGTAGTTTTCGTATGGGCTTTTGTTGACTGTGCCTATCATGCATGGCTGTCATTGTGAAAAAAAAAAAACAAAATGGCCGACATTTTAGGTATGCCAGGCTCCTGGCATACCTACAGTGTCAGCCATTTTGTTGCTCTTTATAAAAATCTTCATTCTATACAAACATTTGGAAAGTGTATACAATAAGCAGTGAAGAGGCGTGTAGTTTTATAGTAAACAATCTGTTTTTACGTAGGGTGTGCTTTCTAAGAAGACTTTCATCTTATAATTATGCTCAAGTTTCATTGAAGTTTTAATTAAAATTGGGTCTCTAGTCTTAAACAATATACCTAGCGCAAAACATTATTATATTTCTGTCAGTCGTTTGAAGATAGGCATTTTAATAATTGAAATAATATATTTGGAGTTCGTTCGAGCAAAGTGTTATTGGGTTTTCGATCTAGAATGTCTCAGTAGCAGCCCGGAGTCCGGATTTGAGCGCATCATATCATAATCAGCCTATAATGTGCCCACTGCTGGGACACAGGCCTCCTCTCTGTGAGAGGGGGTGGGCTGTAATCCACCACGCAGGCCCAGTGCGGGTTGGCAGATGTCACATGTCTTTGAATTTTTGGTTTATAGATATATGAGGAATAGGGTGTAAAGTTCACTCATACTCTATAGAAAAGGGAGGATCCTCCGACCAGACGGGTGTTGTGTCTGGCGGGCAACTGCCCATTGATTCATGTCGGGCTGTTGTATATATGCTAGTTGCGCGGTAAACTCTGCTTGCGCGATGCAGGATTTGCGTGACGTCAGTATGACGCGTTGTTCGCATGTGGCGTTGTAGATACCGCTACAGGTTCTAGGACCTCACGATGTTTTGCTTCACCGTTTTAAGAGCGGTTGTGATGAAATAATTTACACAAAGTAAAGCGCCTGCCTGGGTTTGAACCTGCAACCCGTAAGTCGCGGCCGTTACCACTGGGCTACCATTGCTTTCATGTGCCACCAATGTTCTCGATTTGTGCCCGGTTGATGGCAATAGGCTCGCCCCCTATTACATGGGACTTAACCATAACTGGCGAAATGTAGCTGTACAATAGGTACACCTCTGCCAAACCCTTCGGGGAAATCAAGCGTTATGTTAAGTTATGTTCATCGCCTTAAAACAATTGAGGTAATCTACATTCGTGTTTTATTTTCCAAAAATGTAAACAACTATCAGTTAATGGAAAAATAACTTTAAAGCCTAGAAAATACAGTTCAGTTTACGCTACAAATTCAAACATTTTTATAACTTTTTCAATAGTGCTAGTCACTCTGAAACCAACTTAATTCTCATTAGAATAAAGTTGATATTTGTTTAACTTGAAATAATATTAATTTAAAACATAAGTTTGAATAGACTTTAACTTTTTTGGGTCAGTAATATACAGCCCACATTTTGGTTCAACAAATCCTGGATTTTAGTACCCGTTAACCCTAACAATGAAAGCCTTATCGGCATCAAAACACCGCGAAAATTATCTCCAGTCCAACCCCCCAAAAAGTCACAACCATTCATTTAGTCTTGACCGTCGTTTCTCAACCCTTTAACCGACAAAGGGGTCTGACAGACCCCATTAATCATTACGGCACTGACACCTAATTAACAATTGAAACGTCTGAAGGTCTGTAAGATCGTCTCGGGTCAGTGGGCAAGAGGTAATCTAGTGGAGGGTTAGGTCTGCGTTATAACGCTTCTTCTGTAATAAATAGTCGGCGTGCTAGGGTTAACACCTTAACAGTGAATTAGAAGATGAATTTTATCTACATTTATGCTATAAATCCTCAAAACAAACATTAAAACAACCAGTGTCATACCATAATAATTATCATCCAAACGAGTGTTATTATGTTGTACTAAATTTCATTATGCAACTCGTTTTCAAAAAAAGAACCTTGTCATGCACGCGCGTTTCACTACCACAGCGCAGTTATTTAAAAAAGGAACTTAAGGCCAAAGCACTCACGCTACTTTTTGCATCGGCGATCGGCGATTTTGCGGCTGTATCGATGCTGCATCGCGTTTTGGCGACTCTCTGCGTTCGGACGCGGTATCGGAATCGCGCGTTTTAGCGACTGCTCCGATGCTGCATCGCGCTTTAGCGACTGCTTCGATGCTGGCGTAAATGCCAAAATCGCTGCGACGGGCATCCGAATGTGTGCGGAGTGTAGCGTTCAGCCGCTGTATCGAGCTTCCGAAAAGCGACTGAATTGCCGCGTTTGGCGTTTTTAAGTGTGCGGTGTGGAATGCTTGGTCGCTACATTTAGCTTTTAAAAAGCAGCTGAATCGCCGATCGCCGCCGCGCCGATGCAAAAAGTAGCGTGTGTGCTTTGGCCCTTATAGGTTATTCGAATTCACGTCGTATCCCGCCGGCCACCATTTTTGTTCCATATTAGTATTGCAAAAAAACTGTTTCAGAACCTTTTATAAAGGATTCATATCATGGGTGTAGATAAAGTCTTGTATGCAACTGTACATAATTAGGTATTAAAACACTCATGTGATACTATTATCACACCCGGCTTCGCCTCCTGTGATAAGGAGTATCGTATTGTGGAGGTCAGATAGGCAGTCACTCCAAGTAAAATACTGGTATTCAGTTGTATTCGGTTAGACTGGAAGCTGACCCCAACATAGTTGGGAAAAGGCTAGGCAGATGATGAGAGCTGAAGGAGGTGTTTCTTTATTTAGATCGAGATGCGCAGTTCATGCAGTCAACCAATTTTGTACAGTTGACGTCATCACGTAACAGCTGTCGCTGAAAACCTGCGCATGGCTCTGACTCGTATAGGATCACAGAATAATGCTGAGTGAAAGCCGCTTTGCGTGGGTGTGACGCATATTTTTCACCAACTTGTCCTTTTTTGTGCTTTTTTGCGTCATGATTTGATTTGATGCCTAATCTTTTACAAATAAATACAAATACAGTTCACGGTTGAACTCTTAAACACTCCCATAACAACTCAGCGACGCGACGTGCATCTAAGGAGCGCGCTCCCCGAAATTACGCCACACAAAGGGCACCCTCCTGCCTAGACTATTAGTGATACAGGGGTCCGGTTATTTTTTCAAATGTAGCCTAACTAAATACCCTGAGGGTGTTTTTTAAATTTTTTCGATATCGCAATTCGTTTTTGAGATATAGTTGATTTTATGACAAAAGGCCCTAAAAAATTGATCGAATTTTTCACATTTTTGCGATTTCTAAAAAAAGTTTTTGTTTCTTTCAATTTTTTTCTATCATATTATAGCCCACGTCAATACGCGTCTTTTGAGACCTCAACCATTCATGTAGCCCTAAAACTCACGACACCAAGGCGATGCCACACTCTGAGTGAAAATGGGAGTTATACATATATTGAAGCGATCGTAAAAACATTTTCAATGTTAAAATGTTCAGGTATCTCAAATCTGGCTTGGTCATAGTTATAATGGGCAAGCAAAGTGTATTAATCTTTTGTGATAATAATAGAAGGGATTGGTCTATATTGGCTCAAGATCGAGTTGAGTGGAAAAAGGAATGGGAGGCCTTTTGTTATTATTAAAACTAGCCTATTCATCCATTAATTGAAAACGCAAACCATCTACTTTTCTGCCTATTACCACGCGGTTTACCAGCGTCGTTATTACATAAGCCCAGTCGGTAACGGAAACAAATGACTCCGGCGCACAATTCCGCTGTGTTAATACTTATCTCAGATTCATCTTTCAAGGGTTCTTAATTAGAATCGCCCGATGAGAATTTCGCTAGCGTAATGGGGAGAGAGACGGGCGACTTTTTTGTAGTTGATGCGATTAGTCGAGGAATGTTTAAAGATAAAATAATGTTTATACATGGCTGTCAGAGGTAACAGTGTAGATACTGCAGCTTTTGTTTGAATATGAATTCATCTTCATGTTTTTTTTTTAATATCTAATTTTTCTTTACTGTGAATATAATCTATTGCTTCATAATAAGTAACTAACTGTATACACTAGATACTAAAATAAATGACTAACTAACTTACAATACAATTAAATAAAAATAAAAAAAAAAACAAAGGACAAGTTTAGGCGTCGAAGTACTCGTCCGCATCGCTGTCATCCGGAAACGTGCCCAGAAGACTGGCAGCATTGCCCCGTTGAATGGCAAATATTTGTATTTTTTCAATTTTCTTGTAATTTCTTAAATATAATAATAATCTATGGGGTGGTATTTTCAAAGGCAACAGAAGCCTAGACAACATGTAGTCCTATAAGCGATAATGATTATGAAAAAGTCAAAAATGTATAGGATTGACAATAAGCTCCGGACAAGCTTCTTGAAAGTTGCTGTAGAAAAAATACGAAATGTTTTTTAAAGTGATTTATTTTGTCACTTGTCTAGGCTCTCTGGTAATTTAACTAGACTGTTTTTATTGGTAAGTCTCTTCAAGGCAAAAAGTGCACAAGTATGTTTTTGTTCAATGTTCAGACATTCATGTAAAATCATGATGATAAAAAATAAATATGATGATAAAAATTAAGTACTTATAGTTTTTTTTTTACCCATATAAAAATTTATATATAGCTATAAAATCATAAAAATTAATTGAGTTAAGTAGCTTATCTTTATTTGGGAAATATTACAAAATCAATTTTCACAATATCTTTCCTGTCTCAAATTCTATTCCTCGCAATAAATAAAGCAATTTTGTAAAATATCAACATCATGCGATCAAAACGCAATGACTCGCCAAAAATCCTGCAACAAAATCGCTCGCCTACTCCGCACCACTTAAGAAACTGTTGCGCGGAGACAAAAGGAATTCGCTGTCTGATTTATCGTAAGCTTCAAGTAATGGCGGATTTCCAGATATAAATTACAGGCAAACCCGGAGGCCGACAATTAACAATGCTGCCCTCACTAATGTATTGAAGAGATTTGGATACAACGTTCTGTGAGAATTCTGGTTCTGGATGTAATTCGTTGTTGAGACGCCTCTTTAGATTGTGCTGGAGTTTAATTGATATTCTTGATTAAAATTGGGAATTGCCCTGTGTTTTATTAAAATAGCCTCTACTTTGCTCAGGCACCAGCCCCACCACGGACGATTAGCGAGAAGCGAGTAAAGCTAGCTACCCGAAACGAGTTGGCGAGCAATGAGCAGCGAGTGTGTATTTCATATAGTTTTGTCGCTGTGATATGAGCGATTTTGCGAGCGTGACCAGTAGAACAACTGCCATGCCATTTACTTACTAGGCATACACAAATGAGACAAACGAGAGTTTCTCAACGAGTATTCTGCTCGCCAAGTGTTGCTGAGCGAGTATATAATTTTGATAGCTCTTGTCACTGCGATAAACTAGTGGAGAGAGACTTCTCGCCGGCATTATGAACAGTCAGCGATCAACTATTAATACATGTATCTCTTTTAGGCCGTATTCAGTGCCTCCTAACGGTCGGGGCTGATGGTCGGGGGCTGGTCGGCCTTTTGCATTCAGTGCTCCACTGACCGCCGTACGGAACCGCAGGGCATAGTTACGTCCGTTCAAGTTCCGCTTCCGCAACGCACTGAATGCTCTGAAATATTGCATAGCGCGTCAGTCACCGTACGACGTACGCAGTACCGACACGCTCGACTGACCGTCTCTGTCAGTATTGCGTATGCGGACGCGGTCAGTGCTACTCTGAATGCACGCATGGTTTCTATGGCAATAGCTACGGCAGACCGACGTCAGTCCTGACCGTCAGAAGAGCACTGAATACGGCCTCACTGATACGGTTTCTACATTTATTGTACGTTTCTTGAGCGAGAAAATAGTCCTTCCACCTTTGGCTACATTCTTTTCGTCGTGTGTAAATTTTACAGACTGAAAGTTCTCGGTGGCCATTTTCGACACATATGGTTCCAAGATCTCCGATCCAATGCAATTGGTGCTTCTACTGTGCGATGCCTTTGATAAGTTCCCGGGGGAAATGATGGCGTTTCCGCTACGTCTTTCTGGTTCTTTGTCACTGACCTACGTTCAATAATTACTAAAAATGACTTAAAATTCATGTCGAAAAGATCTAAAATTAGTTGGGGATACCTGACTTAAGCAAGTGACAAAATCTTCATCATCATTTTCCTGTCCTTACTCCAATTTATTTGGGGTCGGCGCATCATGTATTTTACTTCCATACTAAACTTCTCTAAGTATTAGTCGTCATCTCGGTATAGACAAAACACTCCAGGAGTGCCAACAGAAGTGAAAACAAAACACAAACAGAATACTTTGCTTTGCTTTAATCACTCACTGACATATCGGATATACATTAAAACCGAGTACAGCCCGAGGACAGCCGAACACATCCGAAGCGGTGTCGGTTACAGTGATAGTAGTGCGAAATCAATTGTTTTTTCCCATCTTAAAAAAATTCCAATGCGAATAAAGAAGTTTTCACTTTAAATAAATGTAAATGATAAACATACGTTGCTTATATTAATGTAAATGTTCATAGGCAGCCGTGACCAGGGCGTGACAGGTTTGTTGGAACACAAAATATGAAAGAACATGCTAACTTACCTCCACCACAAGTAGCAGAACACAGTGACCCTGGTGTTGCCAGCCAGTGGTACCGGGGTCTGGAGCAGGAGGAGCCGTCACCACCACAAACACCACATTCGTCCACTCGACGAGTTGAGCCCACTCGGAGGTCGCAGCCGACGCGCTGGGGACAAGAGTTTAGGGTTAGGATTTAAAGAGGTAATTTTCAGAAGAAAATCTTAGTTGCGGCAACACTTATTAAAATCTGAAATGAAAATGTTTAAAGAAGGATTATTTTCCTTCAACACCTTATCTATGGTCAGCATCAAAAGTTGATTAACACTTCAGTTTTTTTAATCTTAGTTATTGAGCAAAATATTTGTTCAAAATTGCAGCCGAAGATTTTTTTTAGAATATATACTCTTGTCTATTATGTGAAAAGCTAAAAACCAGTTTATTGAAAAAAGTTGTGGTTAATTTAATAACATGTAAAAATGATAGTGTTAATCGACTTTTGATGCTGACTGTACCTATATTATAACTTAATGTCGCTTTTTGTGCCCGTCTGTGTGACCGGGTTGATTTTCTAAACTTCCCAACAGATTTTGATCCATGGTTTTCACCATTATTTGTAGAATTTACTCCGGAAGGTTTTAGTGTATAATTACATTAATATAAAACCTACATATATAAATCTCGATGTCTTTTCAAGTCCTAAAAAGCGTCACGGGGAGGTGGGACCCGCTGAGGAACAGCGGGTCGAGGCCTGTCGGAGGAGCGGTGAATGCTTATCGGAATCCCGCACCCCCGGCCACAGGTAGAGGTGGAACATCGCGGTGGTTTTAGCCGGTAAGAGTCCGGCATGCCCCTCTGTCACTTCCACGATAGAGGAAGTCCATGAGGATTTCCACCGCGGGAAAAAAAAGTCCTAAAATGCGTACGAAGCAGAGGCGGGTCCCAGTTTGTAAAACGGGTAGATTTTTTCAATATCTTCTTTATACTTTTAGACAAAGATCAACCCTTCCATACTTTATCTTTTACGCAGACAAATGAGTTCAAATTCGTTATTAAGGTACCTCTCAAAATCTTCATAAAAATAACTTAAAGAGGGTCCTTTGTATTCAAGAACCAAATGAATGGACGATAAGGACCAAGATTTTTTACATACTGTCGCATCAAAAGACCCCCTCACCCTCAATGAATATTCCAAAAGGATATACGGAACCCAACGATCTGTCACGCAGAGAGCAATTTCCATAGTCATATACGACTTTACATAATTATGAAATACAACCTTATTGCTTGCTGTTACAGTTTATTTTCATTTTACTCTAACACTGAGCAATAAACACAAATTATTTTGCAGATGCAATGAGTTATATTGCGTTTGTAATAAGGCAGGTAATTGCTTGTACAGTCAGGCGTTTTGTACAAGCTATAGTGTAATACCTTGCGGGCATACATTACCTATTTGAAACAATTAAATTAAGCGAATAATTTTTGCGACCGTTCGCGTTACCGCAAAGTAGGTTACACTTGAATTTCAATCATTCAGTTTGGGGAAAGCAGTTTGTTAATTCTAATATATTTTAAGTTATTATCATCATTCTCCTGCCAGGGTAAGCCTACCATATCTTTTTTTCCGTATGGAAGAAGAAAGGGAGTGGCTACCGAGATTACATGACATGACACCATCCAGTCAACGAAACACGACGCAGACACTTCGTGTGCGTTAGTTAGTTCTTAGTGTAATTATAAAGTTGTATGTATTTATAGTATTTTTAAGTTATATTAATATTATATTGTGACTGCGCTAGAAGGAGGGTTATGTTTTTCAAGAGTATGTATTTATGTATGTATAATTGTTTGGCACACTCTGTGGCCTGAACGGCTCAATGGATTTTAGCTTGAGAGGTGTCGTTAGATTCTTATTGACTGTGAAAGTGACACTGGGTATATCAAAATAAAAAAAAAACGAAAATGGCGGATTTTTGGCGCCTTATTATGCCTTCGAAAAAAAAAAATTTTTTTTGCAAAACCTATCGAGTGGAGTATCAAAATAAAGGGTTTTAAAAGGTGATTACAAAAATATATTCAACTTATATGGTTAAAAGTAATTCAAAGTGACAAATCGTAAAAAACACGTACCAAGAACTAAATCGTCTGCGAAATCTTTCACATTTGTAAACTAAAAAGCTGGAAATAAAAAAAGTAATTAAAAAATTAAAAAACCCGACTGCAACCTTACACTAAAACTAACTGAAAAGCTAAAAACAAGCCCATTTTAAATTAAATAAAAGTTGGAAGCAGGCGGGACCCATTTGAGTTTGAAACTATAATAATGGTATGGGCCCCGCCTGCTTCCAACTTTTATTTAATTTAAAATGGGCTTGTTTTTAGCTTTTCAGTTAGTTTTAGTGTAAGGTTGCAGTCGGGTTTTTTAATTTTTTAATTACTTTTTTTATGAGCCTTTATTCCTGAAATAAATGGATAAATAAGTAAAAATTTACACCAATCACATAACCATAATCAGGAACATTGATACCGCTTGTAAGCTTTCGACATCTACTCATTCCTGAAGCAGGTAGGTAAAAATCTCTACCACCGTTACACATTCAGAATAAATCCAGAAAATCAGTTTGAACCACATCCTGGGCAATAAATTACATAGATATGTACCTTCTTGGTGTCTCATCGTTTATTCAGACCTCTGAATTCGGGGATCGCATTCGTAGAGTCTCGGCGAATTTTCCGATTATCATAATAAAGTAGACAGACGCTATCTCTGTCTGGTGTGTTCAGTTACTTCGTGTTGGAAAGGGACGGCATAACGTTGTTATTGAGCTTTAAAAATATAGGGGATTTGATACTTTTATTTGTTAGTCCTGGTTGAGATATATTGAAGTATGGAATGGAGTGTCCAAGGATGGGCAGTTAGGTGCTCATGTTTTATTAATCTGTGGAGGATTCTTTGTGATTCTTATCGCAATGTAGAATGGCGTTATAAATTTATTGAGTAGATATGATCTGAGTATGTAAACAGAATTCTTAGTAACGAAAGAAAACTAAAATACTAAGTATCATAAGATTACACACTGCATTCGAGATTTATTTACCAAAAATGTAAACAATTATGAGTTTATGGAAAAATAACTTTAATTCCTACACAATAAAGTTCTGCGCTAAAACTTCAAAAATTTTTATAACTTTTTCAATAGTGCTAGTCACTCTGAAATCAACTTAATTTCAATTAACATAAAGTTGATATTTGTTTAACTTGAAATAACATTAATTTGAAAAATTTCTTTTCATAGATAAACTCACGCTTTCTTCCCATGGGGGTAAGTAGAAACTACAGAACGCCACCTGCTACGATCCTTACATACTCCTTTTGCCTCGTCTACGATCATACATCTAGTCATACACGTACACCAGTTGCGAGTACTACGCACCACCAGTGGCGTGCATTGGTTTTCAGAATAAGTAGGCACTAGACCGGGTCTAGTCTAGGCAAACGCGGTCACTAATCAGAAAAAAAGTGAGGTCAAAAACTTTCTTACAAAAAAAAACAACCGACTTCAAAAAAGAAACACTACAAAGTGAAAAATAACTTTAATTTCGGAAGTCGGTGTCGTTGGTTCAGCATTTTCGTTATTTGACACCGACTTCCGAAATTAAAGTTATTTTTCACTTTGTAGTGTTTCTTTTTTGAAGTCGGTTGTTTTTTTTTGTAAGAAAGTTTTTATTTTTCACTTTTTAGTTGTACCTACCCCACACAAATTCAATTAACACTAGTGCATTGAAGAATTGAAGACACGACTCGAAGAATTATCAAAATTCGCATAGAAATGCCGGAGATGCAGTACACTTATGCATATAAATTCATACATGAGCATAATTACCTAATGTATTATATACTAAAACCTTCCTGAAAGTATGTAGATCACACTAATGAAAGAATTATCAAAATCGGTTCAGTAGTTTTTGAGATAATCGCGGACATACAAACATACATACATACATACATACGGGTCGAATACAGAACCTCCTTTTTTAAAGTCGGTTAAAAATGTGATTATTTGAGTAGGCGTAATTCCGAAGGTCGAACGTCATGGTATTACGCGTGAGACGTACGTATTTTTAATTTTGTCGTATTAACTTGAAAGAGTAAAGACCAATGACAATGTGCGAATAGTAAAGGAGCCGAGTAGGCCGTCCGGCGACTGCCTACTGCCGCGCGTGTTTGTATGAAGATTTTGTTTTTTGTTAGGTATGATAATTTAGTGAGTTTCTTAATATTGTGGGGCACACACACTAAAATGTAATTGACAGGCTTATGTTGATATATCGAGGTAGGCACTGCTTATATGCCTATACCTATGCAATGCACGCCACTGCATCTGACCTTTCAGCGAAAGAACACAAACACAAAAAAAACAACCGACTTCAAAAAAAACACTACAAAGTGAAAAATAACTTTAATTTCGGAAGTCGGTGTCGTTGCTTCAGCATTTTCGTTTTTTGACACCGACTTCCGAAATTAAAGTTATTTTTCACTTTGTAGTGTTTTTTTTGAAGTCGGTTGTTTTTTTTGTAAAAAAGTTTTTATTTTTCACTTTTTAGTTGTACGTACCCCACATAAATTCAATTAACACTAGTGCATTGAAGACACGACTCGAAGAATCATCAAAATTCACAAAAAATGCCGGAGATGCAGTACATTTATGCATATAACTTCGTACATAAGAATAATTACCTAATGTATTATATACTAAAACCTTCCTGAAAGTATGTAGATCACACTCGTGAAAGAATTATCAAAATCGGTTCAGTAGTTTTTGAGATAATCGCGGACATACAAACATACATACATACATACATACATACATACATACATACATACATACGGGTCGAATACAGAACCTCCTTTTTTAAAGTCGGTTAAAAAAAAGAACAAGTTGGGGGAAAATATGCGTCACATCCACGCAAAACGGCCATCGCTCAGCATAATGCTAAGATCACGAGGTGTATGGAGAAGTATACCTAAGCTAAAAGTTGGCCTACCAAACTTCAAGAAACACACACACGTCAAAAACTGCAAACTTCGCCTTCAGCGCCGAAGAACACGAACTTAACATAAAACCATTGACCAATCAAGCCGACGCAAAACTTCGCAAATAAGTATTCGTAACGTACCGCACGGGATTATGTAAATTCCACTCCAGAAGTTTCCACTTAAATAATATATGAAATTATGCAAAATACGTTGAAGAGACGACGCGTTCCGAATCACAGTTGTATCACTTTTTGAGTGGTTTTGCCTCCATAATATGTACTTCGTCCTTCAACGTCGAAAGAATTTGGGGATTTTGCAAAATGGCTTCCATGGAAACTTTGTCCGTTTGAGGTAGCTTTGCAAAAATCGTTGATAGGTCAAAAGTATTTTTTTCATCGATATGGTCTAACATCTTAGACCCTTCGAGAAAAACTTGGTAGTGGACTAAGTTAGCAAGTTGGTGATTTTTTGCCTCTCCTAGTCCAATTTTTTTTTTCATTTTATATTTTGAGAGGTTCGTGTCTGAGTAATAATAGCCGCACGAGTCGATCGATCAGGTTAAGCTACGCTTGCCGCGATTGATCCGTGGATGGGTGACCATATTTACATATCAAGACCCCTCCGTGCCTTGGAAAGCACGTTAAACAGTTGGTCCCGGCTGCCATTCGTGGGTCTTTGGCAGTCGTTACGGGTCGCCAGAAGGCCGAAAGTCTGACAACCAGTCTTACCAAGGGGTATCGTATTACACAGTAACTGGGTTGTGGAGGTCAGATAGGCAATCGCTTCAACTAAAATACTGGTATTCAACAGCACCCGGTTAGACTGGGAGCCGACTCCAACATAGTTGGGAAAAGGTTAGGCAGATGACGATGATGATGATTTCAAAAATATTTCCTTTCCTGAATGCCTAGGCCGTTCTGAGCTAGGAATATAGAATTTTCTATTCAAGCTCCTCTTTATTCGGTAATAATATATCCTTAATTAACAAAAATAACAAAATTAAAACCTAACTTAACTAAAACTATACAAAAACTAAAATATAGCTTCGAAAAATTCATCCGCATCGCTGTCGACTGGTAATGTACCCAAGAGACTGGCAGCATTACCACGTTGTATGGCAATGCTTAGCCTTTGGCCAAGGTAAAAGCCAGCCCTTGGGTCACGGGAAGTGTCAACCAGCCGTTTTGAAATTTCCTTAAAAAGACCATGGGCACTCGGACCCCACGGCCGGAGCCTTCCCAACTAGGTATGTTAGGGTCGGCTCCTCTTACACTGTTTTACTTTCATGTAATTTTTTGTGATGTTCATGATATTTTGTGGAATGCCTTCGAGTGGTGCGACGAACCGAAAACATTGCTGAAAGTGATTTTATTAAATAAACTGTTCATTTTGTTTTTATTTAAGATTCTGACGTCTGAACCGTTTGTTTTCTTCATTTTAATTAAATATAAACATAATTTAGCTTCGAGCGCATATATTCTTTGAAGAAGAACAGTGGTGGCCCAGTGGTAATGGCCGCGACCTTCGAGTAGTAGGTCGGGTGTTCGAACCTAAGCAGGTACTTTGTGTAAATTATTTATTACCAACCCGCACTGGGCCCACGTGATGGATTACGGCCCACTCCCTCTCACCGAGAGGAGGCCTGTGTCCCAGCAGTGGGATTGTTATAGGCAGATTATGTTATATTCTCCGAAGGGAAAGCAGAGGTTTGTGTACGAACATAAATACCTTACACCTACGTAAGATTCAAAAGCAATTTTCTACTTAAGTATATCATCGTCATCTGCCTAGCCTTCCCAACTATGTTAGGGTCGGCTTCCAGTCTAACCGGATGCAGCTGAATACCAGTATTTTAAATGGAGCGACTGCCTTTCTGACCACCAGTTAGTTGGCCAGTTCTGGCCAGTTACTGGGTAACACGATACCCCATATTATATATTATGATTTCTCCTGAAGTATGTGATAGTGAGAAATATTTTATGGTAATACGAACCTAGAATTAACGAAACTATTATCATTATCAGCATTCACTAATATTATAAAGGCGAAAGTTTGTGAGTGTGTGTTTATATGTTTGTTACTTCTTCACGCTCAAACGGCTACACCAATTTTGATAAAATTTTGTATGGAGTTAGCTGACACCCTGGATAAAAATATAGGCTACTTTTTATCCCGATATTCCCACGGGATTAAAACTTATGCGGGTGAAACCGCGGGACGCAGCTAGTCATTCCATATACAAATCCCCACGTCCCTGTACCAGCCAGGTTTTCAAATCTCAAATCGTTTATTGCAATCCATAATGTATAATTACAGGTGGTAAAAAAAAAACTGGCCAAGTGCGACTCGGACTCGCACACGAAGGGTTCCGTACCACCGTACAATATTTAACACTACATATATAAAAAAAAATCACGTTTTTTGTATGGGAGCCCCCCTTAAATATTTATTTTATTTTAATTTTGTTATTTATTATTAAAGTAAAAATACAACTGAGTATTTTGTGTATATTTCAAGTGCCTACCTGTTGCCATTATTGATATCGAGCAAAAAAGGTTTTGTATGGGAGCCCCCCTTAAATATTTATTTTATTTTGTTTTTAGTATTTGTTGTTATAGCGGCAACAGAAATACATAATTTGTGAAAATTTCAACTGTCTAGCTATCGCGGTTCTTGAGATACAGCCTGGTGACAGACAGACGGACAGACAGTGAAGTCTTAGTAATAGGGTCCCGTTTTTACCCTTTGGGTACGGAACCCTAAAAAAAGAAAAAAATTATAGACCCTGTCGGCCACAGCAAATTTTAAATAAGTAAGAGAGAAGAAGAGCGCTTTATTAATTTTCCTTGTTATTAAGTTAGGATTATTCTCTATCCTATTACCTATGTATTTATATTTCCATTCATTCACTTATTCTATTAATATTTTTATTAATATTTTCTACCCACGATGGTAATAATGTCGACCGCCTAAGTAATTGAGCCTCTTTTTAACATTTTGGCCTTCATTCTGAGAGGCAATTCTCGTAATTGTGAGAAAAAAAAGAAAGAAAAAGTATTTATTGCGACTCGTACATGAAGATCACAAACTAAACTAAACACAGTAATAAAAAAACCAAGTTATATATAAAAAAAAGCGAAACAGAAAGTCCTATACGAAGCCAAAAGGCTCCTATCTCAGCATGATGCTGCGACATTAAAAAAATACGTGTGACACTCGGGGACTGCCGCGGTAAAGCTATTGCATAGCATTTTTTATCAACTTATGTGAGCTTCGTACAGTCTACACGCATACGTCTAGTCGCACGCACACAAACACCGTGCCGAAGTCTGCCGAACTGAAACGACGTTAGACGATGCACGGGTTTTAACACCGCACCGCTGTGCCGGTCGGAGTGGGGGGTGTTAGGTTTATTTTCGTTACGGAATTTCTTGATTCGGTCGCCGCGCTCAAAGCCCGCGATAAAAGCTATGCAATAGCTTAAAAATGTCGCAGCGCTGGTATCAGAACATTCACAGTCTAATCTCAGTCTCAATCTGTCAAAAATATCTCTATTTTTCCTACATTTTTGACAATAATGAGACGAGACTGCGACTAGATTTTAAATGTTTTAAATTACGAGAATTGGCCTTCAGGTGTTCTACAACCACATCTTTTACTAGGTACTTAATAGAACCACTTTTTTATGGATGGGAAATCATCAAATGACTCCTCCCACTCTGGGTGGAGTGGAAGGGAGTGTCAGACTCTTACTGACTAAAACCCATCCGTGTTCCTTCCTTAGCCCTTTATGTTACGGGGTAGCGGTAACCCTTTCGGACAATCCCGCACCCCCGGCAGGCTTCGGCCCTGGTCCCTTCCTTTTTGCTGACATCTCTTTGAGGCGCGCGTGGAACACGTACGCGCCGTCCGGCATGGGCCTGGTCCTGATCGTACGGTGAGCTAGAACCACTAACTAATTCTTACACTGACTAATTAATTGAGAATAGAACCACTGTTTAATTAATTAATTTCCAGCTATTAACATAAGATGTATCCTCTTCCAGCATCAGTATATTTTCCTCTGCCAGAATAACAAAAAGATGTTCAAGGATAAGACTGGAGCCATAAACTATGTCGTGATTGTGAGCTGGCTGGCTGGAGACTTTCTTACAGTTGACTTAAAATCAGATAGCTTTTTTGTTTGTGCTGTGGTTATAGGAAATCTGGGTTCTAAGACTTAAATAAAACGAGTTATGGGCTTTTTAGGCTGCCTGTCCGCCGGGGCGGAGCGAGGCTACGGAGCGGAGAAACGGAGAGCTCGTCTTTTCATTATGGACGCTTTTAACGTTCTGCATCGTTCTCACATGTATAATTTTGAACATGAATGATGTAACCAAGACTTTGTAAACATATACAGGGTGAATTTTTCAAGTGGGCGTGGATGGCCAAATCCGAAACTATGAGGACTAGCGAAAAGTACTCAAAGGAGTCGCGGGCTCGATTTTGATGAAAACTAAAACTGCATCATTGGATTTTTGAAAAATCAATATTTCTGGCCAGGAATCGAACCTGTTGATTTTGAAAAAAAAAAAACACACTATATTATTACACCATTCGATAGTGTCGCTAATAAGGATCGAATTCTGGGAAGTAATAACATACGGCAAACTAAAGGAAAGAGTTCATTTTTAACAAAATACTTTTTTTTTCTTATGTTACCTACATCATCATCATCTGCCTAGCCTTTTCCCAACTATGTTGGGGTCGGCTTCTATTCTAACCGGAATACCTCGAATATTACGAGGTATTCAAAGATGAGGATGAGGACATCCTCATCTTTGAATACCTCGGTATGTAAAGATGGTCACCCATCCACAGACCAACCGCGGCAAGCGTAGCTTAACCTGATGGATTGACCTGTGTGACTGTTATTATTTAGCCGGGCCCGGGTTATGTTACCTACCTACTAAACCTTAACTGATTAATTCTTCAAAATGATGACCATTGTTTTCAATAGGTACATACATACTCGTAGCTGGATTCGATGTCTCAAGGATTGTACTGCATTCAGCATTACAATATTATTGATTCCATTAGAATATTTTCCAAAGATCGTAATAGAAATTTGAATTTAGAATCTAATGTTGTGAAGGTGACTGCGCTGCGGGTGTGTTAATAAAAATATTGAGCATCATTTCGGACAAGGTATGTAGGTAATGTATGTATGAATACTCTAAAATAAGAAGCAATTTATTAAAATTCAACATTTTCCTTAAGTTTGCCGTATGTCATTACTTCCCAGAATTTGATCCTTATTAGGGACACTATCGAATGGTGTGTGAATACAGCATGTGTTTTTTTTTTGAAAATCAACAGGTTCGATTCCTGGCTAGAAATATTGATTTTTTCAAAAATCCGATGATGCAGTTTTAGTTTTCATCAAAATCGAGCCCGCGACTCCTTTCTGTACTTTTCGCTATTCCTCATAGTTTAGAATTTGGCCATCCACGCCCACTTGGAAAATTCACCCTGTATATTGACTGTATTTTGATTTAAAAGAGTGTCCATGGAGTTTCTTGCCCATTCTTCTCCATAGGTACCTACGCTTTGGAATGGGCAACTAGCTTCATCTTTCTGACTGACCGACCCCTTGACAATTCATAAGTGCCTGTAATTGGTTTAATTGAAATAAATGCTTGAGTTTGAGTGAGTTTGAGTTTGAGAAATATTATTGTGGAATATTATTATTATATTATTATTATTATTATTGTTAACCAATAGAAAAATTGGACAGAAAAGGAGCGGAGATTTTGTGCAATCCTATTGGTAAATATTTCTCCGTTTCTCAGCTCCGCTGCCTCGCTCCGCTCCGGTGGACAGGCAGCCTTATAACTGTATATATTATTATTAGCCAATTAAAAGTCACTAGGAAGGTTATACGTCCGTCTTAACTAAAGACCAAACAACAAGTAAAAATGATAAATATGGCGGTTAGTTTTTTTGAAGTGAAAACTTCTTTAGCGGCGTTGTACACTTTTTTTGTAATGGGTAAAAAATTGTAAACTCGCGTCAGGACACGTGACCGTCAGGACACGTGACCTGATCAAAAATTCGTAAGACGGATGGAGAGTAGACAGCCGGCGCGGCGTAGGAGAGGAAGCATCCCCCTTTCTTTCTACGGCGCGGCGAAAATGTATGCCTGTGTTTCGTTTAGGCGGCGCAGAGCGCTTGCGCGAATGTTTGTGTGTGTTTATGTTACAGCGTGTCACGCGCATCCATGGATGGTGACAGCTGATGGCTCGACCGTCTGTGTAGTGGCCACACTGCTGTGTATTCGTAAAATTCGTGTATATATTGTTTAAAATATGGAAATTGAACAAAGTGCATCTATTCATGAAAAAAGTGACGAAGAAATAGCGAAAGAAAATGAGTTATATTAATTCAATTAATACTTGATTTATTTCAACGTTAATATTCAAGTTTTAACTTCTGCCGGCACTCCCGGAGTGCAACCCGTCTTTTTTTTATAAAGTAAGTACCTACATCGATTATTACAGAATCCATTAAAGATTGATTTTTGTAAATAAGTAAATCAAATAAATCATACTCATACATCATCATCGATACTTCTTGAACCGCTCAATGCAAAAATCACGTTCACGAACAAGATATTTTCCCATCTAAACTCAATCCAATATCAATTGCAGAAGCCTCTTCATTGACTTGATTCCGAACAACTTAAAGTATTTGGGCAAAAGATTCTAAACTCGGCGTCCTTTCAGCGCGAAACAAAACAGAAAAAACTACAGTGTATTGAAACCTCGTGACACAATGGCGGATGAGACCTGACATCATCAGGGAATGGGGACGCGAAATAATAAGGCTCCTGTTTTGGTACAAGGTGGATACTTTAGCGAGAGTTAGGATTTAAACTCAGCGGCACGGAATTTGTCCCCGCGCGTACTACATATATAGTTTATTGTCAAAATGAAACACGAAGATGTTTTTTGTTTTATAAGACTTAGAGGATTGGAGGATTATGGGCCACTCCCTCTCATAGAGAGGAGGCCTGTGTCCCAGCAGTGGGAACATTATAGGCTGATTGTGATGATGATGATGATGATGAAGACTTAGAGGAAGGTCTGATGCCTAATTTTAAATCACTAATTCCTAAAAAATGTGAATGTTTTAATAACAGTTCATTAAATTACAAAAATTGCAATTGACACAAACATTAAAATAGGAATACTGGTATTCAGCTGCATCTGGTTAGACTGGAAGCCGACCCCAACATAGTTGGAAAAAGGCTACGCAGATGATGATTAAAAAAAAGTAATTATTGTATGTGTTTCCACTTCTGGCTCTGATCACCGCCTGCATGTGATCAGAAATGCTCTGGATGATGTTCTTAATGTTTACTTGGGGAATTTCGTCACAGGCAGCCAACAATGCGGTTCTCAAATCATTAAGTGTCCGAGAAAGAAAGAAAAATCATTATCATCATAATTCTCCTGCCATATCACAATTTATTTGGGGTCTGTGCAACATGTCTTGTTCTTCCATACTTCTGTATCGAAGAACGGTATAAGGCAACGCACGTACTGAGTAATGCGCTCCCGCCCCTCCGTCCCACCGCTCACATACCTAAAGCGCGGCTTATAGTCCGCGCTGAACTCAGCGCGGACTATAATCGTCATCTCAGTAGTCACCCTCTTTCTAGCCATATCTTCATTCACACAGTCCATCCATCGTTTCTTTGGTTTTCCTCTACTCTTATAGTCTAGCCTTCTTCTTCTTAGCGTGTCGATAGCAATATAAACGGACTCGCCCCAGAATTCGGCTACTTGTTTGGCGCCATCACCAGCGCCCATCAGTTCCTGTAACGTGCAGCTGACAAGACACGCAGGACACGATATTAAGTGTCCCATCGTTTGTGGAACAGCATCACATTTACACTCCAAGGCGGAGTCGTCTATAAATCTCTACCTGAACAGGTTTTCCTTGCTTCGGCCAACCTGGGTCCGGAGTCTGTTTAGACTTCCAGGTTACCCAAGATAACTCATGTCCAGGTGGGAGGTCTTCAGTGGGTGAAACGAACGGTTTGGGTAAGGAAGCACTGTCTCGCCACAGCTTCACTCTTTCATGTGATATTTCGCCACTTTAAAAAACTGTTTCGGCTTGGCAATCCAAAGTCCACTTATAGCCTAGCTTAGTCGCAAAGCAAATGAGAAGAACAAATGAAAGCCATTGCTACTATTAGTGTGTTACGCAATTACCGCGCTGGGAACCGAAACCAGGACCTCGTGCTCAGCTACGCACTTGCGACCACTAGACCAACGGGGCAGTCCTCTTCCTCATTCCATGCGTAAGATTCTAAATATAATAATGTGATCAACACCGCTCCCTCTCGTAACTTGCATCACATTGAGTAGCGCGGGGCCTCGGTGCGCCTTTGTCCTAGGCACGACGTTTGCTCCCGTTTTTAAAATTAAAACTTTGCGGCCCGGAATGTTAAGCTCGTGTACACTGCTAATATTTCGTTTTGCCAATCATGTACTACTAGCTTTGTATTACGGAGTATTAAAAACAAACGTAAAAGTAGCCTGTGCTGTTATTGTGCAATGTGAGCAGTCTTCCTGTGAGAGAGTTCCTAAGTGTCTTTTTCTAATTCATTTTGTTCTTTTAAGTTTGGGACATCACTGAATAACGTTAGAAGAATACAAAATATCCTGGGTTTTACGATGGTCTGATTTTATCAATATGCAGTGAGAAAGCGTTATGAACAATGCTCATTCCTTCTTTGTTTGTCAAGTCAAGGCATTTATTTCGAATAGGCACGAAAAAGGCACTTTTGAACGTCAAAATGTACAATAACATAGAATTGATTCTAGTCGCTCCTTCCAAAACGTTGTTTCGTATGGAGAAGAATGGGCGAGAAACTCCACCGTAACTCTTTTAAAATGTTTTACAATATTTTATATACATTATTAACATACGTGAAGACGACGTACCTGGAATAAAATTACTTTGTTTGTATGTTGAATAAAATTTAGTTTGAAAAGAGATCACGGAGTTAGTAGTATGAACAAACACCAGCACATCAAGCTACTCAAAACTGTCAAATTTTCCCAATCAACTTTGAACCTTATGCTTTAGCGATAAAGTTGAAAATTTATTAATTAAATTTGACAGATTGTAGTAGCTTTATGTACTGGCGTCTGTACTACAATAGTAGAATAATTACTATGTACTATTTTTAATGTATTAAAGCTTCTTGTGTACAAGTGAGTAGTGTTGCAAGAGCAATAGTGACCCATTGGTAACGCCCCGACCTACGAGTTGTAGGTTGAAAATTCGAACCCAGATAGGCGCTTTACTCTGTATAAACAATTGCGTCACTACTGCTCTCAAAGCGGTGAAGGAAAACATCGAAAGGAAACCGGGATTTTCTAGAACCAAAATATTGAAGACATGTGACATCTGACTGGACAGGTCCGCTCAATCTGTGTGGTTCTTTCCTCAAAAGACCATTTCAGACACCAATCTACATGGTCTTCACATGATCTGACCAAGATTTTGTCTGGACTTTAAAAGAGACTGTGACCTCTGAGTTTGTTTCGGCCTTCCTTCTCAGAGTAGTCAGACAGGAAACGCCGACCTCATCTAGCTTTAAAAAAATATGATTGACGTGTAAAAATGTTTGTATAAACCTACTTACAGAAATAAAATCATTTATCATCCGATCCGCACTGGGCACGCGTGGTGAAATGAAGCCCAATCCCTCACACAGAGAGAAGGTCTTTGTCCCAGCACTGGGAACATTATAAACTGATTATATTATATTTATATTATATTTAACCTATTTTCTCAGTGAAGCTTCGTATAGACGTTTCTTTGCAAGCTCCTTTATTTCAAGAGACCGTTAGGAGATTGCAATCACGCGGTCAGACCACTGCGTCCACTTGTATTCTGATAACATTGTGCAAGGAAAATCTAGTTTCAGAGTTTCCTGCAAAGATTCACTTTATCGCGAACAACATAAAAAAATGGCATATGTATTAAATAGTGAGATTGAGAATGGAGAAATGCTAATGATAATAGTAAAAGGATTAAAAAAAAAGGAAAAAAATAAGAAGAAAGGAAAGGAAGGAGGAAAGGAATAGTTTTATTAACTTGTACGTGAAAAAGTGTCATTATAATATGATAATATGTACAAAGGAAAGGAGCAACGTCTGCCAACAAACTGCTTTGCAGTTTGGCAGAGGTAATATATCATGTTTAAAATTATTTATATGAATGAACACTTTTTCAAGTTTTTTTTTTTTTTTACTTTTATTTTAGAAAGGGAAATATTTACCTAACTGATCTGCTAAAACTGGTTGCGCTTCTATGATACCACCTTTTTTTAAATGATTGAGCTTCTTTTTAATACTCTAACCTTTTCTCACAGTTGGTCACAATAACTAAGCTAGGGCACCCCGATCAAATAGTTGTGTTTAGATTAGTACTGTTACCATCTGTGCGCAAGCCGAGCGAGCGAAGCGAGCGGCGGCGCTGCGTCAGCCACCGGCAAGCACTGCATCCAAGTTCTTTGCAGTTGGCTCTATATTTGGCTAAGTATTTTAAGGTCCCAAAATGGAAATTATTTTAGGTTCACAAAAAGAAGCTCAATAATTATATTAGAGTGTACAATAATATTTTAGGAGCGCAAAATGGGAATTATTAAAGGTCCGATTAAATATCACCATGATTATTTTTTTTTTGAGAAAACGATTCTCCTTTACTTACAATTACAAAAGTCATTCTAGGCGATGTCACGTTCAAGAAAAGTATAACAACAAAAAGTATTAAAACTAGAATCAACACTTTTAAAAGAAAGCGAATTCCTCAACTTTAAAGCAAAAACTCAACGAAGAACACTGATTGTTGAAGAAAAAGAAATACCTTCCATTATTTTAGTCCAACTTTCAATAAAACTGCAGAAGACGAGAATAGATTAAAGTATTCCTTTATTTTCACTTCTGCTTGATGGAAAAAGAAAGAAAAAAATCATTTCAATGGATATTTATTTTCTGTGTTCCAACAAAAAATGCTTGTAAAGCATTGTTCTTTACCGGAGACCTGGACACAGAATAGATATATACAGAAGGCCAGCTTCATGGTTCCAAGCGAAAACGTACGCACACATAGACACGCTTCACGTACGGCGAGTGCCAGCGCACTCGCTACTGGCATTTGAATAGGTGGACGATCCAGTGCGCTCCGATCGGGTGCGACAGGAGCGCGATCCAAATGGGTGATCCGTGTGGACGTGCCGCGCCCGATCCGAGCACACGTGGTGGAGCGCGCGCTACGTCGAGCGGCTGATCAGGCAATATGAATAATGCTTCTATATATCTGTCTGTCAGAACCGTCTCTTCAACCTTTGTTTTTGTGGTCTTTTGCGTAAATATTTAATAAGCAGTTACAGCTGCCACTGCACTCTGACGACGCTGCCGCACGTGCGGCTCCATATCAAGCGTGTGTTCAACTGAAGTTAATCTAACTGAAATGTGGAACGACACTGGGGCTTGCGGCAGAAAGAATCTCTGATCCACGATCTGTGCTCTCCATGATCGTGGATCGTGGAGCACCGATCCAAATTTATATCGTCCGTTTTGGACCCAGCTTTTGAGATCGTCACACGTAACGCGGTGTCCTGCGTGAGCGACGAATACGACACGATGCGACGCTGCGAACGCGACGAACGCGATCAACTCAACGGCATACCCTGCTTGCGGCCTATATGACAGTCTGCGGCGAGACACGACATAATGCGTACTTGTTTTGAGGGCAACCAACGCGACACCACGAACTACAATAAACTTTCGAGCTTTGTACTGTACTTCTCCATGATTCGAGAAGTAATGACCAAAATCACGTAGGACATTTGTCGCGTGTAGCATCGCGTCGCATTACGTCGCGTCGTGTTGCGTCGCGTCGCGTCGTATTCGTCGCTCACGCAGGACACAGCGTAAGCGTCTATGTTCGCGTGCGCCTATTTGTGACCGTTGTATGGTGTTAACCTTCTGAACCTCTCTGCTCTGTTCTTTCATCGCCTGGGTACGAAACGTGGAAGCAATATTGTTATTGGAATTATAAATTCTTGTTTAGCGTGCAATAATGGTGATGGTTTATGCTTCGTGAAAGTTTGTTGTATCTCGGTGAATATTTGTTTCTTTAAAATGTTAGGTGGTGGGATGGTAAATGTGAATTTATGCTGCATCTAACGTGGGATGAGTTGCATTCAAAGTGTAAAATTTGAGTAAGTATATCTATTGACCCGCACTGGGCCCGCATGGTAATTAAAAAAGTGGTGAGAGGAAGCCCGTGGCCCAGCAGTGGGAACATTATAGGCCGATGCATGAATTGATATAATTATGTAAAGTAAAAATATATGGGGTGAACAATCCAAAATAAGGCTTTTAAAATCCATCTGGTACAATTCTTTTATCAGACTGCAAATCACTGTTTTTAGGGCTCCATACTCACAGGATGCCAACAGAACCTTAGATATTACCTACTAAGGCTTCGCTGTCCGTCCGTCTGTCTGTCACAGGGCTGTATCTATTGGACCGTAAGGTAGACGCTTCAAATAAAAATAAAGGGGGTGGATACATGCGTTTTTTGCTGCATTGCAGTTTTTTTGACGTTTTTAAATATGTAGTGTTAAATACCGTACCGTTGTTCGAAATTACTCGTTCAACTCACACTTGGCCGCTTTTTTGTACTCGCAATGCAAGAAAATTCTAAGTCTGAACTAGAAAATGAACAAGATGACAATCTTAAAACGAAAGCATGCAAAGATCTTCCAACGAAATATACAACACTATGCAAAGTTAAAACCGAGTACAAGTGTTTCGAAGACGAGTCGGTTAAGCAAAAATATGTAGCAAGTTTGGTACAATCAGACGGAGGAGACGAATTTGCATACAGCCGTCTAACAGTCGTAACTGTTACTGTTGAATTTAATTATAATTAGCATTTCAGTTTGACATAACATTGGCGAGTTTGTGTCTGGCACTTTCGGTGTTGGAATCGTGGAGATGGTGTTTTGGGGTGAGTTATGCTGTATTTTGCAATGCTGATAGTTGTGTTATAAGAGCTTGTACAATATTGTTATCAATTGCTGAAGACAACCGACGGCATAATAGAAATTAAGATACATATTACGGTTATGTATGTCGACGTTGATTTGTTGACTTTTTGAGCGTTACTTAAATATTTTGATGTATGAGGGGCTTGCAGCTAAGTAATAATAGCCGCACGGGTCGATCGATCAGATTAAGATACTCTTGCTGCGGTTTATCCGTGGATGGGTGACCATCTTTACATACCGAGACCCCTCCGTGACTCAGAAAGCATGATAAGCAATTGGTCCCGGCTGTCATTCGTGGATCTTTGACAGTCGTTACGTGTTGTCAGAGGCTCGAAAGTCTGAAAGGGTATCGTATTACCCACGCACACAGTCGCTTCATGTAAAATACTGGTACTCAACTGCATACAGTTACACTGGAAGCCGACCCCACATAGTTAGGAAGAGGCTAGGCAGATGATGATGAGTAAAGTACTTTGATGTATTCCATTGAACATTCAAATAATTTTCGATTTGCCCTCATCTATATTAATTCTGCTACTATGCAGAATTTTAGCAACGTTGGTCTCGTGGTCGCAAGCGCGACTGCTGATCATGGGGTTTGATTCCCGGGTGGGGAAAAGTGCTATTGAGTTTTTCCATTAGGAATTTCATAGTAACCCCTCAAGCGTCAAGTGTACGCCAAGTGTACATCAGAGAAAGTCCTCGAAACGTCAAGGTACACCAAGTGTACACACAGTGTCATTGTTCTATTGTCATTGTTAAAACAATGACTTTACTGCGCCCATTCAACTACTCCGACGCGTTGGGTGTTTCGACAGGTAGGCGGGCAAACGTGTGACAGGGTAACAACCCGGAGTTTGAAAGTTGGCGGTGTGATACTCCCGTGGCTCGGCGCCTGAACTCTATCCGTTCGTGTCGGATTGCCGTCTCATCGGACTATGAGAGTGAGGGAAGAGAAAGTGCTCCTGCGTTTGCGCGCACACTTGTGCACTATAATATCTCCCGCGCCGAAGGCTAGTCTCCGTTGAGATTGGCCGCCGCGGCCGAAATACGGTCTGGAAGACTTTATTTATTTATTTTAATTCAAAGAAGTTTCTATTACTCTTTCAGATTTCAAATTCATAATCTCCAAAAGCAATACATAAATCATTTCAAACAACAACCTTAAAACAATCGCCTGTAGCCTCCTGCAGGTTTATACCAACTAATTGATAGACCATTTCATTCTTACTCCTTAATTCAATCACAGATAATTAATTATTGCCAAGAGCAATGCTGTAGCCCTCTCAGGCATTTGTTTATAAACAAAAGACCACTTCGCTCCTTTTCAATATAGAAAATCAAAACTGCGATAGAGGCCATTTATAAAATCAGTTTGAGAGTTTCCACGAATGAAGTAAGTGGTGAAATGTCGGTAGATATTGCTGCGAAGTTCGGCGGATTTTGAGGTTGGATACTTTTAGATACTTGCAGGGATTGCTTTGGGTTTTACTTTGTATTTGTTTGTGTAGGTTTTGAACGAGGTCTGAAATTACAGTTGAATATTATGCTAGTGAAAATAAATTTCAAACTCAAAAACTCAAACTCAAAGCATTTATTTCAATGAAACCAATTACAGGCACTTTTGAATTGTCAAGGGGTCGGTCAGTCAGAAAGATGAAGCTAGTTGCCCATTCCAAAGCGTTTATTTTATTAACCGACTTCAAACAAAAAAAGAGGTTCTGTATTCGACCCGTATGTATGTGTGCATGTATGTTTGTATGTCTGCGATTTTCTCAAAAACTAATGAACCGATTTTGATATTTTTTTCTTTAATGTGATCTACATACTTTTAGAAAGGTTTTAGTATATAATAAATTAGGTGATTCTTCTTATGTACGAAGTTATATGTATCAATGTACTGCATCTCCATGCAAAATTTTATCAAAATTGGTTCAGCCATTTGAGCGTGAAGAAGTAACACACACACGCACTCACAAACTTTCAGCTTTATTATATTTTTTTTTTTATTGCTGAATGGGCCCGCTCTTGACCTCGATCACGCCTGATGGAAAGCGATGGATGAGGTCTATCATGGAACGAGCGTGCCCAGAAGATGCCTAAGGCACTGGGACTCCCACGCATCGACGAAACACAGCAGGCTGCTTGACGCCGACTCCGGTGGAAGGGTGGTCGCAAACCAGGCGGGCGTTAGCCCTACCACCGCTTTGGAAGTATTGACCAGTCAAATAAGGTGTTGGGTGTAACTGTCCAGGATGCGCCTAGCGCTCGGTTCAGTTGAGTAACTGACGGAACAAACTGCGCTACACGAGGAGGCTTCTTCATGCATCCCAAATAGTAATATTAGTGCGAT